>OZ004583.1:0-600000 GCA_963924555.1 Crambe crambe
AGCCCTAGCCCTAGCCCTAGCCCTAGCCCTAGCCCTAGCCCTAGCCCTAGCCCTAGCCCTAGCCCTAGCCCTAGCCCTAGCCCTAGCCCTAGCCCTAGCCCTAGCCCTAGCCCTAGCCCTAGCCCTAGCCCTAGCCCTAGCCCTAGCCCTAGCCCTAGCCCTAGCCCTAGCCCTAGCCCTAGCCCTAGCCCTAGCCCTAGCCCTAGCCCTAGCCCTAGCCCTAGCCCTAGCCCTAGCCCTAGCCCTAGCCCTAGCCCTAGCCCTAGCCCTAGCCCTAGCCCTAGCCCTAGCCCTAGCCCTAGCCCTAGCCCTAGCCCTAGCCCTAGCCCTAGCCCTAGCCCTAGCCCTAGCCCTAGCCCTAGCCCTAGCCCTAGCCCTAGCCCTAGCCCTAGCCCTAGCCCTAGCCCTAGCCCTAGCCCTAGCCCTAGCCCTAGCCCTAGCCCTAGCCCTAGCCCTAGCCCTAGCCCTAGCCCTAGCCCTAGCCCTAGCCCTAGCCCTAGCCCTAGCCCTAGCCCTAGCCCTAGCCCTAGCCCTAGCCCTAGCCCTAGCCCTAGCCCTAGCCCTAGCCCTAGCCCTAGCCCTAGCCCTAGCCCTAGCCCTAGCCCTAGCCCTAGCCCTAGCCCTAGCCCTAGCCCTAGCCCTAGCCCTAGCCCTAGCCCTAGCCCTAGCCCTAGCCCTAGCCCTAGCCCTAGCCCTAGCCCTAGCCCTAGCCCTAGCCCTAGCCCTAGCCCTAGCCCTAGCCCTAGCCCTAGCCCTAGCCCTAGCCCTAGCCCTAGCCCTAGCCCTAGCCCTAGCCCTAGCCCTAGCCCTAGCCCTAGCCCTAGCCCTAGCCCTAGCCCTAGCCCTAGCCCTAGCCCTAGCCCTAGCCCTAGCCCTAGCCCTAGCCCTAGCCCTAGCCCTAGCCCTAGCCCTAGCCCTAGCCCTAGCCCTAGCCCTAGCCCTAGCCCTAGCCCTAGCCCTAGCCCTAGCCCTAGCCCTAGCCCTAGCCCTAGCCCTAGCCCTAGCCCTAGCCCTAGCCCTAGCCCTAGCCCTAGCCCTAGCCCTAGCCCTAGCCCTAGCCCTAGCCCTAGCCCTAGCCCTAGCCCTAGCCCTAGCCCTAGCCCTAGCCCTAGCCCTAGCCCTAGCCCTAGCCCTAGCCCTAGCCCTAGCCCTAGCCCTAGCCCTAGCCCTAGCCCTAGCCCTAGCCCTAGCCCTAGCCCTAGCCCTAGCCCTAGCCCTAGCCCTAGCCCTAGCCCTAGCCCTAGCCCTAGCCCTAGCCCTAGCCCTAGCCCTAGCCCTAGCCCTAGCCCTAGCCCTAGCCCTAGCCCTAGCCCTAGCCCTAGCCCTAGCCCTAGCCCTAGCCCTAGCCCTAGCCCTAGCCCTAGCCCTAGCCCTAGCCCTAGCCCTAGCCCTAGCCCTAGCCCTAGCCCTAGCCCTAGCCCTAGCCCTAGCCCTAGCCCTAGCCCTAGCCCTAGCCCTAGCCCTAGCCCTAGCCCTAGCCCTAGCCCTAGCCCTAGCCCTAGCCCTAGCCCTAGCCCTAGCCCTAGCCCTAGCCCTAGCCCTAGCCCTAGCCCTAGCCCTAGCCCTAGCCCTAGCCCTAGCCCTAGCCCTAGCCCTAGCCCTAGCCCTAGCCCTAGCCCTAGCCCTAGCCCTAGCCCTAGCCCTAGCCCTAGCCCTAGCCCTAGCCCTAGCCCTAGCCCTAGCCCTAGCCCTAGCCCTAGCCCTAGCCCTAGCCCTAGCCCTAGCCCTAGCCCTAGCCCTAGCCCTAGCCCTAGCCCTAGCCCTAGCCCTAGCCCTAGCCCTAGCCCTAGCCCTAGCCCTAGCCCTAGCCCTAGCCCTAGCCCTAGCCCTAGCCCTAGCCCTAGCCCTAGCCCTAGCCCTAGCCCTAGCCCTAGCCCTAGCCCTAGCCCTAGCCCTAGCCCTAGCCCTAGCCCTAGCCCTAGCCCTAGCCCTAGCCCTAGCCCTAGCCCTAGCCCTAGCCCTAGCCCTAGCCCTAGCCCTAGCCCTAGCCCTAGCCCTAGCCCTAGCCCTAGCCCTAGCCCTAGCCCTAGCCCTAGCCCTAGCCCTAGCCCTAGCCCTAGCCCTAGCCCTAGCCCTAGCCCTAGCCCTAGCCCTAGCCCTAGCCCTAGCCCTAGCCCTAGCCCTAGCCCTAGCCCTAGCCCTAGCCCTAGCCCTAGCCCTAGCCCTAGCCCTAGCCCTAGCCCTAGCCCTAGCCCTAGCCCTAGCCCTAGCCCTAGCCCTAGCCCTAGCCCTAGCCCTAGCCCTAGCCCTAGCCCTAGCCCTAGCCCTAGCCCTAGCCCTAGCCCTAGCCCTAGCCCTAGCCCTAGCCCTAGCCCTAGCCCTAGCCCTAGCCCTAGCCCTAGCCCTAGCCCTAGCCCTAGCCCTAGCCCTAGCCCTAGCCCTAGCCCTAGCCCTAGCCCTAGCCCTAGCCCTAGCCCTAGCCCTAGCCCTAGCCCTAGCCCTAGCCCTAGCCCTAGCCCTAGCCCTAGCCCTAGCCCTAGCCCTAGCCCTAGCCCTAGCCCTAGCCCTAGCCCTAGCCCTAGCCCTAGCCCTAGCCCTAGCCCTAGCCCTAGCCCTAGCCCTAGCCCTAGCCCTAGCCCTAGCCCTAGCCCTAGCCCTAGCCCTAGCCCTAGCCCTAGCCCTAGCCCTAGCCCTAGCCCTAGCCCTAGCCCTAGCCCTAGCCCTAGCCCTAGCCCTAGCCCTAGCCCTAGCCCTAGCCCTAGCCCTAGCCCTAGCCCTAGCCCTAGCCCTAGCCCTAGCCCTAGCCCTAGCCCTAGCCCTAGCCCTAGCCCTAGCCCTAGCCCTAGCCCTAGCCCTAGCCCTAGCCCTAGCCCTAGCCCTAGCCCTAGCCCTAGCCCTAGCCCTAGCCCTAGCCCTAGCCCTAGCCCTAGCCCTAGCCCTAGCCCTAGCCCTAGCCCTAGCCCTAGCCCTAGCCCTAGCCCTAGCCCTAGCCCTAGCCCTAGCCCTAGCCCTAGCCCTAGCCCTAGCCCTAGCCCTAGCCCTAGCCCTAGCCCTAGCCCTAGCCCTAGCCCTAGCCCTAGCCCTAGCCCTAGCCCTAGCCCTAGCCCTAGCCCTAGCCCTAGCCCTAGCCCTAGCCCTAGCCCTAGCCCTAGCCCTAGCCCTAGCCCTAGCCCTAGCCCTAGCCCTAGCCCTAGCCCTAGCCCTAGCCCTAGCCCTAGCCCTAGCCCTAGCCCTAGCCCTAGCCCTAGCCCTAGCCCTAGCCCTAGCCCTAGCCCTAGCCCTAGCCCTAGCCCTAGCCCTAGCCCTAGCCCTAGCCCTAGCCCTAGCCCTAGCCCTAGCCCTAGCCCTAGCCCTAGCCCTAGCCCTAGCCCTAGCCCTAGCCCTAGCCCTAGCCCTAGCCCTAGCCCTAGCCCTAGCCCTAGCCCTAGCCCTAGCCCTAGCCCTAGCCCTAGCCCTAGCCCTAGCCCTAGCCCTAGCCCTAGCCCTAGCCCTAGCCCTAGCCCTAGCCCTAGCCCTAGCCCTAGCCCTAGCCCTAGCCCTAGCCCTAGCCCTAGCCCTAGCCCTAGCCCTAGCCCTAGCCCTAGCCCTAGCCCTAGCCCTAGCCCTAGCCCTAGCCCTAGCCCTAGCCCTAGCCCTAGCCCTAGCCCTAGCCCTAGCCCTAGCCCTAGCCCTAGCCCTAGCCCTAGCCCTAGCCCTAGCCCTAGCCCTAGCCCTAGCCCTAGCCCTAGCCCTAGCCCTAGCCCTAGCCCTAGCCCTAGCCCTAGCCCTAGCCCTAGCCCTAGCCCTAGCCCTAGCCCTAGCCCTAGCCCTAGCCCTAGCCCTAGCCCTAGCCCTAGCCCTAGCCCTAGCCCTAGCCCTAGCCCTAGCCCTAGCCCTAGCCCTAGCCCTAGCCCTAGCCCTAGCCCTAGCCCTAGCCCTAGCCCTAGCCCTAGCCCTAGCCCTAGCCCTAGCCCTAGCCCTAGCCCTAGCCCTAGCCCTAGCCCTAGCCCTAGCCCTAGCCCTAGCCCTAGCCCTAGCCCTAGCCCTAGCCCTAGCCCTAGCCCTAGCCCTAGCCCTAGCCCTAGCCCTAGCCCTAGCCCTAGCCCTAGCCCTAGCCCTAGCCCTAGCCCTAGCCCTAGCCCTAGCCCTAGCCCTAGCCCTAGCCCTAGCCCTAGCCCTAGCCCTAGCCCTAGCCCTAGCCCTAGCCCTAGCCCTAGCCCTAGCCCTAGCCCTAGCCCTAGCCCTAGCCCTAGCCCTAGCCCTAGCCCTAGCCCTAGCCCTAGCCCTAGCCCTAGCCCTAGCCCTAGCCCTAGCCCTAGCCCTAGCCCTAGCCCTAGCCCTAGCCCTAGCCCTAGCCCTAGCCCTAGCCCTAGCCCTAGCCCTAGCCCTAGCCCTAGCCCTAGCCCTAGCCCTAGCCCTAGCCCTAGCCCTAGCCCTAGCCCTAGCCCTAGCCCTAGCCCTAGCCCTAGCCCTAGCCCTAGCCCTAGCCCTAGCCCTAGCCCTAGCCCTAGCCCTAGCCCTAGCCCTAGCCCTAGCCCTAGCCCTAGCCCTAGCCCTAGCCCTAGCCCTAGCCCTAGCCCTAGCCCTAGCCCTAGCCCTAGCCCTAGCCCTAGCCCTAGCCCTAGCCCTAGCCCTAGCCCTAGCCCTAGCCCTAGCCCTAGCCCTAGCCCTAGCCCTAGCCCTAGCCCTAGCCCTAGCCCTAGCCCTAGCCCTAGCCCTAGCCCTAGCCCTAGCCCTAGCCCTAGCCCTAGCCCTAGCCCTAGCCCTAGCCCTAGCCCTAGCCCTAGCCCTAGCCCTAGCCCTAGCCCTAGCCCTAGCCCTAGCCCTAGCCCTAGCCCTAGCCCTAGCCCTAGCCCTAGCCCTAGCCCTAGCCCTAGCCCTAGCCCTAGCCCTAGCCCTAGCCCTAGCCCTAGCCCTAGCCCTAGCCCTAGCCCTAGCCCTAGCCCTAGCCCTAGCCCTAGCCCTAGCCCTAGCCCTAGCCCTAGCCCTAGCCCTAGCCCTAGCCCTAGCCCTAGCCCTAGCCCTAGCCCTAGCCCTAGCCCTAGCCCTAGCCCTAGCCCTAGCCCTAGCCCTAGCCCTAGCCCTAGCCCTAGCCCTAGCCCTAGCCCTAGCCCTAGCCCTAGCCCTAGCCCTAGCCCTAGCCCTAGCCCTAGCCCTAGCCCTAGCCCTAGCCCTAGCCCTAGCCCTAGCCCTAGCCCTAGCCCTAGCCCTAGCCCTAGCCCTAGCCCTAGCCCTAGCCCTAGCCCTAGCCCTAGCCCTAGCCCTAGCCCTAGCCCTAGCCCTAGCCCTAGCCCTAGCCCTAGCCCTAGCCCTAGCCCTAGCCCTAGCCCTAGCCCTAGCCCTAGCCCTAGCCCTAGCCCTAGCCCTAGAAGTGGTGGGCATCAATTAGAAGTGGTGGGCATCAATTAGAAGTGGTGGGCATCAATTAGAAGTGGTGGGCATCAATTAGAAGTGGTGGGCATCAATTAGAAGTGGTGGGCATCAATTAGAAGTGGTGGGCATCAATTAGAAGTGGTGGGCATCAATTAGAAGTGGTGGGCATCAATTAGAAGTGGTGGGCATCAATTAGAAGTGGTGGGCATCAATTAGAAGTGGTGGGCATCAATTAGAAGTGGTGGGCATCAATTAGAAGTGGTGGGCATCAATTAGAAGTGGTGGGCATCAATTAGAAGTGGTGGGCATCAATTAGAAGTGGTGGGCATCAATTAGAAGTGGTGGGCATCAATTAGAAGTGGTGGGCATCAATTAGAAGTGGTGGGCATCAATTAGAAGTGGTGGGCATCAATTAGAAGTGGTGGGCATCAATTAGAAGTGGTGGGCATCAATTAGAAGTGGTGGGCATCAATTAGAAGTGGTGGGCATCAATTAGAAGTGGTGGGCATCAATACGTTCATTCACTCAAAACTTTTGAAATATAAAGAAATTCCAAAACATTTCTATATAACAGCATTGCCCTCTGTTGAACCTATCTATTGATATGCTTAGTTTGGCCATACCAATAATTTCGAAAATATATCAAAATAAACATCAATCGTATACAGATAATTTCTATAGCATAGCATTGCTCTTTATGTAAGCTTTCTGTTCATATACTTACTTTGTCTATTCCGACAATTTTCAAAATACACGGTAAAGGGTCGTCAAATTTCTAACCTACTGATAACTGATGGTGATTTCTGGCTATCATAACTTTTGAAATATCAAGTGTATACATATAATATTGATATCATAGCATTACTCTCTGTGTAAGCTTTCTGCTAATTTTAATATTTTGTCCATATCAACAAAGTTCAACTATTCAGAAGTCTCTTCACTATTAACTTTCGAAATATTCACCCACATTTTGTTAAACTTTTCTTAACACACATAGTTAAAAACAATTGCGCATGTCAATTGCCAACTACGCATATTTTCCAATTGATGCCCACCGCTTCTAATTGATGCCCACCACTTGGGTATCGATATCCACAAATTAAACGTGAAATACACACAGAGAGGATATCGGAATTATCTGTATAAATTTATAATAAAAACATGAGTGAAAGGAAAATTTCTTTTAAAGTTAGTAGAAATGGCATGACTGGCTCGGTTTGAGGTATGAAATTAATTGCTTGTAACCGGCTACGGGGGTTACGACCAATGCAGACTGGGGCAGAGTACCGTCCTTGGCTCAAGGAACTCCGACAATGCAGTGAAGTATCTTTTTCCACCCAATCGCAAGGCAAGTTTCCAATGTTTTTTGTATTTTATGATGTAGCTAGGAACTCCTACGATGCAGCACTTGTTATATAGGAATGGTGTATCATCACGAGGTAAGTGTCTATTAACCATCCAATAATGAGGCAAGTTTCCAATCGCAAGTTTCCAATGTAGCCACACCACTTTAGCAGGTATCTCCAAACTATTTTTGGAAAACATAACGTCGTTGTGACGTTATGTTCTGGCCCCTCCTTCCCCCACCTCATAACGTCACATAGTCATTAGGCTGTTGGCATAGACTACAACCATATTATAGTGTGACGTGTACGAGAAAAACTGATTGTGCTATTAGCTTTTCAAACAGACGGGACAAATGAAATCTGGGTCTGTATGCCGAAAGGGATATTTTTCTGGGAGACACCTAATGTGTGTCCAGTCGATGAAGCACTGAATATGTTCCACCCACTTGTCTCCTTCTTCGTCTTCCTCTCCAAAACCACAAACCATGCACACTTCTTTATCAGTCAAAGTAGCTAGGTTCAGATGTGGGTTCACCAGTTACTGCAGCTATTGTGGATCCACCAGTTGAAGTAGGTTCACCAATAGACATAGCAGATGTGGGTCCACCAGTTGTCGTGGCTGTCGTGGACCCACCGGTTGCTATAGCTAATGTGGACCCACCAATTGCTATAGCTGATGTGGATCCACCGGCTGCTGAAGTTAATATGGACCCATCGGTTGCTGTAGCTAACGTGGTTGTTATAGCTGATGTGGATACACAGGTTGCTGAGTAGGAACTCCAACAATGCAGCCATCTGATATTAATTTAAAATACAATGGTTGCCTGTATTCACCCCTTCAATACAGGCAAACCTGCAGTAACCTCCTGTAACCTCAAATAACCTGTAACCTGCAGTAACCTCCTGTAACCTGCAGTAACCTCCAGTAACCTCCTGTAACCTGCAGTAACCTCCTGTAATCTGCAGTAACCTCTGTAACCTTCTGTGACCTGCAGTAACCTATGATAACCTACTGTAACCTCCTGTAACCTCTGTAACTTCCTGTATCCTGCAGTAACCTACTGTAACCTGCAGTAACCTCTGGTAACCTCTTGTAACCTGCAGTAACCTCCTATAACATGCAGTAACCTCTGGTAACCTCCTGTAGCCTACAGTAACCTCTAGTAACCTGCAGTAACCTACTGTAATCTGCAGTAACCTCCTGTAACCTGCAGTAACCTCTGGTAACCTACTGTAACCTGCAGTAACCTCTGGTAACCTCTTGTAACCTGCAGTAGCCTCCTGTAACCTGCAGTAACCTCTTGTAACCTTTTGTAACCTCCTGTAGCCTCCAGTAACCTGCAATAACCTCTGGTAACCTCCTGTAACCTCCTGTAACCTCCTGTAACCTCTTGTAACCTCCTGTAACCTCCTGTAATCTCCTGTAATCTGCAGTAACCTCTGATAACATCTTGTAACCTGCAGTGATCTTCTGTAACCTGCAGTAACCTACTGTAATAACTTCCTATAACCTGCAGTAACCTCCAGTAACCTACTGTAACCTGCAGTAACCTGCAGTAACCAGAAACCTCCTAACCTGCAGTAACTTCCTGTAACCTGCAGTAACCTCTGGTAACCTCCTGTAGCCTGCAGTATCCTCTGGTAACCTACTGTAACCTGCAATAACCTCTTGTAACCTCTGTTAACCTGCAGTAACCTCTGGTAACCTCCTGTAGCCTGCAGTAACCTCCTGTAACCTGCAATAACCTCCTGTAACCTCCTGTAACCTGCAGTAACCCCGGTAACCTCCTGTAACCTCCTGTAACCTCCTGTAACCTCCTGTAACCTGCAGTAACCTCTGGTAACCTAGTAACCTGCAGTAACCTCCGATAACCTCCTGCAACCTCCTGTAACTTTCATTCGGGGCCGCCTAGGAAGATAGAAGCGCCTGGAGAGCAGCCTCGAGTGGAGAAAACCTCCAAACTGTAGTTTTATATCCAGTTTGATGCTTGTTTCCATTTTTGATAGTCCAACAGTATGGTAGCTATAGCTGATAACTGATGTTTCCATTTCTGATGGTCCTACTATACTGTAGGTACCGAATGGCAGTCTAAATGGTATTTCCATGGCTGAGGCTATAGCCAGTTTATTAATGGCTGTAGCTAGATTGTTAAATGGTTATATCCAAATTAATGTCAGTCTAAATATGCCACGTAGCTTATGTTTCCATTTTTGATTGTCCGACCCTAGGTACATTTGTTTGTTAATGGATTATTCGCAATGGTTATAGCCTTTTTGTTGAATGGCAGTATGAATTGTTATGGCTGATGTTTCCATTTCTGATTTCCAACTGTAGGTTCGTGGCTATAGCATATAGCTAGTTTGTTATTCTGTGGCAGTCTAACTACATGTAACTGTTATGTTTCCATAGCCATTCCAACTGTAGGTACACCAGTCTTAGCAAAAATCACCTTATAATTAATTTTTGTTGTGTCTCGATCGTTGACTCAATCTTCTAGCTGGATATGAATCTTCTAACAGATGGCTCTATTATAGTTCTACCACAGCTTCCTATCCGAATATCTATTGTGCAGACCCTCAACTCCCACTGTTTTGGTCCAATTTGAATGCAGTAGGCCTACCTCGAAATCGGATTTGGAGATCATAGCCCTGCTACAGCTTTCCTATATCTATATCAATTGTCATCTGTGTAGTTATTTTGTTGTTAATTTGTATTCGGTATTATCATTATTTTATGACTTTATCTGTATAGTGTTTTAGTTAGCTACTTCAGAATAATTGTCACTGTGGAGCTGTTTTCGTAGCCCTATCGTTCTTAGCCACTAGCCACTCCCAGCTCATTGGTTAGTTATGGAGCATCGACTGGCCACCGAGACCCAGGGAGATGGAGATCAGCCTCGAGAAAGCCTCTTCTTGAAGATGGAAGCACCATTACATAAATCCTCTTTCACCCCTTCGTGGCTATAGCCAGTTTGTTAAATGGCTGTCTAAATAGCTATAGCTGATGTTTCCATTTCTAACCTAGGTGAGTTACATTGGCTATAGCCAGTTTGTTGAAATGTCATAACCAGTTTGTTAAAGTTATGCAGGTGGACACGAGGTTGGAAATGGCTATAGCTACACACACAATCTTACCTTCGTAGCTGATTTGAGTTGATCACACACTTCAGTAGATGATGATAGCAAACCCAACTCTTCTGATACGTAATCAGCCTTGCTGATTAGCCATCAGCAGAAATTGGGTGCATTGCCTATTAAGAAAAGGTTCAACTTTCATCTGCACTTTACAATATGTTTCTGTCTGCTCCCAGTCAGAAGTAAGAACCATTTTCCCAAAAAAAAATTCAGAATTACCCTGACTTACCTTACTCTTCTAGTTAGCTATAGCATAGGCTACAGGTTACCTTCGAGGCTAGGTCAGTTCCAGATTTGGAAGCAGTGTCCATGAAGTAGCCTCAAGCTAAAGTTGCAGCAAGAAGAAAGCTTACTTCACTTTGCAAGAGTGAATGATGTGCTTGTTTCCCCACAGCCTCAGGGTTTGGTAAATCTCTGTCCTACTATGGTCCTATACCTGCTTCCTGATCATCTTCGTGGCATGCGCTAACTGCCCACGCAGTACATAGTTTATATGCTTAACCGTGAATCATGGGTACGGTTACCAGTCATCAGACCCTCCCGATTTTTCTGGGGGGTTGCACGCACCAGGCTAGGAATGAGGCTATTAAGTGAGTGGGCGGTTTTGCAGAGCATTTCATTTTGACGTCACAATCATCCAATTGACCAGCTGATTATTGTATGTACCATATGCATAGATACTCGACTACTCACAAGCAACTATGGTATAAATCCTTGACTTATTATGATTTTGCATGCAGCAATGCAATGAATTGGGACTGGTGAGTCTTTTTTCAGGGGCAGACAAGTCAGAAATGACTGGGGAGTCACTCAGACCTAGGCGTGAGTGACCGGGAGTCATCCATGCCTAGTCGAGAGTGCTCGGAACTGGGGAGTCATTTTTTCCAGGGGGGAGTCATTATAGACTAGTCAGAAATGACCGGGGAGTCACTCAGACCTAGGCGTGAGTGACCGGGAGTCATCCACGCCTAGGCATGAGTGACCGGGAGTCATCCACCCCTAGAGGCACAGATGACCTTTAGTGTGAATTTGGTACACGTAGCTATTACCACTAGAGTTATCAAGCCATGTCTCAATTTCAAGTGTATTGTTGGATTATAGGGCCATTTCCTGTAAACAAGTTATTTCATTTTGATACCAGGTACTTACTGCATGTATAAATCCAACAATCATTTCTGTTCAAACATAATAACACAGTATAAATGACACCACATCTTTGCCACAAATAAATCACAATACACACCATAATGACTACAGTCTTGACAGCTTTGTTTCTTGAATTTCTACTTCAGTGCCTGCAGTGATCAATGACAAGTAAAGTAAACGTGGCCCCTGCTACATTTGTGTCATAAGGAGAGCGTGCAGTATACACATCCAGAGAATATGGAACAAATGTTAATTTTGGACCCAATGTCAAGCTTGCTATAACAGAGTAGCAGGAAATGTTAACCGAAGGCCTAAACCAGTAACTACTGAATTAAACTGCAATGCAAAACAGGGTCTACAGGCATACTAACATAGCCACACCTTCTAACAGGGAAATAACTGGTAGTAAACACACTTTCAAGGAACACTACATTCAGGTTTACAGTACCTTGCAACTTGCAAGCTCATAGGGAGTGAATGTGTATCAGATCCAATGCAGAGAACAATACTCTAAATATTGCCCATCATCCGACATATCAACCCTTATTTGAGCCAGATCAGTAATGAACAGTCTACCCTATCAAAGTAGACATGAAAATTATTTGAGACAGATGAAAAATTCTAACTTGAGAATGATTCTAACACTGCTATGATTATATTAAACATACACTTATATATACAAACATGGGCCATTTGCTGTAAAATGTAAGTATCAACCTAAAGTATGGACATACATGTTAGAATACATACTGACTATATGTTTGTAGTAAGATAACTTCTGTTCATCTCTCTGAAGGGCCATCTAAACTTCCATGACTCTCAACCACCATGGCTATTCTATGCTAAAAAGAGTTACTGTTTACTTACATAGCAGATGGTAAGGTACAATAAGCCTATCACCATCTGTTGAGAACAAACCTACCACCTATAAGGTATCTAGTCTGATGAAAAGCCGAGCTCAAGAGATGTACCTCAGCGGCCATTTTCTCAAAAATTATGACGTCACCATGTATTGTAAATGTACGCTGGCGTGTAGACTGCAAGTACAAGTGATCACATGTAACTAGTTACTGTAATGCTGAAACTCCGCCCACCCGCATCAGTTGTGGGAAAATCCCTGACCAGAAACAGGAAATCAAGTTGTAGTGGCCTTACAAGGTCATTCCAACTCTCGACATTATTTCCCAACCAATTTTGGTTTCAACCGTCAAAAGTGAATCTAGGCATCATGCTGAAAGTTTAGCTTCATATTTGAGTGCTATCGATCTCGTAAAAAATTTGGAAATTCACAAGTCTACATATGTAAATTTCCAAAAATCATTACAACCAATTTGGGTCTTAACAGTCAAAAAGTGAATCTAGGCATCACGCTGAATGTTAAGATTCACATTAGAATGACTAACATTACTATTCCATGTAGCTAAAGTTTACATGCCTTTTGATCAGAAAATGGGCAACAGCAATTGATTCCATCAAGCGTGAGAGGGAATACAGTCCCATTAACCACTACAGTAGTATTTGTAGGAATAAACTTGAAACTAACATTATTATTCCATGTAGCTAAAGTTTACATGCCTTTTGATCAGAAAATGGGCAACAGCAATTGAAGCGTGAGCTGCGCTGAGAGGGAATACAGTCCCAAGGCCCATTAACCACTAGTATTTGTAGTCTCGCGTGGCCAGACCCTTTACCAACTGCAGCACGGATATATTACATCATCCGCACGCAGAAGGAAGGGTCTGGTGTCAGCATGTACTGGCTTTCGTTGCATTCCCCAGGAATGTGAACTTCAATACTTTGTGTGTATTGCTTATGGGAGTGTGGTTTTTTTTGTCTCATTAATAATGTTCAGCTTGCTCTTGCATGGTGTTATCAACTGCCCTTCTACCTAATGCGAGTATGTATTAGCTAACTTTCATAAAATTAAATCTATTTCTTTCTTGTGGTAAGACCAAGCAAGAAAAAGGCTTTTCTGAACTGTAGCTATATTCACAAGGATGACACAAATACAAGAATTGAAACCACCACAGATGGATACATCTTTAGCCAATATCTGAAGCAATTTTTGGTTGTGCTTAAGGTGAGGAAAATGTGTCGGCCTGAACTTGCACTGAATTTGTCTTCTTTAGGTAAAGAAGGATCCTTGGTCTTTTGGTAGTACAAAGTATAGGGGATACAGACAAAAATATACACGACAATTAGAGAGGGAGGTGGTTGGGCTGTGGGAAAGAGAACAAACCTGCTGTCTAGATGTAAGGTGGAAACGTAAGTAAAACAATCAACTAACTTAGCTATCATTGTATTTTCTTCTCCAGACCATGATCTACAATAATTCATGAAAAACTCGGCTGAATTAAAGATATTACACTCTGAACTTCAAAAGTACCTCGATCCCTTGATAAATTCTGTCGGTTTTTTTATCATACTTCAAAACTAGCTTCCTATAAGTATGTCTGTTTCTCAAGCTCAAAATAAGTAATGATAAGTTGATTCTCGTCACTATATAGGCAGAAGTTGTTTCGTCTTGAGATCATCTGACTTACAACAGACTTGCAACACTAAGCAGGCGATCCCCCATTCATAATCATCTTAGAATGTCACATGCATGGGTTGCATAATTATGGTGACCAGTACCACTATCCTGTACACAAATCTCGCTGTGAAAATGGGCCTAGCTCTGACAACACTCATCAAACCTTGGCTGTACAAATAAAATTTTTGTTGGTTGAGAAGACCACTTGGTTATGTCCCCAGTGGTGCTTGTACCATTGAAGAAACCACTTTTGGTTGTGCAGACATGGATAATGATGAGAGTAAATTAGAATATGGTTCAAGTCCTGGGATCATGTTTTAGATCACTTGAGCTTTCATCTCTTTTCAAACTCTCACTAAGATGATGATCACTGGGAGGAAACAACCACTTTGAATCAATTGGCCGATGTAGCGTTAGCAATATTATGGTGGTGTGGGATTTTGAAATCAATGATGCTGCCTCTCTGTGAGTCATCCCCCATACACTCTTTCCATCCACCTATGAGATGATAATAATGTTCACTGAGCCAAAAATGTTTGGTGTATTTAGAATACCTTCAATAAAATGTCTTTTTCTTGTATTTCTCCAGTCCTTGCAGCTACCGATCCTTCCATAAGAGATTTGATGTATACAAATCCTGCTCCGTAAGTCTTACCTCTCCCTCCTGCTAATCGTAGGCCTATGATGCCACCTTTTTTTTCAATTTCATGCTGCAATGTGGTGCCTTCGGGAAGTGAAGGCTATGGTACAACGGACTGTATGTAGTTTGTGTGTAAGCTAGCTAGGAATTTACCATTTTTTTGCTATCCAAAGGTTGCTGAGTTTGATTTCGTTCTGCCACCTGATCTTTGTCGTCCATGTTTGTATCTAATTAATGTTACGGTATCCTATTCACTTACTGGACAATACTTTAAGTATAGCAGTACATTATTGTCACCTTAACCTGTACTTTGCTTACCCACAACAGTTATTGGCAGATAGAACGGTTCCATGCTGAATTCAGGTGGTTCCCTGGGTAATAGCTGAAACCGATGATAGTTGATGCTCAAATGAAGGAGATAACGTGCTCTAAAAGACGAGTAATAAACTTAATTCACCTTCCGATTTACATGTCACTTACTTTTTATATGATTCTGTATAAAATGTGTGAGTTGTTTGACCTTCAGTTTCGAGAATAAATTTTCGATTCTGCATGGAATAGCACTGTTAACACCATTGTCGTCATTTTAACTTGACTTACGGCACGAGAGAGATTTTTTATGCTTTTCCACGACAAGTGTGATGTTGGTGTCTTTATGCCTTTATGCACATTGTATATGACGATGCCACGGACAGATAAACCGAGCCAAATCAATCCAATGGCTCCACGTTTTTCACGGGCCACTTTATAAAATACCATACCGTACTCTGGAAGAGTTTGTGCCTCTTGCAGAAAGTGCAGTTCTGCAGCTTCCCTGCTCTGTCCCTTCAATTCAGAATGCATGCCTGGTAGGATGCCTTTGATCACCTCTTCACCCAATTTGCTGATGACCTGAAGCAAATTGATTCTAGAATTAGCTATTTTATTCTGTAGAACCAGTACCTTTGGAGACAAGTAATACTTTGTATTCTTCAAGCACGACTCGCAGTCGGTATGTTTGTGGTCACCTTTCTCTGCTTGTATAGCATAAGCAGCAAGTTTGAGTGCAGACTGTTCGTGACAATACGTTTTAGCTTCTGTGAAAGTAATGTAGCTCAAGTCAACGTCTCACACCACCTACCTCAGTTCCATTACTGACCTTGAATATCGATACGCAATTGGCTATAATATAAATGTCTCGTCCGACTCAGTCGCAATTGGTTCACATTTTCCACATAAAATTTAACCCGAAAAAATAAAACAAATCTGGGAGAAGGTGATATATTCTGGGGGATGGGTATGAAATCAATTGTAGTTGGAAGGAAACGGGTGTACTTACATAAGAAGCCCATCCTTTAGGAGCATATTTTATCAATTTACGATCAAATTCAAGGAATATGTCACCATGATCTGCATTTTTTTTTTTTATTTAGTTCTGCACTATAACATTAATAATCATTACAATGTGTTACCATGAGCGTCCTTAATAATGGCCAGTCCGAAAATGTGTGTCTCTTCCAGATCCTGATGGGCTACAACCTGGCTAAATAACTCTCGACAAGTTGATGACAACTGCAATTCGTCGTCATAATTATAATTTTAAAAATTTATGAAGATAACTCACTTCTACAGTGAACTGAATTCTGCAACCATTCAGCATGATAACATCTACGACCCTTCTATCGGAAGGCACATTTGCCATCACTTTGTTAGTTCCCTGCAATAGCAACGATTCGTCTTATTGGTACGTTTGAAATAGCATTCAAGTTACCTCCTTGATGCCCTTTATAGTACTGAATTCCGGCCCAAACATTCTACTCAATTTTTTCAATGAACCTTCACTTTTCTTGTGATCGACTGGTGACACTATCTGGCATTCACTCGAACTTGGACAGTGGTTCGTACTGTCGTCGTCGTTAACGAGTGGCTCTGGATTAAATAATGGCTTCATCCCCTCTTCTGGGAGAGAACTTTCAAGATTAGAAACAGGATCTTTAGGGAGCTCCTTTGTTGACTCCAACGTAGTGCTATCATTTGATTGACTTGTCTCCACCCCATCTAAACTCGAAGTGAAAGATACTTCGACTGATAAATTGCATATTTCGAGGGGAACTGGAGGAGGACTCGGAAAGTCAAATTCCTCTTTTATGTTGTCATTGGAATTGTCACTTGAGGCTACTTCTTTCGTCTCCAATGAATGACTGGAAATCAAATCAGAAGCTCGACTAGCAGATGGATTGAATTTTTCCTTTTGTGTGGTAGACTCTGCTTGATGATGAGGACTCAATGGCAGCTCATGATCGTCTCTGCCAGATTTAGTGGAATCTGTCGATTTTGGACGCAGTGGGGGCATGTCATTAATGTGCATACTGCGAGTATTTGGGATCATTTCAGCGTTTAGTTTCCCGCTTGCTTTGTGACCATCTGAAGAAGACCGATGGAAGGTAGTCTTTGGTGATGTTGATTTTATGTGGTCGACATCTCCTAAGTGATATTTTTTTGGCTTCGCTTCCGGCTTTCTTCTGCGAGATGGCGTGTACAAGTGTGAGCCATAGCAAACCTTTGGCTCTATCGACACTTGCTTTCCAGCTGCTTTTGGTTGACTTCTGCCGTCCTTGACCAGGTGATCATCAGATGGACTACAAAGACTAGAAGACAAAAGCTGAGATTGCTTTGCATTTGCATCGTGTGTAGAAACCATCGGAAGAGAGGAGTACATGAAATCTCTAGCCTTGATGCCGATACTCCGCATATAACCACTGCTGCTTCCAAGGCTGAGGGAACTTGAAGCACGACTGCCATAGGAAGGTGGATAGAGGTGTTCGATGCTGCCGGTTCCTCTCATACTCATGACCTGTTGAAACTGAGTTGACGTAACACTGTAGTCATAACTCTGATCTTGGCTCTCTATTTCGTATGCTACACTTACTTCGGCTTCCAAATTTGCTTCATCAATTTGATCGTCTCCAAACTCTGAGGAACGCTATGGTTATATAATAGTAACGATAAATGAATTCGATATCAAAAGTAATTGGACATACTTCAAGACTCGTCCCCAGAACATATTCGACGATTCTGTCCATTTCATCGATAGCTTCACTTTCTGAATTGAAATACTTGACAATTTTTCCTGCAACTTCTTCCAGGTTAGGTCGCATATTTGAGTTATCGTCAGTCATTTGCCGAAAGAGACTTTGTATTTCTTCACTAACTTGCGGGACCTATTATCAGAAATGCCATCATTAAAAATTATAATTACGGATCGACATGTACCATCATCTCGAGTTCATTTTGCATGGCAGCAACGAGTGTCATTCCAAGAGAATAGATGTAACACTGCACACAAATTCCATCATCATCAGAATGACAATCTGGCCAAATTTCAATCACCTTCTCCAGATTGATGGCAGTAGCCTCCTCTTTGTTTTTGAACTCTGGAGCTGTGAAGTTTGACTTCCTTCCGGGAATACCTTGCAAAAACTGAAGATTACCTCCATGACTTAAAAGCGTGGACTCGGGAGTTATTAGCAAGTTGGGATCTTTGCCTGTGTGGTCTCCAATAAGTCATCATTTAACACTTGCTAGCTAGCAACGACTTGTACCAACCTTTAATAGCACTCTCCAGATATTTGTGTGACCCACTTAGTAGTGCCAATAAGGAACTTTCTTTTAGTGGTCCTCCAAGAGCAGTCAAAACTTCCTGGAGACTGACCTGCGATAGCCTAGTCATCCCTAGCTGCGGACTTTGAAAAGGGGTGGGGCTCGTAAGCAAAAGTACAAGCGCGCGCATAATTGCATCCAGGGTAGATAAAATTAATTTTGAGACTAAAATGAGCAGTTAAAAATTGAATTCTTCACTTTTTACCACTTTTCTTTATTCCTCCTCCTCCACCTGCATGCATAAAAACATTTCAACAACCATTCATGTTTGTTTTATCATACCCATAGGTCCTTTTTGAGCAGCCCTAGTACGTGCTTCCTCCATTTTTTTCTTTTCTTCCCTGAGTTTTTGTTTCGTTGCTACATCATCCTGTAGCCCATGTCATCCATGTATGTTATAACTACAACAATAATAGTAATAGCGTAGAGACTCACTTCATCCTCCTCAGCCTGCTGCTTCTTGGGTTGCTTCAAAGGTTTCTTTTTCCCACCTGGTTAATTATAAACAACGACTTCCAATGAATGACATTGTGTGGCACAAACTCACCTTGTCTGCCAGACATGACTAGACTAAGCAGTGTGTACCCTGACCTTAGATCACGTGATCTTCTTTGGACTATATAGCTTAAAGATGGCTGCTGCTGTAGGTTGGAGTAGAGTTGCAGACACAGCACGTTTCCCCAAATTGTGGTAAATTTACTTTCCAGCTAAAGAGATTATGATCGAAAGAGTGTCGTTTATTGTAGGGGGTATCAAACCAGGAGAGGGATGGCCACTCTCAAAGAGTGTAAGTTGTTTGTAATGGTATGACGAATACTGCTATTATTGAGGGGAATGCGAGCGACATCTAGCTATGCATAGTACAATTTTCTTTCTGTGTTGTCAGTGTCAGTCCGGCTGAAGTCTGTTACAAATATTGAGAAGATCACAAAGTCTATGAAGATGGTATCTGCTGCAAAGTATCAGATCGCAGAAAAGGAGCTGAAGCCGGCAAGAACATACGGCAGTGGAGCACAAGGTTTTTTGTACATTAAGACGATGCATGGGTGCATTCATTTTGTTATGACTCTCAGCTCTCTTCGAGAAGGCTGAGGTGTTGGAAGAGGAACGAACACCTAAGCACCTCATCATAGCCATATCCTCTGACAGAGGACTCTGTGGCAGTATCCATTCCAATGTGGCAAAAAACATTCGTAGTATACTGGGATCTAGAGGCGGAGATGGTTCCACGCAGGTGGTATGTGTGGGTGACAAAGTTCGTACAATCATGCAACGTTTCTTTCGGAAGAATGTATTGATGCATTTTGCTGATATTGGGAAGAAGCCACCCATGTTTGCAGAAGCTAACTTTGTAGCTCAAGAGATTCTTAATTCCGGTTTCGAGTACGATAGTGCCGAAATCGTGTACAACAGATTTAGGTTTGTTTTTCCTCAATGTATTACATCTGGTTAACGTTATTCTTTGGACACAGGAATGTAATATCTTACCGTACGGAGAACAAGCCACTGGTACCCTACTCCAACCTGTCTCAATCAGGTGAGCTATAAATTAATTTTCGTTGTTTCGTTTGTTCGACTTTTGTCGTGGCAGAGAAAATGCTACTCTACGATGACGTCGATGAGGAAGTGTTACGGAGTTTCCATGAAATGTCCTTGGCAAACTTGATCTTTTATGCAATGAAGGAAAGTGCTTGTAGTGAGCAGAGTTCAAGGATGACTGCCATGGATGCAGCGAGCAAGAATGCTGGTAGGTCGGACTACCAAATTTATATTGTGTTTTCATGGGAGATCTCCATCGTTCTAGGGGAGATGATTGATAAGCTAACACTGACATACAACAGGACGAGACAGGCTGTTATTACGAGGGAGCTCATTGAAATCATCTCTGGTGCAGCTGCTGTGTGATTAGAGGACAAAACCACATCTCTACACTTAGTCTTTTATAGTTATAAAATTAAAGGTGGGCATGTATTAGGGTGTTAATTATGGCGGCGCCCTGCGAAGTAGGAGAGAGCGGGATCCCTTGTGTAGAGCCTCTGACACAGCTATCTTTTGTAGTACATGACGTTTCCAGTTTCTGTGGAGACTTTTCGCCCAGGTGAGGTAGATTCCTGTGCTAGTGTAATTGACGAGAAGGGAAATAATGGTAGGCACATTTTGGTGGATAAACCGTCGGACCAAAAGTCTAGGTGGTTATCTGATGGGAATAAACCACCCCAGGTGAGTGTTGTTGATGGCATCAGCCCCGAGTACCATTCTGTTTTGTGTACTAGTATGTGCTTTTAAAGTTGTCGAGACCTGCTATCGTACGCAAGATCCTTTTCGGCAAGTACGAACAGAGCCACCCATGCAATATTCAGAAGTTGCGCATATATGGAGGCTTAGACCCCGACCACACTCACCTCTTGCTGGAGGGGTATGTACCAGTAGTTTCAGATGATAATTCCCAATACACAGTTATTTTTCAGTGGCTTGAAAAACAACAGCATTCCAGAGATGCTAGATTTGCAATGTGTTGTAGATGGACAGCCATTTCCCTGCCAATATATAAAAATAGGTAGGTCAGTGTCGGGGCTAGTAGCTTCCCAGTTTTATAATGTGTTTATTAGTTCCGTTACAGTCTTGGGGAGGGACCTTCAACTTCAGTATCTGGTATACTCAATTATGGGGAGTTTGCGAAGAGGGGCAGGTGGAAAGTGCTATGACCAACTTGATGCAGGTACACGAAAAGTGGATGGATGCAAGTGTATGCATTCGTTCATTGTACAGTATAGGGAAAGAGAAGCCGTTCGCCTATGTCTCAAGCACTTGAGGCAGTATGATTATTCTGATGCATTCGAAGCTCTCCAAAAGAGGAGCAAGATTCTCTTGGAACATCCTCTTCTCTCTATGCTGTATCAGAAACTGGTCTGTACTTTATGCCACTCTCATTCCCTTTCGATGTGAGTGAGATAATGATATATAGGTAACTGAAGGTGATTTTCAAGAAGCTGAAAGCATAATCTGCAGGGCAATGGAAGGTGCAGTCATTTTCTCTTAGTTTAAAATAATAACATGATGCATTGTGCATTGTCTCTAAGAGGGCTTCTTTGACAGTTATGTGACCCAGCAGCCAGTGAAGGCTGGGTGGAAATCCATCTCGCTTTTGACCGATGAAAAGTCACAGAATCATTTGGCCAAGACACCTGATATGAGAGGAGGTCATCAGATGTGCCTAGATAGCGCTGCTGGAGAACTGTACCTGCATGGTGGATGGGGTGGAAACAGGGAGTTAGCAGACTTTTGGAAGTTCAGCATCCATAAGCATCAGTGGACGTGTATCTCTCTTGATACTGCAAATGAAGTATGCTGGTGTACATTGTAATCGCTAATAGATTATGACTTTACGATAGGGTGGTCCAGGAGCTAGATCTTGTCATGCCATGTGTTTGGATTCTCAGCATAGGGGTCTCTATGTGCTTGGTGGCTGTGATATGGAGGCTGTCTCCACAAATCCATCTTCTCTACCGGCAAGATGACGATTATGTGGATTTTTCAAATTTATTTATGTTTTATTGATTCATCAGAGCGACTTCTACTTCTATTCTTTTGACACTGAAAAATGGCAATTGCTGTGTCCGGATACCTGTAAGGTCGGAGGCCCACGTCTCGTGTATGATCACCAAGTCAGTCGGTGTGTATAATCAAGTGTATGTTTTAATGGACTTCCATATCCTCAGATGTGCTACGACTCTACTTCTGGACTTCTTTACGTTTTGGGGGGGAAGATTGTTTCAACAGATCTGAGTGGTGGACTGTATGCTTATCATACAGTAGAACACCACTGGCTCTCTTTATTACCTGACCAGTCCATTGGACCCATACAGCAACCATTTTTGCCAAGAAGTGGCCATGTCATGCTATTTCACCCAGTGAGCAGATATTGCACTGATACATATGCACTTATAGTGTCAATGTGCATTGCCAGACTCTGCACCAGTTATTTGTGCTAGGAGGTCAAAGACAGCAGGAAATTCTCGGGTCAGTTCTACTCTACAGCTGTCACTGTATTGTGGTACACGTTTGATTTATTCAGTGATATGATGACATACAACGTACGATCAGGAGAGATTTCTGTTTTGGCGAATGGTAAAGAGCAACCAAGTATAAATAACGTGTGTGATGTAGTCTCTGATGGTCATTGTATTTGCAGTTCCTGTGGCGAGCTTCACTCTTCGTGCAGCTCTAGACATATCCAAGAATCAGATATGTGTTCTTTCGGTGAGCTGTCATACGAGCCAGCCTTTACACCAGGTGTTCTACCAAGTACTGCTGCTCTTTAGGGATTGAACAGGTCGACAGATTTGGGAGAAGCAAAGCGCTCCGATATAATATTGTGGCTGTACGATATTCCATCTGATCGTTGGTTGGTCACTTGGTAATGGATCTTAACCTGCTGTCATCCTGTGCTACTTGTAGGTCTCGTGTGGTGAGAGATGACAAGGTTCCAATGTGCAATGTTCCCGTCCCACGGTATGGACACTCCTTCGTACACGATAGCCCACACCACATCTTTTATATGTTTGGAGGCAATGCTGGCAGTGATAACCACAGTAAGACTCTCTCCACCATGAGGCTGGATGACTTTTGGGAACTTGAGGTAACTAACATAAAAAATTAATGTGTCTTCGCATAACAGCAAAAATTGTTATTCAGTTGGAGAATCAAACAAAGGAAAAATTACTGCGAGAATGTCAGTTATCTCTACGTAAAAGAAGGTGATTCCTTAACTTTCACTGGGAAAAGAATTTAATCAGCTTTAAGAGTCTAACGTGCTTTTTGATCTTAATTTCCCATACATTAGAGATCTCGTAAGTGGCTCCTTTTTCCCTATCATAATTATGAAACATGATTAGGTATATTGAGTTGTGTGCCAGTGCTCCAACAGAAGCAGTCGCTTATTTAAAAACATCAGTTGCCGCATTGGTTAACCACAGTGACCAGGATGAAAGTCAGCAGGTAGCCTGTACTAATGTACATCTTGCATTTTATTCACTTCTTATACAGTATCGTGAATTAACAGGAGCACTATTTGGTCCAGATACAATCCATCCTGAGAACAGTAAGTGAAATGTATGTATTGCATCAGTTCTGCTAGTTGATTTTACAGCACTATTTCAAAGAAGAAGGAATGAGCTGTATAATGAAGTTGTAACTTACTTTCCAAGCCACATGTCTCAACCCAAAGACAATCTCACCGACTTCATTGGACTTGACTACATGTATCATCATCATTAAAGTTTTGACCTCTGCACCCTAATTAAAATTGTTGTGATGGGTTTGGCTTTGACTCGTAGTGATGCTGTTGACGGCACTATTAGCGGTGTGACTGAGGTTGACAGGCCCCAGGGTCCTAAGGAAGGCGACCGAGTAATGACTTCAGGTGTCTCAGGGGCCCTATCTAGCTTATGGAATACGTCTAATGATCAAGATCAAGATGATACATGTGTCAGATGGGGACTGGTAAGTGGAGCAAGTAAGGTGTGTTTGCTGTGCTTTATAATTATATTCATCAATACAGAGCAAGAAAGAACGAATAGTTGGCTTTTTCTGCTGTCTATTTTTGGGCCTGATCTGTTTTGGTTTGGTAAGATCTTTCATCGCACCCTCCTAGGCCAGGGAAATAAAATACTGTCCCCTCCAAGATATTTTTCTTCTTCAATCTATTTTTGGCTAGAATCATGAGTAGAATGATTGTGACCTCCCTCCCTTGTGGAAATCTGAAAATCTTGTGATAATGTAAATCTTACCTTGCATTCCTACTCAGGCATTTGCACTCACTCCACTCATCGTACTTAAATCACGCAAATTTGCAGCCCTCTTCACTTTAGGTAGCCTCTTCAGTCTAGGCAGGTAAGTAGATGAGCAGCTTCACACAGGAAGACTCTTACACAACAAACTCTCTACTTCAGTTTTTCCTTCCTGTGGGGTCCATGGGCACACCTGAAACATCTCCTCTCCTGTAGCAGATTACCCTTCACTCTGTGTTATATCGGCACTGTTGCTGCCACTCTTTATTCAGCTCTAATTGTGAGTTTCTTTCCCAAGCCATCATGGTGAAACTCTTTCAGTGTTGTTTATTGTTTCAGCTGCATTATACTGTTCTCACTTTGATTTTTGCGGTTGCTCAAGTGTTAGCTCTTGTATGGTAGGTTTTTTTTTAACTATAATGATTAGTGTGTTGATTTATTGCTTCCTTTAGGTTTCTTGTCAGCTATATTCCTGGAGGTACCACTGGCCTCACTTTCATGGCTAAACTGTTTTCTAGACTCTGCACCTCTACATTATCTTCAGCCATGGAAGCATAGCACATTAATTCTATTGCGCATGCGTATTACTGTCTCGTAGCAACGAGCCCTAGCTCGATCAACAGCTGCAGCGCGCGTGCATGCATCATTCATGATCCTAGATCGCCATGAGCTGCTTTGAGGAGGTTCAGCAGAGAGGTGAAAGTTGTACTTCGAGGTTACAGACCTATCGTGTTATCAGAGAAATAGGAAAGGGAAGTTATGGACAAGTATTCTTGGTCACATGCGGAGAAAAGAAAAAGCAGGTAGCTACTCAGCCTATGCTTAGCCGAGCTGTTGCCCTGTCTAGTAAGCTTCTTTTATGTTAGTATGTTATGAAGAACATAAAGTTAACTTCGACTAGTGCTAAGGAGAGATTGGGAGCTGAGCAAGAAGTAAGCCCAGTCTGTCGTCAAACTTGCTAACTAGCTGCATCCTTTCTCACTCAGGCAGCTCTGCTGTCTTCTCTCCATCATCCCAATATCGTTTCCTATAAGGAATCGTTTCAGGACAAGAATAGTGTATTGCATATTGTAATGGGGTATTGCGAGGGTGGAGATCTGTGCTCCCGCCTCAAGACTTACAAGGATTCACATCTAGAAGAGTCCCAAGTGGTAGAATGGTTCATTCAAATAGCTCTTGCTCTACAATATTTACATGAGCGGAATATCCTTCATAGAGACCTAAAGGTATGTTCATGCATTACCATCTATACGTAGTACTCTACCTGTTGTAAATATTCAGACGCAGAATATATTCTTGAGTAAGAATGATATCATAAAGGTGAGCTTGGTAGCAACTCAGTAGATTTTTTGTTATCTCCTACCTTCACAGGTGGGGGACTTGGGTATAGCACGAGTGTTGGACGGTTCGTGTGACCTTGCCCATACGGTGGTTGGCACACCGTACTATATGAGCCCAGAACTTTTTGCTAACCAGCCATACAATCACAAGTCCGACATTTGGGCCCTTGGATGCTGTGTCTATGAGATGGCCTCCCTGAAACATGCATTTTCTGCCCGTAATATCAATGCTCTCATGTACAAGATTGTTCAGGGTAACGTTCCTCCCATCCCATCGCAATACAGTAGAGAATTAATGGAATTGGTTCAATTGATGATGGCACGCAATGCTGAAGAAAGGCCAAGTGTCCATCAAATACTTTGCAGACCATTCGTTCGCAGTCACATCAAGACATTTCTCGATCGAGCTTCGACTCGCAGGAGGTAAGCACTTTTCTGCCACTCTCTAAATATATGAGTACACGTGCCATGCCATGCTTGGTGCAGAAAGGGAGCACTTCAAACTAAAGGGGAAGTCGTCTTACAACCACACCAGCAGAATGCCTTGGATGCTCACTTGATAGAAAGTCACAGTGCAGCTCCCACTAAACGCATGCAAGAGAATGTCGTCAGTGCAGGACAGAGGTAATCACTAGGGGGCTATAGATTATTGTATCCTGTATGATACGATAATCATACAGGACACCTGAGGTAATGGGTATGCTTCATACCAAGCAGCAGATCAAACAGAATCAGACTGCATCCCAATCAGAGCTAGATGATTCCAAACAAGAGGAGGCTATGAGCTCGCAATCACCTCATCCACTTATCGGCCACCCTCAGAAAGTAGTTTTTTCGATTGATGCTGCAAGTATTTTAACAAAGAATTGATTTGTAGATTCCGCGGCCTCTACCTCCTGATCCAAATTGTGGAATGTCATCGGCCAGGCAAAGAAGAAGGAAAAGCAAGCAGTTAGAAAGTCAAGAGAAAGGTGTTCTGAGAGCACACAGTTCCAGTAACGAGAAGAGAGATAAAGGGTTACTAAATTCTCAACCTTACAATCTGAAAGACAGTAGTGTAAAGCAATCAGACAGTATTGATGCCCCAGTAGAGTGTGACTCCTCCTCGCTACAATGTGATCTTTCTGCAGTAGAATGTGACCCTTCTTCAGATGAAGTAGATCAATTTTACACCCTACTTGATTCCACCTTGCACTTGCCAGAATCGGACCCTACCTCAGCAGCAGTACTCGATACCGATATTAAAGAAAAGAAACCTCTCTTGCCGTCTGGCAGACTGGCTGATAGAATAAAAGCACTCAGATTGTAAGTGACACTGCTGAATATGCATTTTTTTTTGTTTGTTTTTGATGGCTGGTCAATATTGTATGAAGGGAATGTGAATCTGTCCTAGGAGTGGATTTGGTGCAGCAAGTTACAAAGCTTTTGACTAGATCTGATCCAGAAGAAGCTGAGGTATTTATCGTGATAATTATGTGCTTCGCTGTGAAGAATTTATTGCAGGACGACTTGAAGATGCTACTTGGAAGAGATTACTTTGAGAGTTATGCTGCTAAACTGCAACAGCTCAAATTGTGTGAAGATTCTCTATTCTCTCATTGATTGATTGTTTGTTTGCTCGCTTGCTTTTCCTTCTTGTTCCCTCAGGCATTTACAATCATTGGAATTTTAATCAATGTTGCCGCTAGCTAATTAGGGCCGGATACTTGGCATGCACGTTAGTAAGGCTTATCGGCCCATCCCCGGTTACAGGCAAGTTGCTTTGGATTGCTACCAGCGCTGCCTAAGGGTATGTGGGTCTGATCAGAGTTAGTTCTACTAGTAGCTTTACAAGCCCACCAGTTCCTTTTCTCTCATAAGCTATTGCCACAAGAGATGGCTGGCAAAGCACCGAAGGTGCTGGACCAAGAATCACAGCTGAAAGGTTAGCTAAACAGTAAGACGTCTGGCTACCTTGCTGTTATACCTATACTAGCATGCATGGGGTGTGTAAGACTAGAAACTGAGTAGGTGACGTTATGAAATAGGAATTGTGACCTTTTTGTGTACTTTGTCAAAAGTTAAGCTAATTTGAGATGCAGTGTTATGTTGTTTTTTCTATGGACACCTTAGATATCCGTAGGCAACTTAGTGATCAGCTGGGGTGTTTGGAGTTCCGTACCGAGTCTAAACTTTCACTCTTGACTGAGTTCCAAGAGTTTTTCAAGCGTCGTGGAGAAGTCGAATACGAGTATGCCCGCTCCATTGAGAGACTTTGTGAAAAATTTGAGAGGAATACAAAGCAGAGAAACCTTCAGTAAGTGTAGGATGCACTGCTTTCAGCAATTCTATTCAAATAGTTATTATTTAAACAGCAATGAAGTGAGGTCCACTTTTAATCTTTGGTCTACCCTGCTGGCAGAAGCACGAAAAACTTCCCGTGAGAGGGCAGCATTAGCAGAGATCTTGGCATCAGAAATGGTCGCACGTTTAGATATCATGGCTAAAGATGTCCAAATGTTGGCTAAGAGAGTAAGTTGCTGACCCCTTATTGTGTGACTAGTTTCTTTGGTGGTATTCTTTCAGGTTTTTTGGAAGGGTTT
This sequence comes from Crambe crambe, assembly GCA_963924555.1. Classification (NCBI taxonomy): domain Eukaryota; kingdom Metazoa; phylum Porifera; class Demospongiae; order Poecilosclerida; family Crambeidae; genus Crambe; species Crambe crambe. The sequence continues at coordinate 27,443 of OZ004583.1, forward strand.
TGTGATGTTGATCTTGTTCGCTATGTATGTTATGCTTTCCTAATTTCGGTTTATACTTAATGGAGTCGATGTTGTTTGTTTTCATGAATGAGTTTTAAATGTTAACCTTATTTGGTTCTTTTGCTCTGTGTGTATGTGTGTGTGTGTGTGTGTGTAGTGCAAGGAACTATGTATAGAGATACAGGACCAATTTTTAAAGGAGTTGAGGGACCTCTCTGAAGTAAGCCTGAGCCAAATAATATAAAAGGCCACACACGGTAATTAAATATTATATTTTCAATCTCAGCAAACTAAAGTTTACCAGCACTCCTGCCACAACGCAGTTGAGGCTTATAGCAAGGTCATTAAAGCCAAAGAGAAGGTTGATGCCGTCAAAGGAGCCACTGCTCGTAGAAAGAAATTCGAAGAAAAATTCTTAGAGGTGCTTACAGACCTATAAATGAATAGTGATTTATGCTTATTTCCATTTTTTTGTTATGCAGAAACAAAAGCAATACAAAGTTCAGAAGCACTTGCTTTTGAAGAATCGCAATGATTATCTTCTTGGAATTACACGTTGTAATGCTCTTTCGAGCCAGTACTTCAGCAGAGATATCATGGACATCGTTGAGGTAAGTGGGTGCTACGATATTGTCAGTGTGTGGCTCGAGCTAGCCGTGTACAACATGTGCAGTACATGGACTTTGACTATCATGACTCCTTCCGACGCCTCGTATTGGCTTACAAGGACAATGAACGGGAAACTTGCGAAGCTCTGATGCAGTCGAGTGAATCGTTGGTGGAACAGACAAAAAACCTGAACTTAGAAAATGACCTTCACTACTTCCTATCGGAATATTCAAATTCTTTCTCGGCACCCAACTACTTCCAATTCACTTCTTTTCAGGGTGACGATGTAAGTTTTTGTGACAACTTCTGCTTTAGTGTGACTTCATTCAGTTGGTGTTTCAGGTGAGTTCGTTCAAGGTCAATACCGAAGACGTGTTCAAGAGGTGGAGCAAAACCATGGCAGATTTGAGAGAAGAGATTCAAACACTTCAGATACAGAGAGAAGAGGTTATATGATATGTCTGGCTAGTGTTAAGAATTTCACGTTCTCTCGTATCAGGATGTGAAAACTATCCAACATATGAAGCAGGTCAACTTAAAGAAGTACCAGGTCACTAGCGTAGACGATGCCTTGGCAGTCATCGAAGACAATGGAGACTCTCTTGGCCTGGATGGTTCCAAGGAAAGGGGTAATGCCTCCCTAGAGCGGGGCTTATCCTTGACAACTAGGGGAGGACAAGCACTCGTCCTCTCTCAGAAAGGCAAGAAGGACACACTCAATTTCACACTGCAGGTACTGCCCCCACCCGTTATTCCCTTTCAATTTCTGAAAAGTAACTTCTGCATCAGATTTCCCAGAGGCGAATTCTTAGGGCTGACCGACTTGCAGTAGCTTGTGGACAGTTGGACATTCTAGAGAAGGCTTTCGACGAGCAAAAAGTGTATGTGATGGTGTGTTTGCTGTATACATTAATGTACTACGTGTCCCGTACAGTCCACCAGTACCGGTAGGCCTGGATTCTCAGGGACGAGCCATTCCTGGTGAGGTTCCTAAACTCTTTGGGGGAGAGATTGTCAAGTACATTTCGGTAGGTCTATTGAACTCGTGTACATGAATATATTCTTGATGTTATGATGGTGTTTAGGCCACTGGCTGCGAGATTCCTTTGATTGTTGAGAGTTGTGTCAGAGCTATTGAGGCTTATGGTTAGCTACATATGTGATGCGAACATTGTAAAGTGTGACTATCCTTACCCTCTTACATAGGCATGAAAATGGAGGGCTTGTTTCGTGTGCCGGGACCAGCTGCAGTACTAGATGAGTTGAGGATAGCCTTTGAAGAAGGTATGTGTGTGACTATTACTTCCCTCCCTCTCCTTTTCGTGTGTGCAGTGCCACAAGTTTAACTTTTGTATTTGCTGCAGGGCGGGATCCTTTAGCTCGCTCTTCGAGTAAGCTAGATGTGGCAGCTGTGGCGAGTACTCTCAAGGCCTACTTCAGGGAACTGAGAATTCCCCTTTTTCCTACTGACAAATACCAAGAGTTCATAAACTGTACACGACAGGAAGATCTGCAAAGTCGGCTGAATGTTCTGTCTGCAACGATAAACTCTCTCCCTCCTCAGGTCATAGCTGTCATGCGATTCCTGTTTCGCTTTCTCTATCGTGTATCTTTACATGCTGCTGAGAATAAGATGGGTTCGGCAAACCTTGCTCTGGTGTTTGGACCCACTCTCACCCGTGCTCCAGACTCCCTGGACCCGAGACAGCTGCATAACGATGTGCCATCAGTCAATGTGCTGATTCAAATGTGTATAGATGGCCATGATTACTTATTTGGTGAGGAGGAGGAGGACACACCCAGGGACGTTCCCACAGCTTCTCCTTCTCGGGATGAAGTTGAGAAGCCTCTTCCTTCGACATCACCACCTGCTGAACCTCCCACTGCTCCTCCTAATATCTTGGATTCTCCCCCGGTTTCTCCTATCCATGTACGTACTAGCATACTAATATGCACTTCTAATTAATGCACACTTGTATTGACTGCAGCAGCTGTCTGGGTTTAATGATGAGGTGTGTGAGTTGCCTCCACCACCACGTCCTCCTAGACATTCTATGGAGATTCAACTCCCTCCTGGTGATGCCCCACCCCCACCACGCCCTCCAAAGCCTGAGACTATGTCCCCGCCTCCTCCACCCCCTACTTTGACTGAAGAGCCACCACAGATTGAAGCTGAAGTTCCTGCTGAAGTTTGTCCTCCAGACACTCGTGATGATAGGTTGGAGTACATAGCTATGCATCGAGTGTTCCACTGTTACTTTATGCATGTGTAGTGTTGGTGCTATTGATGGTGCTAATGTTGGTGATGGCGATAAGCCAGTTGAGACCGAAATACAAGAACCGGTGTCTGGTGGTGACACCTCTGGCTTGGATCTATCCATATTGGAAGCTCAGATGCAGGAAATAAATGACAGTATCCAAGAGATGGACCTGAACAGTGAATCTGCCAGTGCTTTGGCTCCAGCAGAGAAGAAAGTAGAAGATGATATTGAGGAGGAAGATGACAGTGATTCCGAAGACGAAGATGAAGGGGGTGAGTCTGAGCTCGTTTCTTTTTCAGTCATTTCGATTTCAAATTTTGTACAGAGGATGGCATGAGAATCAGTGCTAGATCTCTCTATGATTATACTGCACGGAGTGATAAAGAATTGACATTTTCTCGAGGAGACGTCCTTCAAGTAATCACTAAAACACCTGATAACAACTGGTGGGATGGTTTCCATTCTGGCAGACGTGGATTTATACCAGTGGCTTATGTTGAAATCACCGAGTTGAAGACAACCCCATCTCCACCAGTGACTCCCATCTCGGCACCGGCTGCGTCAGTATTGCCAGTTCCTGCCCCCCCTCAAAGGAAATCCAGTATGCCTCCAACTTCTGATGCAGAATCAGTTGCAAGAGTGAGCGAGGCACCTCAAGAACCAAACATTGTTGAAGAATGTGGTATCGAAGTTGAGCAGGTTGAACACTCTACTCCAGATCCTGCAACTAGTCAGATGTCTCCACTCCCCGAGGCTGAGCCTGCAGATATGATACCACCATCGCTCACTGTATCCAACGATGAAGGTAAAGGAGAATCACTGCCTGAAATTGAGAGAAATACCGAAGCTGAACCACTCAGAGCCAACTTTCCAGTCAAGTCGGTGCGGTCGTTGACTAAGCAGTTTCAAGAGCCTGAACCATCTCAGCCAAAGGTGCTTGTTGAACCACACACACATCGTCGCCATGACTCTGACGTACTTCATAAAGTCACTCCTGACCCAAGTGCTCCATTTCCCCCCCGCAGTACATCTGGTGGAAACAAAGTCAGCATGCTCTCGTCCAACTTTCAAAACAAGGTGGTAACGGGTCCTCCTCCACCCACTCGACCTAAACCACCACTTTCACATCCCCCCACCTCTCCCGTGGGACCAACGAGTGATGCTGCTGCCGGTGTATTCCCTCTTCATCAGCATGGTGGCGCTGGCATGCCTGGGGCCTCACCTCTCCAGCGAGCTGCACTCCAGAGCCAACACGGCCCAAAACCTACTCCTCCTGGTAAGAAGCCTCCGCAAGCTGTCAAGGCACCAGTGAAATCAAAAGGTGCTGTTAAACTGAAGAAGAAAGACAGCATTAAGGACAAAGACAAGGAAAAGGAGAAGGGTTCAAAACCTCCACCTAACCCAAAGCCACCTGCCGTCTTTGCTGCCACTTCAAAAGAAATCCAGGCACAACTCCAGGCACATGCAGCAAAGAGAAAGCATAATTAAGATTTAAAAGTAGAGATTGCAATAAAGAATTAGTTTATTATTGTTGTCCATTAGTACAAAAAAAAATTTTTTTTTCACCATTTTTGTTCAAAGAACATTCGTTGTCGTTACCAACTGAGCAATATGGATGATGAGAAAGCTAAGGAAGCTTATCCCGGAAGACTGGGTAAAACTTCACGTCCAAGGGTTCATCAACGATGTCTGAAGAGACTAGAACATGCAGTCAATAACAGTGAGTTTGTGCTCTATACCGCTGGTATTCAGGTCGTTCCAACTACTTCCAGGTATATATGTGAAGTACATGTTGGAGGCAATGAAGAAATTTGGTTGGTATGCACTATGAATGATGTCTTTTACCTTCATCTCAACGATAACTGTAATGTGCAAATAGTGAAGTGTGTGTAGAGAAGCATTTCGTGTGTGAACCTTGTGGACCCACTGTAGCTGGAGGCTACGATACATCAACCAATCAAGTTAGCAACACTTGAATATGACCCTCTGGTTTAGGCACCATTATCCTTACACAGATTGTGTTGTGTGAGAATAACATCTATTCTCAAGGCCACATGAATGAAATAATGACACACGAGTTGGTGCATATGTACGACCACTGCCGAGCTCATGTGGACTGGGATAACCTTTATCATGTGGCTTGTACTGAGGTGCGTGCTGCTAATCTCAGTACTGAATGCTTCTTTTGGAAAGAGAATTTTGCTCGTTTCAAATTTGGTTGGAAAAAGCATCATCAGGCGAGTTAGATTCTTGTGTCCATTTTTGTGTTTCAGTCGTCGTTCTTTTTATAGGTGTGTGTAAGGGAACGAGCTGCAAAGTCTTTATCGTGCACACACGACGTATCAGAGGAGGAAGCTTACCAAGCAGTAGATAAAATCTTCAACAGCTGCTTCCGGGAGACTGACCCTTTTGAACGTGTCCCTCCATAATCATGTCTTTTATGACAATGTCCCATTATTTATAGTTTTAAAAAAACAAACAAGCAAAAATGATTCTAATGTGGTGATTCTCACTCTCACTATTGGCTATCTATGACGTGGAGTTCTGTGAGGAGCAGGAGATTGCACTATGACTTCACAGTCTGAACAACTGTCCTCTTCAGCTTGTAGTTTGTTATATTTGACCTCGGGTTTGTGATAGTGAACGCTGGGTATCTTGGAGGAATCAATGGTCCTCTTGTGCATCAGAATACTGTCCACTATCCAAAACATCACCACCTGGAAACCATTATATAAGTATGATGCAAATAATTAAGACACAAGGACTCACGTTGACAATGAAAGGCACTATGAAGATGACCAGTGCTATCTTCACCTTCTCGTTACCTGGTAATACTGCTTCCACCTATCAATAAAAAAAATTTTTTTTCTAGTGGAACACCATTGAAAATCACTTGATTCAGCCATATATAGGCTACCAACATGCATATTAGTCTCACTTTACTCCAGAATTGGAAAAGTATGAGTGGTCCAACACAGATTTTCTCAATTAACATGACCAACAAGTACACACCACACTGAGCCAACCAGTAGGAGAAACGAAAAGGATCCCCTACAAACAATAATTAATTTGATTATACAAAACTACCACTTTTTAATGCTGACCATATTCCCCAGACACCAGAGGTGTTATTCTGTAGCACGCTACCAACTTGCTCACTACTTTCAAGAGAATGAATATCAACAAGAGACCAATGGTCGAGTCCAGTAAAAAGTTTACCAGGTATCTAAGTCAAACGATATCAAGTTATGGTTAATAGCTAGTTAAGCTACAATAAACCACTTACGAAACACACTCTTTCTCTTTGAATATGATGGAAAGTGTCAGGTTCATAAAGTGAATTTGGAGCATGCCAAGAGCCTGTTTTGTGGTGTCTGCTACCCTGAATGCATATGCAAGTTAGTCATTAAAAAAGCTATATAGAGTTCTACCCACCATATCCAAAATGGTCTTCTCTGCAGTGCAGGTTCCCTCAGTCTTTTCACTAAAGGTGTATACATACGATAGTGTACTACAACTAGCTATTAGAGATAGGAGTCACATACATAAAAGCGTGCTGAATGCCAAAACTCCCAGTACAGACTGTAAGATGAAGCTGTACCCTTCAGCCAAATCACACAGCTGCTTCCCATCTTCTGGCAAAGTGGTGACGCTTGAATTAACAAGAGAAGACACCGAAATTGTAGAATTAGATTCCATGAGTTATTTAGATAGTGGGCATTAATTGGAAAATTTGCCAGCTTCGATTCAAGATCAGAGGTCAAACATGATGTGGAGTCTGATGGGAAGAAAGGTAATTTTAGTGATTTGTAATGTTTCTACCATTACTATCTGCACATGATGCAGCCCCTAGTAAGACTGAATGGGTTGGTTTCTCGCTGTTCCCATTGGAGATTGGCTTCAAGTTCCAGTAGCACTGAAGAAGACCGATATATACAATCCAGTAATGTAGCCTCCATGCACTTTCAGCCTGGGCTAATGCGCCTGGCTATCCCAAAGCTAAAGGATACTTGTGCTCGATACTTGGCAGCGGTAGAGCCAGTGGCCCCAAGCAAGGAAGCTTTCACAAATACACAGAAACTAGTCGAGGAATTTCAACGAGCAGGAGGGATTGGGGAAGGTAAATCATTAGTAATTATATCAAGTTTATCTTGAATTACCTGCAGAGCTGCATATGAAGCTGATTCAGAAGGACAAGAAGCATTCACACACTAGTTACATTTCTAAACCTTGGTTTGACATGTATCTTTCAGACCGACAATCACTGGTTCTCAATTATAACCCTTTCGTCGGCTTCAAGGAGGATCCTAACACCACTGATCAGGTATTTCAAACAAGGGGGTAGAATGGGTATTATTTTAGTCCATTTTACAGGCCCTAAGAGCTGCCAACTTTGTGTGGTCTGCAGTGAGGTTTCGATCAGCTCTGCAAGACCAGAAGCTGAAACCGCATGTATTTCACCTTAATCCTGAAAAGTCCGATACACCCATGTACTGGAATGTTATGAGGTGATGGGGTTATAATTGTGGTGATTTCCTGGGCCACTTGCACTTCTTTGTTTCAGGTGGATGCCTCGGCGTCTTTCGTGCTATGCCTCCGTGCTATGGAAGGCATTCCCATTAGATATGAGTCAGTACTACAGTTTATTCAATACAACGAGAGTGCCAGTATTGGGTGGCCCAGATGAGCTGGTTACCCACGACAAAGATTCTGGTTACATCCTCGTAATGAGGAATGGACACATGTATACGCTCCAGACAGTTCAAGAAGATGGTGAGCATAAAGATGTGTTATCGGAGTTGCTATGTTGACTCTGTCCCTTCCCCTTTTAGGACTGCCTGTGCCTTGTCTGAGACTCTATCAGCAACTCTCTGGTATTCTGAGAGATGAGACGCCCCCTCCTACCCATCCTGTTGGGTACCTCACCTCGCTCAACCGAGACAAGTGGGCTGAGCTTAGGGAGGAAGTGAAGCAGCGTAACAGCGACCAGCTGCAGGCAATAGACGGCGCTCTATTCGTCCTTTGTCTAGATGATCATGAACCAACTACCTCTGAGAGTTTGTCTCACACCATGCTCCACAACTATGGGGCTAATAGGTATGCATAACAGGACTGTACTGAGACTTCCCAACACTGTCTTGAGTAACTTCCTGTCACAGGTGGTTTGACAAGACCTTTCAGCTGATAGTCACTCGGGGTGGACATTCGGCCATCAATTTCGAACATTCCTGGGGAGATGGAGTGGCAGTATTGCGATTCTTTGAGGAAATTTACAATGATAAAAAGCAATATTTCTCCCCTGATGAGTCGACATTGGATGGTGTGGTGAGGCTCACCTTTGACCTGTCCCCTAAAGTAAGGGTTGCAGTGGAAGGGGCCAAAAAAGACATAGAAGAGAGGTGCAATAGTCTTTCTGTGAAAGCCTTGCAGTACAAAAAATATGGAAAGGATGGCATCAAAAAGTCTAAGCTAAGTCCAGATGCACTGCTACAACTGGCTATTCAGGTGGGCCTTGAATGTTGCAGAGTGCTCATCATAACAATTACTTGCATAGATTGCTTACTATCGACAGTACAAGGAATGTGTACCTTCCTACGAATCTTGCAGTACAGCAGCTTTCAAACATGGCCGAACAGAGACAATTAGACCTGCAAGCATGAGCACTAAAAGATGTGCAGAAGCATTTGAACAAGGACATGAAGCTGGTCCTGAGGAAATGATGGCTCTTGTCACCCAGGCAACCACCTATCATTCCAAGCTCACCAAGGAGGCTGCAATGGGTAGGTGAACAGTGTACGTTGCGATCTGCACCCTCTCCTAGCAGTTTTATTACAGGTCAAGGATTTGACCGCCACTTGTTTGCCATGAAGGTGCTGGCAGGCAATGAGGGACACCAAGTTCCTCTGTTTGAAGATCCTTGCTACTCGCACATGAATCAGATTATTTTGTCAACCAGCACACTTTCATCAGATGCTGTGCTGCTGGGGGGATTTGCACCTGTGCACCCCAGGGGGTATGGAATTGGTTATGGCATAGCCGACGACTGGCTTGGTGCTCAAGTCTCCACGTATCCTACCCGTGATGGGGAAGAGATGCTGGCTCATCTCCAACAAGTCTTTGACGACATTCATGATGTCTTGAATGGAAAAAACTTCAAGAAATGACCAATTATATTTTTAAAAATCAAATTAAGAGGGTAGAAAGAAAGAAATTTAATTATGCTGCAAATGAACACGTACAGTACAAGTATTAATTCAGTTGGAAGGTTGTGTACTATGTTGCTGCAATCAAGTCTTCGTCGCTGCTAGAGTCTTCAGAAGTTACAAACTTATGGTTTTCTTCTTTTGGTAGCCGTTGATAATACACTTTGTCGCGCCTGTTAGGCAAATCACCACCTGAATTACAATGCTGTACAGCGTGGGAAGGACTTACGCAAGCTCCTTGGCTCGACACTTGAGCCATCCATAGAGAAGAACAGTGGCTGCCACTAATGAAGCTACTACTATCAAAAATCCCAGAAATATAGTCAAGACGGTGGAACGCTGCAGATCAACATGTACACTAACCACCCATCCAACCTCGTCTTGAGATAACTCACTGAGCCGGTTCTTCTTCTGTACCCTGAATCTTCTTCATTTCCAGTGCAAAGTAGTTCCTGCTCATTCAAGAGCTTCTTACTTTCAGCTGTTTGAGAACACTTGTCACCAGGAATGAGGCGAAAACTGTAAAATATGTAGAGGATGACAATCGTGGATGTGCATGACGCTGGACTTACCCAGAGAGACTCTGACGGTAGGTCGTTGCACCTGGAGGGCACACATCAGACAGAGAGAAGTCAGGCTGACGCGAACACTCAACTGTTGATGCTCTATTGAAACCATAGTCACTGTGAAGTAGAAGAGATTATCATGTGTAGTGCAGTAGGAATATCCAACTTACCATTCATAGTCCGAGTAATTGCAAGGACACAGAGTTTGTTTGACAGGATGGTAGTTGTAGTTCCTTTCATTGAAACATCTATGCACATGTCCACATGAATTCTTCACAAAAGAACATAGATTAAGGACTTACATACTACTGGTTAAGGTGAGATTGTACCAGCGTCTGTATCCCATCAAACAGTCGTGGTTGCTGCTGTGTTCATCCACCAAATGATAGTCCTTGGCGTCACCTACGACAATGGAATCACTTGCATACTGCTAGTTAATGAAGGGACACAACCTCCTCACATCTTCTAGTCAAAAGTGATTTAAAGTTGAGTGTAATAATCCGCCACTCGTCGTCTTGGCCTGTTCCTTCTACTCCCATCAGGAAGCCAAGCAGGGAGGCAGCCGAGGGATCAAACAATAACCCTCGATTCATGCGAAACACTTTTGTAGTGTCCACAGTCTTCTGCGAAAAACAGTCACCACGATCATGAGAGAACCTGTCAGGGGAAGAGGAAGATATAGTTTTAAAATGGGGGAGGGGATAAAGTCCAACCATATCTGCTCCACACTGTCTCCATCAGGTGCAATGACGATAATGTTTCCATAGTCAGCAATGCCATAAACATAAGTTCCCACTGGCAATCCCACATCCTTCAACGAAGACAATAACGTGTCACAGCAATATAATTGACAACCATAGCTCAAGGCTCACCTTCCAATTGTATCCACCGTCATTGGAGAGGTAAACTTTGGTGAACTTTCCATTGTCCTTGCGCACTCCACCAACAGAGCCTGGAAAGAGACAACAGCAATGGAAAATCCATCCACCAAGGTTATAGACCTACCATGAGCTATTATGACCATAGGGGAGCTTGCAACCGACAAGGGGCCTTTAGGGGCTGATGAGTTGAAGAAAGGCGAGACTAGTTGTGTGTAGCGCAGATGAAGATGCAGTGAACAAGGACTGCCATGCTGTACGGGCACGAGCATATAAACTTCACACCACTGTGCATACCAACTAGTGGAGGAAACTGATCACTTACACACGTTCCAGGAGGTGCAGTCAGCCTTCTCCACATCCCTCCATTATCGAAGGTAATTTTGGTCACGTGACCATTCAAATCTGCAGGAATGAAAATCGATGAAGAGCAGTCCCACAGTTGCTAGGCATTTGATACCATTATCCACCACAGTGGTGATGTACACTCCACGCATGGATGCCACTTCATAGAAATCATGGACGCTGTATTGTCCAAGCGGATGTCGGTAAACTTTGTACTGCAAAAGTCGAATTATTCACTGAGTGCAACTTCTATAAACCAAAGACATACCAAGTGGTTGGTGAGGGAAAGGGTAAAGCGTGATCCTGTGCTGTCTGAAACATACAGATTCCCAAAAATCTCTTCTGTTTACGGAACATGAAACAAATGACAGGACTTGTGATAGAAAAGGCTTGCCTACCAACTCACCTGTCCCCTGGTAGACATGGATGAAGGCACCAGTCTCGTGAGTGGCCATCACAGCATAAAACTAGTCGACAAGAATCAGAATGAACCACTAGCCCGATGACATAATTATTTTCAAGCTTACCTGCTCATCTTTGAGGGAAGGCAACTGAACTTCTTTGAACTTGATCTTATCAGATACATAATTGTTGGTGACATAGAGTCGTCGAGATTTACTGTCTGCCTCCTTATTTCCAGTCGAGTTCTTCCGCGAAATAAATAGGAAATTATTGTCCACACGGAAACGATAAGCAGAATTATCTACGACTGGAGGAAGAGAAAATTAAAGATGTTCCATGGATAAACTAATGAGCGAGTTACTTGTGGTGTGACGACTAGCAATGTCCATGCGGTAGAGAGGGTTGAAACTCTGTGAGCCAGAAGAAATACTGTAGTAGACGTATTCAACACCATCGTCAACCTGCGCACTGGAGAAGAATGAACCATTGACATGGGAAGCTGCCACGTTAGTACACACACTCACAATTCTACCAATTGAACTCTTCTAGTTATGAAATTCCATTTGTGGCCTCCACTATCCGATACCCACAGCTGTAGACATGAGAATTTAATGCTAGTAACACAGCATGTGTAGAGTGTACCTCTCCTGATCGGCTTCGAATCACCATGTGCTGTGGGTTGCGACCACTCAAGTAAAGCTCATCAGTGGGATTAAAGTTTTGAGTGGGGGTCTTGTACCGGTTCCACGTCCTCCCAAAGTCCCTGCTGACAAAGAGATATCGCCTGTTGAGGGAAACAACCACCACTGTGGCTCTATCACCCGCTGGAGAGACCTGCAGTGTATCTGGCATCACAGGCACCTGGATGGAAGTCTCATCTTGCTTGAAAGTAAAGATGCCTATGCTCTTGTAGGTCCTACAAAGTTTGCAAGAACTACGTAACTGAAATGCCATGGACACACTCAATGCCACTTACCCCCTCCACACAGTGGAGTGTCCTTTCAACACTTTATCCGAGGCAATAATCAAAATCTCCTGCATGGGGTACATAAACTGAATGTAATAAATTTTTTCCTTACTAACTTACGTCTCTGCCCACCCAAACAGCCTGGATAGCCTCTGCTTTCTCATTCAACTCTTGCTGGGTATTACAGAGATGATCATCTGCAAGTACCTGTGGTTAACACCTATGTTACAGACACTCACCGGATCGTATTCAAGCACATCTTTCGATCCACATGATTGCGCACTTCGCTTATGCCTCCCTTTAGCCACTATATTCCATTCAGGGATCCCTTTCTCTAGTTGTAAGGAGAGCGATCTGGGCTTCCTTTCCACTGATATACACTGACACAAAGCAAAACAAGTAAGCACTAGGACGAAAAGGGAAATCGTATCCATCACCATCAGGCAACCGTTTTCTTCCGTTTTGGTACAGGTGGGCATCATTTCGAGAGCTATCACATGACAATAATCGACGCCTTACCATGTAGGGAGGCGGTCGGTCATGTTCAAAAAGGAGTACCAGGTAGCTAAGTCGTTAGTGTGCACTCTTGGTTTCCATTCGGTGACATTATGACTTATAGGGAGGCCCACATATAGAGATATTCTCTGCCCAAGGTCGTGACCCTGTATCAAGATGGAAGCTGACTGGATCAGTGAAGAAAGAGTATGACAAGCTAGTGCGAGGTTATGTTTATGTGCTGGAAGGAGGAGCTTCCACTACCACCACTCGCATGCAGCTGCCAAAAGCAGATAAGGCTTTATGCAAGTTAACATTTAAGTGTATAGATTTATAGTAACGCAAACTACTCTCTCTCTCTCTCTCTCTCTCTCTCTCTCTCTTTATAGTGTGCTTGCTGCAGCCTTGTATAGTTTTCCAACTCCAGATACCTGACTCACACTTGGCAAAGTTAGCCATCGATCTAAGGTTAGATCTCCTTTGAACCGGACTTGTAGTATACCCTATTCTGACCTGTACAGCATACTGGATAGTGGAGGTGGTCGGCGTAGAATCCATCTCTCCTCATCACAACGTGAACTGAATGCCACTCCCCTCAATGCCCGAATCCCTCTAGGGGAACTGTTGGCTGGCCAGGTAGGTACATGCACTGTCTGTGTGATCGTGTGTTATAACATTGATGTACAGTGGATGAACTTGTGTGTTGATTTGGACTCCCTCGTACAAATGCTTTTCAAAGGCTCCAGTTTCAAGTCTCTGGAAGGTATTAGCCTTGGTGGGTCATGCAGGTTGCGACGAGTGTTCACCCTCCAAACTTCTCCCTCCAATGACCAGGAGGAAGATCTTCATTCGATACCCAGGGCATTTCATATGTCCACCATTTCCCTTCGCACTAGGGTAACCACGTACCTGGTATCGAGGGACTATACTTTACCGTACTGTAGGTGGTGAGTGCTAGGACTTGGAAAGCAATGGCAGATTCCAAGCTATCCTCAAGTGCAAGTGTGACTAGTGATTCTTCCTCCCACTCTGCTTCAACTGATCGTCCTACACATGTGGCCTTTGGACAAAAAGTGGCCATTCCTGACCACATTCTCAGCTCCAGGCAGGTAAAGAAACAATGCTATGTATACCTCCAGGCTTTACTAATTGAGAACCTTTGTCTTTCCAGTCCACTCGTCAAGATGACCTTAAGGGGAAGGAGGCAGGTTCAGTTAATCCCCATCCACCTTTAGGTCCTGTAGACCAGTCGTTGTTAAGAATTCAAAAAACGAGAGTTCGTATGATCAGTGGGAAATCCTCCAGAAAGACTGTGCCAAGTAAATCCTCTCCCATTCCACGATCCTCCTACAGTAGCCATAACTTGCCAGTTGACACAGCTGGCAGAAACAGTGAACTTGTAGTTCCTGGTGAGGCTGTGATGAGACCAGCAGGTGGTGATAGTGGTGAGCGACCAGCAAGTGATAAGGAATGTGAGAGACTACTGGATGGTGACATTGGTGAAGCTGTGTTGACCCATCCACAAGAGACAATATCTTCACCATCACCTCATGAAGGAGGGACCGTTCTTGCAAGTGATGAGCAGTTAGCTCTTGATGTTCTTTCTAGTGAAAGGAACTCGTCAATGCAGTCAAGAGAGAACCTTTCTCCACACAGAACTGATGAGCAGGTCTATAGCTATCACTCGGCTCCCAAGTCTGCCAAAACTCACCTACCAAATTTGACAGTAAGATAGTTTCCGATGCAACGTATGATTACCACACTTGGTTATATAGGTGCAAGAGAACACCAGCAGAGGAGCTCGGTTAGAGGAAGACTTTGTATCCCCTCGGGAACCCAAAAGTTATAGTGCAGGAGATAATCTCTGGGAAACCAGGCTTTCAGATGTGAGCAAACGTGGATCCTCTGTGGTGATTGTAATGTGCTCCCCTTCCTTCAGGACTATGACTGGAGGCAGTATGCTAGCCATGATGCTGGAGACATCTCCCCTGCTGCTGAGGAATCCCTCCGAACTCGTCTTGCCTCGCATCGACCTGGCTCCACCCATAACACAACCCCAGATACGGGAAGCAGTGGTATGGAGGATACCTTATCTGAATCAATGGTACCACGATGGCTGTGTCTTTTGGTAACACATGCTTATTGACTGTCGTGTCTATGATAGACATTAAGTGGCTGGACTGAACACTTCAAGAATGCTACACGCACTCCCTTCCTGGAGTCATTGGATACAAGGCAGGTGGACATAAGGTGCATCTCATCCTGTTACTACATCTGATTACAGGGGCATGGGGGGAATGTTGAGTCCTGCCGTTTTGGATGGCTTTGGAGTACCAGGTGTTGAGGACCAAGATGGAGAGGGAGGGGTCAGGGGCAAAGAAGCTAAAGGGGAAGGTGTTGGAACAGAGGAGCTGGAACTCATGTATGATCCACAGTTGAACTGTTTTTATGATCCAGTCACTTATAAATACTATGAGCTCATTCAACCAGACTGATTCTCATCACATCAACTTTATCACTTGGTAATGGTCGTTAATTTTAAAAATCGGCGGGAAATTTAGACTAGATAGGAGACATGACAGAGCTAGAGCCTACTAGGAGATGTATCCAGTTTCGTAGCGTTCCTACGTTGCTATTGGAGCTGTGCAAATCACTTTTGGAAAACACAATACCCGGTCACAGTTTACAGAGTTCAGAGTTTAGCTCGTCTATAAATGCTGACAGTAGGAAGGCTCTTAGACGAGAGTGGAGAGAAGTAGACACTCTGTGCAAGAAGTTGAGAAAACTGTGTCTGGACGTGATTCTGTTACGCCGGTGGGAATGGACACGCATCATGAAAGAACAAATCACTTGCCCCATTTCCCTCTGTCTGGGGCAGACGCTGTTCCTCTACCATCAGGGGAGGAGTAAGGATGCTGAAAGACTCTCGTGTGCCATTACCTGGTTGACTGAAGCCAAATCTGAACTCTCAGAAGTAAACAGTCTCCTTCGCTTTCTCTTCCTTCTCTCGTCACAAGAGGAGACGAGTGTGTCAGTTGTATCTGCTCAGGCAAGGAAGGACTGCCTCTATGTGCACTACCCCAGGTGTGTTTCTTAAAGTTCAGTCGTATTCGTGACTTATATGCCTATTTTCACCAGTGCCATATTTGAAGGTCCTTTGGACACTGCTACTGGTGCTAGAGTTGCTATGGCTACACAGGTATCGCTCCCCATTTCTGTCAATGTATACTGCTCGTCTTGTTAATTATTTTGCAGCTCTTTGAGGAGCAGCCAGGACTGGGTTTCAATGGCTTCATGGCTCAGTTCTCTGTGGATCCTGTCCTGAGAACCACACTATTTGGAGGTCTCGCTCATTCTTTCTCATCCGACCTCAATGACCTCCTAGGATTGCCAGCCCTTCCACTAGATCACACCCACCTCTCCTTGCTGTCCAAGACCCCACCCAACTACAAGGTTCAAGGTCCACCCTCCACACCCTTCTCACCTCATCCCAAGACCACTTCTAATGTTTCTCTTCTGGCAGCTGCTGCTGACTATAATGAAGTGCTATTGCGAGGGTGGGAGGGCTGGCTTCCTGGGTGAGTGAGTTATCACAGCAATGAGTGTGAGTGAGCAGATGTTACTCCATACAGGACCCCCTTCCTCTATGATGCAGCTCCTCCTAGTGCTGATCATGCATCTCTTGTAGTTTCCTCCAATTATGCCGACTTGATTGGGCTTCCTTCCCCACCTGTTCGTCTTTCCCCTCTTCTCCTCCCTCAGCTGCTACAGAGTGCAGTAGATGAAGTGCCACGCCCATCCCTGCAACCAGTGCTGGGTACTGATTCCATCCTCTTTTCTGTGTCACATTCCCTCCACCGTCTCCTTGTATTTTGTCGGACAAAGCTCCTGGTGCAATCAGGTAGGTGTGTACATCTCAGCATCTTTGTTTTAAGATTTGTGTTGCAGAGTTGAATGTATCAGCTCTTCAGAGCGAGTGCTCTACTCACTCACTTCTGCCGGTAATACAGTAAGTTTCCTCTTCTCAACTTGTTGGCTACTTTTTTATCCTCTTATGTATTTTCTATTCTAGAAATGTGTTGGAATTGATCAAAACTACTTCACAAATGGATGTGAGTCTTCTGTCCTCCTTTTTGTGATTAATTTGACAATGGTGACATGTAATGGATGCAGAAGTTTGAGTTGATGGAGAGCCTCTACCAGCAGGCCTCGCAACTCCAAGGTACTCCACACTACTTCATCTTCTTGAGTTTGCTCTCTCAGGCCCTTCTCAGCTACTTAAAGTTTGTTAATAGCCTTAATAGTAGTAGTTGTTACCTGTGTGTGTGTGTATGTTTAGGGTAGTAGAGAAGTGGGTGATGTTTGGGCAGTTGGACTCTAACCAATCCTTTGGTATACATGCTAATGAAAATGCTTTAGTTAAACGAGGTAATGCAGTAGCAAGCAGTGGCCACAGCAAGTCGTCTATTGGGTCACATTCATTGTGTAGATGAGCAGTACTGGAATGATGGTTTCCTTTCCCCTACTGGATGTGTGCCACCCTTCCTCTCTCACCTCAGCCTCCCCATCCTCACTTGTGGCAAGGCCCTCAACTTGCTCTGCCTCTGCCAGCCTAAGGTATTATCCGTGTGCAGGGAAATCCTGGTCCTCCCTAGCTTTTTTTTTTTTTTTTTTCCCATCTACCTATAGCACCCCCTCTGTACAGGAGAGTTTTCATATCCCCCATTGAAACTCCTATTCTCAAGTCACCAGTTGTTTGACGTGGAAGCCAACTGTCAGCTCTACAGCTCAAGAATCACCAACTATTGCAAATTCATGTCTCAGCGACTAGCAGATGAGGTGAGTTGAAGTATAAAGTTGGCTTGTGAGAGAGACGGCCCAGGCATGTCCTGGTCATTTATATGCAGAGACTAGCCCAGCAGCAGGAAGAACAAGCTGTTTTAATCCAAGCTCGTCAAGAGGCTCGCAAGGAGGGAGATAGAATAAGGCGTGGGTATTTCGTGTTGCCATTTATTATGCTTTCCCTATCATGACCATATCTTGTGTAGAATTGGAGAGAGCAAAACTTGAGGCAGATGTCCTGCACAAACAATCCTTGGCTAAGGAACTGAAGGAAGAGATGGAAAAAATGCAGGCGGTGAGAATTTATAGTGTGTGCATTCAATCCATGGGTGGTTGCCAAGTGTTCAATGTTGTTTTATGCAGCAACGATCTCAGAGTAAGGATCAAGAAAGACGAGCGGACCAAGAGTTCATAGCCACTCTCAGTCAAAAGGAACAAATCTTGGAGAGTGAGGCCCATTTGGAGGTGGAGCAACACTATGAACAGCTCTCCCAGGAGGCAGAACGACGCAAAGCTGTGGCACAATGGAGGTTAGCACGTCTGCAGCTCTCCAGTGCAAGGGAGGCTCTATGGAGGGAGCAGGCAGCACAATGGAGGCAAGAGGCTGCAAGTTCAAAAAGTCAAGACAGCAAACCTGAGAATGCAGAGACTCATGGAGGTGACAATCTTGGCAAGTATCACGATCAAACCAAGACGACTGACCCTGGTCCACCTCCTATATCCCCTGACCAGAAACTTGAGGATGAAGTCAACCAACTTTCTTCTGGTGCTTTCAATCAAAAGAATAGTGACCTTACAACTTATTCACGGGGTCAGGTCCCACCTTCTACAATCCAGGACCTCATTCAAGATAATTATAGTGATGATGTGGACCACACCTCCTCCAGGGGTCAGGCCCCACCCTCCACGATCCAGCACCTCATTCAAAATTATGATAGTGATGACGTGAACCACACCTCTTCCAGGGGTCAGGCCCCACCCTCCACAATCCAGCACCTCATTCGAAATGATGATACTGGTGACGTGAACCACACCTCCTCCAGGGGTCAGGCCCCACCCTCCACGATCCAGCACCTCATTCAAAATGATACTGGTGACGTGAACCACACCTCCAAGCCACCCTCCACGATCCAGCACCTCGTTCAAAATGATGATACTGGTGACGTGAACCACACCTCTTCCAGGGGTCAGGCCCCACCCTCCACGATCCAGCACCTCATTCAAAATGATACTGGTGACGTGAACCACACCTCCAGGCCACCCTCCACGATCCAGCACCTCGTTCAAAATGATGATACTGGTGACGTGAACCACGCCTCCTCCAGGGGTCAGGCCCCACTCTCCACGATCCAACACCTCATTCAAAATGATGATAGTGATGACGTGAACCACACCTCCTCCAGGGGTCAGGCCCCACCCTCCACAATCCAGCACCTCATTCAAAATGATACTGGTGACGTGAACCACACCTCCTCCAGGGGTCAGGCCCCACCCTCCACGATCCAGCACCTCATTCGAAATGATGATACTGGTGACGTGAACCACACCTCTTCCAGGGGTCAGGCCCCACCCTCCACGATCCAGCACCTCATTCAAAATGATACTGGTGACGTGAACCACACCTCCAGGCCACCCTCCACGATCCAGCACCTCGTTCAAAATGATGACACTGGTGACGTGAACCACGCCTCCTCCAGGGGTCAGGCCCCACTCTCCACGATCCAACACCTCATTCAAAATGATGATAGTGATGACGTGAACCACACCTCCTCCAGGGGTCAGGCCCCACCCTCCACAATCCAGCACCTCATTCGAAATGATGATACTGGTGACGTGAACCACACCTCCTCCAGGGGTCAGGCCCCACCCTCCACGATCCAGCACCTCATTCAAAATGATACTGGTGACATGAACCACACATCCTCCAGGGGTCAGGCCCCACCCTCCACAATCCAGCACCTCTTTCAGAATACTAGTGGAAGCAGTAACACTGGTCACACTTCTTCCAGAGGCCATGCTCCTCCCTCCACTGTCCAGTATTTGATTCGTGGTGAAAGTGAGTCTGGCCTTGCAGCCACAGGCCCCATTCAACATGTAGGTGACCCACAACTGGTATCCTCCAGAGGCCAAGCCCCACCCTCTTCAATCCAATCTTTGTTGTATTATGGAGTTAAGAAACCTCTGGTCACAGAACCCAACAGTGCACCATACAACGAAGGAGTAACTCTTCCCTCATTTTCCAAATTCTCTGATGATTTCTCTACTTTGGGTAAGTTTCTCTCCTTGGCATACCTATAATATGAGTATGCAATGATAAAACAACGATAGATGCTGTTCCATCACAGAACATGCTAGAGCAGGTGTTGGGTACCACACACACCTCCACTGAAGAAGTACACATTGACTTTCTCTCCCTTTTTCCTCTGACCTCTCTCATCACCAACTCCGTACAACTCCCACTCCTCACACAGTGAGTGTCTCCCCTGGTCTGGGTATCCTCTCCCATCTCAATGTAATTGCCCACAGGTGTCAGTTAGTGAACCAGGCACTGCTGGACCACCTGATCTCCCACTGCCAACTCGATCACCACTTTCTGGCCCTCAAAAGGTTTCTCCTACTGGAAGATGGAGAGTTTGGACATGCCTTATCCACTAAATTGTGTCAACAACTCCACTTTGGTTCTGACTGGCAAGTGCTCTGCTCTCCGTCCTTCCTCAACCCATTGTTAGCTTCTGCTCTGGAATTCTCTCTTCATCATCATTCTCTCTCTGCACCAATACAACTTGGCTTCTCCCTTTTGTATCAACCTCACAACATACACTGCAATGGTGAGTCTGCATGCTCCCTCCTTCAGCATAACACACACCCCTCTGCTCTTTCGAACAGCTGTCAAGGCTTTAGACTTTCTGGAGTTGAAATACAAAGTTAGTTACTACAGATAGGAAGCGTCCATACTAGTCAGTGAGAATTCATTGCAGGTGGACTGGCCCTGCAACGTAGTCATCACTTCACACTGTCTCCACAGATATAACAAGGTAAAAGAGAACTCCATCACCTCATAATGTATATACATCGTGATCATAAACAGATTTTGCACTTTCTGCTGGAAATGAAGCATTCTTCGTGGGTTTTAAAACAGACATTTCATCAACTCAAGAACTGCCAAGTTTTATCAGAACTGCAAGTGCGAGAGCTCCAAACATACAGACATGAATTCCAGCATTTTGTGAACCTCATGCATGGCTATATAGCTAGTCAGCTCTTTGGATTCACGTGGAAAGAATTTCAGACTGAGCTGACTCAGCAAGTTACAAGTCTTGACGATCTGATCCAAGCACATCACAAGTTCATTGAAAGAGCTCTGTTCAGGTATTAATGAAATCAATTTCCAAGTCTGTTGGTTCACTCTACAATTTTACCAGATGTTTGCTAAGCAAGAAGGCCAGACCAGTGATGAACCTGATATATGAACTGTTTTCTTCCATTCTGACGTTCAGCTCACAAGTGGCTGGTTTATCTTCACATAACATTCCAGGGTGCACCATTTATACTGCCATTTGTACCACACACAACAACTTCCAAGACACTGCAAGACTTCTCATTAGTGGTGAGTTCCAAATCCCACCTCAATTACAGACAGCTATTCAATTCTCTTTCCATTAGTTTTAGGTAAGTTGATTGCACGTGGTTATCAGCCCCACTTGGAAGAACTGCTCTTAAGGCTCAACTTTAACTGTTTCTACTAGCAGTTGTTTTGTTTTCTTGTGTTTTTGTTTTGTTTTTGTTGTTTATTATTAAAATATCAGAGGTGAAGTTGAGAACTGTTTGCAGTTTAAGGAAGAATATGTCTAGGGGGAATGAGAGCTGCCCCTGCTGGACGACCCTCGTCAAGCATAAAGTTGAAAGTGGCACAAGCATTAGGCTGTATGAGATAAGAATAAAGTAAAATATTCCCAATGATATGCAGAGGACCTACTGTATCCTGAATTTCAATGCTAATTCCCTTTCTCTTCAAAAATTTGGTGATCTCTGGATTTATTCGCTCTACTGATGACCCTGTACCCAATACCACCAGCTCTGCAGTCATTCAAAACATAAAATCTTTGCCAGTGCATAATTGTTGTTACTCCTCACCTAGTTTGGGTTCAATCAAGTGGAAAAGTGCAAAACTTTCTGGAACTATATCTCCAACCATCTGGACCTGTGCAGGCATATTACACTAGTTAAAAAGCATGTCCTGTTGTCAATTCGCACTTTCCAATTGAAGAAGCCTCTAGGAAGGAGAGCCACGGAACCAAACACTGCATTCCCCCGGATAATGAAGCCATTGGTGAGGTACCCACTAATCTCAGGGGCCCTTTCAGACACCTCCAATTTGCTGAAAGTAGGTGGAGTGAAAGTATCCGTATACTGCCTCAGTTGAGCTCCATAAACATTCTGAAGACGTCTCGCACTCTCTCTGGCCAGCTTCAGCCTCACAATCCTAAACCCGTACCACATTTTTTGCTGATTCAGCAACCACGTGGCCCTAGCTAGCCAGTTAGTTGGCAACCAGGCGATCATGTCTCGAGTATTGCGTATGCACCGTATCGTATACTGTTCTGCTGGAGGATTGGTGATTTTGAACTCTCTTCCCCACTTCTTTCCATCTTTCTCCAGGAAACTGTGAGTCAGTTGCCAGTAACCCCAGCTAGAATCCAATCCACTCGTAAATAGTTGTGAATTTACTGGAGTGACAATCCCAGAAGAACTGGTAGCACATGTGAAAAAGATTGCAGATGGAATGGTAAGGGTTACTACTCGACCCATTCAAGTCTGTAGACTCGTGGGGGGTAATGAATTTTATGATAATGCAGTGGTCAATTTGACTTAACATAGGGTTTGGCTAACTCTGAGAGAATTAAAGTATTCATTTCATCGGGTCACTCCAGCCTATGCGGGGGCAGTACTTTGCTGCCTAAGGGAGCTATCATAGGCCTTCCTAGGTAAGAATCTGTTACATTTATACGAGTTAGGCTCCTCAGCAGTGCTGATTTTCATTTGTAGCTGCTGCCTCTGAATAGAACGGTCCTTTTTCGTGGTGCAGAAGATGTGGTGCGATCCAATGTTACCCTCAGAGGTGACGCTGTTGCTTGGGACTCACCTGAAGGTCGTGCCTTGATCAAAATACTCCTGCCATCCACCAACCTTATCAACTTTCGCATTGCTCATGAGATAGCACATCTGAAGAGACACGATCCGTTCCGTGAAGTCCCACTGTCGCCCATCTTCCTGGTAGGAGGCTATCATCTAGCCGTCTTTCTCTGCAAAAGTGAGTGAATGTTGCATCCCTCACTAATCTACTGTTTCTTTCTCTCTAGCTCCTATTTTCTCTGCTAAGGTTGTTTTGGCATTTCCTCTCTTCTTTTTCATGGCATTATTTGCCTATGCTGAGGTCAGCTCTCTGTTGAGTGAGTTTAGGTGTAGAACTGTTAGGCTGTTGTTAGCTACAGACATTGTTTTCACTTCAGACCAGCAACTGGAGTACCAGGCTGACCGCATGGCTGCAATGGCCAGTAAAAAGTATGCAGAGGGAGGCATTGAACTCATGAGGAAGCAGATGGAGTTGGATGCTCTGACCAGGTAGCCACACTGACAGCAATATCTTCCTACTATTATGATATGTGTAACAGATATGGTAGTAACAGCAGTTCGTTCCTTCAGAAGATTCTCAGTAACTTTAGTAGCCACCCTCCTTACGATGGTAAGCAATTGTATTCTTAATGCTCCTTATTTATGTTGTACGTATTATGTCCACAGAGAGGCTCCAGAAATTAGAAAAAGTGCTCGTGCTGCATAGTAGCCTAGGAGATTAGACTTTAATGTGCGCGCGCCTCTATTATTAGTTTAATGAAAAAAATGCAAGAAAAAACTTTCTTAGTGAAGTTTGTATAGCTAAATGGCTCAGAACCCTCTAGGCCTGCGTGTACAGATCGTCCCTAGCACCAGCACGAGTTCAAGTGGTGGAGAGCAGGGTGATGGCGCTGATACACACACTCGCTTTCCAGTGCAAGCACCTGGTCCTGAAGAGTTCGCTAGACTACAGGAGCTGTTGGCTCAAGCACTAAAGAGGGAAGCAGAGGCACACAAGAAGATGAGACATATCCACGATCAGCTTACAGAGGTGCATCCCTCCCAGTCACGCACTCTATCAAATGGTAAATTAGCTGGCTATAGCTTTAAAAAAAAATAGTGCTTTAATATTGTTTACTCGCAGGCTCTCCAATTCTGTGGGACTCTGAACTAAGCCAGGTACGTCTAGCTAGACTAAAACTGGTATTTGCTTATTAGTTGCACAATTGTTACTGCAGACTTCAGATGCTAGTGTTCAATCCCCAACTCCTGCTCTCATAGTGGTCAGTGGCTCCCCTGTTTTTTCAAGGAAATGTGAGTTTATTAGCTGTAGTCCTATAAAATACTAGCTGGTTGAGCTAGCAAAAGGGCTTCTGTTGATGTAATCTTGCGAGAGCATTACTGTGGGATTGTATTTTCAACTTTTCGAGACCTTTGGTATGTTTATATCTTTTTGTGTGCAGGCTCTATGCCGAATGCTCCTACCTCTTCAAACAAGCAGCACCAGGTAAATCCACATTCCTACACTTGATTTGCCATTATCTTCCTTTGTGCAGAACAACGAATTGCCTCATGGAAGTAACCAGGTGAGGTATATATTTCTGTTCTATAGGCAAAGTGCTTATTTGACGTTATAGCTGGGGCCATCTCTGAGAACCAGTAATGACATCTCTACCAACTCCACTCCCAATCATGGCCAAGATCTCACAGAATCCCCTGGGAAGGGGCTAGAGGTGACAATGCTTAACACTTTTTTTCAGTCAAGGTGTTGAATGGAGTGTTACATGTGCACGTATGTAGCCATCTTCATCACCACCCCCAACACTGGGACACCTGGCCCCATCAATCCAAGACTTCCGTGGAGTAATCCAGGAAAGGGAGGTAAGTTCACACTTCCTGCACCAGCATTGGTGATTTCCCTGTCCTCTTGCTGTAGAAACCACCAACATCTCTACCTAAGAATTCTCCTGAAGGAGAAACGCCCCACCCCTCATCCATTCCCACTCATCTCACGAATGCTTCCAAAAATTCCACATCTGTGTAAGTCTCATTCCAATTAGCCTGGGCATGGGGTACAAAGTTATCTCATTATCATTAGTCCTTGCTTAATGTACCATGTCACAACAAGTTTAGTTCTGCATTTTATTATTCATAGCTCGAGTGCTGATAATGGGTTGACTCAGTCTCTTGATTTATCCATCAGAGCCTCCACATTACCCTCCCATGCTATCAGTCGCTCCATGTCTATCAAAGAAAAGCATAGAAGCAAAGGTTGGTTGGAATTTCTCCCGGGGGGAATAAGGAGATTGGAACAGAATTATTCTTTATTTCATTACTGTTTCCTTTTCCCCAGGGATGAATGGTTTCCGTGGTCGCTCTGGCACCACCCACTTTATCCCTAATTGGATCCGTAGGCGGAGGTCTCAACCCTCCAGGTCCCTCCAAAGCTCTCCAGTGGATTCCTTTGATGAAATATTTGAGCGGTTTGTACAGTCCACCACCACCACCATACAACAAGACTCCCTAGCAGCATTCATTGTGAGGAAGATACAATTTCCTTAATCTAGTTTCCTGTAGTTATGATGTCTAGGAATTCTTAGATCTCTGGAAGTATTCTGTCTTTGTGTTAGGCTACAAGATTGGGACTATTTCTATTCAATTATTTGTTTTCACAGGACCACCATTGGTCTGAGGTATGCAACGATAGTGCGCCCAGTCCTGATGTCAGACAGTATCGTGATGCTGTATGGGATCTCTTTCAAGCAGAAACCAAGTTTCTGACAAGGTTCCTCCAGCCACTGGAGCAAGTGTACAAAGGGTTCCTGGAAGAACTCCACTTCCATGGAATTCTCAAAATAGCAGATGTTGACAAGATTTTTGCTAATCTGAGTGAATTGTGTGAGGTGGGTGTATTTCCTTTCCTGTAATAATGACGATCTATTAGAGCCTCTTCTTTCTCTTTAGCTGAGTGCTAGTGTGGCAAATGACTTGTTCAAACTCTTTGAGGGTCGTTCAGCTGGACACATTGCATCTAATAATGAACTCATCCTTGCTTTCTCTATGGTATGGTGGTATGACTTTTACTGTCTTCTTATCCTGGGCACCCTCTCTCTTCTTTAGTTTGGTCACAAGTTCAATCCTGTATACCAGAGATTCTGTGTCAACTTTGAGAAGCAGCGAGGACTGGTGCGTGCCCTGGGGCAACTACCTGATTTTCAGGAGTACTTACGTGTTTGTCGGACACATCAGTTGGTGGGGAAGAATGACCTGAGTGCTCTGTTGATTGCTCCCATGCAGCACCAATGTCGCTATCAGCTCATGTTAGAGGTGAGTTGGTCCCTAGGTGTC
Source organism: Crambe crambe (assembly GCA_963924555.1). Lineage (NCBI taxonomy): Eukaryota > Metazoa > Porifera > Demospongiae > Poecilosclerida > Crambeidae > Crambe > Crambe crambe. Next base: position 53,471 of record OZ004583.1, read on the forward strand.
TGGCTGAGTGGTTTTGTGTCCTCTATCATCAGAAAGTACTCAAGTACACTAAAAATAAGTCTGAAAAGGAGCTTCTCTCCTCTGCCATTAAAGCCTTTGTGGTTTCCCTCAGTAAGTTGCGAGTGTTTCAATTGACCTTCGACCTTACGCCTCCTTGCCACTGTAGAAGAGCTCGAAGCAAAGATTGATGAAAACAAGCGATCAGCAGAGTTGTTGGAGTTACAAGAGACATTACATTGGCCTACGCTATCCCAGATTGACCCTTCTGCTTATATTCCTGAGGTGACCTTGCATAGAGGGCAAAGGATTGGATGTCACCTCCGTTTATTTGTTTAGTCGGTCATGTCTGGGTTGTCAGGGCAGGCTTGTGCAAGTGGAGACCTGCTAGCTTCCAAGGACCGTCAGTTGGTGTATCACAGCCCACTCAAGTTGATGGACAGCAAATTAAAACCACCAAAGGAGGTGGTTGTCTTCCTCTTCACAGACCTACTTTTGCTGACTCAGCAAAACTCTACACAGGTGGAGAAGAAGAACCCCAAGAAAGAGGTGTGGGGAGGGGGAGGGAGCACTAGCACTGGACTTAACAACGGTTGTTTTTTTTTGCTTGGTAGTCGATGAATCAGTTGGCACGTTACAGTGTTTTGAGTCATCCTATCTTTTTGAATCTGCTGGATGTGTATGATGTTCCCTTCCACTCTGCCCATGGATACCTTATCACTCTGATAGAGAGAAATGCTTTCCATCAGAGGGTGGGTGCATACTCCCTTCAGATGACCAGTAAAGCTGAAAAGGTAATTTGAAGTGCATTGCACTCTATAGTAGAGCATGGATCAACCTTCATTCCCAACAGGCAAAATGGATGTCCCAGTTAACACAAACTAAGAACATTCTCTGGCACAAAGCTTCTCCTGACTATATTGAATCAGATGTATGATTAATTTGTATATGTGTGTATGTATGTGTTTCAGATTTTTTTTTATCGCATTTTAAATACAAGTGATCTTTTTAAATGAGGATTTAAATTCTGTCAATAAGTGGTTCCACTGGCATGTTGGCAAGATCTGACATTTGGTGGAAAAGCTTTGGTTGATCAGTGTTGTAATTGACTTCTACCCTTTTCAGTTTCAGCACAGCCTCTCTTGAGTGCGTGGAATGGAATGACATAAACATACATACATACATACATACATACCTGGTGACATCTTTACAACAGAGGATGTCTAGTTTCTTCAGGTGTGTGCTGAATTTTCTGAGCAAACTCAGAGACCTATCCCTGCAATGAATGGAGTGGTAATCATTACACTGAAAACAAAAAGTCACTTCTTACGTGACGCTGCAGCCTGACATATCCAACCAAGATAAGTAGGGACAACCTTTAGCAACGCACTTTGCACCAGCATCTGTCACCTAACAACACAGCAACTATACTAGCTACATCTCTTGTTATTGAGAAAACCTACTCTGTGACAGTTAGCAATGTACAGGACTCTCAACATGCGACAGTAGAAAGCAACTTGCTCCATCCCTCCATCAGATATTTGCTATGTGTTGCATTGTTGTGAATGAGTTAGAGAACTCTATATACAATAAAGACTCACCTCACAGTCACTCAGATCCAAAGTGTCTAAATGTGGTAGATTGGAACACATCCTCTAGAATATCAAAAAATGATCAAGTGGTTGAATGATGGAGGATATCACATACTTGTAATCCATCATCAGTGATATCCAGCAGCTCAGCCAGCATGAGGTATCGGAACTGTGGGTTATTGCGCAACCCCTTGATACCCTCGTCTTGAAGGCTACAACCAGACAGGTCCAGGCTGGAGAGGGAGGGAATGTGACCCAGCAGTTCCACTCCTGTGTCCGAGATGTTCTCACAGTAGCAGAAACTCAGACAAGTCAAGGACTTGCAACTAAGAACAGAAGGAGATTTCCTTTGAAGTATTCGGGCTAATAATTCTAATGAACATACTGTTGGGAGATGCGAAGAAGAGTGACATCGCCAATCTTTGTCAGGTTTGTGAGGTTCAATTCCCTCAACTGAGCTCCTGGTGAATTCTCTATCACATACCTCACTCCAGCATCTGATACTCTGAAGGGATAGTGCTGGAAATTAGCTCAACATGAATACATCCTACCTGACACAGTCAGCAATGTTGAGGACTTGAAGTTTCTTGAGGGAAGCGAGTGCTCTGAGTCCTTGGTCAGTGACTCTTGAACAGCCAGCAATATACAAGTGGTTAAGTTCTCGACAACCCTTTCCAATAGCTCGCAGAGTCACATCAGTCAACACCGAGTTATCTAAACATGAATAAAAATACCCACTTCATCTCTTCTGGACTGGACTATGGATTGCCCAACTCACTTTCTATTTTAATGCTCCGTAACCTTCTGTTTTCCATTGCCAAGTGCTTGAATGCCTTGTCTGTGAGCTTGGATGCTCCCATCAAACTAAAGTGTCTGAGTGTGTGGCACTGTGCTACTAGCTTTAAGATCATCCCATCACTGCATTCTGGAATATCGTCTAACAACAGTGTGCTCAAAATAGAGCAGCCCCTTCCAATAAACCCCATCCCTTCCGCTGATAACTGTGTGCAACCAGAGAGGTCAAGGTACACCAGGCGTCGGCAACCTTTCCCAGAAGTGATGGAGTGAAGTCCTTTTGAAGTGAAGTGTGGGGAATAGGCCAGGCTTAAGTAGTGCAGATTTTCAAAGTGCCTACGACACAGCATTTAATGATAGAAGTGCATTGTTGAGGGAATTGAAGTACTTGGTGAGTATGCGTATGATGGAGTCAGTGATGTAGCAATAGGAGAGATTGAGATAGAGTAGGCCAGCACAACCCTTTCCTACTTGGAGCATCACTTCCTCCTAATGTAGTATTTGTTCAACAAACATCACAGTAGCTTTAGGTGGCTATCGTTACTATAGGTATGTTTACATTGATTCCTTTGGATTCTGAGAGGTTGAGATCCTGCAAGTTCTGACAATTGCTGATTGCCTTAAGACTATCTGAGGAGAGTTCTGTACAGCCACGCAAGTTGAGATGACAAAGAAGAGGACGATACTTCTGACAGATTTTGACAATGACCTCATCTTTAACACTATAATTCATACAAAAAATTAATACAACTTCCCTAGCAACCAACTAGTGGTACTCACAAGTGACCCACTGGAGAAAAATCTGCCGTGTTCCAGAGTTTTGGATCTTCAGTTATTTCTTTCCAAGAGCGGCAGACACAGGCAGAGCGACACACGGCCTGCATTCCAATCAGTATGAAGATCTGTACCACATACGTACGCATTATAGTGGGTTCATGTGCGTCACGGAATTATAGATATCTTACCTTGACTGCAACTTCCCTGGGTAGTAATGAGATAGGGTCTTCCCCTTCAGTCCAATACCACTCCTCGTCTGAATCGTTCCCGCTTCCATCTGGTCCTGTCTCTCTACTGAACCACCTCCGAGCTTTTCTGCTCTCCTTGTAGTCCTCCAACCAAGCATAGAATAGTAACTTGAGCACAAACTGGTCGCACACGTTTTGGAGTTTTGCTTGACTGGCTCTCCGACATTTGTTCTTGTGAGCTGTGTAGCTGTGGACCTTGTGTAGTCAAGGACAACACCACAAGTTACTAGCTATAACAAATGACTTGTCTCACTGAGAGATAGCTAAAACACATATATGACCCTCATGCATGCATGTAGGATATTCTCCAGCTGTGAAAAACAAGTCTCTCCACATTGAGTGTGTGATAGGTTTTAGCCTGCACCAAACGCTGTTGGAATGCTTCATTCTCCTTCTTCTCCTGTTTATAGAAGATCTGCCAAGCACTGCATAAAATATGATTGTCATATACAACTGAGTGCATTGATCCACTCACTTAAAATGGGCTCGCAAAAGTTTAATAGTTCTGAAATGGAAGATTTTTTCAAATATTTCCTGTGTTGGCTGAGGGGATTAATGAAGAGGTATGTATAATCCATTATGAGAGTTCATTAATAAAGAGTACACGTACCTGATCACTCTCGTCCAAGAGAGAATCCAACATGCCCCTCTTCATCATTTGTGGTCGCAGGTTTTCATCCACAAACATATCCCTGCAATCATTAAAAGGATGAATACAGTATGCAGATAGATAGCCATATGGGGCTGGTAAGTCATGCATTATAAATAATCCAGTAAGTGAATGTGAGAACTGGATCGGATTACTCCCAGAGGAATGTTGTGAAACTGCCACTACACAGCAGTAATCACACTACTGATATACCAACCCACACTTGTACACCTACAACTCTTTTAATTCTTTAATTCAATTCTCATTAGGGGTAGCCACATGATTGCTCACCAGTGAATGGCAGCATGAGGTCCCTCTTGAATCAGCTGGAGCAACTTATCTCTTATGAACTGCCAAGGATCTAGGGGCTGCATCACTGCCAGTCCTGTCAGCAGTGCCTGTACCATGCAAATAGGCAAGTCTTTAATGCAATCATTCAATGCTACAGCCTACTTCTATTGCAGCTGGATATCTGTGCTTGAGCAAGTAGTGCTGGAGCTCAGGTTCATAGCTCTCCAGAGATACAATATGGTCCATCACATCAGTCTCTGCAAGATGTGCACTAGGCTAGCTGGATGTGACTTGTAGTTTAGCACCAGAGGTGCTCGTTGTCCTAGCAACAGTGTGTGGGGCGGGCCAAGGTGTGACGACCCTTACCTTTTCGACTGCTAGCTAGCTAGCTAGCCATGGCTGAACTAGAGGGTTTTCTGTGTCCGCTGTGTAAGCAGGACTGTCGTTCTGTGCGAGAGTTAGAGGAGCATTACAGAGAGAGACATGACGAGACCACAACCTCCTCTAAGTTAAAGAATAACTTCATGTCTTTTATTGATAAAGCCAAGACTACTCTGAAGATAGAGAAGTCACCCAAACCAGTCAGATCTGACTTTTCAAGGAGTGCGAGCAGTGAGGACAGTGTGCCCAATCAGAGGGAACACTCGAGGAGGATGGTGAATAATGTCAGTGGATTTGATGCAGAGTACTGGGACCCACAGGAAATGGGTAAGCTGATGTTTTATTTATATCTATACTGTGTGGTTAGAAAGTTATGTTTATGTACACAACTATTCACATGATGATAATTATCACTGTTAGTTATTGATGCATTTGCATTATTCTGTGTAGGGCCTGTCAAAGAGTACACAATTGAGTTCCGTCGCATCAGAGATGCTCGCTTGGCAGAGAGAGTGGTGAAAACTAACAGGCTCATCATCCGCTTGGAGAAGGTATCAATCAGAATGTTGGTGGTCTAGCAGTGATGTTAGTAATTACTTTTTTCACCACTGTAGTTTTTTCGTCTGTTGAAGGAAAATACTCCCAAGACAGCCAAGCAGATGAGAAGTCCTGTCTCTAACTATCAAGTGTTCTCCCTCACTTCACCTGACTTTAGAGGTTACTAGTGAGGGAGAACACTGTTAGTGGTCCCTATTTTATATCCTTATTAACAGTGTGATTTTTGCCTGCAGGTGTGGAACAAAATGTGGTTCCCTGGAAAAAGGATGACGAGACAAAAAATTGTGGGAGTTGTGGACATAGTTTTGGAGTGCGAAGGCGGCGACACCACTGTCGTCTCTGCGGTGGTATCATGTGCAAGCAGTGCTCAAACTTCATGACTCTTGGGGAGACTTGTATGTATTATATAATTCATCACTCCTGTGCTTATTGAGCTGGTCTCTACAGATCCCTTACTCCATAACTGCCCAGACTACCACAACCTGGCAGTCAGCCCTTCCCTCCTTAGGAGAAAATTCCCGCCACTCAAGACAAAGAGAAGAGACACAAAATCTCAAGAGGAGAGTGAGGAGGAGACTGCAGACAATGTGCGCATGTGTCCAGAATGCAAGATGCTGATTGACAGGTTAGTGCATGTTATTATGGAGATGGTTGGTTTGATGGTGTGTTGCACTGTGGTGTGCAGACAGTTGATGCACATGGAGGCAATGGAGAAACCAGTCATCATGGATCTCTATGAGAAAATGCAGTCAACTATGTCAGAGAGTGAGCACTTGAAGCCAAGCTTTTTGGAAGTAGCTAGTGTGATCTGGTATGTGTGAACAATGGAGTTACTAGAACCTCATCCACATCCACTTGCAGGTCTGGTGAGCACGGGCCCTCACTGGAGAGTGCCAGTGTCCAGAGGCAGGAATTACTCCGTGTGTATGAATCCATCGATTCAATTAGGTACAACTACACAGTCCACATAGATTCACATTACATTAGAGTAAAAGTTTACCTGACCAATGTTGAATCTAGGCATCAATGCATGCTGAATGCTTAGATTCATATTTGAAAAAAAAATTTTTGTCACCAATTTAGTACTCAATAGTGAGTCTAGGAATCATGCTGCATGTTTAGATTCAAATTTGAGTGTTATTGTTCTCATAAGAAATTTCAGACTTAATAAATTTCTGAAAAAATTGGCTAAAATGTTTTTCACTGAATGTTTAGATTCACGAATGTCTAGATTCACATTTGAGTGTTATCAATCTCATAACAAATTGGCCATTTTTCGGCTATTTCCCAAAGCATATTAATTGATTAAGTTTTATCCCATCTCTCAGCAAACAAATTCTGAGCATGGGAATGTCTGATCCTTCACCAAAAGGCCAGAAACTTTCTCGCAGTGTTCGTGTGTTTGCCAGCAACTACCTGCAGGAACACCTATTGACATTACCTTCCCTCCCAACTCTTGAACAGCTGAGGGAAGTTAAGAAACGCAAAGAAAGAGAAGCAGAGGAAAGACTCCGTGAAATCGAACACCAAAGAGAAGAACAGCGTCGTCTCAATGCAATTTGTGAAGCTGAAACCGCTGCTGAAGAAATGTCGGGCCTTGAAAAATTATCTGCTGGTATGGATAAATTTTCAGCTGGGATGGACAGGCTTCTCAGCATGGATAAAATTAAGGATTTGACTAAAGATTTTCAGAGTAAAATCAGCTTTAAGAAAGATGGGGAGTCAGTAAGAGTGAGTGGGGGGAGTGAGGAGAGTGGTTGGATGTGTGACACAGACATGGTGGTTAGGAGTGTGGACAGTGAGGAGGACCCCTTCATGGTCCAGCGAGAACAACTCCTCTCCTACATCACTCAGGCACGAGATGCTAATAGGATGGATGAAGTACATGCGTTGGAAGTCTCGCTGAGGGACATCGAAGCAGCCATGGAAGAGCAACAAATGTCTTATGGTTTCTCTAAACAGTTTAAATGAAACATGATTTTTTTATTTCTTTTTAGTTTGAAGCAATGTTAGTGATGAAATCTTCAATTATGTTTTTTATTTCTTTTTGTCTGAGTCCAGTAGTTGGTAGTGGTTTGACCTCCCCATTCTCTGCATAGTTGAGCAATAGCTATTAAACATATGCATGTACCGACATCAAAAGTCCTGGACTATACCTAGAGTGAAGTAAAGGTGTGAATCTGGTTGCTGGTTGGCTTCAAATGTGAACTTGACTGTGGGGTTGTGGTATCTGAGCTGAGGAACATTCTCATACAGGAATAACCTGCATTGCATTGTAGTACCTAGCAGTAGTGATTGCACTGCACTGATAACTCCATGTCTTACCATGTTCCAAAGTGAGGGGAAATGGGTGCATCTATGTCTATCTTGCTTATGGATACAGAGGCTTCTTTCACTACAGGTGGAAGCACAGCCCTCCATGACAGCAAGTGTTCACGGGTCCTCCTGTACCCAACAGCACACAAAGGATAGCGACGCTCATGCAGAACATTTAGCAGCAGCCTACAAGAGGAGGACATGGCCAATTCTAATTATAGCACACCGCCCACGTGGACCTAGATCATTACCTTTGACCTACCCTGGGGAAGAGGAGAAGGGAATGGCACATATTTTTTTGAAGAAAAAAAATTATAGAAAAAGACCCACTTCGCGTAGAGTATATCTTGCAAGGAAGAAGATGAAGAGGAGATTAAAGAGCATGGTAGCTTGAGGATTTTAGGTGGTTTAATGATATTGAGTATTTCTAGCATTTGAGAAATATGGCAGAACGGGATGTTCAGTCAGAAGAAGAACGGATCGGGAACTTTGTGCAATGGTGTGAAGAAGTGGGCATTGTTCTGCATCAGAATGTATAGTAGTAAATCCTCAGGGTGTACGTATCTAGTATATCCTCAGGGTGTACGTATCTAGTATATCCTCAGGGTGTACGTGTCTAGTTGATCCTCAGGGTGTACGTATCTAGTTGATCCTCAGGGTGTATGTATCTAGTTGATCCTCAGGGTGTACGTGTCTAGTTGATCCTCAGGGTGTACGTATCTAGTATATCCTCAGGGTGTACGTGTCTAGTTGATCCTCAGGGTGTACGTATCTAGTTGATCCTCAGGGTGTACGTATCTAGTTGATCCTCAGGGTGTACGTATCTAGTTGATCCTCAGGGTGTACGTGTCTAGTTGATCCTCAGGGTGTACGTATCTAGTATATCCTCAGGGTGTACGTGTCTAGTTGATCCTCAGGGTGTACGTATCTAGTTGATCCTCAGGGTGTACGTATCTAGTTGATCCTCAGGGTGTACGTGTCTAGTTGATCCTCAGGGTGTACGTGTCTAGTTGATCCTCAGGGTGTACGTATCTAGTTGATCCTCAGGGTGTACGTGTCTAGTTGATCCTCAGGGTGTACGTATCTAGTTGATCCTCAGGGTGTACGTATCTAGTTGATTTTTTAATTATGCAGATATGCATTAGTCATGAAGGGTCGTGTGATGGAATAGGAGTGATTGCTGAGGCTGCTATAAGTGAGGGAGAATGTGTGGCCCTTATTCCACGTACTGCATTGCTCTCGTGTGCCAACAGCAGCATAAAACCTTTAGTCCTGGAGGATAAGAAACTGAACCAGGAGTGTACCTCTAGTTGGGTCCCCCTGCTACTCAGCCTTGCTGCAGAATACTCCTCTGCAGTACGTTGCTGGCAATTCTGTATGTCGTAGTACAAGTTCATTCCCTGTGCAGTCTTCCAGTAAATGGTTGCCTTACTTGTCACTGGTTCCCAGTAGTACCAACCCACCACCAATGTTGTGGTCAAAGTCTAACAGACAGAAACTGCTAAAGGGAACTGGTATAGATCACTTGGTATCCAAAGGTGTGTAGGTGAGTGTCTTACCTGAATATACCTAAAACTTGTGTTCCTCCCCCTACAGATCTCAGAAGAATAAAAGATGACTTTCTAACTCTAGTACATCCTTTCATGGAACAATATCCACATATATTTAGGTATGATTTCACCCTTTACTCAAGGCAGCTGCTTATGGTATATTTGTGTTTCTAGGAAGGTGCTGCATAAATGGCAGATATATAAGAAGTTGGTGGCTTTTGTGATGTCTTACAGTTTCACTGATGAGAGGGTGGGGCCTCTAGGGAGGACTGCGATGGTGCCATTTGTTGACTTGTTGAACCACTCCTCGTTTCATCATGTGGAACTCTCCTTCCACAAACACTGCCTCAAGCTAATGGCAATCAGGAATATCAAGAAGGTACTGCTTTAGAATTAATGATGATGTTTCATTTGCATGTTATTTTTGTGTTTTTTAAAGGGAGAGGAAGTGATGAATACTTACGGACAACTATCTAATGCAGAACTCCTCCATATGTATGGCTTCACTGAGACAGGAAATCCCAATGATGAGGTGAGGCTAGTAATGTGATACGTCATGGGGTTCATCTGATGTAATACGTCATGGGGTTCATCTGAAATGAGTGTTTATTTGTGTACTCAGGCTGTGATTAATGTTAGACTGTTGAAAAAAGTCTACCTCTTACTTTCAAGTAACAACCTCAAGAGGTTGAATGCTGCTTCCCTGGTAAATACAAACCCTTCTTATTACTGTTTACTTATAATGGAGGGTTATTCCACAGACTTACTTTGGTGATGTCAATGTACTGGACCAGGAGCTGATTATTGATGGGAAAGGTGAACCGGATACCAACTTGCTTGCTCTCACTCGACTGTTATGCTGCAAACGAATGGATGAATTACAGGAAGACTGGCAACCACTTTCTCTGGACGAGTGTTCATTAGAAGAACTTTCCTTTCTGCAGATGTGAGTAGCGTTCACTGCCCTTTAATCATCATGCTCTAGGCTCGAGCAAGATAATTACGATGGTTGGTATGGCATATATACAGGTTAGCTGAGAAGTCTTTAGATGGCTACCCTGAGGGAGTGAAAATTGACTCAACAACCACCCAACAGAGACACTCACACACCTTCAACCTCATCTCAGGACAACAAAACAGCCTCAGAAAGTTCATCTTCAACTGCTCCAAATTACCTTTACAATTTTAAAGTACTGTAATGCCCAGTCATCAGTCACACTGGCTTGTGCATGCACAAAAATATTATTTTGAAAATTTAAGTTTTAATGTGAACATATCTTCCTGTAAAGTACACAAGAGTGAGACCTGAAAATAGTACAACAAAAGTAGAACAAAATCCAAACTTGAGCCGAGACTATCTCAGATATGAAGATGACCAGTGGGACATTGCTGAGCACATTGGAACCAACAGCCACAAAGACAGTGAAGAGCAGGACTCCCTGCACTTTGTACAGATCCATGAATCTTCGCAAGAATGCAAAAGCAATTTCAGGAAAATGGATATTTTCAAATCCAGCTAATTAACCAGATGAAAAGTCTGTAGAATATGAGCATGCGCAGTTTTTGCAAGTACTGCACATGCGCAATACAACGCATGCGCTCAATATTAAGTACACCGATTTGCAGGTCGGTTGTCACAAAAAAAGGTCGTCAATTTCCACGCATGCGCGTTCATCTCAATTCAAAACCAATGGAATTCAATACGCATGCGTGCAAATTGACGACCTTTTTTTGTGACAACCGACCTGCAAATCAGTGTACAATAATGGCATGTTCAGATGGAGTGGAGCAGTGTATTTTTTTAATGCGTCATGGAGAGAGACAGGACGGTGTTGATAGGAACTGGAAGAAGACAGCTCTCCGACCTTATGACACACCTCTCTCCCAGCATGCTCACTATGAAACTCCTAAACTTATCAAGGAGAGGCTAACAGGAAAGGTGGACACTAAGGGCGTCTAGCTATGTCACAGTAGAGCCATGCAGCTATATTTTCCCCTTCTTTCAGGGCATCAGCGTAGTGATCTCCTCACCATTCCTTCGTTGCTTACAAACAGCCACCCATGCATACACTGTCCTAGGACTCGATGGACTCCATACCTGCAACCAGCTCTCTGAATTCTTTGCTCTGGAAAGCTCCATGATGTCACCACCTTCTGTTCCTGTCCTGGATGATGCAGAAGGCACAGTGGTTCTATCTCTGGACTCTGACCCTCTCCCCAACTTCCCTGAAACCAGGGAGCAGTGTTTCAGACGCTACAGACAGGCTGTCGACTCGCTGGCTGACAAGTATTGGCCCCAAAACCTCCTTTTAGTGACACATCAATACTGTGTACAGGAGGCCATGGCCTGGGGAGGCAAGACTGAGGATGTAGAGGCAACATATTGTGCACATGTGCAACTCAGTAGGACAAGTAAAGAGAACCATAAGTGGGTGTGGCGTGAAGACAAAGGGGTTTATGCATATGATACTGTAATAGAATAACTGGCAGTTTGTTTTTAAAAAGTGACTGGACTTAGCCTTAAGTTATGATTTAATATATTAGAGTGAGTGGGTGTATTAGGATTCTGGTTTCTTGTGCCAGGGATGATGGACGTTCTTGATGGGGATTTTAGCAGGACATGGAACTTGTCCAGGAATCTCACAGATGCACAAACGACCTCGTCTTGCATCACCGAAATGAGATGGATTGTACTCCAATGCCCTCTGGGCCTTCAGCATTTGTTCCCTATTAAACACTGGTAGGGAGAGGTGTGGAGGAGGATAACAACTTACTCTGTCTTGCCAGCAATAGCAGTGAGCTCAGCAAGAATGGCATCTGGTTGTTTCCCCTCCACATCTAGCATCACACACCTTCCATTTCCTGCAGCATCAAACAGCACTTGATATAATATGCAGTGGGCACTGTTCATAACTATGAACACACTGTAGTAGATCTTCACTGCCGGGAACTTATAGTGATGGGCATTCTTGAATAGAACCATCTGGACTTCAGGGTTCTTGTACTGGATTGGGGGGAGCTCTTTGGAGATAAATTGCCTTTGAGTGTTCAATATAAAAATGTGACTGGCTTGTGGCATGAGGCAGTCACTAGCAGTTACGCACCTTAAACCTATGCATGATTTGTCAGAAGTCGTGTAGGAGAAGGTGATGGTGTTCACCGAGTCTTTGAGGTGCAGTTTACCAGAGGCAAGGAACTCCAGCCGTTTTCTGAAGGCAAACGTGGGACGCAGCTTTGTAGCAGCCATGATTCGAGCTCCAGCACTTCGTCGACCCTTTCCTTTTTGAGTTAAAGCAATGGCCCACAAGTGCCTGTCAGTGGTAGTATTGGGTTGTATCTGTTTCCATGACATTGGAGGTGTGAGGGAGACATGTGAGAAGCTGGAGAACTGTAGCAATACCACTAGAGAAGAAGATGGATCATTTTATGGCAAGAATTGCTCAAGCTACAAACTTATTTGATTTAAAGACTGTTTTATACAGTGCAAGGCAGTGGAAATTGGCAATATTATTTGGAGGTGATAAATGGCTCAGTGCATTCCTACTCTCCCTGTGACGAGAGCAGAGGATGTGGCTGTCTTGCCCCTGTCATTAGTGATGACTTGAGGGTATGGTACGAGCGAGAAGAGATTCGCTGGGAGGACTTCAGACTGGCCAGAGATGGGAAAAGAGGAGTCCACTACCAAATATTAAACCACACCCTTCTTCGTCAGTCTCACTGCCTCTTTCCTTCGAGGTGAGCATAGTATGAACTCAATGCGAGTGATGACGTATCATGTACATAGGTGTAAGGGGGTGGAGCACTTCCTCCTTGCTCTACTTCCTGGTCTGCCTGATATGGAGATCATAATCAATGTCATGGATTACCCCTTAGCATCTCGTCACTTCCAACCCCTCCCTATCTTCTCATTCAGTAAGGTATATTGAATTATTATAGGTCCACCAATAAATAAATTAATTGCTGCTTTCTCCCCACCCATTAGACTGCTTCTTATTATGACATCATGTATCCAGCGTGGAGTTTCTGGGCAGGAGGGCCAGTTATCTCCACAGAACCCAGAGGTCTTGGACGCTGGGACCTCAAAAGGCAGAGCCTAAGCAATTCAGCAGAGACATGGCCTTGGAGAAACAAAAAGGACATTGGATTCTTCAGAGGATCAAGGTTAATTTCCTCATTATGCTTAGTGCTTGTTACTGTTGAGTAACTTGTTTCAGGACCAGTTCAGAGAGGGATCCTTTGATTCTCTTCTCTCGTGAAAAACCTCTCTTAGTTGATGCTCAATACACCAAGAACCAGGCATGGAGGTCAGAAAAGGTATCTAGCTCATGCAATGCATGTATCAATCATGCATGACTTGTATTATCAGGACTCCTTGGGATACCCTCCAGTCAGTGAGGTCCCCTTGGAAGAGCACTGCCAATACAAGTGAGTGAGTGAGCGAGCGAGTTTTCCTAGTCACATGAACTCACTTTTTTGCAGATATCTTTTCAACTTTCGTGGGGTGGCTGCAAGCTTTCGTTTGAAGCATTTATTTTTGTGTGGATCATTGGTGCTCCATGTGGGAGAGGAGTGGTTGGAGTTTTTCTACCCCAGCCTTCGTCCTTGGGTGCACTATGTGCCCCTCCCACTAGATCTCTCAAATCTAAGGTTTTTTTAAAATAAAGCACACTACAAACTTCCAAGCTCAAACTTTATCGTACAGAGAAGTACTGGAATTCTTGCAGGCCCATGATGAATTAGCTAAGGAGATAGCTGACAGGTGTGTGAAGTTGTCTTGGACCAACTCCCTTGAGTTTTTGTCGCTTACTTCCACAGAGGGTTTGATCACATTTGGAAGCAGTTGGATATGGACCATATCATGTGTTACTGGAGGAAATTATTGAGAGATTATGCAGAACTCTGCAGGTGGACAGTACACAAAGAAGACACCTTTTTACAAATTTCATGAGACAGACAAGATCAGGTTCAGTTATTTGATGCTGCGGAGAAGCATGTACACAGCAGTTTTCAGGCCACCAACATTGATCCAGCGAGTTTGCAACCTTTTCCATAATGGACACTTTTGCAGAGCCTTCAAACAAATTACAGCAAATTTTAGAAACATGCACCGTCATAGAGAACTGTTGCTACCCACCTTTGAGAGGGCTTTGTTGTCATGTGTGAGGAGAATTGCTCTGGCAGTATTCTGTCGACACACACGTCCAAGTTCCTGCAAAGCTCGAGGATAGAGAATCCAATTAGCTTGCCAACTCCCACACCTGTGCACAGCAAACAGTCTGATTCTTTGCATTTGATCAGTAAAATCATTTACTTTTTTCCAAACGGCTGCATTGAAATTGAAGAGTTAGATTATACCAGGATTATACTATGTAGCACAGTGTTCTCCCAAGGCTATTCCATGGAGTAAGACCCTGCTTTATTGTACCTAATCAAATGCAGGTTGTCTTCTCCACAAAGATGGCCTGGGAGAGTGATAGTTTACCAGGTCAGTGACCACCACATCAATAGAGTTTGACTTGAGAGGAAGATTACACACATCCCATTGCAACACATCCACAGTCAGTGATACTCCGTTCTTCTCCTTCAGAGCCTTCAAGTTGGCACAGGCACGAGGAGGGGCCAAGTCGTGCAGGTCCCCGGCTAAGTGGTAGGAGAGTGGCCATGCCTGGCTCCCCTACAGTTGAATTGACTCCATCTTTATCGGGTTCTTACCTGTTGTGTAAAGGGGATGACTTACTTCAATGGAGATGGATCCCCCACCACACAGAGGATCCAACACCACATCTCCAGGCTGGATGTCTGCCATCCTATAGGAACACTACATTGGTAACTGTAACACTATTGAGGGTCAGCCAGACCTAAGGAGACCATAGGCAATGGTTGATCGCAAGGTAGTGGGACCAAAGTGGGTTATGTTCCTCTTATACTTGCTCTCATTGCTCAGAAGGAGAGACAACGTCATTTCCTTTCCCACCACTTTCAGCAGTACCTCGAGCATTGCTCCCTTCATCTGCACCTTCCACCCAAACTTCTCGATCAAGCCAGCCCCCAGGTGAGCTGCAGCGTCCATGGAAGAGAAAGAGTGTTCATGACCACTGCTACTTCGAGTGCAGGTCACTCTGAAGGTAATGGGGCTGTCGGGGAGAGGCAGCGAGGGTGGTGAGTCAGGGGTTGGGTGGAGTAGTGCAGTTTGGTAGTGTTGCCACACAGAGAGGGCAGTATCCCACTGGATCAGTGAAGCATCTTGAGGCAATTCCTTCAACCTCTGTAACACTGATGACTACAGAGAAAGTCCTTCAACTGCAATATGTAACCGAGTCACACAAACACACCTCCTCCTTACAGAAATCAGGAAACTCTCCCACCACCACCCAGAAGTTGTCCAGAGATTTCAAATTGTCTACCTGAGGATAAAATGTGTTGTAATGCAGAGCATTCTATTCTGAATATTCTCCGACTCACTTTTGTAAGTTCTTCCAGAGACTTCAGTTTGATGGAAAGTCTGCCCCTGGAAGACTCTACATCTCTTCCTAGCACTTCTTTGCATTCCTCACAGGCCTTAATCTCCAGCCCAGTAGGAACTGAGGCTCCAACTCTACACAAATACTCTGCCATGATGGATAGGTAAAGATCGTTAATTGAATGGGTGTAACCCACGTGGTGGCAAGATGACCAGTGTTGTGAAGTGTTTGGTGGAGATCTCAACTCTTGCCAAGGCTATCGTTGAAAGTGAAAAGAACACGAATAGTTTGCCAGAACTAATCCACTACCTTCAGGTGCGTGGGGGCATGTTCTAATTAGTGCCCACTATCAGTAATTTGATCACTAGAGGGAGGAGGATGAAGTATTGAGGGCAGCCATCACTGCTCTGGGGAAAGTTTTCAGCCATATCATACAGCAAGATTCCCTGTGGTTTCTCCCTTCTTCAAAATTCACTGACTGTTGTCATGGCGATGTGGTGTGTGAATATCGTTGTTGGATGAGGGATGTGCACAAGACATTTCAGGAGCAACTGCTCTGTCTCCTCATGCACCCTTGTCACAAAGTCTCTGTGTGTTTCTACATGTAGCTAAAGTCTGTTTCTATAGCTCTGACCTGACATATTGTAGGTCCTTGCATTGGAAACTCTCATCAAGATGGTGGAATGGGAGGGTCGTGCTTACCAATCACACTTGACAATGTATTCTTTCCCAAATGCATTGTTCCACACAATTCTATCTCATCTCCTTAACAATGCATCGGAAGGGGATGTTTTAATCAAGCAGTGTGGAAGCGCACTAATCTACCATGACGTTCTTTTCCACTGGCTGAGAAATATTGCGTAGGTAGAGCTGTTGACTTGAGAGAACTTGATCAAATGATATTTCAATCTGTGCAGGAGTGTGATCAACAGCAAGTTAGATGCTAAGGTGAGCTTTAATCTTCTATTTATACTTGCTCAAGATGTTATTTTTAGAATGACTCGAGTATTCCTGACTACTTTGTAAGGAATGTGCATACTGCCCTGGCAATCGTTGTCATGCCTACGTCAGACCAACAGCTGGACAACTTTCTTGCAGGCATTCCTAAATCAGTCCCTACAACCTCCACAAAGAAGTCTAAAGTTGCAGCTAAGGCAGAGAGTGTGAAGGTGTTGCAGGTACACGAGTCATCTTGCTACTCTCTTTTATCCTTGCAATAATTCTGTCCTTTGTCTGTAGAAGTACAGGAAGCAGTTCAGTGATGCTTGGTTAGCTTTTCTCCGATTACCAGTGAGCCATAATTCTTTTAAATCTGATCAGACTGACCCCTGACCTGCCTTCTCTCCCCAGCTCTCTTCTCATCAGCTGCGACAAGTACTGGCAGAGTTGCATTCAACTGTGATGCCACACCTCCTTGATCCAAGACTCCTCTTGGACTTCTTGTCTTCAGCCTATGGCTATGGGGGTGTGGTCAGTCTCCTAGCACTCAATGGTCTCTACATCCTGATGAACAACTACCACTTGTAAGGTGGGAGGAGGAAAACGATTAAACTGAGACTATTTTTTATTAGGGACTACCCTGCCTTCTACCCTCAACTCTACCAGCTCTTGGACCCTTCCATCTTCCATGTCAAGTACACTGCACGTTTCTTCACTAATCTCAACACCTTCCTCGCTTCCACGTAAGTTCCCATCTGGTCACATGACTGCCATGTGATCACTCTGGTTGATCATGCTGATATTCAAATGCAGACACCTTCCTCTCTATCTGGTAGCTGCTTTCATCAAGAAAATAGCTCGTCTTTCTCTCTCAGCACCACCAGATGGTAACTTTGGAGTGCACTGTTTCTTTATGTAACTGATTCTATTTTGTGAAGGAGCCACCATGGCCGTTGTCTTGGTGACAAACCTCACTAAACGCCACCCTAATTGCAGGGTTCTCCTCCACAGAACCAATGCAGAGGACTATAGTATAACGTCTGATCCATTTGACCCTGACACTGCTGACTTAGCAGAATCCCATGCTCTCGAAAGTTGTCTGTGGGAGTTGAAGGTATATGCGAGTCATGTGATTAATTAGTGGTCCACTTTGTGGGTGCTTATAGAGTCTGCAGACTCACTACAGCCCCTCTGTGTCTGGGCTAGTCCAGAGGCTAACAGAGCCTGCCTTCCTCATCAACCTTATGGAGACTAATATGAAGGACCACCTCCAATCCCTGGATACCTACAAGGTCAGAGGTCTTGTCTGCTCCTCCATTACAAGATTATGAAGTATCAAATGCAGGCAATAGAGTTTGATAGCAAAGATGATGAGGTAGCAGTCAATTACAAAGAACCGATGTCACTATGGCAACAAACAGCTACTCATGGTGTTTGATGTGTGTTGATAAATATTAACCATTCTGTCGTGTATTCCTCCTGGAGCTCTGGTTGGACTCACTTCTTCCCTTTGTCCCCTTTGTCTGCAATCTGAATTATTTCAGTCAATAATTATTGATTGGTGTAACTGGTACTGGCATACAGTGTATTTCTCCCACTTCTTTTCTGGGTCGTATGGCTCCCAGCGACTGGCGGGGAAAATGTGCTTGTTTCGCTCATACCAGCCACGCAGCACTACCTTCCCTGCATGTGACTTCATACACACAAGAAGTAAAATTCCTGCTACAGTTCCCCTGGACTGTGGGAAGACTCTACCTCATCTTTCTCTACACTTGCATCAACAACAAGGCGCACGTCATCATGCACATCAAAGCTGAAGAGAGGGCCAGACTTTCCACGAGCTTTGTTGATGATGAAATCATAGAAAGAGTAATGCTAGAATATGGGAGAGAGAGAGAGTCAAATCATCATACATACCCTCTCCCTTCCCCTCACCTGTGGGATGATGAGGTCCTCCTTCACATACATCAGGTTGTCCACATTACAAACTCTGTCAAATGATAGAAAACATTGTGCAGGCACTCCCAAGGCTACAGACATGGGTTTTGTTGTTGTTGCTTTTGTGACTAATCTAGTTTAAGTGAATCTAGGCATCATGCTGAACGCCTAGATTCACATTTGAGTGCATTTGGTGTTGTAAAAAATTGGAAATTCCCCAAGGTTATAGACTTGGGAAATTCTGGAATGATCAATTTAGCTTTTAATTGTCAAAAGGATCATGCTGAATGCCTAGATTCACATTTAAGTATATTTGGTCTCGTAAAAAAATTGGCCATTTTCAGAAATCTGTTAAATTTCTGAAAATGGCTGAATTTTTAATCTAGCTTTTAATCTTCATTCTGATCATAAAGTTTCACCAAGGGGGAAATGATCAGTGATAACATATTATGACCTAACAACATCTTGCCTTAGTTCTGAAAACTCTTTACGAAGGTTCTCCATACACTTCTGCAGAAATTGATATATAGTGTTGCCCTTCTGCATCTGCACAATTGCAAGATTAGGAAATAAGGAGGAGCTTGGTACGTACACAATACATACAGTGACAGTTCTACGATGGCCAGATCCATCCCAGTAACTGTATGTGATCTCAATTGTTTCCCCTACAAAAGCATAAAGAATCAAAGAGAAGAACAATCACACACACACACACACACACACACACACACACACACACACACACACACACAGTCAACTTCTCAGCTTACGTTTGATTTTCTCTTGTTGGTCTGACCACTCTTGCCTGAGGCGTTCTCTCTCCTGACGTTCTGCCTCCTACAGCGCAACTGACATGTACACCAAATAAGATATTGCTGGGTCACATGACCTGTGGACTGACCTCTCTGTCCCTATCAGGGAGGAATGATGTATCCACCATAGGGTTCTTGCCAAGCTTCCTTTTCTTCTCCACAGGAGGTGCAGGTGAACATGCTAAGATAAAAATAAAATGAAAATTAGATTCGTAATGACCTTTTGACCCCACAATCTTCCTCTTCTTCCTCTTCGTCATCATCCATATTAAAAGAGAGAGTACCTCCACTCTTCTTCTCCTTCCTGAGAGACTTCTTCTCGCTATGCACACACACACACAAATCATTCAATGGTTGTCAATGAGAGTGACCACTTCTTACTCCTGGTGAGGTAACTGCGCTGCCATTTGCTTCTCTCTCTCTTTCACCAGGATGTCTCTCTTTTCCATCATCTGCTCAAGAGTGACAAGTCCCACTGTGCTTGACTTCAACTCCTCCTCCACTGCATCGTAGCTGGTGGAAAACTTGTTGTCAATGCTCTCAAATTTGTTCTTCAGTTGGTGGTCCTATAACAAGAGGGTGATGGTAAATCATGTGATAGGTGGATTTAATTTGTTCTACTCACTTCAGAGATCTTTTGCTTTATTTTCTCCAACTCTTCCTTGGCTTTCTCTCTCTTTTTGAGCAAGTTAACAGCTCTGGTTCCCTCTGATGCTGCTCCTTTGTAGTGCGCCATTCTTTTGAACTCTTACGGTAAAGATCGTCAAGCATTAAGATAGCATTGACGATACTTACCAATATTTTGGATATGTCTGGAATCACTGCACAGGAGGTGAGATTTGTTGTCTCTAGGGAGTGTTTGATATTAATGGTGTGTGGTATGGTTGCATACATATATGGTCTAATTTAGTTATTGGACTGTGCCCTGCCCTCTTGGTACCCTTGTTTCCAACACATCACTATTAAAAGGTCAGAGTTTAACTGCATGCTGGGGAGTGTATAGGATGCTATTCCTAATGGATTTTTCCTGCATAATGTAGTGAATTTATAGAGCTCTCCCAGAGTTTCGTGGACTATCTTGGCAGCGACGGGGTAATCCTTCCTCAAGGGTATCAGGATCCCACACCCACCCACTCACTTACCATCTCTTTCTCTTCCAGGTGTGAACTTCCTTTAACTACACAGAGTGAGGAAACTGAAGAAGAAGAATGGAGTGAGGACGATCACCAGCCTGAACAGTCTGATCCTCTTCCTGATCACCAATCAGATGTGTGCGTGTGTGTGTTTAAGGTTGAAGTTTTATTCTCCTCTTTCTTTTCAGCCTCCTTCTTTTCCTGATGTGGTACATCACATATCTTGTGCTATTTCTTCCTTGGGGGCATCAGGAAAAGGCGTGGTCCCTAAACTGAACTGGAGTGTCCCACAAGTATAAGTGTGTAGTGTGTTTTATGAGATGTGAAAGTGTGTGTTTTGTGAGATGTGAGTGTGTGGAGTGTGTTTGTGAGATTGGAGAGTGATTTTGGTAGTTTAGTAGGATGCAGTGTGGATCAGTCCTACCAACACTCTGTGTTGCATGTGTCCTGCGGAGGTCATTCTCCTTCTCAAGAGCTCTGACTTCATAGCACATGACATTTCTCGTGTGTGAGTGAATGTTAAGTTCACTGTAGCTGTACTGATGGCTCTTATGCAGGTCAGAGTACAACACCACACGCCCCCCTACTCTGCCTCCCCTTAACTGTACTGTAAGTATCACACAACATCACTCGCTGGTCATGTGACCACTAGTCTTGTGATCCGTACAGCTCTGCTTGCGAGAGTGGAGGGACTTTCCCCCATCCTCTGAGTTCAGGTGTTTCGTCAGGAATGGAGATGTGATAGGGGCATGTCAGAGAGACCCTTCCACCCACTATCCTTTCCTCACCCCCATCGGGGAACAACTCCTCCAAGAGTTCATTTCCTTTCACAAGCAGCAGCTAAAATCTCGCATGTCAGCTCTCAGGTGTAAGTCCTAGCTCCAATTTCCACATAGCTAGCTATATTCAAGAGTCTCTGCCGTACGTTCCAGATACCTTTGATGTATACAGAGAGAAAGTGGTAAGTTCACTATTCACTTTATCCATTCCAAGCTAATGATTATTACTGCAGGATAAGCTTGTGCTGGTCGACTTGAACCCTTTTCCAATGACTGACCCTCTCCTGTTTTCGTGGGAGGAGTTGGAGACATGGTCAGGACATCCTGAGCTCAGACTGGTGGAGTCTGATTCCACTATCCAACCGGCCCCTCACCAGACATATCGACTCCCCAAGGTGAAGCACATTACTTGTAGTCTACAATAATCAACTTGATTTATTTTCAGGACATAGTCGACTTGTCAACTGGTGAAGATATTCACAAGTTTGTTGACCTCTTTCAGTCTGTATGTTGTTACTTACGAGTCGTGAGGTCAGAGGTCAATGTTGTACTGTTTCTGTTGTAGAATCATCCAAACAGCAACTGATGGAATTCTGCTTTCACACAGAGAATAATGTTAATTAATAATAATAAATTATTAAAATAATTTTTGCGCGCAAAAAGCACCACTTTAGATTTGAGGAAGAGGCCAAAGCACTTTGGTTGAGAGGAGTGTCTTGTTCGAGTACTAGGATCTTGTGGTGTAGACGTCTCTAATTGAGTGGGCAGTCTAGTTGACCGCGAGGCAATCGACCTGATCTTGTATGTGTTGGCTGTCTACGTCTCCACGCAGTTTGAGAGGTGAGAATTAGCTTGCACACATGAAAATAGAGGTGAATTGGAGAGAATGCTTGCTAGAATATTCACGTCGTGTCATCTAGTAGCATGGTATGTCTTTGCTTTACTAGTTGTTTTCCATGTGTAGGACTATAGCTACCTAGTCTAAAAGCAAACCTTACTGGTGCTGAAGGACTAACAGCTGTCATTTGAATGCTATCATTTGAATGGGCTACAAAAGAACAGTCACTGCAGACTCAAAAACAAGTTGTTCCCTGTCAACTCAATAACTCGTCTGTTGAGAGGCTGACAGGCCCAACTTCATTCAACAAATACCAAACTGTGCTGAAGACAGAAGATCAGTGCTGCACATCACTAGGACCTTAACTAGCCACAGATCAACAATCGAGGCAAAGCTGGATGGCAGCAGGGCAGCAGTATCGAGCACTGTTTGACTTTGTATCTACCGGAGAAGGCATTCTTTCATTCAAGACCAAAGAACAGTTCACATTAGTATCAAAAACAGATGATCATTGGTGGATGGTGCGTTCCACCAGTGGTGAGAAAGGACTTGCACCAATATCCTACCTGGAGCCATGTCCCGTGAGTTATCCCTCTCCAAGCTAGCCCCTCCCTCTTCTCCGTAAGATTACCCCTCCTCCCTGTAAAAAATAAAAATAAAAGAAACTGCTCCTCCTTCTAACTCTCTAGGACAATGTAGAGAGGGCTCCTCCCCCTTTTCCTTTGTTGATTCTGTCCGTGGGAACACCATGACCTGATAAAAGCCTTTTGAGTTGTCAGTGTGGGGTGGTGGAATTGCTCTCAACAGTGCTAACTTGTAGTGTTGTGAAGGTGTTCCATTAGCACTGAGTGTACGTGCCTCTATTGACTCTACAGGTGCGTAATGGAGGGCCAGTCAGGTCGGCAGCCTACACGACCATCTACGACTATGCAGCCCAAGAGACCTCACAGCTCGGCTTCCCTAAAGGACAAACAGTGAGCAACTTGTTTAGAGCTAGTCGTTACTATGCAATTAAAACACAAGTCCTTTGATGGATGTACGTATTAACATCTGGTCTTTTGTTGAATGGAAAACTTTGCAAGTGTTGTATGGCGTTTTATCATGAATGCTTATCATTCCTATCTAATCCTCCTCAACTTCTTCACTAACATTGGAGGAGTTGTGATTGTGATAGCCATCACAAGGACACTCCCACAACTTGCTCATAATTGGGCCACTATTGGGTTCTTCATTGTAGTGTTTCACAGGCTATGGCTATGGCACTGGGAAGACAATGTTCTGAGCCTTATTTACGTGACCTGTTATGGATTCCATGCATGAGGGAAGTCCCTTTTGAAGCTTTTATATAATTATTCTAATCATTCAACTCCCTGTTGCATGCTGGACTTCATTCTGATGATGCAATTTCCTGTTGCATGCTGGACTTCTTGTTGTCTCTATTTTTACACCATGCCTGTCACCATGCCTGTTCTCTTTCATACATTCCTTAGCTTCTCTTGATTGACAAGACGGACGTGTCATGGTGGACCATGCAAACTCCAGATGGTCGCCAGGGGTTAGTCCCTGTCAATTACATTGACAAACTGGATACTGACAACCAACAGGTCCCCAGCACCGCCAATGCTCCAAGCCAGAGCCAAGCTCTGCCCAAACCTCCCACTGACGAGGATGAGGTGTGTGTGTGTGTGTGTGTGTGTGTGTGACTAGTTGATCTACAGATGTTTGTGATGTACAGATGTTAGTGACAGGGGTCAGTCCATGCATCAATGGATACTTCCCCCGAAAACAGTTGTGGCCAAATTGCTAATGGATCATTTTCCATTTTCAGTAATTATTATTATTATTATTATTATTATGACTAATGATGAGTTAACGCCAAAATTAGGCTCTCTCAGAGTTATTCAACTCCACATCATTAGGTGTTTTGGCTTTAGAGAGCTATTTTAATTAGCTAGTCTCTTCATAATAATGTTTAACACTTACAACAACTTGGAGGGTTTCATCTGCCATGTCAGCTAATATGGCCAGACTTATAATGGTTTCTGCATGCACAACACTTGCTTAGGGCTTTGAACAAGTTTTGGCCTCCATTGACTCCAATATAGCCCGCATTCATGACGAGGCTACCAATCAAGGTGGTCTCTATACCTCAACACAAAAAGAAAATCTAAAGTGAGTGGATTAGATAAAGCGACTGTGTACTTTAGTTCATTGCCTTCTTCTCACTTTACAGGAAACTAGTTCTTCACAGACAAAATTTTGTGCAGTCTGTGAATAAACCTGAAATCACGACCAACCATGTCCAGTCTAACTCTAGTCCTAGTTCAGATCTCATTCCGCCCCAACTCAACAATAGTCCAAAGAAAATCCAGCATCAGAGCCCCCTGCCCAAACGCCATGCTCCTCCCCCACCCACCTCTTCCCCGTCCAAAGTCACCCAGTCTTCTTCTTCCCCTCCTAAGGGGAGCAACAGTCCACGGGGGTCACGAAAGTCGGGGGAGCAGGGGAAAAGGCAGGGACGCTCCAAGGCCAGGCAGGACAGTCGTCACAGCATGTATGTCACCAGTGAAAGCAACTCAGACTATCTCCACTATGGTTCACTCCCACGTCGAAATGCACCCAACAGAAGTGCCCCCTTGCCACCCAACAGACAAGCAGGGGATGCAACCCTCTACTTGCAAAAACAGTCTTCACACGAACAACAATTCAACTCACTCCAACGAGGAGTTCGCACTGCTAGAAGCAGCAGTTCTATCAACAAAGCCTCTTCTTCGTCATCTCATTCTTCGTTCTCTTCAGTTCAAACTTCTCCTCCCAAATCCCTTCTTCAGGTGTCCCCTCAGCACAGCCCACAGCGTAGGAACTCTGAGTCAATGGCACACAGACCTCCTCCCTCCCCACAGAAGATGCACTATTACTCCAACGAGCAGCTCCAGGAATTATCTGTGTCCTCAGGCAACACTCGAAGGACAAGTGCTAGTCAAGCCACCAAGAGTTCCTCCTCTTCCACGTCCCTCTCACAGAACACTCCCAGAGACAGTGGCCAGGCTACTCCCTCCACTCCCAAACAGCAGAGAGACAGTACTCCATCCACTCCCAAACAGCAGAGAGACAGTACTCCATCCACTCCCAAACAGCAGAGAGACAGTACTCTATCCACTCCCAAACAGCAGAGAGACAGTACTCCATCCACTCCCAAACAGCAGAGAGACAGTACTCCATCCACTCCAAAACAGCAGAGAGACAGTACTTCAAGCTCCACCCCCAAACAGCAGAGTCCATCCAGACCAGTCCTCCCGTCTGACTTCTCCCCTAAAGATGGGAGTGAGCTGTTACAGCTGGTGAGGAAGAAAGCAGGGATCACTTACAACAAGGCTCAGCAGGCTGTAGGTGGAGTCCTCCAGTTCCTGAAAGAACGTGCACCAGCTTGTGAGGAAATGGTGGACGCTCTCTTCAATGCACTGGAAAAGGCACAGGTACATACATATACATGAAATGCTGCCAACAACTAGTTACAAGATCTCTCTCTCTCTCTCTCTCTCTCTCTCTCTCTCTCTCTCTCTCTCTCTCTCTCTCTCTCTCTCATTTGCAGAGTGAAAGTTCAGTATCCACCACTTCATCAGAGCAACATTCTGACTTGTGGAGACTGCGAGAGATCTTCTTTGAAATTACAGAATGCAAAGACGACTCACAGCAGAGAGGTTGGGCTGTCCACGATGACGAGAAGGCCATTTCAGACTTATTGGAGGAAATGTTGCAGATCCTGGTAAGGCTGGGTGGGAGAAGTACAAGTATTTCATAATCATATGCAACAGTGCTAATCTCTGTTTGAAGTGATGCGTCATTGGACTTCACATGCACTGACATTATGATACAATCACATTGTGTTATTGACATCATTATTTTGACAATTAACCCTTTAATTGCATGCCTTAATACGCAGTGTGATGCCAATCCTGAGGTCAGCAAGGTGGCTATCATGGAGGATAAATACGAGAACATCCTCACACTCATCACTTACTATCAAATGGTAACACTTTATATCTGTGTATGTGATGTGATGTACTATTGTAATACTCCCATAGGAGCCACGTACTTCCATTCGTCTGCTTCTGCTGAAGATATTTGGTGTTTTGTGTGGACTTGATAGAACCATCATAGGAATACTGCTCTCTTCCATCCTCCCCAATGAGCTTGGTAGAGACATTCAGCAGAACATGAAAGGTTGACTGCTCTCACCCAACTGTAGCAATGTTAGACACGTACAGCTTTCCTCATCCCTTCACAGATCTGCAGAAGACCCTTTACTCCAGCACTGTCTGTACTATGATCTTCTCCACAGCTGAAGCTGTCCCTCTCTCTGTTTATGGTAAGTCTGTTGTAGTTTCCATGACAATACACCTGTTCTCATGATAATACACCTTATATTTATGGTTTCCATGACACCAGATCAGTGGGATGTGGACTATGTACTGTTTCTGATGGACACGATAGAGGACCCACCTCCAGAGGATGTGGAGGAACAGTTACCTGATGCTTTCTTGAACATGGTGTTGGCCTTCAACCAACATTTCTTGGAACCGGCCTCAAACCTGGTGATGAAGGCTCTTAAACAGAGACCCAACCCAAGAAACTTCAGTGAGAAACTCATGTTTCTCATCAACAGGGAAGGTGAGTCATCCATCTATGTGATTGCCCCTTAATTAACTCCACAATCATGTACACTCCAACAGAGGATCCTGTTGCCATAGCAGAACCCTGTTGTCCTGACTCCATGACCAAGTTCCTGTTGGATGTATTTAGTGACCGGATGACCTCTGGCATGTTTT
The DNA here is from genome assembly GCA_963924555.1 of Crambe crambe. Taxonomy (NCBI): domain Eukaryota; kingdom Metazoa; phylum Porifera; class Demospongiae; order Poecilosclerida; family Crambeidae; genus Crambe; species Crambe crambe. The sequence goes on from OZ004583.1 coordinate 80,354, forward strand.
ACACCACTGACATGAGAGTCCTCTTGGACATAGTCACTCGTCACCTCACTAACCTCTGTCCAGGGATGGAGGTGAGCTAAATCAGACCTAGTGATGTTATACAGTGGAACTTCTGATAAAGAAGAGGACAAACCTCTCATGATTTAAAACAAAATAACCTCCAAAAGAGGACATCCTCTCTACGAAGGATAAAAGGCTGGGTCTCAAGTGTATCCAGTTTCCATGTATCAGTCTTACAGAATATTCTGATGATTTAATTTTGTTTTGATGGTCCACAGAACAGAACTCATTACCTGGAGTTACTGTACCGTATCGTTGGTTCCACAGACTACAAGGACCATCGGCACAGACAGCGTGACCTGGTCATGTGTTTGAACAGAATATCCAATGAGGAAGAGATAGAAGGTCAAGCAGATAGAGAACTCGTAAAGAAAATATGGATGACTTATCCCCAAGTCTTTGAAGAAATTACTGATTTATAGATTTGTTCGTTGTTGTAGTCATTATCACTGAAATTTATGATGCTGTTACAGATTTATATACTCATTGTGAATTCCACACTTGGCGACCCTTTTCCTTTGCTATTTTGCGCATGCGCAGTTAACTCGTTCTTGCCGCATTGAAGAAGGCAGGCGAACAATGAACGTTCTTCGTGCTTACAAGAAAGATGACGAGGACTGTAAGTTACTCTTCCTTTAGTTGAGTATACCGGTCATGATATATACATTTCAGCTGGGACCAACCCTTACATCCATCTCGAGAAGAGCTCAGTGCTTCAGGAGGTGAGTAACTATTTTAATATGATTCTGCCACGTATTGATCTAGATGCTCTACTTTGTCCAGGCACGCACATTCAACGACAATTTGATCAGTGCCAAGAAGTGCTCTGTGATCTTGACCAAGATTCTCTATCTTCTCAATCATGTTAGTTTGTATACCTCCTATTTTTCAGTGTTTTAAATCTTGTGCTGATCCTCTCATGCAGGGCACTCAGCTCACTTCTACTGAAGCAACAGAGACATTTTTTGCTGTGACGAAACTTTTTCAATCCAAGGATGTGACTCTGCGGCGTTTGGTGTACCTTGCCATCAAGGAGATGTCCAAGATAGCCGACGATGTCATTATCGTCACCAGCAGTTTGACAAAGGACATGACTGGCAAGGAGGATCAGTACAGGGCCAGTGCAATACGTGCTCTCTGCTCTGTCATTGATGTGAGCTTATTTTTATCTATGAGCAGTTGTTGGTGGGCATCAATTAGATAGTTTCATGTGGTGGGCATCAATTAGGTAATCTTAAGTGATGGGTCTGCATCTTATCATACTGTTGCTGCAGCCCTCCATGATGCAAGCTATTGAGCGTTACATGAAGCAAGCCATTGTGGACAGGAATCATGCTGTGGCCAGTGCAGCTCTTATGTCCTCCTTTGTAAGATCCTTTATCACAGTCTTGCTTCCAGAATTAGACTGACTGTTCTACCTGTACATTCACATGCAGCACTTGTGCAGTAAAGGGAGCAATGAAATAGTGAAGCGCTGGGTGAATGAGATCCAAGAAGCGTTGTCATCAGACAGTATGATGGTGCAGTATCATGCCATGGGTCTCCTTTACCACATACGCAAGAAAGACAAACTGGCCATCTCCAAAATGGTGACCAAGCAAGTCAGGTCCTCCTTGCGTTCTCCCCATGGTTACTGCCTCCTCATTCGCATTGCTTGCAAAGTGCTGGAGGATGAGGAGAGAGGTTCCTCCAACATGCTATATGACTTTCTGGAGACCTGTCTCAGGCACAAGAGTGAGGTCAGTGCATGATTGATGATAGTTTTGATGTGGGTTGGTGGGAAGGAAGGGGACCACATGTGAAGGGAGTTGTGTGTCAGTGTGTACTTTATTTAGATGGTGGTGTATGAGGCAGCCAGGGCCATGGTCAACTTGAAGAATGTAACGGTGCGAGAGGTGCAACCTGCTGTATCAGGTTAGTCCTTCAAGCTTTACGATTTCAGTTTCCATTGAAATGTTTTTATTTGTATTCAGTGCTGCAAATGTTTCTGACTTCTGCCAAGCCGACTATTCGTTTCTCTGCTGTGAAGACACTGAATCGTATCGCCATGATTCACCCTGACTCTGTCACCTCTTGCAATGTAGACTTGGAGAACCTCATCTCTGACAGCAACCGCAGCATAGCCACACTGGCTATCACCACCTTGCTAAAGGTACACCCCTACACTTCAGAACAGTGTTAAGATCAACCCTGTTGATGTGAAATAATCTTCATTGTTTGTTTGTTTTTTCTCATCTAGACTGGGAGTGAAGCAAGTGTTGAGCGTCTGATGAAGCAGATTTCTAGCTTCATGTCTGAGATTTCTGATGAGTTTAAGACAATCGTAGTGGAGGCCATTCAGAGCGTGTGTGCCAAGTTTCCTCGCAAGCATCATGTGCTGATGAATTTCCTAGCGGCCATGTTGAGGGAGGAGGGAGGCTGTGATTACAAAAAGGCTATAGTGTCCACCATCATTACCATCATTGAAGAAAACTCAGATGCCAAAGAAGCCGGTAGGAGAGAGGAAATAATAAATAGGATTTAGGAAAGGGATCACTTGTTGGATTCACATTTGAGTGTAGTTGGTGTTGTAAAAAAATTTGGCCAGCTATAGACTTGGGAAAATGGCTGAATTCATTTTTTTTTTTTTTTTTTTCGTGACCAATTTAGGTTCTAACAGTCAAAAGTGAATCTAGGGAATCGTTCATATTTGATGCAAAACATTTTTGTAAATTTTCTGAAAATGGCTGAATTTTTTTTCATGACCAATTTAGATTTTTAACAATCAAAAGTGAATCTAGGCATCATACTGAATGCACATTTGAGTGCAATTGGTCTCGTAAAAAAATTTGGCCATTTTCCAAGGCTACCATGTAGACTTGAAAATTTTTTATGTGACCAATTTATGTTCTAAACAATAAAAGTGAATCTAGGCATCATGATGTACATAAAGTGTTGACATTTTCTCCTCTTAAGCTATTTGCAAAGGATTTTTTATGTAGTGGTACTCTTTGTAGGTCTTTCTCATCTGTGTGAGTTTATCGAGGACTGCGAGCATGTGGACCTAGCTACTCGTATCTTGCACTTGCTGGGGAAGGAAGGTCCTCGCACTCCAAAGCCTTATCGTTACATACGTTTCATCTATAACCGTGTCCTTTTGGAGAACCCTGAAGTCAGAGCAGGTGAGTCCTCTACTCACACTCAAAGTGTGTGATCATCTACCCCTCCCCTCCTGGTCCTGTAGCTGCTGTCACATCTCTGGCCAAATTTGGTGCTTCCTGCGAGGACCTTCTGTCGAGCATCGTGGTACTTCTGGACAGGTGTCTCATGGATAATGATGACGAGGTCCGTGACCGTGCCCTCCTCTACTTGCAGGTTCTTCGTCAGAAACAAAAGGCCCTCTCCTCTGCCTTCATTCTCAATCGTAAGACAAGATGATATGTGGAGGAGATGTTTTATCAGCTCTCTGTTGCATATAGCACTGAATGTATCAGTGATTGGACTGGAGAGGGCTCTATTGCAGTACTGCTCTCAACCCAACAAAGAGCCATTCGATATGAAAACTGTTCCAATCAACACTGCTCCATCCAGAGACAAGATGCAATGTAAGTCCTCCTCTCCCCTTGCATCTTCTCCACTTCTATCACTTCATACTTTTTGTTTGCAGCTGTTGGTGAAACCACCCCAGGCTCTGCCATCCAGAAAGGAACTCCTGCTGCCTCGAGGCAGGACATCTATGCAGGTCAGTCACTATTCAATCTGAGCATGCTCAGTAGCTGTGGACTTGATGAGGTTGGATGTTTATGTACAGGGCAACTTTCAGCAATAGCGGAATTCTCAGGCCTGGGTCCTCTCTTCAAATCTTCAGAGAAGCCAATGGAGTTGACGGAGAGTGAAACGGAGTATGTTGTGCGTTGTGTCAAGCACACATTCCTCAGGCACATGGTGTTTCAGGTGAGAGCACAGACTTGCCCGATCCTCACCTGCATCTCTTCTTGTAACTGTGTAGTTCGATGTGACCAACACCCTCAATGATCAGTTGCTGGAGAATGTGCATGTGGAGTTGGAAGAACCGGAAGGTTTCACTGTCCTCTCTCATATTCCAATCCCTAAGCTGGTCTATGACAAGCCAGCCACCACCTACACATTGGTGGAGATGAATGACCCTAACACAGGCAAGTCAAACCCACTCAGGGTAGGGGGTATGCACGTGATGTTTCTTGATCAATGTGTTTGTAGTTACTGGGACGTTTCTCAATACGCTCAAGTTTAAGGTCAAAGACTGTGACCCCAACACTGGAGAGCCTGACAATGATGTTGGTTACGACGACGAGTATGTGGTGAGTTGAGAAGGGAGGAAGGGGCAGAGGGTTTTATTAATGGGAGAGAATCAAAGGTGTGCGAAGCAACACTCTGTGCTGATCTTGACTTCAGTAGATCATTTCAATTTTTATCTTCGCTACACAAAGAGACACAACTTGGAGTCACTTGAACTGTACGGACTGTAGTCAAGTGAATCTGATAGTGCCTCACACAATTCATAGTCATGCTGGTTATTCTATTTAATGCCACCCACTAGAATAGTATTCTATTTAATGCCATCCTATGTTGTGTGCAGCTTGAGAATGTGGATGTGGTGGTTGCTGACCATGTACAGCGAGTGCTAAAGCCAAACTTTGCAGCTTCATGGGAAGAGATAGGGGAGGAGAACCAGGTGGAGGAGACCTTTGCCCTCAGCACCATGAAAGACATCCCAGGTAAAGGTCACATGCTCCAGACACAGCTAGCTACTTGTTTTGTTTCAGATGCTGTGCACCAGATATCAGGGTTTATGGGCATGCAGCCTTGTGAGCGTTCAGACAAAGTGGATGAAAACAAACCCTCTCACACTCTCATGTTGGCTGGAGTCTTCCGTGGTGGCCATGAAGTTCTAGTTAAAGCCCGCCTTGCTCACTCTCAAGGTGTATCCATGAAGATCACTGTGAGGAGTGACAACATCATAGCAGCTGAGACCATAGCAGCTGCAGTGGGTTGAACCACAGGCATTTAATAGCATTCATTTGGACATTTATATTGGACAGAGATTAATGAGCAATAAAATAAAAAAATAGTGATACTGGTATTAGGAGAATACTTGTTCTGTGGTGTTAGATTTCCGTTGTCGAATTGCTGCTGCAATTTCAGCAGAAAGTGATAGCTGTTCCTCACCCTGTTCTTCACCCTTGACCACAGCTAGTGAAGGGATAAGAGTCTGTGCCATGTCTGAAGGGTGAGAGGAATCTGTCGGTTGTGATACAGTGATTGTGAGATCTGATGAGAGATTGTCCGGTGCTGCTGCTTTGGACATCTCTGTGATAAGTGCTGGTGTTTGTTGTAATGAAGAGGAGTTCTCCGATTCCCAAGCCTTCTGCTTTGCCTTGGCTGCCAGCCTTAGTTGTTTCCTCATCTCCCTCTCCTGGTTCCTTATAGTCAATACACCCCTCAGTTCTCTGAGCATACTCACTGGGACCTCTCTCTCCTCGCACTATACAATTATCTCCATTAGATAGTGGACAACTGATAAGGAACATGTGAGTTGACCTGTAGTTCCTCTTGTGACAACCTTTCCCACTTGTCCTGCACACTTTTGAGGTCATCATGGACATATCCTTCAAACACTTCCTCTTCAGATTCTTCACTTCCTTCCTTTCTTTCCTCTTCATCTGCTGACTCGACACTTTCTTCATTGCAGCTGCTGACACTGTCTGTTACTATTTTAGAATGCCAACATTAACACCCCTTCTTCAACCAAGGCCACACCTTTCATACTGTTCTCCTTTGTTCCTTCTCTTGCACTCAGTATTGCCAAAGATTGGTCCAAGGAGTCTACCACGCCCCTCAGACTGGACTGGATGACTGAGAATTGACCTTCAAGAGATATGTGTGTGATTAAGGTGCCATCAGGAGAAGTCAGACACTCTCCCAAGCCTCGTACTCTGCAACCAATAGTAATGCATCACTCGTTATTCACTAACCTCCCAATAATGTTGCCTACTTATGCAGAAGACATTGTGTCTTTAGATCCATACAGTGCACTGCTTCTGCTAGAGGCCAAAGGTCATCATTTCGCTGGTATTGAGGTGGTGGTGTGGCAGGTGGAATTTCTAGAGGAGGGGGAGAGAGTGACTGTTATGGGTTGGCCTGGCCTGGTTGGCAAAGACTTACTAACCCAACAGCATGTTCTTGTGGAAGTTTAGACTCCATGCTAGCTCTTTTGTTTTGTCCCTCAAGAGTGGCTCAAGTGTTTGAAGATGATGACTCAGTCGTACCACCAGCAATGGACTCTCTCCCCTCACCAAAAAGGAGAACCAGCTCATGTGTGTCTCAGAGGAGCCAGAAGACCCACCACTTTTTATTCCTGGCATGCTCAATGATGCTGCAATCAAACATAGTCGACGCAGAAGCTCTGAGTTTTGCACAGCCAGTAATGTGCATGCATCCTGATAATATAACATGACATACATAACATTTATAGAAGTTAGCGGAGAGTGGATACCTTGATAGACTCCAGGCTGATTGACTCCAATGTTTCACCTGTGGATTCCACTCCAGAACTGCCAGTGTCTTCCGCCATGAACTGGTGCAGTTCTCCCAGGGGGTGGAATGCAAGGTAACTGTTACTCTCCTGTAATTCTGGGACAAGCTTAACAATGCTGGCATCACAAAGCTGTCTTGTGGTGGCTCGAAGAGGGTGGAGTACATCTGCACAGGTCCACAGGACATGCTTTCTCAGGGCTTTGTGGGTGTGGCACTGGTCCAGCCGACTGTAGGGGAGCGAGGGGAGGAGGTGGGTAATTCCACGGGACACCACTTCTATTTCCTGTAACCAATGAATTGTGGTTGTTAGCTGAGTCAGCAGTTTATCCACTGCAGAATAATACTGTAATCGCCACATTTGAGTTCGTGTGAGAATCCTCCCCACCCACCTTTGAACTAAGTGATATGCTAGGTAGGGGAGGACCACACCCACAAGGGGAATGAGGGGGTGGAACAGGTAGCCCATGGAGAGAAGAAGAGGTAGGAGATAAAACCACTTGATGTGTGAGATCATAACACCACTCTTGGAGTGGGTATGGTCTACAGTGGTACGATCAAGATAAAGAGAATCTGCAGTGGTGGGACTGGAATGATGATGAGATTGGGTGGAAGAGTTAGAGAGGGCAGAATTGAGTAGCTGGATGTCTTCATCAGTCAGTAAAGACGACTCCTTCAGTTCACGCACCATCTTATTCACATGCCACTCCTGCAAATAGAACAGATGCCACACTGTAACATCCACCATACTCCATACCAGCCTTGCAAGTAGAGTCTCGTAGCAAGAGTCGGCTATCCGAGACTACCTTGCAACCCAGAAGGGTTTGGCTCGTGAGACTAACTCCATACTTACCTCATCAATGAACAGCAAATGGTTCCTGATATTAGACCACATTTGCTTGCATGCTGACCTCAAGCACTTCTTTAAGCACAGTCCCCAGCTCCAACTGACTGTTTGCTCCTGCAGGAACTCATCTGGCACGTTCACCACTAGCTCTTCCTTGACAGAACTGTGAACCACACAAGCCCCTGGGGAGTCCTAACGTACACACGATAATAACGTCACAGCATTGCAGTTCAGCAAGGCAAGTTACCTCAAAATACACTACAGTCCCTTCTTCTTCCATTATAGTCTGACTGATAGAGTTCAAAGTAGCTTTCACCTTTGATGATCCTTACCCAGATGTTGGAAAGATGGTGGTGTGTACCAAGTTAATGCAGTGGCTAAGTGGAGGAGGTCTTATATTAGTGACGTGGTATGCGTTGATATCAGGAATTCTTCCTCTCAGGATATCTCCTCAACTCTATGATGTCATTCTCCCAGTAAGCTGGTCAAACTAACAGACTTGTGTCTATGTTGACCTTTCTCCTTTCAGTTTCCACTCTATTTGATAATATGCTATGGGGTAGGTCCCTCCTCATCATGTTATCATGGCAATTACTTTTTTCCCCTTCCTTCATTAGTGTTACTCATTGGCTGTCATTGGTTATCGTCTCATCACCTTCAACGATTGTGAGGGTGCATCTGCGCAACTGCTCAAGGTTAGTTACTCATCCACCTTCCACACCTATGGCCCTGTTTACTCCCAAGTGATACCTCTGTAATTATTACTATTGTGGTAACAGGAAATAGAAGATGCAAAGAAAGACTTGAGGAAAAAAGGATTTAAATTTTAGCACATCTTTTTCTTGCGATTTTGTCAGCAAAAATATAATAATGTCATTTGTAAAAGTGGCTGTGAAATGAGTAGGATGCTTTATTATAAAGCTGATATTGGAACTCTACACTGAACTTGCTTATATAAGAATTATTCGAAAAGTGCCTTCATATCATCAAAGGCCTTGCAGATGGCATCACACATCTCGTCTGTTGAGGTGGTTGGACATGATCGTTTGCTGTGCACACTGAAATTCACTGCAAAGAATTGCACCAATATTAAGTCTTTCTTTCCAAAACCACTCCTGACACTAGTGTACATACCAATGTCTTCTCCCACGACCATGTAGGAGATGCCATATCCATCATCACAGACACACCCAAAGCCTCCAATCTGAGTTGGCATCTCAAGAGTCCACCTATTTGTAGCTCTCACTGGCGTCTGGGAGGTCGACAAAAGGAAGGAGAAGTTGAAGGCCTGCAAATTGTATGATTTGAAGTAGTGGAGTTCAACTGATTGTATCTACATGCCTTGTCAGTGAACATCTTTGGCATGGGGTCCAACTTAAGACCCTTGGCAGTAATGTACAGGCCAAACAAGTGTCTGTCCACACCCAACCCTCGCATGGCCTCCAACTTGTAGCTGTACTGGTACCTAAACAATAATCAAGCCATTATGAAAGTTGCCTCTAACAGAACCAGGAAATGGCGGCAAGCTCATCAGCTAGTCCTGCTGGCAAAAATGCACTCACTCAATGGCTGCTTTCAAGAATTTCTTGATGTTGTCCTTAGATTCTTTGGAATCATCCATGGCCTTGACGAAGGCCACAGAGTGTTCGGACACAGGACGAATGGTCTCAGTGCGACCGTGGTAATACAGGCGTGTCGTGGCTGACTCATAGGTAAGCACTACCTTCTTGTACATTCGGTAATAGGCCAACTGTAGTGCCATCTGTACACATCATGAGAGGAATAACTCAATAAGAAGTCATCTGGTTTGCCATTATCTGCTTACTTGAAACCAGCCATCTGGGCTGAGTTTGAAGCTTTTTGGCACCCTCTTGCCATAACTGACATGAAACGTCTTCAAGTCAGAGTCTTGGATCATATTTGCCAGATGACTGGTGGCCTCTGAGATTTCGTCCTTGATATCATCCACCTCCCATTTCAACCTGAGAAGAGGAGAGGAGTGGAGGATGAGGTGAGAGATAAGGAGGTACTTACTCAATAGGTGTGGGTAGATTTGCAGGTACCTCTCCAGGGTACAGTTCTACACATCTGCCATTTTCATCATACCGTTCTTCAGTAATGATGTGTGCCCCCAACCGTCCACTTATGGTGCCGTCCAATGAGGCATGCTCAGCATGGAAACCAATCATACCTCCAGGGGAGGCACTGAAGCTATAGGACTTGTCAAACCAGCGACTGTAACCATCTCCATGAAATAGCAGCTGACAAAAACTAGTCAAGTCCTGAAGAAAACAAATCCTTTCACCCCCTCCCTCTCTCCCTTCACACACGTACATCTGACTGAGGCTCAGTTTCCAACATTCCCATTGTGATGGCAGAACCAATCAGATGCAAGCTCCTTCTGTTGACAGGACTTTTCAGGAGCACTTGATAGAGCTTTGCCCACTTGTTACGAGGGAGAGCAGTCAGATTCTGTACCCCTGTCTCGTCTCGCATATCTACATGCATGAAGGTGATCAGAATACTGACCACAGGCAGGCTGGGACTACCTCCACACCTAACTCACTAACTCACCTCCAGCCATCTTCATGATCTGCTCCAGTTGTCGACGGATGGTCAAGGGGGAATATGGCTTGCCAGTCTTAGCACAAATCACTTGAATCGCATAGTACTTGCCTTGTCTACATAACACATGTATAAACACTTGAAGATGGGGATCCTAGATGTGAGTCATTAAAGATTCATTACCTATACACTACCACATGGGTGGGTTTTTCCTTCCCGTAGTAGTTGACCAGCTCATCTTTCTCCTCCTTGGGAATGCGAGTGGTACAAGTCAGGTTGTAACAAGAATTGCTGCAAAAGGGAGCCACTTTCCCACCCATGACATTTTCTACCTCCCCTTTGTGAAGCTTGATGTGGAATCTAAATAGGAAGGTGTGGCAGGAGAGTTATGGAGGTGTGAGAGGGAGCACTGTACTTACATAGTTGCATGGTAGAGGACAGTAGCTGCTCTGTCTTCCATGCTGACAGTGAGGTCATGATGAAACATGCCATAGTAGTTGGAATTGACTGAAAAGGACACAACAAGTGCCAGCTTAGGTAACCATGGATATAGCTACCCATCACTGTGGAAAAATTCTTAAAAGGTCATTGAGAAAATTCCATCAATAGGCTAGATATCTGGTGCAGGCGAGTAGTGATGAATAAATTGAAGGGAAAAATCGATCTCTATACCTTGAATTATCACAGATTGATTGACCCTGGAACCAGAGCCAGAATTTAATCTAAATCTCTCACTGTCCCCAATCCTCATATGTCATGCCATTCAGCCACAACCCTTTGCTTCCAACTCACAAGCATGCATTATGCATCATATGTTTCCCTTGACTACAGCTGCTATGTTTCTATGATTTCTATTTGTGTACTCCATTATGCCATGCTACAATGATTTATACCATCAGGGTTGGACCTCGGCAAAAACAAGTATGGTGGTCCCTTCACCACAGAAGAGGTGGAGAATGTTTCCGTTATTTCTGCCATTTCTGCTGTTTCTCCTTGCCCAACCAAGAGTGAGGCGAGATGTAGTGGTGGGTGGCTCTCTCATTCAACCCCTTAGTGGCTCTCTCATTCAACCTCTTAGTGGCTCTCTCATTCAACCCCCTAGTGGCTCTCTCATTCAATCCCCTAGTTGCTCTCCCTAGTGGCTCTCTCGTTCAATCCCCTAGTGGCCCTCTCATTCAACCCCTCTCATTCAACCCCCTAATGGCTCTCTCATTAAACCCTCTAGTGACCCTCCTCTCATTCAACCCCCTAGTGGCCCCCCTAGTGGCTCTCTCATTCAACCCACTAGTGGCCCTCTCATTCAACCCCCTAGGCTGTGCTCGCAATTATTATTAATTAAGTACTAGGACTCACGGCAAAGCGAAGTTCTCTGTCGGAGGTAGATGAAGTCTACCCACCACTCTGCTATCCAGTTCCTCATCTGCCATGACCTGCACAATATGGCAATTAAGGTTGTTTACATAGTCCACCAGGAAGGTTACCATTGCCCTCTGAATTAGAGTACTCATCTAGTCACTATCACTAGTGTACCTGAACTTTAGCAGCCATTGCAACTTCTTTCCATCTCGTTCCACAAATTCCTTTACAGCCTGCAAAGCAAAGGGGGAAAAAAGGTTCCTTTCCTCCTATCGTACCCCATACCAGCCAACTTACAACTTTAGTATCCTCATATTCCTTCTCTGTCAATAAAGGCTGCACACTGTTCAAGTACCTCCAAATAACAAAATCAATGATAACAACAAAAGTACAAGAATTGATTCTTACTTTTTAGCAGTTTTCTCAAGAGGAGGCACGGGCAAGGAGGGCAGAAAGTCCTGGTACTGCCCCACCCCTCGGTTTTTTGTACCAACAAGAAGAACCATCAACATATACCACAACTGCAAGATTAGGTAATGAGTCATGTAAGATAAACAGATAGTCTTCACCTTGTTTAAGGGTGATTTTGGAGTGAGAAACCAGCCATTGTAATCCAGCAAGAACCTCACCACGCGAACTTTGAGATAGTTCCAAACGAGAAGCAAGAGAGTACCTCCCAAAAAGCCGAAGAGAGCAGGCAACAAGCTTTTGAGTGCAGCTACAGGTTGGACCACGGAGCTGACGTGCCGCAGAAGCAGGTCCAGAGAGACTGGAGTGTACTGCGAGAAGAGAGCATAGTTGGCTACAATCCCTACACTCCCTGCCACCAGAAAACTCGTAGACATCGCTTAATACTATACTGTCCACAAGGAGACAATCAACAACTAGTTGACCTCTATTTTAAAAAAAAATTGTGTGTCATGTGCATGGCAGTGTAGTGGATAACAGGCAGTGTTCAATTGAGTGATGATAGCTAATATCCCATAGCAGGTAAGTCCCTCTTATTATTACACAATGTTGCAAACCACTCCAGCTATACATTTTTTTCCGAATCACACCCACCTTTGACCTGTGAGCTTGGGATAACGAGTGTCTGCCTCTTGATTGCCATCTCCTCTCCCCCTGAACAAAGCTTCTCCCTCCACTCAGCTCTGAACAGTTACAACAGAGGACACTCTCTGAAGCTACCACTGCCACACCTCCTGTTAAAGAGAGGACAGTGGAGGAGGTCTAGTGGTGACATAGTTCGCATTGATGTCCTCAATGTGTCTCTACTCCCAGTCTATACTCTATAGTGGATTGCAGTGATCTTGCAACACGAAATTCAGAACACCAAACCAAAATTTACATAGCCTCCTTTCAAAGGACTTAATTGTGGCTTTAGAGTTGGGCTACTTCAAAGTAAATAATTTGGTTTGGTGTTCTGAATTTCATGTTGCAAGATCACTGCAATCCACTGTACCTGGGTAGCTAGGTCCCTCCTCATTATGTTATCATGACAATCACTTTCCCCCTGTTACTCATTGGTTATCAGCTTGTCACCTTCAATGATTGTGAGGGTGCAACTGCACAACTGCTCAAACCTAGTCATGCACCTTCCACACGAACATGGGAACAGTGGTTACTCATGCACCTTCCACACCTAGACTCTGACTCTCAAAGTTAGTTGTTTTTTGTTGTTGTTAAAACCAAGTGAACCTGGACTAGCCCACCCCTGGGACCAACGGCTTTACAAGTGCCAAAAGACACCTCCTCTATTGAGGGGGTGGACTCCCAGTAGATCCTGCCTGATGGGAGTGGTGGTCTGCAGGTAGAGGTCCACCATCCCACTTGCACCAGCTTTTCCATAGGGACCAACCAGGGTCACCCATCCATGTATTAGGCCAACACAAAGCTAGCCAGGTGGAGAACAAACAGCAGCTTGGGGAACACTTAATAGGGCCTCAGTGCTCTCTAATGATCATACTATTGTCGTCAAGAAGATACAAAGGATTTGAGAAAAATAATCTATTCTTTTTCCACAATTTTGTCAGCAAAAAATATTATACATGTTTGTAGAAGTGGCTGTGAAATGAGTAGGATGCTTTGTGTGGAATGTTATAAGGAAGTGGCAGCATGTTGGAACTACAGTCTACACTGAACTTTAAATATGATGAATTACTCGAAAAGTGCCTTCATATCATCAAAGGACTTGCAGATAGCATCACACATCTCGTCTGTTGAGGTGGTTGGACATGATCGCTTGCTGTGCACGCTGAAATTCACTGCAAGGAAATAAGTCTTCCATTTCCAAAACCACTCATGACACTGTCTCTAATATACATACCAATATCTTCTCCCACAATGATGTAGGAGATGCCATATCCATCGTCACACACACACCCAAAGCCTCCAATCTGAGTTGACGTCTCAAGAGTCCACCGACTTGTAGCTCTCACTGGCGTCTGGGAGGTCGACAAAAGGAAGGAGAAGTTGAAGGCCTGCAAATTGTATGATTTGAAGTAGTGGAGTTCAATTGATTGTATCTACATGCCTTGTCAGTGAACATCTTTGGCATGGGGTCCAACTTAAGACCCTTGGCAATAATGTACAGGCCAAACAAATGTCTGTCCACACCTAACCCTCGCATGGCCTCCAACTTGTAGCTGCACTGGTACCTATGAAAACAATAATCACTGAAGCCACAATACTGCCCGTGACAGGGAAATGGCGGCAAGCTAGGAGTAGTGCTTGAGGGCATGATGGCAAGTCATACACTAATGCTAGAAAAGATGGTGGAAGGTTGGAGGAATAGTAGGAAGTCACATCATCAGCTAGTCCTGCTAGCAAAAATACCTATAACTTTCTCTTGAACTCACTCAATGGCTGCCTTCAGGAGTTTCTTGATGTTATCCTTTGATTCTTTGGGATCATCCATGGCCTTGACGAAGGCCACAGAGTGTTCGGACACAGGACGAATGGTCTCAGTGCGACCGTGGTAATACAGGCGTGTCGTAGCTGACTCATAGGTAAGCACTACCTTCTTGTACATTCGATAATAGGCCAACTGTAGTGCCATCTGTACACATCATGAGAGGAAGAACTCAACAACATCTGGTTTGCCATTATCTGCTTACTTGAAACCAGCCATCTGGGCTGAGTTTGAAGCCTTTTGGCACCCTCTTGCCATAACTGACACGAAACGTCTTCAAGTCAGAGTCTTTGATCATATTTGCCAGATGACTGGTGGCCTCTGAGATTTCGTCTTTGATGTCATCCACCTCCCATTTCAACCTGAGAAGAGGAGAGGAGTGGAGGATGAGGTGAGAGATAAGGAGGTACTTACTCAGTAGGGGTGGGTAGATTTGCAGGTACCTCTCCAGGATACAGTTCTATACATCTGCCATTTTCATCATACCGTTCTTCAGTGAGCATGTACTCCCACAACTGACCACAGATGGTAGCGTCCAATGAAGAGTGCTCAGCATTGGCACCTACCACACCTCCAGGGGAGGCACTGACGCAGAATGACTTGTCAAACCAGCGACTGTAACCATCTCCATGAAATAGCAGCTGACTAATACCGGTCATGTCCTGAAGTAACAGAAAATCCCTTCACCCTCTCATCCACCTATCCATCCCCCCTCCCTCCCTTCACACACATACATCTGCCAACTGAGGCTTAGTTTCCAATATTCCCATTGTGATGGCAGAACCAATCAGATGCAAGCTCCTTCTGTTGACAGGACTCTTCGAGAGCACTTGATAGAGCTTTGCCCACTTGTTACGAGGGAGAGCAGTCAGATTCTGTACCCCTGTCTCGTCTCGCACATCTACATGCATGAAGGTGATCAGAATACTGACCACAGGCAGGCTGGGACTACCTCCACACCTAACTCACCTCCAGCCATCTTCATGATCTGCTCCAGTTGTCGACGGATGGTCAAGGGGGAATATGGCTTGCCAGTCTTAGCACAAATCACTTGAATCGCATAGTACTTGCCTTGTCTACATAACACATGTATAAACACTTGAAGATGGGGATCCTAGATGTGAGTCATTAAAGATTCATTACCTATACACTACCACATGGGTGGGTTTTTCCTTCCCGTAGTAGTTGACCAGCTCATCTTTCTCCTCCTTGGGAATGCGAGTGGCACAAGTCAGGTTGTAACAAGAATTGCTGCAAAAGGGAGCCACTTTCCCACCCATGACATTTTCTACCTCCCCTTTGTGAAGCTTGATGTGGAATCTAAATAGGAAGGTGTGACAGGAGAGTTATGGAGGTGTGAGAGGGAGGGAGGGCTATACTGCACTGTACTTACATAGTTGCCTGGTAGAGCAGAGTAGCTAGTCTATCTTCCATGCTGGTAGTGGGGGGGTCGTGTTGACCCTTGGCATAGTAGTTAGAATTGACTAAATAAGGACATGTAAAGATTATCTGATAAACAAGGGCCTGCTTAATAAAGTATACAGAGAAAAGGTCAGATAATAATTTGGGAGATGAATTGATGTGGATAAAGGTCACCTTTTAGTAAATTTACGGAGTGAGACGAGAAGTAGTGGTGGCTTGAAATTATCACCACAACTCACCACATTATTCATTAGTAAGTACTAGGACTCACAGCAAATTGGAGTTCTCTGTCGGAGGTAGATGAAGTCTACCCACCACTCTGCTATCCAGTTCCTCATCTGCCATGACCTGCACAATATAAGTATATTGTTCCTACTACACACAAGTCATGTTCTAGCTTATTAGCACTGAAGTGACCGTCTACCCACTTCCCTAACCAAACCAGTGCACAGGTGAAGTCCTTAACCATAATGGCTCACTTCACCTTCCCTATCCACACCATACACGAGCCCTTAAAACCATACCCAAAGGTCGTGGCCCAAATTCCTGCACTTTTATGGTAGCAACACTCATATCAATTAAACCTGTTTACATAGCTAGTCCACCAGGAATGTGAATTGACCTTTCAGCTAAGATATTCATTACTTAACACGCGCCCTCTTAACTGATATGAATTAGAGTACTCATTGTTTACATGCTAGTCACCACCACTAGTGTACCTGAACTTTAGCAGCCATTGCAACTTCTTTCCATCTCGTTCCACAAACTCCTTTACAGCCTGCAAAGCAAAGGGGAAAAAAAGGTTCCTTTCCTCCTGTTGTACTCCATAGCAGCCAACTTACAACTTTAGTGTCCTTGTATTCCTTCTCTGTCAATAAAGGCTGCACACTGTTCAAGTACCTGCACACATAACAAAATCAATGATAACAACAAAAGTACAAGAATTGATTCTTACTTTTTAGCAGTTTTCTCAAGAGGAGGCACGGGCAAGGAGGGCAGAAAGTCCTGGTACTGCCCCACCCCTCGGTTTTTTGTACCAACAAGAAGAACCATCAACATATACCACAACTGCAAGATTAGGTAATGAGCCATGTAAGATAAACAGATAAGTGCTGTGAGTCTTCACCTTGTTCAAAGGTGATTTTGGAGTGAGAAACCAGCCATTGTAATCCAGCAAGAACCTCACCACGCGAACTTTGAGATAGTTCCAAACGAGAAGCAAGAGAGTACCTCCCAAAAAGCCGAAGAGAGCAGGCAGCAAGCTTTTGAGTGCAGCTACAGGTTGGACCACGGAGCTGACGTGCCGCAGAAGCAGGTCCAGAGAGACTGGAGTGTACTGCGAGAAGAGAGCATAGTTGGCTACAATCCCTACACTCCCTGCCACCAGAAAACTCGTAGACATTGCTGTACGATCTCGACGATCAACAGTGAAACCAGTAAAAGTTGACCTTTATGTTTATACTTGGTGTTTATTACCGCGCGAGCTGCGCAATAGGTGACCTTTTGGGGTAGGTGGGGTGTGTCGTGGGCGGAATATTTCAAATTCTATCACATGTGACAGTGTGGGATAATGGAGTACTGGCACATCAATGTAACAATACAGTGTTTGATTCAGAGTCAATGTGATATGACATCCATCACTGAATGATGGCCTCATAGTATTTCACTGTATCATAGTGTGATTCTGCAGACACAACAACTGATAATGGGTGAGGTTTCAGAGAAATATGCTATGTACCTCTAGTTTTGGAAGGGAAAAGGGGTCGAGGGCTAGCATCACAGATCGTGGTATAGGATCTGACATGCCCCCCTGATTCTAACACCTAGAAGTATACACATGGAATGTGAGAGATGTAATTATTATATATTTACCAGAAGAATCTCTTTAAGCCTGCTATGATGAATCACACCAGAGAAATGCTCCTCTAACGTACCCTATATCAGTACAGTAGTTTTATGCATACTAGACAGACAGACAGACAGAGAGGGCAAGTACTCACCGATGTAATTCCTGGATGTGCTAGGATAAATGCCAATACTGCATGTTGGTATTTCTCCAACAGCATCATGTTAGGATCACATGACTCCAAGTTCATCCAAGGACGATATCCAATGGGAGGAGCATCCTTCCCTCCAGAAGGGCCTGAGCTAACAAACCAAGCACTGGAGTGGTCATGCGATACCAATAACTCTCTGATCACACCCACACGATAGACCTTAAGTGACCAAGATTAATTAACAATATTAATCTCAAGCCATCAAAATAGGTGTGCTTATTATTTGGGGAACAAGTGGTCTCTCTAGGGAATGGAGCTGGTAACTGTCAGTAACTCCCAAGGTACTGACTGACTGTATGTAATAACATAAACACACCATCTCAAAATTGATCAGTGTCACGACAAGATCCTTGAGAGTCCTTTGACAGGAATACTTCAAATTCAGGCAAGTTTCCTCCAGAGTGGACTCGTGTATTCCTCCCTCTCCAGCAGCTTCTATCAATTGATACATGCTGTGAGCACATTGACAGTCAGCCACAGTGTAACCTAACTCTTCTTGACATATCTTCAGATAGGATACAAGACTCCTCTTACTGGGTTGAGTCATTTCTGACTCTGTTAAAAGTGGATGCAATGGGTCATAGTCACATGATGGGGAGGTGGGTTCTAGAAGTTGTCCAATATTCAGAGATGGATGAAGCCGTACTGGACCAAGATTCAGCTTCCCAGCTCCATGGGCTTCTAATAGCAACTTCACTCCCACATCATCATTGCCATGGAGACTAGCTCTATCCTCCTCCTCTTCTTCCTCCTCCCCTTCATTGTTCTCACCGAGTTCCTGCTGGAGAACACTGCGTAGTAAGGGAGTCGTCAACTCTCCCACTCGAGGGGCCTCCACCTCTTCCTCCACCTCTCCTTCCTCTCTCCCCTCGTACATATAATGCCTACTACTTCTCTTCTCAAATAAAGGGTGTGGCAAGAAGGTGTGGCATGACATCTAAAGAGAATTGTACTCTTAATAGTAGTGTACACGTGAGAAAAGACCCCATACCAACTGTCTTCTTGACGCCACTTTTTCCAGTAAGCCTGCCACACTACCCCCAAGACAAGTGCTGCCATCCACCTCCAGACAGTCCCAACCAACCAGTGTCATGGCCAGGTCATGAGTTCCACCAGTCAAGGAGTCTGTCCCAAAGGATGTGCCACTCTTTAGATCATCCTGGTGCTTCCTTTGCAGCTGCTTAAATACCCTTTCAAACTCCTCAACCTCATGGAAAAATTCACTAGTCAGACTTGACTCAAGACGTGAATAAAAGCTGGATAGACACAAACATACGTCACATTTTTGTAGCAGTGCAGTCTAGCACTTACTTTGTTGAAAGGTCATAAGATATAGCCTCCAGAGGTCCCCTAACTCGTGGAGTTGAACCTCCTCCGATATTCCTCTAGAAGTGTACCATGTAGTTGGGTCATCACTAGTACAATAAAGTTTACCCATGATTATTATTAGGTAAATACCTTAGTCTTGATAAGGTACCGATCCTTTAAATACTGAAACCCTGCTTTTAAATCTTCCTGTATAAAGGGCACACACAGTGCTACTAAATGGACCAATATTATACCAGACTCTAGTTGCTAGAGTTTCTACCTCTGGGAAGCTCTCAAACAGTTTAAAGGTTTTGTATTCATCGTAGTTGGTGTGTTTGGTGGAGAGAACAGCCACTATTAGGTCAGCAATCAGTCGCACTGCAGGACGTCCTGTTATATTTGCTGCCGTGGGGACGCGAGACTTGGTAGGGGGTTGTGTACCCACCACATCATATTTGCTATGGAGTTCCCTCAAAGTGGAAGTCAGGTTGCCATGGGAAGCAGTACCATCTACTGACCTGGACCAACATTTAGAAATAGATTTTGTTAAAACAATACTACAACTGACTCATATTTGGCAGTGACAAAGTCCAGAAGAGGCTTGAAAGAGAAAAGTGGAGCCTTGTCTCCCAATAACTCCTGCACATGCAACATACATTTTTGATTGGGTTTTTAATTAGAGGGAAAGGTCATTTGATCATCACACGGTCACTAGGACCCACCAAATCTTGCAGACATTCCTCCACACAGATGTTTAGGTTTGACGTCACACCTATTTTCCTCCTATAACAGGCACACATCCTACGCTTGATTGCGGTGATGGGCACAGAAGAGGAGAGGGGAAACTCCTGGTAAAAATACTGACTAATGAGCTGGAAGGAGATAGGAGGCTGCTTGAGATGGTGAAGGAGGAGGCAGGTCAGGTAGGAGAAATTGAGCTGGACCAAAACAAAGGTAATTTTGCAGCACAAAAGGCACACATTGACTTGCACTCACAAATGAGTCTTCCTTCTCTCTCCATCTGGTTCTGTCCTGTGATTCTGGTCTTTCTCCACTGGCCACCCTCCCTCTTCTGGACACACCCTTCTCATCAGTGTTAATGATGAGGACCAAAGGGGAGGGAATGAAGCTATCTTTGGTCTTGGCAGGTTCTCGAGTAGTTCCTGTCATCATTATGCACACCATACGTATCATGTAAGGATTATATTCACTACCTCAAGAATTGTTACACCTACCACTTTTTTTTGTTTTTGATTTAAGCCTGAATCTATCTCGTCCACGCCCACCTTGAAATTGCTTGACCTGTGAGCTAGGGATGATTCTCCGCCTCTTCCTTGCCATCTCCTCTTCTTCCCCCTCCCTTTCCCCAAGCAAAGCCTCTCCTTCCACCCAGCTCTCCACATGGGACAGTTCCGACTCATTCTCTGAAGCTGCCACTCCCATGTTTCCTGAGTCCAGTTCCTCTGATACCATGCCCCCCTTTTCCTCAGTATTCATTGGATGAAGCCCTTGGAGACCCATGCCAGGTCCATAGTGACACGCCTCTGATTGATAATCAGCACTGCAAGGAGGATGAGAAGGGGACAAGTCAGTAGAGGGTGGAGCCTGCACGGAAGTAGAGGCTGTGGTCCAGTTGCGACTGAGGTGGGAGTAGAAAAGGGGAGGGAGTCCTCCAGCCCCGAACCCTTTCTGGTTATATTCTTCTGATACAATGGGGTCTTGACGACTCTTCTTGGAGAAGGGAGAATAAACCAGAGCAAAGGGATCTGCTTTTGACTGGTCCTGATATTTCTTCCCTACACCACAAAAAAAACAAAAAAAAAACACACCACATTCCAACCACCAAAGACCAAAGTTACCAATCATAAAACCAATTCCTATTACCTAATCCCAAATTCAATGACCACTTTGTTGTCAACCACAAGACAAATGAAATTACTAATTACTACACTTGGTCAGGTGCACACTGACCTATACGGATGTCTGTCCTGACACACACGGATTGGAGGTCAAACCAGTACTCCTCAAGATCAGAGAGGCTATTCAAGCTGAAGGTCACTGGAGGGTACAGGCTCCGTGCCTCATTCAGGAAGAAAGAACTTCGACGAGAGCTGGAAGAAGTGTCCAAGAACTGAGCTTCATCACATAATAATGCACGAACCTGAGAGAGAGAGAGAGAGAGAGAGAGAGAGAGAGAGAGAGAGAGAGAGAGAGAGAGAGAGAGAGAGAGAGAGAGAGAGAGAGAGAGAGAGAGAGAGAGAGAGAGAGAGAGAGAGAGAGAGAGAAAGAGATCATAATATACAACCATGTGTAGTGTGTGTAACTTACATTATTGCGCTCACCCTCCACCTGAATCAATCCCATCACTTTCAATTTTTGGAGCAATTGATTTACCATGTGCATATCACGACTGCAATACAATGAATGGAGTCAAGTGGTCCACTTACATCCAATAACAGCACTCACTTTGCATGATATACACACTTCCTGACACATTCAGGAAGCTGCTCCAACAACAATAGCTTCTTCTCAGGATCAGTGAAGTACGAGATATACTTCACAGGTAGTGATGATCGCTGCACCTGTGCAGGACGAGAGAATATAGTCATGTGACCTTAATATGAAGTCATGGAACTGAGTGAAAATGTAAGCTACTATGAAATCATGTGACTATCATGTGACCAAGCCATTTATATCATGTGACTGGTTTTGCTTACCCCACTGTAGGGTTTGATTATGATGGTCCACAGGGCTAATGGCATGTTGGAGATGATATCCTTGAAGCTGATCCAGCGACTGCCTGAGGATCCTGGATGTAGCTGAGACACCACCTTAGCCCACGGATAGTGGTTGAGGGAGAGAGGTCCCCTCTTCCCCTCTCCACCTTCAGGTCCATAGCCGTGTACTAGCACCCACAGAAAGTAGTGAAAATGACGCAGTCGTTGGAACTTAGAGATGCCAATGAAAGTGGGAAGACTGGTGTCTTCTTCTTCTTTTTCCTCCTCCTCTCCTTGCTCTACCCCCTCCATCATCTCCTCTTCATCTTCATCCTGCCCACTCACTTCACCCTGCAAAGCATCCACATCCTCCAGACCATCCTCAAACAACCTCTTCCTCTTCTTCTTCTTCTTCTTCACATCCTTCTTTTCCACCTTTGGCTGAATATAGAATATAGAAAGATAGAGAGTGTGATCCAGAAATCAAGTCCAAAGAAAGCAACTCCACCATAACATGATAGAGATAGACACGCACACACACCTTCTTCTTGCGAAAGATGAGTCCCTTCATATCAGTGAGTATTTTATTTTTAGCGGCCTCTAGCACATCAGGATCCAGCCCAGGCAGGTAGTATAATGGATCCATCTTCTCTGAACCAATTTCTTCCAATTCTGGTAATTTCATTTCCTCTACACACAATCGCTTATCATCCACTAATTTCTTCAGCATCCTGCACAAAGAACCATATTTTATGACATCATTGACTATCACATCACACATCATGTGACCTATCACTCACTTGACAACTGTCTTCTTGTCTACGACACGTTCTTTGCCTTCCTTTAGCTCTACCCCACGAATGTGCTAAACAAAATCGTCATTTTTGACCACATCAAGTTTATAGCCTTGATTGAATTTTAACACTTAAACACTGAATTTAGCCTGGACTCATTTTAGAGTGAAAAAAGATTTTTTTTTTCAGAATTTTACCAAGTTTATAAACTTGGTAAATGCTAAAAAATTAAAACTCTAAGCTTAGCATGATATTAACAGACTGACTACAGAACCTATAACATCAATAAGTACAAGTACCTTGATAATGTCGATGGTCCCACTGGTGGTCTTACTCTCCTCCATGTACTCCATAATAATGTTCATCCGCTTCAATCTGTTGTAAGTCATTATATTCTCACCAAAACTCTTCCCAGTACCCATACTAGATCCAGAACTAAGATCTTGGAATGGGGGTTGTGGAACGGAAGTGCTTTGTGGGGATTCGTGTGCACTGATGTTATCTTCACTGATGACACTCATGCTGTCAAGAGCAGCTTCCTCCTCACCCTTATCCCTGGACGTGATGGGGTCAACAGGGTCAGTGGAGGACTCCTCCTCCATAGGGACCCCTTCTCCCAACAACCCTTTCCCTCGACGATCGCGGAATAAATAGTTTTCACTCCCACTGAAGACGGGCAAGTCCACAGAGGTTTTGGCTCGAGCCTTCTCCACCAGAAGGTTACAATATTCAGAATTTTTGTGCAAGTGACATGGAGCAATCAACCTGCAGTGGAAGAAAGGCCAGTAGAGAAGGGGGTGGGGTGATAGATCGGCATACTTGACAGTTCTGACAGGATGAGTATCACACACGATGGCTACAATTTTGTTCCTCTTGATGAGCATCTTAGAGAGTTGCCTCTTGATCTGAGTGTCCAACTCAAGTCCCCGGCAAGTGAAATCCTATCCATATAGAATTAACATACTCTGCATCATTACAAGAACAATTAACAGGGGTTGACTCACTGAGGTGCTGATGCCCTTGGCCCCATGACTCTCAATGTATCTATATGCTTGCATATCAAGTGGCAACTCAGCAACCAGCAGTGGTGGGTTTTCTTCATCTACAAGAAGCACTCATTCAACAGTGAGAAAGCTAATCTCATAACTAACTTTTAGATTCCTCTTCATCCTCTTCTTCCTCCTCATCTTCTTCCTCCTCTTCTTCCTCCTCTTCCTCCATCCCCTCCCCCACCCCCTCCCCCTCCT
Organism: Crambe crambe; assembly: GCA_963924555.1. Taxonomy (NCBI): domain Eukaryota; kingdom Metazoa; phylum Porifera; class Demospongiae; order Poecilosclerida; family Crambeidae; genus Crambe; species Crambe crambe. The sequence goes on from OZ004583.1 coordinate 104,190, forward strand.
GGACTTGGGGCAGCCTCAAGAGCCTATAGCCTTGGCACTTCATGTCACTCTGCTGAGCATACTCCTCACAAAGTGAGGCCATGTTGCTCACTCGCTCGATTATCCCCCGACTACACAGAGACCGACGAACACGTTTAACACTTCTATGAGATCTCTTTCCCTGTGTGTGTGCACATCAAAAGAGTTATACTTTCAACAAGATTCACAGCTGTTATTTTATTTAAGGGATTAGACATACTGTCAACTTGATTACTTACCAAAGCTTGGGTTATAGCAGGAATGCTGAGTGCCTTACAAGGAGCTTTGTCCAACAAGGAACAGACTGTCTTTTCCAAGAGTGACATTTCTTGTACTTTCGGAGTGAAGCGTTTCAAGTAGAGCATGTGAGTCATGACGGTCTTCCCTTCCAAACATTTCTCATGGATCTGCACAGGGAAGGACCACATCCAATCATGTGACCAGTCAAAAATCACGACTAGGAATGATATATTAGTCTTGCAAACCAGACCCCTTACCCACCTGTGTGTGCAAAGGAAGGGACTGGCTTACTAATTATTCTAGGTCAAAAGTGTTGACTTTTGCATAATAGATGTTCTCAGGCATCAAGTTAATTCAGAAGTGTTAAACTAACTTTAATTCAGAGCTGTAAAATTGGACTAGGAAATTAATTTATGGAGTAAGACTTGCCTGGATGGAGAGAAGATTGCTGAGTTGAAGAACCTTGACATGATGGAACACACTACGTGAATCTATACGAAAGTATTTGCCCGAGAAAAAAGGGCGTGGCACTCCCAGGTGACGTGAAGCACCCACAACTTCCAGAATGGTATACTGTATGTCTGTAAAGATACCAAGGGGGCTGTCCTGATCCTTTGGGGTCAGAGCTGTCTCTCTTGACTCCTGACTAGCCACCAGAACCAAGTTATCACCAAATCTACAAAAGTGATAATTATATTAATAATATTGAGAGGAGTGGCCCTAATTAAATTACTTCTCCTGCACTTCTATGAGCTGCATTTGTGCATCCACCACCTGAGCTGTAACATCCTCCCTTTCTGAATAAAACTCACAGGAGCCTCGAATCCCATCACTTTTGACAAACCGATATGGAAAAGGGTGGTTGTATTCTCCACTAGTTGATGACCAAGAGGTGGACGTACATCTAGGAGTGGGCAGTCTGTAGAGGGACAAAATACGGTCTGGCTTCATGCAATGCAGCAGCTGTCTCCAGATGAAGGCCTTGCATGAAGAATCCAAACACAAGGAGGGTAGAGTCCCACAGTCATTCAGAACTTCCCACAATTCATTTAGTGTGCATCCTATGAGGTGGGCATTAATTCAAATGGTGGGAATAACCATAGCTACTACCTTCTAGTCCTGAGAGAGAAACACTGTCTATGCAAGCTTTCACAAAATCCATATTATTATAATAATCTGTGACCTCTGACCTCCAGTTCAATAATAATGAGTACAAAGGTCAGATTGATTAATGTCATGTGCGTCCTTTCCGAAATCTGATTGGTCAAGAGTGATTCATCGATGCATGACGGAGGTACTTTTAGCTTCTTTGCAAGAGACACCGAAATTTCGTCTCCCCCGTCAGTATCAGTCTACTTCCCTCTGCCGACTCTTTATGTTGTGTACAGAAGAAGTATGGTTTCCTGCAAGTCACTCTCCCAGAGATAGTACAAGTTGATCTTCATCGCGTGGTGTAACTGCGTTTTGGTGACTTCTTCGAACTTAAACTTAGCCGGATAGGATCCCTATGTACATATGTAGTGTGCCCTGCGTGCGTTTCTGACCGAGTCTTTTCGCTGACATCCAGAGCCTAGCGAAGGACAAGCCTCCGGTTCTAGTGTGCGGGTAAGTGGGGCTTTTGTGTCCGAGAATTAGCAAAATTGTAGTGTGAATTAGAAACCTTGAGAGAAATGATAAACTGGTAGTACAGTATATTAAAGTATTATACATGGTAGCTGGCTGTAGCTACTGCTAGATTTTAGCCATTGCAAATTGGCACTTATTTATGTCACCTATTGAGAAAAATATGTACACGTAGCTGGAGCACAAGACTATGTGTCAGCATCCTTACTCTATGCCCATTGTTCTATTTCCGTAGCTGCAACTGCTTGTGGTTAGTCATCTATAGCATGTTACGTTAGCATGTCTAACTGTGTGATGAAACCCTCTCCCATTGTCCAGAGGAAGTGCCCATCCATTAGTGCTAGTGATTTCGAGAATAATTGTGTTGGAAGTTGACTAGCACATCTCCATAGATAGTGCATGCTAAGTGTGGACTCACCTAATGCCAAAGCTGGTTTTTTGGGGGAAACCCTATTGGTTATGCAACCTGTTGACACAACCATTTCAGTGTGATAAGCACTGTGCTACTCAGTGTAAAATTTAATCTGGACGAAATATGCATATTTTTTTATAATGTGCTTTTGGACTCCTAAAAATATGTAGCTGTGTTATTGTAGTTAGCATTATATATATTATTAAAGTTTTCTTATTTGGCAGCTTCTTTTGTTTCCACTACTGGTATGGCTTCTGAGGGCCTCCCTTCGTCAGAAGAGGGAGATAAGGAACTTGGTGGGCATCTTGTCGTAGGCAGTGCCTCGGACAGTGCTCTGTCATCCACTAAACCCCACTCTCCCTCCAAGAATCTTGTGAAAATAGGAGGGAGGGCTATAATAGTGGAGGATGTTGAGCAGTTTGACCTTCCCCTTTCCTTTTCCGAGAATGACATGTTCACACGTAAAGTCAGCTTTTCTGATCATCATGAGAATGGGATTGTACGTGAGCAGAATGGAATCGGGCCAGAAGTGATATCTGAAGGATCTGATGACGAGTATCTCTTGGCCAATGAGAAGATGACTTCCAGTGTTTTTGCAGAAAAGGGAGAAGAGAGTAGTGAAGAAAAGGAGAAGGTGGAACCGACTGTGACCCCTGAGAAGGGGGATGTGTCAACTGTAGAGGAAGGAGCTGCCAAGAAGACTCCCTTGGAGATCTCTCCAGAGAAAGACGGACCAACTGGACTCGCTAGCACAAAAGGAGCAGGAGGACAAGATGATGGAAGCAAGGGAGGTGTAGCTGGCAAGGTGCTGGCAAATGAGAAGATCCCATCTCCTGATAAGGAGGGGCCTGCCCTACTGGGAGGGGGAGGGGGAGGGGAGGAATTCGAGACCAAACAGCAACACTCAGTTCCTGAGTTTGAAGAACGAGCTGTGGCTTATTCACTTGACCCGCAGAAGAGGTTCCATAAGTATGACATAGAGATTGGCCGAGGCTCTTTCAAGACAGTGTACAAGGGTTTGGACACTGATACTGGAGTAGCCATTGCTTGGTGTGAACTACAGGTAAGTATGAATTATGCTTGTACTTCAGTGATGATATGCATGCACGAGTAGAGGAAACACGTGTCCAACTATGAAACTCCATTATCAAAAGAGTTGAGTTCCTTGTTTTTAACATCCTCTTCAATTTTGTTCTTTTCCTTAATTGTTTTTACTTGTCCCGTTGGATGACATTTCCTGTAATCCAATTAGTGTCAAGGTTATAAAATTCTTGAGCAGATTCATGGAGTGTTGGTGGTAGGCATGTGTGGTTATTCCCTTCAGACCTCCATCCTGGCGCACTGCCCACATGCCTTTACTATTTACTGAGATTCATCAGCTGGCTATGTATAGTGTTCTCTTTTCATTCAACCAGAAAATTTTTCTTTCCTTCTCCTGTAGTATTTAATACACACTATTATCCTATTTAATGCACACTATTATCCTATTTAATGCACACTATTATCCTATTTAATGCACACTCTTGTAGGAGAACCGTTATAACAAGTCTGAGCAGCTGAGGTTCAAAGAGGAGGTTGCTATCCTGAAGACTCTACAGCATCCCAATATCCTGCGACTCTATGACTCCTGGGAAGTCACTTACCGGGGAGACAAGAAAGACAGGAAGGTCTTGGTCCTTATCACGGAGCTCATGACCTCTGGAACTCTCAAAGGGTACGTGTAACATTCTTGTACATTGGTTTAATTAAATCCTTTTCCGTCAGTCAAACAGTGCATATCATTGAGAAGTATGTAATTAATATCATTCGGAGGCTATCCAATAAGTGACCTTTATTGGAAATCCTAACTGGGTGTCAATTATCTTTTTGATGACGTTGTTTGGCCACTGGCTGAAGAATTGGTGAAGAAACAGAAGCCAAGCTGGTGCATAAAACTTAAGAATTTCTATTAGTATGGATTTTGTGGAAATTTCAGTGGGATAAAAGGCAGGAAATTGTATTAAAGTTCGTAATTAGAAACTGGACTCCTACATAGCACGTTGGATTCATTTGGATTTGGCTGCCTCTCTTCTATCGAGACATAATAGACTCCCACTTGTCTCTCTGGTGTTACATACCTACCAGTGCTTGCTATCTCAACTATCCCCAACCGACCATTCACTGGGTGGTATGCTTGGCCAACAGCTGTTCTTTGACAAGACATTCCAGGAGCAAATCATCCTCATTTGCCCTGACATTCCCAAAGCCACAAATGAATAATTCATAGAACAAAGCCTTTTAGACGCCTGCCACTTTGCATTCCACTAACAAATAAGGTCATTGCAGGTGGTGCAGCAGTGTGAAATTATTCATGATCCATTTTACTAAGCATCTGCCCTTTAGACCCCAAGTGCCATAGTGCCCTGGTGCAAATGTACAGAATTAATTATGTGTATGGTATGGCTGGTGTGGCAATGTAGTCATTTCTTCATCGGTCCCATTGATAACCTAGTTAGCAAGTGTTATTGTTAACAGACAATGGGATGTGTAGAGTCAGGATAGTTGTCCTGTATTGGTGCAAAGGCTGCTGCCAACAGCCGTCATTCCATAAGGGGCTTCATTCCACGGAGTGTACTATTCCATGTTCTTGTGAGATATCAAATCAAATAAAAGACCAAGTGTTCCCTTGTACATACATAATTATTGTATGCTAAAGGGTAGAACCTCATATTTAATATTTTTGCAGGTACATGCGACGCCTGAAAGCCATCAAACCCAAGGTGATTAGGAGCTGGGGTCGTCAGATCCTGAAGGGACTCCAATTCCTGCACACCAGGTCTCCTCCCATCATCCATCGTGACCTCAAGTGCGACAACATCTTTGTGAATGGAACTACAGGCCTGGTCAAGATAGGAGACCTGGGGCTAGCCACTTTAAAGAGATCCGATGTCAAGACTGTCATTGGTAAGTCGAGTGATATTATTTGGGATTAGAAGCCACCTTCCTTCAGGGGCATATTAATGTATCTTGAAACTAGAATACCGTTGAAAAATGAATATTTAATTGCAGGCACGCCAGAATTTATGGCTCCTGAGATGTATGAAGAGAGTTATGATGAGTCTGTGGACGTGTATGCCTTTGGGATGTGTCTGCTGGAAATGTGCACTCAGGAGTACCCTTACATGGAGTGCTCCAACCCTGCACAAATCTACAAGAGGGTCACCCAGGGCATCAAACCCAATGCTCTGGACAAGGTCAAGAATATCACCCTGCGAAATATCATTGAAAAGTGCACCATTGTCAACAAAGAGACGAGGTCAGTCTATCAATAATTTGACTAGCCAGGCAGTCTGGTACATCTGCTGGTATTATTGTAGTAAAGGTGCATGCTGACTTATTTTGTCTGGTACATCCGTTGGTGATGTTGTAGTAAAGGTGCATGCTGACTTATTCTGTCCTGTACATCCGCTGGTGTTGTTGTAGTAAAGATGCATGCTGACTTATTTTGTCTGGTACATCCGTTGGTGATGTCGTAAGGATGCATGTTGACAGACACACATTTAGTGTAAACTCTGTCACTTTACTACCTCCACTTTTGCCTTACCTCAAGTGGAAGCTATTTAATTCCCACTGTGACCACTGCAAAGTGACCACTGTGAAGAGCTGCATTATGGAAATGCATTCAAAAACAAAAAACAGCCACACACTTTGTGTTGTTCGGACAGCCATAGTTGTTATAACATCTGCTACTCCATGTGTCATGTACATATGAATGTTTTTATTTCCATGTACATGCATGTTTGCTTGCAGGTACACTGTAAAGAAGCTGCTGAACCACGAGTTTTTTGCAGAAGGGGTGAAGATAGAGTCAATTCCTTCGGAAGGCAGTGATGAAAATGAGGAGGACTCACCCATCCTGCACTTGAGGATCTTTGTGCCTACCAAGGAAACTTCGAAGAAAAACAACCAGGAATCCATCGAGTTTTCCTATGACTTGGACAAGGACCAACCCGAGGTTGTCGTCAGGAAAATGGTCAGCTCCATTAAATAGTGTATGATGCCATTTGAGAACCAGGTCAGAAAGCAATGTGTGGACCTGGCATTTAATTGTATGTATGTATGTATGTATGTATGTATGTATGTATGTATGTATGTATGTATGTATGTATGTATGGACCTGGCATTTGTCTATATTTAATCACTTAGCAGTGATAGTGTTGTATATTTTTCACAAGAGATTGACTAGTGACTTCTAATTAGGTAAAATCCAACACCCTTCGAGCAGACGAGCAGATTCAAAAGAATGTGATTAGTTCCTTACGGGAGTATGTGGACGGGGAGAAGCAGAAGCGTCAACCCAAGGGAGAAGAGAGCAGGACTCACCTCTCCCAACTTTCTTCTGGCAGTGAGAGCACACTTCATGATACAGAGCAGATGGCTGCTCAGAAAACGTTAGTGCGTCAAGTTTCAGCCAATGAGGGACCATCTGTGGAGGTCAATGAGGGGACAGAAAGAAATGAAATAATATCTTCGGCAGTGAATACAGCCCTCAAGAATCGACCATCAGAACCAACACTATCAGTCAAACCAGATGACTTGGGAGGTATGCCACTCCCCAGTGCAAAGAGCTTCTCTGAGACTGGCGTTGGAGCTCAGCCTAGCCACTCCCAGGGAGATGTGGGTCCTAAACCTTTCAGCACTACCTCTCCCTTACCACCTCTCAGTAGCACCAGTGCTCCAACTGACACAGCCCCATCAAAAGGAAAGACATCAACTCCCACTGCTAGGACTAGTGTCACTCATATTCAGATGAACTCTGAACCCAGCAAGGCATCCACCTCTGTTGTTGCAGCTGCTATGACAGACACAGCCGTGCTGCTTGAATCTAGTCAGCAGACATCTGAAGATTCCTCTTCCTCCTCGTATGCAGCAGCAGTGACAGGGAACTTGCCTCTCTCAGACCCGTCCACTTTAAACCATCCTCAAACTGGAACTGGTCTGGAGACCAGCTCTTCCTCTTCCTTTTCCTCCCAGGACCAAGCTGTGCCCCAAACTCCTATGTCAGAGAAGACCACTTCTGAGAAGCCAGCAGACCGCCAAGCCATTGCCAATGGGAAGAAAAAGGTTGTGCGGGGGAAGCAGAAGGGATTGAAGCTTCAGTTCCAGGAGTTGATGGATTCAGTAGTCAAGTGTACACTTCAAAGCAGTGCTGGCTTTGTTGATTTTCGCTTTAGCCTCAACTCCAAACATGATAGACCAGGAAATATTGCCAAAAAACTGGTAAGTTGCTACTCAAAAGTTTGAAAAATTAAAATATATTTATTTATTTATTTATTTATTTATTTATTTATTTATTTATTGTATTTTTTATTTGTATGCAGATTGAACATGGACATCTGAACAATCAAGAAGAGGAAGAGTTTGTGCGACAGGTCAAACACCTTCTGGAAGAGATGAAGAAGAAAACCACTGGTGGACAGCCTCTGAAAAGCTCTCGTCCTCCCGAAAACAAACCATCACAACTACCAGCATTGGAAGATGGACAGCAAAAACCTCAGCCCTCTGATCCATCACTGTCCTCTCCTCCCCATGATGATTTGAAGAAATTCCATCCACCAGATGGACCTGGTCCAAGTAGCAAGAGCAGCACCTCCACTGACAAATCATCTTCTGAAAGTTCAGTATCTACGGCTAATGTCAGTATCATTGCATTCCGTGCTCATCCAACTGGGCTGATCACTCAATCAAGCTCCATGGAAGACTCTGTAGCTAGCGTTGATGAGGGGCAGGCCCCTTCAATCAGCAGCAGCTTTCAAGATCTCAACCAGTCTGGGGCTGTGTCTGCCAGCCACCAGCTTGCTACCACACATCAGTCGTTTAGTCCGGCTACAACTATGACCACCTCACAGCAGCAAGCTACAACTGTGGCCAGTTTACACCAACAAACTACAACTTCACACCAGCAAGCTACAACTTCACACCAGCAAGCTACAACTTCACACCAGCAAGCTACAACTTCACACCAGCAAGCTACAACTGTGGCCGGTTCACACCAGCCTGTTACAACTACATTTACAAGTTCCCATCCACCGGTAGCAGTGTCCAGCACGCACCAATCAGTGCCTTCACCCCATGACATGGTTAGTCTAATATTGGCCAGAGACTACTTGGGTTAGTAATATATTATTATGTTTCAACCAGATTCAGCATAATGTGGAGGCTCCTCCTACATCGGTCCCTTTCCACACTTCCAACCAGTTCCATTCCACTGGACCCTCATCATCTTGCCCCCTCCCTCCCCCTTTGTCCCACCATCGACCTAAAATCTTTGAAGTGTGTGAAGTACCAGAGGAGACAGACTCCCCTCCTCCTGGAGACCTCTCTGCTCAAAGCTCCACTGAAAACATCACCAAAGACTCGTCCATGTTGCCACACCCACATAGAACTGAACCAGCCGAGTTGATTGTTTCCTCTCAGCAGCAACAGCAGCAGGTTGGACCTGGTATGAACAGGCTTACTGTCTCTAGCTTGGAGAGTGGCTTGGGCAGTTATGTTGGGCCTCCATTAAGCGTAGGGGACTCAAACACTCATTCGTGGACCCCTGAACCAGGAGGACCAGAATACTTTCCACATTCTAGATTCTCAACAGCTCTTCCTTATTCTCTTCCCAACCACCACCTCATGTACCAGCCCTTCTCTCATAGTTACCATAGTTTCCCTGGGGGAGGAGGTTATCCCCCTGGACCTGTCCCCCTGTCCTCTTCCTCTTTACAGAACTGCCCTTACATATCACCTCCTGCTTCCTCCCACCCAGAGCAACATGCCCACTACCACACCATACCATCCTATCATCCACCCCCTCAGCAGGACTTCCCCCCAACAAACTCGTCCACTCACCCATCCTCACAGACACGCCCTTTCCCAACCTTCTCTGACGTCCCTCATGCTGACCTCTTAGCCAAAGCGTTTATGACCTTCCTCCACTCCATTGGCAAGGTCTATACTGACCCAACCTTCCGTCCATTGCTAACCTTCCTAGACCAGCATTTGGGAGAGGGGCCTGGACCCAGCCACACCCCTCCTATACCCAGTGGGCAAGGGGGAAATAGTGAGATGCAGCCCAAAAGTGAATCGTGTGAGGACAAGGAGTCCAACAAGGATGAAATTATCAAAGAGATTCAAAAGTGATTACTCTAAATAAGTAGCACCCTCTGTTAATCCATATTTATCCCTATGCAGGTTGGATGAGGAGGCTAAGGAAGTGGAAAGAAAGAGGCAAAGGTTGATTAAACGGTACAAGTTGACTGGTTCCAGCAGTATGGAGAGTGTTGGTCACCTCTCCAGCAAAAAGTCATCCATGGGATCCGTAGATCTTCCAATGTCACCAAAGAGCACTCGAACTGTTCGTCTTCAGGAATATGAAGAGGGAGAGTCAGCCCTCACCAACAAGATAGGCGAGTCCCACAGAACTACTCAACACCCCCACCCCCATCCTCAGCTCAGTGAGATGGAAAAGAGGGTGACAGAGCAGCTGGAAGCTGAATTCACTACTCAACATAAGAATGCTCCCCACTCATCAGCAGACAAAGTAGAGGAGAGGACTCAAATGTGCAGTCCACTCCACTCCACCACAGACTTCAGTAGAAATTCTCCCAGTCACCATGATAAATGGAATATCTCTTCTTCACCTGTGGATGCTAGGATCGGACACACTCCCTCTGATACAAGGACTGGAAATCTCATGAGAACTGGGAACAACCAGAAGACGGGCTCCAGTGGTCATTTACAGCAGGTTCTTTCTTCTGCTGGGGGGACAGGTGGCAGTGGGTTCCCGGGAACTGTGCGCCATTCTGACAGTAATGAGTGGACTGAGTTTGCCTGCGCTTCAGTGAGTGGTGGGAGTGTAGAAGTGGGTGGTGGCGTTGGTGGTGGCAGCATGGGTCAACTCCCACACTACAGCAGTCGTCCGAGTAGTGGCGAAGGCTCTGTGGCCTCCAGTGCTGCCAATATGTCCGAGTTCGACCCCATGACAAACTAACTCTTTTTTTTTTCTTTTTTTTTTTCGAAACAGAGTATAATAAATATTGTGTTGTGATTCTGACCATTGTCCCAAGGACTGTCTATTCAACTTCACTGATTTGAAAGGCTATCAATGTACCTATACAAGGTAGAACTTCTTCACTTTTTCATCCTTTTTTTTTTTTTTTTTTTTTTTTAATGAAAAAAATGTCATTTTTACCAGCATCAAGTGCAGTGCTTTATTCTTGCTCTGGATTTACTGATTATTTTCAATCCTTCCTCTCTCCCTCTCTCTCTTGCTTGTATTCAAACTACATGATCTTGTCAGTCAAATCTGAGTGTTCACCCATCAACATTATAATGTTGGAATTTTGAAAACAAAAACAATGTTATCTACATTCAGTATTATTAATTTAGACAGGGGGTCCTGTTTATAGGGTTACTTTGTCATTCTTTAGCTAGTAGCATCCTTTGGAGAAAAATTCTACTCCGTTCATGTTATCCTCTTCAAATGCTTTATCTCTGTTTCTCTTTCTCTCCTTGTCTGGGGGAAAGAAGTACCTTTAAACTTTGATCCTTGACCTTAGGAGGTTGATGTTGTGAGAGATAAGACCCTAGAGTACTTACATCTGTCTTCCAGTCGGTCCAGCTTCAAGTGTGGCTTTAGTTTTCTTAGCCTCTGGTCTGCAACCTCCAACTCCTTTGAGATCAGCTCCAGTTGTGTTTTAGCATCTTTACATTTCTCCTCAAAACTGGCAACTTCAGTTGTATATTCTTCAATAGTAGTTGTAATAGAAGTCACCCTTTGCCTTGAACCTTGACGAGCAGCTTTTTTCTTCTCCTTTTCAAGCTTCTCAAGCTGCAAGCAGAAAGGATCACTAAATTGAGATGGGAGATTCCTCTTTCTACCTCATTCTGATTGTCCTTGATACTGGCCTGACAGTCAAACTCTATCAGTTTATACATGACTCCCTGAGCTATGATAGCATCACGTTTGGCCAGCAGACTCTCCACTTCCAACTTGGCCAGCTTCTCCTCTGAACCACGCTGCTTCCTTTGGGCATCTTTCAGAATATGTCCGGTCACATCTATATAAGTCATCTTAGTATTAGTATACTCATCATAATGGGTGGACTTCCTAACCTGACATTTCTTTCATGACTTGGAGTGAAGTATCAACTCTCTGCTGAAGAACGACTATTCTATCCTTCCATCCTTTCACACCCTCTTCTGCTTTCTCCTTTGCACTCTCAGTCTCTTGATCCTGACTCTCCCCCTCTTTTAGCTCCCTCTCCAACCTTCTCTCCTCCTTCTCCAAAGTAGCCAATCTCTCCCTCAACTTCTTCTGTTCTGCCTTGTTCTCTGCTAATGTCTTCTCATTTGATTTCTTCTTTTCCCGGTACTTGGCAGTAGCTCTCTCAAAACGCTCCTTGAATCCACGCAACTCCTGATCTGCACACAAGAGGAAAAATAACCATAATTCTCCTCAGGGTAGAGTTGGACACCACACATCACTCCAAAGTATGCACACACCTATGCTTCGACAGTCTTTATCACATTGCTTCTTTATCATCTCCAGCTCTCTGACTTCATCACTGATGGAGTCTCGTACCTCCTCTTCCAGTTTCTCCAGTGCTCCTATTTTCTCCAACTGTCCCTCCTCATCATGTGACCTCTTCTTCCAGTCTTCACAGTCCCTCTCTGCCTCCCTCACTGCTTGTTCTATAACCAACCAGTTCTCATCACCTCCACCCTTCCCTTCCCCCTCAGCTTACTTACCTAAATAATGGAGACATGATTCCTCTGAGTCCTGGGCCTGGTCCATTTTAGCTTCCATGCGAGCACCAATCAATTGAGAGAAAGATTGATCATAACTATCCAATATCTTGCCAGACTCGCGTGACAAGTCAAATTTGTCCAGTGCTGCTCGACGAGCATATTGAAATGCTTCAGATGTGAATTCGAGGAGCTCACTGGCCTTGAAAAGTGTTGTCTTCCCTTCAGTTGCCATGTGGATCACATGATCCACTTTTGATAGCAATTTTTCTGGAACATCTGAGCAGATGGACAACATTACATTATGAGAAGGCTTCCCTCTGCATTCAGAACTTACCATCCTTTACCAACTTAGCACCAGACACCGCTGCCTCAATCTGATCTCTGTATTTGGTAATTTCCTCATCTACAAAACCAAAAAAGTCATTCCCAACCTGACATGTCTGAATTTTAGATGTGACAGACTCCAACTAACCCAAGAAAGGGAGCGGCTGGACCTTTTGCATGCCTGTATCCAGCTCATCTTCATCTTTGTAGACCAATGCTGCTTTCACTCGGTCCAAAGCCTCCCGGGACTGGAGGGGGGATTGTTAGGTGCAGTAACCAGCCAGTTGGGAGAAGGGAAGGGCTTGTACCCCCTCAAATCCTGACTATTTAATACTCCCACTCATTTGATCACTTGCCCTCCCGGGTCCTCATGACCAGCTGCTGCCAGACCATGGAGCCGGAGTACTACGCACACACGCTATGGACTTACCTCCTTAAGATCAGGACGGACATCCATTCTTTCATTCATTAATAGCCAGCTCAGCACATTATTCGCCACGCCCCCCAGATGAATGAACTGATATCTCATTGTGAAATGAAATAAAATTGTCCCTAGTCTATGATGATCCCTCTGCTTTGGCAGCATTTTCCTTTGCTACTCTCTCTCTTTCTCTCTTCATTTTCTCATAGAGCTTGTCCGATTCCTGCAGCTCGTGGTAACTCTCCTTGAATGTCTTGTAATAGAAGTCACGTCGATCTGACAGTACCTCCTCGTGAATCTTCCAAGAATCAGCTGCTACCTTCTCCAGATGATCAAAATTCACTGCTTTCTGCATCTCCTCTAATCTCTATAACATAATACCATTAAATCAACTAGCGCTCCACAGTCCACACTGAAAATACACGAGTCCAACTGAAAATACACAGAGTCCACACTGAAAATACATGAGTCCACACTACAAGTACACGACACCACACTTAATAAAGAAATTACATCATTCATGATGTTGGTCATCCTGGCACCATCTTGTAAACGATAAAGACCCTTGAAGGTGTAGTGCATGTGCAATCCAATGCTGCTACTCTCAGGAGGTTTGTATCCAGCACTATCATCTGTGGATGGAGTTGAGCTCTTGGAACCCAGTATCACTTTGTACCAGTTGCCTTGGATACCAGCTTCCCTGAGAGTTTGTGTGTCTGTGTAATTTGAAGTATCAATGAAGGTAAAATCTCAATGAACACTGATTCCTAGTCTCTATTGTGATCTCACCTGAAAGAGTTTCTCCATCATATACCAGAATCTGGTCATCCACTGGGAGGCCAGTTTCAGGAGCTAATAGCACTTTAAGGTCTTTGACAGTAGTGCTGTCCAAGTTCACCTGGGAGAGAAGGAAATTGATAACTTAGGAATGCAATCAGAAAGGTCTGCTCACATGGAATTTGTATTCTCCTCCGCCAAAAAGCTTTACTGTCAATTCAATTTCTGCTAAGAGAGCCATCTTTGAACGCCGGGGAAAACCTTTCCGCGTATGCAAATTTACTGGCTCCGGTTTTTTTCTTAGTTCTCCGTAATACTTAATTGGATATCTTATGATAGTATACGAACAGCTGCTGATTGGTCAATCTCGAGGCTGACAAAGAACTGTAGCTGTGATTGGTCCTTGTCCCAGCCAACCAAAATCACCAGCAGGCCAGGTATGTTTTCCAAAGAGAGCACTGCATATGAGGTAGCTAGCAGCGTGCGTATTCTGTAGTTGGTTCTGTAAAATAATGCTCGTAGTCTTTAACTCAGATAAGGCTCCAAATGATTATGGTTAGTTTGGCCCTGATCCATGTGATCAATGCACTTTTAGGAAAGATATTTTACTGGCAAGAAAGGTGTAACATGAAATGTCTTCAGCACATGAGCCACCCTACACTAGCACTCGTGTGGAGAATGCCCCTATGGCCGAAATGGTGACACACCCCCTATCAGTGCCTCCCAGTACCCTACACCCAATAGACTCTTCTGCACATGCTCTATCTGACCAGGATCCTACTGCCTCTGGAACCATGACACAACCACCCCCACCCATCCTCAATACTCTCTCCATCCTATCCTCTGATCGCCATCCTGGTCCAGTGGGTGGTGCTAGAGCTGTTTCATTGACGCACATGCTCAGTGGACTGCAAGAAGAAGGCACTTTAGCAGAAGTTCTCCAAGACCAATCCAACCTTCAACAAGGTGAGGCATCACTACATCAAATGGCTATCAAAAGTCATTAATTTAGGGCTAAATGAGATCGGCTTAGGAGATGTTAGCAGCAACCCAGAGAGCCTACGTTTCCAGTACCAACCTGAAGATCAGATGCTTCAACATAGCTCAACATCTTCCAAGAAGAAAGTAAAATCTGTCTACAGAGAGCAGGTAAACTGAAATGATAGTGCTTATTCCCTCCTATCAACCAAGACCTTATTTCAATACCCATCATGCACCCTTTGTAGGATCGGTTTCTCCCCTTGCACAATGTGGCTCGTACCATGCGCAATGCCATCCCTCACAATGGCAAAGTATCCAAAGATGCTAAAGAGTGTATGCAGGAGTGCGTCTCAGAGTGCATCAGCTTCATCACCAGCGAGTAAGTTCAATCCACCTCTCTACCTTATTTAGTCACTCTCTCTCAGGGCCAGCGACAAGTGCATCGCTGAGAAAAGGAAAACCATCACAGGTGACGATATTCTATATGCCATGGCAACACTAGGATTTGATAACTATGTCGAGCCCCTCAGGCTATATCTACAAAAATATCGAGAGGTGAGAGTAACTTGTTATCCAAGACCTCAATCATTACATTCCTTTTTTTAAAGAACACAATAGCTGAAAAGTCGGGTACAAATTCTGCCACTTCCAAAGACTCTTGTGCATCCGGTTTTGGAGGAGCAGAGAGCCTTACAATGATTCCCCCTGCAACAGCATCAGTGCCTCCACCTCCTACAAACTCCTGACACAATGTACTTAAGCTCATACCATCTACCCATCAACGACCATAAAAACATACATCATGACAATTGATAAATTATATCTCTGTGCTGGTGACACATGCATGAATGGCATTATTGATCATCAGTGTTGAGGCTGGCCTGGAAGGAGGACGACGTATCCATTTTCAACAGTTCCCTCACAGCCATAGTGGCATAGGATGAGGGAGGCAAGCTAAACTCCAACTTAACAGCCTTCAAGTTCCCATCTACAATAAGATGCATTATAATGAGTTCACCTGCTAGGGCTAGGGCTAAACGAGTTCACCTGGTAGGGACTGAGGCTTCTTTCTCCCAAGCTGCTGATCAACATCTGTCGAGACCAGTGGAACAGTGTAGTCCTCGTAATAAAGCTCCTCCCTTATATCACATGACACTCACATGAATGTCATATGACGATAAATTCATCATACCAACTGATATCCTTGGGTTTGATAATAATGTGTCTGTACGAGCCCATCAGAGCAACATCCCTATACACCACACACCATTTAATTAATGGAAGGGTCCACTCCCTTTGTACTTACTTGACCCTGTGGTTCAGCTGTTCCATAGACACACCCTCTTTCTTCAGAAGTTTTTCATATTCCCCCTTTGCTATTTACAACAATTCCTGTCACAGACTACGGACTAGCCAGGTAGGTATGTCTAACATACCATCATTGAGAGGCAGCTGCACATCGTAGCCTGCCATTGGCATCACCACGTCATGAATGTCATATTTTCCCACATTCTCTTCAGTCACATACTCCACTCCATCTGTACGTGTTGATTACTACAGGGGCTTTCCAATTTAACAATTATACAAACCATGATTGGATGTGGTAGAGGATCTCTGCTTCATTATCAAGTCCCCCACTACAGGCACATGACCTAATGTCTTCAAACGCCACGACACCACATGGTTCCAGCAGAAACTTTGCCAACTATGCAGGTACATCAGACGCATGTTTCGAGGAATCTGTGAGAGAGAGCACAGAGAAGTAAAAGGTGAGGCCAGTCCAGGCATTCGTACCGAATTGAAGGCTGCAAGATAATTATTTGAAGGAGCGTGTCTCTCCAGTCCTTGGAGGAGGAGTCGTTCTATGTAGTTGGACTTCGGAACGCGCGAGAGAGTACCAGCAATGTCCCCAGTAATCTGGTAGTATTCACGAGCCAACACCATCTCCTCACTCTCTGCATTATCATACTACACATTAACAAACTTGTACATCCACATATAGCACTCACCTCCAGAACGTGGCTTCAAAATAAGGTCTATAGCACCTTTCCAATCAGAATGAATCAAACACCTATAGGGAGGTCACACCCATCAGTGTGCTTTAAATATAGTATTTATGTACCTGCCGATGTGGTGTGTGGGGATGGAAGAGGTTCCAAATCTCTGCATGCCAAAGTAATTGACAAAACCTGCTTCACTCAGAGATTCCACAGCTTTTGCAATCACATGACTCTCACATGATACATTCCTAGGAATAAATTTAAAGTGATCTATGGTGACAATAGAGGTAAATCTAACCTTAGAATGATAGTGAACATATTGCCAGTCAAGTCCCCAAGTCTCAGGGGGTTGCTAACATACCTAATATTAATACAGACTCAAGTTATTGGACTTTATTCAGGACTTCTTTCATACTCAAAATTTCCCAGTTTCATATTGCGAAGTTTCTGATTGAGAGCTAACAGTCTTTCTGCAGTAACCTTAAAGGCAGTGACCAGTTGAGAGGTGATGGCTCGCCTGTCTTTTGTCCCTGCATAATGGAAGCAAGAGGACTTGATCTTGAGAAGGCGAGAGAGAACAGAAATGGCCTCCATGGTTCCCTTATTCTCCTTATATAGAACGAATCTACAATAGCTCCCACGTTCCCGAGGCCAACTGCTCCATCCACCTAGAAATTGTCACAGTATGGATCATCAATTCACTTCTAACTATCCATTGGTCAAGATTTCCCAAGTCTTTGACTTAGTAAATATTTCTGAAAACGGCAAGAATAAATTTTTGAGGCATCATGCTGAATATTTAGATTCACATTTTAGTATTATTGGTAACAAAAAGAAATTTTTTGTGGTTGTAACACTCAAAGGTGAGTCTAGGCATCATGCTGAATAATTATTATGGAAAGAAAAAAAAAATTTTTTTTCACCAAAATTTTGTGACCAATATGTTCCGTATGATGTCCAGACTTACTTTTGAGTGCTAAAAAAGTGGAAAAGGTACCACTTGATACTTATGGACTCACCTGACTTAGCCTTTCCACTCCTCTCTTGCTTAACATGTCTAAAAACGATAACCTTATGAGGCTGAGTTCCCTCTCCTTCCTGTGTCTCACTCTCCATGTTAGGGTAGAGACCTCGCACAGTTTGATGAAGGCAAGTTCTCTCCTCTTTATTCAATGTCGTCTAAATTATAACATTTCTCTTCATACTCCTCCACTCCCAACTTGATCTCCAATAGCTTACTGTTATTTTGACCTCTCTGTCCTTATCATTGGACTGGGCTAAATCTCTGATGGCAGAAGCATCCTCTGTCCCCAGCAGGTTCTCCAACTCTCCCTCGTCACCATCAAACTAATACACACAGCAACACCTGTCACACGCAATCACAACCACAAATCACGCTACATCAAAATTACATTACATCCACTAATATATAAATGCCAATAGCTTCACATTTGACGCCATTATAATACCAAATGTGTTTACTTTCACTCACTCACATCATTATCCTCAATTGGAACTGAAAAATTGGCCAATTTGACCACACCCCCATCTTGACAAAGCTCATGAACAATAAAGTCACAGTATCTGTGGAAGGGACAGTGTCATACTGGGGAGGGGGCATATCCAAGGGACAGTGTTATAGATAACATATTCAAAGTCCCTCTGTACCTTCTCTTAAGGATGGCAAAGAATCCTGCGTGTGAGGATACATGCTCACTAATGCCAACATCTGACTCTGATAAGCCAATGGATACGCTATCATCTCCAGATTCTTGATATGTGCCTTGTTCCCCAGTCTCCCGGCCACCTTTCAACTCATTACATCCCCCTTTTAAGACCTTTTCTTCACTACTTTTTAGCCTCTTGCAGGGGGGCTCTGAACAAGACATAGCACAGTTCAGCCACGTGGTCACTTATTCTACTTAGTACGCATGCGCAATTAAGAAATTTTCACTGATCTTCACTGAGGGTGGCATGGTAGGTAGAAGATGTGTTCATCTTCAATAGTTCTCTCATAGCCATGGTAGCATAGGCTGCAGAAGGCAAGCTAAATTCCAGCCTCACAGCCTTGAACTTCCCACCTACAGCACACACAAGTAACAGTGGTCTGAACTTTTAAAAGGTTAGGACATATTATACCTGGTAGAGATTGAGGCATCTTTTTCCCAAGCATCTGGTCAATATCTGTCAAGACCAGTGGAACCGTGTAGTCATCATAGTAAAGCTCTTCCCTTGATTCAAGATACCACAATACTCATTAATATGATGTCATAACTATGACTAGAGGCATACCAGCTAATATCCCTTGGTTTGATAACAATGCGCCTATAGGATGCCTTCTGAGAGATTAGAGCTAAATCCCTGGACACAATACATGGATAATGGTCATCAAGCGATTGACCTACCCCACCCACCTACCCCACATTCATCTTCAGTTGTTGTTGGATTGACATTCCTTCTGCCTCCAGGAATCGCTCATATTCCCTCTTGGCTGGAAATAAACACACTTAGCCATAGTTATCCATCCCTAATAATCATGAACATTACTTTGATTGTGAGGGAGTTGCATATCAGCACCAAGGAGTGGCAACACGACATCATGGATATCACACTCCCCTATATTTCTCTCAGTCACATACTTCATACTTTCTGTAATAGACAAGAGGTTCTGTAGTTTACTTAAGCAAGTATGATATAAACCTCAAAATTTAGAGGGAGAAATGCTACACATTTTACTTGCCATGACCAGTAAGTGGGTCCTGCTTCAGCATCAAGTCCCC
The DNA here is from genome assembly GCA_963924555.1 of Crambe crambe. Taxonomy (NCBI): domain Eukaryota; kingdom Metazoa; phylum Porifera; class Demospongiae; order Poecilosclerida; family Crambeidae; genus Crambe; species Crambe crambe. The sequence continues at coordinate 123,543 of OZ004583.1, forward strand.
CACTATGGGTATAGGACCAAAATTCTTCAAGCGCCATGACACCACATGATTCCAACAGAAACTATGCCAACTGTGCAGGTACATCAGACGCACGTTTCGAGGGATCTGTAAGGAAGGTAGGAATAAAGGACAAAAGAGAAGAGGATGAGTTCTAGTCAACTTACCAAGTTGAAGGCTGCCAAGTAGTTACGGGAAGGAGCATGTTTTTGTAATGCCCGAAGGAGGAGGCGTTCTGTGTAGTGAGACTTTGGAATGCGTGAGAGAGTTCCAGCAATGTCCCCACTACTTGCAAAGTACTCACGAGCTGACTCCACCTCACTCCTCTCTGCATTGATTTCACTTATAAGATGATTATCAATGCTATGAATGCTCACCTCCAGGACGTGGATTCAAAATAAGGTCTATAGCACCTTTCCAATTGGAACGAGACATACACCTTTAGAAAACTCACAGAAGTGTGCTTCAAATAGAATTCTTATATACCTGCCGATGTGGTGTGTGGGGATGGAAGAGATTCCAAATCTCTGCATGCCAAAGTAATTGACAAAACCTGCTTCACTCAGAGATTCCACAGCTTTTGCAACCACATGACTCTCACATGATACATTCCTAGGAATAAATTTAAAGTGATCTATGGTGACAATAGAGGTGAATCTAACCTTAGAATGATAGTGAACCTGTTGCCAGTCAAGTCCCCAAGTCTTAGGGGGTTGCTAACATACCTGATAAATAAAACTCAGTCACATCCTTGTTCATGATCAATACAAGGTGAAATACATTACAACAGTGTTTTCATTCTAGCAATAGTGAACGACCCTCTAAATGTCAATCATGGGCCACCACCCACCCATAAGTGGACAGTTGTGGGAAAACACTGTTCTCTGCATCATTTTCTAACTGGAAATTTCCAAGTCTCATGTTCCCTAGGTTTTGATTGAGTCTTTCAGCAGTGACTTTGAAGGCAGTGACCAGTTGAGATGTGACAGCTCGCTTGTCCTTTGTCCCTGCATAGCGGAAGCAGGAGGACTCAATCTTGAGCAGATGTGAGAGAAGAGAAATGGCCTCCATGGTTCCTTTGTTTTCCTTATATAGAACAAATCTACAATATTTTCCACGTTCCCGAGGCCAACTGCATGGAGTTTTGCCTGGTGTTATCTGTGATCAACCAATCAGTCAAGAGCCATGAAATAATAGATTAATTTACTTTGGTATCCTCTGTTGGGGTGGAAAAATCACTCAGCTTGACCACATCCCCATCCTGAGCAAGCTCATGCACCATGAAGTCATTGTACCTGTGGTTATAATGTAATTAAACTATTGAGGGTGCAGTGATGAAGGGGAGGAACTACCTTCTCTTGAGAATGGCAAAAAATCCTGGGTGTGAGCCAATATACTCGGTGATACCTACATCTGGCTCCAATGGGTGAATGGATGCATTTTGGTGGTGTGTGTCTGATTTCTTGGCATTCTGGTGACTTCCTCCAGCTCCATCTTCACTGGCTTTCTCCTCTCTAACATCACTTTCCACATTTGTGGATACTGAACTGCTGTATTTAACTAGCTGGCGAGTAGAGCGAACCCAAGACCTCTCTCTAACTCCAATTCTCATAGTATTGAACACGTGGTCAGCTACGGGTCAAAGTTCAAGCCGCCTAGTCACATGACAAAGGTTTTCTGCGAATCGATACGCGATATAAATGCAGACTAGCTAAGAGAATCCTGCGGCTGTTGTTTTATTCTTGGTCTTCAGGATTGACTGATTTGGCACAGATTTTCGTCAGCAAACTTTCAGGGGCGGTGCTCGTTATTTACTTCAGGCTGTTAAAGGTATAGGCCAAAAGTCTGCAAGACTGGAAGCCAATTAAGACGATGGATTCACTGAAAGCCAGCATTCAAGAACAGATCCAGAGCACTCATGTACTGGTCTACTCCAAGACAACCTGCCCCTTCTGCACAAAGGTGAAGCATCTAGCCCATAGGTAACCTGCCAGCTGGAATATCATTCATCCATGATAATCATGTGCACTCAGGTGAAGAAATTGTTTCAAGTGCAAAGTGTGGACTTCACTGCAGTGGAATTAGACACTATGGGTGAGTTCCTGGTAATAAATAAGTGTATAACTCGCAATGACATGCAGTTGGTCAATGAAGTGATGAATGTATCTATATCATTTAGAGAACTGCTCTCAAGTGCAAGACACCTTGCAAGCAATGACAGGACAGAGAACAGTACCAAATGTCTTCATTAACGGGAAGCACATTGGTGGGAGTGATGTCATCACTGCAATGTTCTCCAAAGGGGAATTGGCACGCCTCCTGGTCGCTGGGCAACAGGAACGAGATGCATTCAACCCTGGCCATTCCTATGATTACGATGTGGTGGTGATAGGTGGTGGGTCAGGAGGACTTGCCTGTTCAAAAGTAATTTAATTTCATCCTTCCTCTAGCTCCCAAATCAAGGGCAAATCAGTAGTCACATGACATGTTATGGGGTTTCCATGACCCTTTGCATGCCAATGGCACCCATACTATTGAATGACCAGGAAATGAGAGCAAGCAATACAGAGTGTTTAAGTTCCCAACTGTGATAGTGAAAGAGTTATTATACACCTACTTATCACCTGCATGTAGTAAACAACAGGACACCATGTAAACACCTGTACCACCAGTGCAGTAGGAGATGAGAAAATTAATTAACATCTTTTTTCTGCTTTGTCACCTGAGATATTAAGCATTGGTAGGGCTTGATCACATGTGCAATTTAGCATGTCTACATGCTGCAAGGTCATGCATGGCATTCTACATATGCAAAGTTTTGCATTCTTAGATCATTCTAGTAGTCCTTACATGTCACCATAGTTACTTTGATTACTTAACGATATTACATGCTAACTGCATGCTAACTGTATGCTGACTTCCTTCTACTTCAATGGGTGGTTAATGGTCCTTGAAATGTTGTTTTCAGGAGTTGGGTTCTCAAGGTGCTCGTGTGGCTTGTCTTGATTTTGTGAAACCCACACCCATGGGCACCAAGTGGGGTCTCGGGGGCACATGTGTCAATGTCGGCTGCATACCAAAGAAGTTGATGCACCAGGCTGCTCTGCTAGGTGAGGCTTGAGATTACATGACTGTCATGGGACTTTGTGATGTGATGATGTTGCTTACTGTAATAGGCCATGCAATGGAAGATGCTGTTGGATATGGTTGGGGGGTGAAAGAGGTCAACCATGACTGGGGCACAATGGTGACTAACATCCAGAACCACATTGGTTCCCTGAACTGGGGATACAGGCAAGCTCTTGGAGACAAAAATGTCAAATATGTCAATGGTCTCGCTACATTCACTGATCCTCACACGATCAAGGTATAACCACTCCATCTCATTCTTATCTTTCCATGCGATACATCTCTTTGTTCCTGTATAGTATGTCAATAAGAGAGGAAAAGAAGCTGTTATGACTTCTGCACGTTTTGTCATAGCAGTAGGTGAGTGATCCACTATATTTCTCTTCACCCTTTCCTCACACCCCCCTCCTCACCGTTCCCCTCTATCCCTCCTCACCACTCCTGGCCCTATCTCTCCTCCTCACTACTCCTTTTCTTCTATATTTTAGGTGGTCGACCTCGCTACCCCAACATCCCAGGTGCAAAGGAGTATTGCATCACCAGTGATGACCTCTTCTCATTAGAGAAGCCCCCAGGGAAGACCCTGGTGATTGGTGGCTCATATGTGGCACTGGAGTGCTCTGGTTTCCTCGCTGGACTTGGCTATGATGTCACTTGTATGATACGGTCCATATTCCTCCGAGGGTTTGATCAGGTGAGGGGGACTACTAGATAAGTGTATCAGGTGGAAGGAGCTAGATAATTTTGTGTGTGTGTGTGTGTGTGTAGCAAATGGCAGATAAGGCTGGTGAGTACATGGCCAACAACAAAGTCAAGTTCCTGAAGAAATGTGTTCCTACAAAGGTGAGTCTACTCTATAGTTAGTCAGTCCAGCTGTCAAAAATATTCTATATGGTGCCCACCCATTTAAATTTTCATACATACTTGGCATGATATAATTATACCCTGGCCGAAATGACACGTAAATATAACACTCCCCTTTCTTTCTTGTGAAGGTGGAGCTGATTGAAGATGGTTCCCCTCGACGCTTGAAGGTGGAGTTTTTGAACACAGAGACAAAGGAGGTTTCTTCTGAGGAATTTAACACAGTTAGTCCCTCTCTCTCTCTCTCTCTCTCTCTCTCTCTCTCTCTCTCTCTCTCTCTCTCTCTCTCTCTCTCTCTCTCTCTCTCTCTCTCCCTCCCTCATCCCTGTGATGTGTTCTCTTTTATAGGTGATGGTGGCCATTGGACGTGATCCAGACACTGGTGATTTAGGCCTGGACAAAGCTGGTGTCAAGACAGATGAAAAGTAAGTCAACCAGCTCCTATATATCCTATAATATATCCTATAATCACCACAATTAATTGACATACTCTTACATGCTTCCCTACCAGTGGCTTTGCCCTCATAACCACTTCCTTTCAATGGAAGTCCTTCCAATTATCCTTTAAGCGATGGGGAGAGATTTCCAATGTGTGTGACCTAGAGTATATCACAGTGCTGAGAATTTCAATGGAGTCTCCCTTAGTTATATGCAAAATATCCTCCATAAGAGGACAACCTATCAGCACTGTGGGTCCCATCATTTGGAGGTTTCACTATAACAATAATCTATTGTTTTGTTGTTCAGGGGTTTCATTCCTGCTGTATATGAGCAGACTAATGTACCTCATATTTATGCCGTTGGAGATGTGTTACGTGCCAAGCAGGAGTTGACTCCTGTGGCCATTCAGGCTGGAAAGCTCCTGGCAAAGAGGCTCACCACCAGTTCCCAGGCTTACACCGACTATCTCAATGTGCCTACCACTATCTTCACCCCACTGGAGTATGGGGCCATTGGACTAGCGGAGGAGGATGCTGAACTTATCTATGATGCCAACACCATTGAGGTGAGGAATCCCTTCTGTTAGTTGGCTGGGCCAGGTCAGATGTGTATCATAAACTTTGATTTGTCACAGGTGTATCACACCTACTTCACTCCACTGGAGGACGCAATTGGCAAGCGAGAGGACAACTCTTGCTATGCCAAGCTTATCTGCAACAAACTAGATCAGGTATATCTCATATACCACAAGATTAAAGCTTCTACTTACCACACTCGTGTATTATAGGAGCGCGTCATTGGTTTACATTTGATGGGTCCCAACGCAGGGGAGATCACTCAAGGCTTTGGCCTGGCCATGCGTCTAAGGCCCACTAAGGAAGACTTTGATGCCACCATTGGAATCCACCCCACTTGTGCTGAGAACTTTACTACCATGTACACCACTAAGGCTTCGGGGATCGATGTAGCCACTTCAGGCTGCTGAGGTTAAGCCCCCTCTGCGACACAGCAGAGGGGGTCACCCACACTGCAAATGAAGAGAATTTTGTGGACTTTTGTATGCATTTTTTTGTGCAGCTTATGATGGGGAGTTCCTTAATCACTCTTGTGACGGGATTGCCCTGATTTTCACCTCTGTCTCTTTCATTGATTAACTCCATGGTCTTCGTCTAGCATTATTAGAATTAGATTTTAAAAAAAATTATAATAGAATTATTTTTATGGTTGATTGATTTATGAAAAAAAGTAACGCAATTCTTCCTCCTCTCTCTCCCTGTCTTCATCTTTGATTTCTTGTTTCTTCTTCATCACAGGTGGCTCTGATCTGTACACTAGTTTCCTCCCCACCTGTTAGCAAACAGCAATAATTATGTAATTGGGCAGTATGAGCATTCTACATTAATTTTGCTTACCCTCTTCTTGGGATCAGCTTGGGCCCGCTCCAATGCCCTTCGTAGGCGTTCCTCTTGAGCTCGTCTCTGTTCCTCCAATTTCTCCTCCCTCTGTCTGATCCTGCGCTCCTTTTCTTTGGCCTATCATATCAGCAGCAAATCATGAGTGAGGGGAGGGGATAAAATAATGACGCACCTTTTCTGCAGCCTCTATCTTGTCTGCTGGAAGTGATTCAATAGTTTCAAACAGTTCCTCCATCCTATTCTCAATAGAAGCCAACATCTGAAGAGTTCTGCACAAAAAATCATTAAGAATTGAAGTAAATAATTTTGCACACTCATGATAAATCACTCACGTTATATTGGCATCATTGGCACCAATGCAGCGAGTATAGACTTCAGAGACCTTCTTGTCCAAGTCTTGGAGCATCTGTTCTTGGTCTTCAGCTTTGTACTCCCCATAGGAGTACATTCTATCATATTGGTGTGTGTAAGTGTGGTGGTGATGGTGATATTGTGAGACGTGGAAGATTGGTGTGTACATTAACTTCAGGACTTCACTGGAGTAGTATTGGGTAGTGCATGTGTGTGCAGTGGATGGTGTTTGAGCAAGCAACTCACTTGGATTTGATTTCCAGCTCATAAGCTTTCTCCTCCTCGCGAGCTATGGCACTCTTTAGGATCTCTATCTGCTTCAATAGATTCTCAGTCTCGTGATTCCTGAAAATAAATGCTCAAACATTCCATTCTTAGCCTAATCTCAATTTCTAGCTTTTTAAAGGCAAAGTCCACACTCAAATCAGACTTTATTCTAACTGAACTCACATTTTTTCCTCCACTGCCTGTCGACTCTGTTTGATTTCCTCAAGAGTGACCTCTGTCTCTTGGCTGTTCTGGATGAGGGACAGATTCTGTTCCTCTAACTCTGTGAAGATATTCATCAGTTGTGATGGGTGTTTAAAGTAGAGTTTGTTGATCTCCTGGTCCTCTTCCTCCTCCTCTTCTTCCTCTTTATCTTCCTCCTCCTCCTCTTCTTCCTCTTCTTTGCTGGATGTCCAGGAAGTCACAGTTGTATTGTCACTATACTCCACTGAACTTCCCTGGCTCTTGGCCTTCATCAAGCTCCACCGTTTACGCCACTTGCGTGGTGCAAGGTTGTCTAGAAACATCTTGTATTTCATCAATTCTCTTATTAATTCAGCATTACGAGATATTTCACTGCAATAATAATAAAGCAGAAGCTCAAATATTATGTGAAGTGATCCACAAAACCTCTATACTGGCTAAGTGACTCACTTCTTTGTTGCAATCAGTTGAGCATTAAGTTTTTTTATGTCAGCAACTTTCTCCAGCTTGGCCTTGGCTGCAGCCTCTGCCCTGCATACAATGAACAAGAAGTATGAAAATTAAAAAGCACTATGATATTATATTTGTTACATCTTAATGGCCTCCACTGCATTCTTGTCATTTTCCTTGAGGAATTCATCAAACATAGTTGCACTCTGTTCCAAATACTTCTCGGCGGCTTCTAACTTCTTTTCTTCAGCTTTGGCAATGTCCTCTAGTTTCTTGATCTCGTCCCTCTTGACACCCAATGCATACTGGACCAGAAACATCTCTCTTTTCCTCCCTATGTAACTGGGTAAGTCCTCCTTCTCCAAGTGCCTTTCCTTTGTCGTTGCCAATAGGAACTGTGTTGCTTCGTGCATGCTCAACTCTCTGTTGACTGCAGCCTTATCTTCCTCTGGTGTCACCACCTGCTTTCTCAATGATGAAAGCTTTGCATTCATTCGAGTAGAGAATGTCATCTTCTCATGGACTTGAAGTGTCCGTTCTTTTGCTCGGTCTTGTCGCTGCTTTAATCTCTCCTTCTCACGCAAGGTAAATATCTCACTCGCTGCTGGCAAAATGAAAGGGTTAGCCTGCCTATCTTCTTCCTCCATCTCTCTAGTGAGACCGGAATTTTTGCCGATAGGCGGTAAAACTGCACAGATAAGGAAGTTGTGAATGGAAGCTAAATCTGTAGCTTAAAAAACTTGGTAAAATGGCTGAGATCAAGAGCTACTTTTACCTCCTTTCTTCGAAGTAGTTCCTGAAGCCGTTTGTGATCTTAAAGACATCTTATAATTCAGTGATCAGTCGCTGCGCCTTTAGCTGACTTTGTGTGTCCTGGAGGTTTCGAAACCATGGCAACGTGACCTTTAACCTCAGAGTTCCAGGCTCTTTTTCTTCTTTTTTTATGACCTCCACCACTGTCCACCCACATGGAGAATGGCTAATCACCTGCTACTGATCAAAAATGCCTCTCAAATCGTCACAGTGTGTTCCAACAAGGAGGAGAAGCTAGTAGGTAGCGCTATGAAGGAGATCTCCTTGCTGAATGCAGAGTCTGAAGGTTTGAGTGTGGCAGTTGGCAGTGATGGGAAGATCCTTTGTGTTGGGAGGAATTCTGAAGTGAAGGCTCAAGTGGAGGGTTGTTCCTTTGAAACTGTCATAGATGCAGAGGGAATGAGTGTCATCCCTGGTCTGGTGGACGCACACACACACCCTGTCTGGTTGGGAGATCGAGTACATGAGTTTGCCATGAAGGTAGCAGCTAGATTTATTGCTGGATACATGTAGGATAATTCTGAAATGACCTGTAGCTTGCAGGTGCCTCGTACATGGACATACATGCCCAGGGAGGAGGCATCCACTACACTGTCGATTGTGTCCGACAGGCCACACCCACCCAGTTGTACGAAAGCCTGAAGACACGCCTGGAGGAGATGTTGAGATGTGGGACGACTACCATGGAGGCCAAAAGTGGCTATGGGTTGGAGTTGGATGCAGAACTAAAGATGCTCCAAGTGATAGAGCAGGCCAAGAGAAACCTTCCACTGACCATCTCTTCCACCTACTGTGGGGCTCATGCTGTCCCCAGGTACTACATGGAGGTACAGTGGAACTTTCAATAAAGGACACTTCCAAACCCTCTCAACAAAAGACAATTTAATGATACCTTTGTAGATACACTAAATGTGCTGAGTCCTAAGTGTGTCTACTATTCGGAGGTTGATCATCTAAAATTGTGGTTAATAACTTTTGGTTTCCTTCTCTCAGAGGGAGTACGGCAGAAGCAGCTGCTCAGGACATTATTGGGCACCAAATCCCAACGTTGCAGCAACATTGTCAAGAAGGGCTTCTCTCCATCGACAATATTGATGTCTTTTGTGAGAAAGGTGTCTTTGATTCAGACACCACTCGTCGCATCTTAAAGGCAGGGCAAGAGGTCGGCTGGAAGGCTAATTTCCATGGCGATGAACTCCATCCTATGAATTCTGGAGAAGTGAGTGCTTATCACATAATGTGTTGTCATGTGATATCACATGATGCAGTCTAGTTGGCAGCTGAAGTGGGTGCTCAAGCTGTGAGCCACCTGGAGCGAGTGAGCAGGGCTGGGATATCAGCCATGGCACAGGCTGGTGTGGTTGCTGTTCTTCTCCCAACTACTGCTTACCTTCTGCGACTGGAACCTCCTCCTGCTCGTAGTCTTATTGACAATGGTGAGTCTATCCTTCTAATCACATCCACCCACATCACTCTCTGACTTGATAGGTGTGGCCGTAGCCCTGGGCAGTGACTTCAATCCCAATGCTTACTGTCTTTCTATGGTAAGTTTGGTAAAGGGTGACCTACAATATCAACAGCACGTCTAGGGCAAAAATCCATCTGGTAAAGGGTCACCTATTATCTGTATAATGTATACAGCCGATAGTGATGCACCTGGGATGTGTTCTGTTACACATGAGCATGCCTGAGGCACTGGCAGCTGCCACCATCAATGCAGCAGCTGCTCTAGGTCTTGCCACCGAGCGAGGCTCCATCGAGGTGGGCAAGGCAGGAGACATGCTCATCATTGGAACAAAGAGGTGAGGCGGAGTTGTATGGTGACGTGACTGACATTATGTACATGTATATAGATGGGAGCATTTGGTTTACCAATTTGGTTGCCACGACAGCGTCATTAAGTACGTCATCAAGGAGGGAAGAATCCTCATAAAGAAGTGATGGTATAAAACTGAAGGTAGACCATTCACCACCCACCCAATCAATTATTATTACAGCAAAAGACAATAATGAATAAATACCTACATTTCAACATACAAGCAAATGACGTACGTGTGTGTGAGTAGGCAAGTCTTTTTGGTTAATCTGACCAATCAGCTGCTTCCTCGTTTGCGGAGCAAGTGGAATTTCCACATCACTTGCACTGTGAACTTCAAGTCAAGACACTTTTTGATGACTTTTCTGAACATTTGTTCAGCTTCATGCTCGTTCTTCTCTAGGACCAGGGCATTGCGGATGTAATCTGTGTCCTCCACACATGTCAGCTCTGGGATACCTGTGGACCTCATCTGGGGGAGGGAGTGGGGAGTCACATACTCACCGAGCTGGTATTTGATTATTTGTAAATTTTTCTTGCCAGCACTTACCATGGAGAACAGGTTGATGATGAGTTCAGCATGCCTTCTGAGGGTGAGGAAGGCTCGACAACACAGGTTCTTGTATGTGTCAAAACTGCTGCTATCCTCCCCTCCCATCACATACACAAAGTCAGGGGTCAACACAAAGGGTGCCCACTCTCGCTTGAACCCCTAAATATCCAACCAATCAGCATCAATTTTCACAAAAAAAAATTAATCTTTTCCGTACCATGCAATATTTGATGTTGCCCAGAAAATGGCCAAAGTCAATGTGGAAGAGGTTTCCAGAAGTGGTAATCATTATGTTGTCGTTATGACGATCTCCAATACCCTGCATAGGCTGGTCATGTGGTGATTATGTGATGTCATGTGATACTAACCAGGACATAGGTGGCAACAGAGTAGCCAGCACAGGAATGGACAAATGTCTTGACTGCGGCCTTCACTTTGTCTGGATCCACTTCCCCAAACTCACTATAATAATGATGAAGAAAAATGGATTAATAAAAACGTCTTTAATGTGACCACATGATGGTACATAGCAGGCACCAATGTTCTGAGAGAGGTTGCTTCCATCTCCTGCTAAGATCTTTAGTGGTTGTTAGTGGTTTTAAATTAGTTTTTAATTTTGGATTTGTATGGCCTTTTGCCTGGTCTGAATGCCGAGACAAGATAAGAGTCAGGATCTTAGTGCCCATGCAAGCTAGATTACTAAGGTTACTACAGTAACAAGGCCAGTTCACCAGCAAGCCATCCAGACTCACTTTTTCTGGTGACTTTTTATCCACTCCATCAACTTGGTCTGGTTGTTGAGTCCAGAGACCTGCCATGCATAGCCAAATAAAGGGATGTTTGATGATAATGCAACTTTACCTCAGCAATGGTTCTGGCGTTCTTTACTACTTCAATAAAACCTGTATCTGGTCCTGTTGCTATGCAACCATAGGGGATCAGGGCTAGATCGATACCATCCTCCTCCCACAACTGAGATGGGGGCAGGGGGTATGAAAATTTTTATCTCATTATCAATTTTTACATTACCTTCTCAAATAGAGAGAACATTCGTAGTGTGATCATGTCTTGTCTCAGGTCGTCCCCCATCTTCAAAATCAAACGAGTGGGCGTTTGTTTCAGGACAGTTTCATCAACATTTGACATCTCCAGCCATTGTGGTTTCTATGGTGATAAACAACATGTTATTATAATTAAAGAGTTTTGTCTGACAACTCACCTTTTTAGAGGCCATAATTTTGCATTTATTTGGTCTCAACTTTCCCAAACGAATTCTGAGGAGAGAGCACATACTTTCATGACTTTCACATTCAATCACATGACTTTCACATGTATGTTCCATGCATGTTAACTGCATGCATACCTTGGGTTATAGACAGGGGTGAGCTCAAACTCGGGCACTCGATAATTCTCAAGCATTTCTGGAAGGAGAGCTTGCATCTTGCTGTGATCGTTGTTACAACGTTGCTTCAACTACAACATATCCATAATCACATAATGTACAACTGAACATTCTAGCTAGCCATGCGCTACCTCCAGAGCAATCTCCTCCAGAGTGGTCTGCATCTCAACTTGGTGCTCAAACTGTCTGACCATGGCTTGCCCACAGCAGCTGAGGTAAGCCTCGAGGATGAGGCCAAACCGAGTGGTGTATTGAGGGTTGACCATTTCACACTTGAGATACCAGAAAAAGAAGTGGCCAATCCTCTTGTTACACAGAGCTCTCTTGAGAAGGAAGCGCGCCAACAGACTGTCATGATGAGGCTCAAACTTCAAAGCCTGCAGAACAATCAGAGTCACTATGTTCAATACTATGAGGATACTCCTTTAATTATTGTTGCCATGGAATTATGAGGAGGATACTCTAATTAGTACTTGCTATGGAGTTGGTAGGTTAGTGGGTTACTTGTGTGAGCTGAAGGAGGTAATCTTCTAGTCGTTCATTGGGGAGTTCCTCCAACACCCTTGTAGCAAACCCTCGCACATTCTCATCCGGAAAGTCACAGTCGAGCAGCTTCAAAGCAATCTGCAGTTGATATCATCATTGAAAGCAATTCTAAAATTTCTATTTCTCAGCTGTACACGTACACACCACTCAAATAAGATATGATCGTTTTATCATTAATCAATCTTCAAAGGAAGATAGGAAAAAAGAAATCAGGTGAGCTGACATGGCTTCTATGTTCTAAGTGCTCAGCTCCTTGAAGGCTTCTAGGAAGGTTGCTAGTAGGGTTGTAGTGGCCACATCACTCACCAACACTCTTTACATGAGCCGGCAAGTCGACTGCCTGACTGACTGACTGACTGACTCACTAACTGACTGACTCACTTCCACTGGGAAGTCCTGCCTGGCATCAGCTATTTGATCCAGCAGAGAATAAACTTCAAGACTCTCAGCCAAACTGCCCCAGTTCACCTTCTCTATGTAAGCAGGAACAGCCTGCAGCAAAAACACACCATTATGTAGGTGATTACTGGACCCCTTCAATAATGAGAATGCCCCTTCAATCTCCAACTTAATTAGTATGTGATTGATCTGCCCACTCACACTGTGGAGTTTTCCTTCTGTGATGAATTCCAGCAATCTCTGGAATTGTTTTCTCACTGCCACATTCACCACATTTGGTTGTCTGCAAAACAAAACAAACACAGTCAGTGCAATCTCATACACATTTCTAATGAACTTCCAATCGACCAATCAGATTGCTCTGAACCTCCAATCGACCAATTAGATTGCTCAATTTAATGCATGAACCTCTAACATTTTGTTTGACTTACAGGAGAAGGAGTGACCAGCTCTGGGGACTGCAGGAAGGGAAGTAGATTGGGAAACCGTAACTGTCAAACTTGATGGTGATGGTGACTGCCTTGGGGTCACTGTTATTGGAGGCAGGGCCTGAGGGATTTGGAGTATAGGCATCCTCTCCACCCCCGTCCTTCTTTTCGTCCTTGTCTTTCCGTCCCTTCCACAAACGCATGTTGTGCTCCCCGTTGAACATCATTCCCCTGAGTACATGGGGAGGGGAGGGAGAGGGGAAGGGGGAGGGGAGGAAGGGGGAGGGAGGGAGGAGAGGGGAGGGAGAGGGGAGGGAGAGGGGAAGGGGGAGGAGAGGGGAGGGAGAGGGGAGGGAGAGGGGAAGGGGGAGGGGAGGGAGGAGAGGGGAGGGAGAGGGGAAGGGGAGGGGAGGGAGAGGGGAGGGAGAGATATGATTAATTATTGTTGACATTAATACAGTTGTTATTAGAGCTCTCCGTTTGATTAGGCAAGTCATGTGAATTATTTCTAAAATGGCTAGTCTTACATATGAAACTGAAAATGTAACACAACACTCAATTTCCCTTTTCCAGTTAAACTAGTTTGCTATGTTTGACCTGGGGGCTTTCCTGATGTAGCTGGCTCTTACTACACGTTTTGTTGTGATGGATAAAACTCAGCCTGTGATAATCACATTGAGCCGTTGTGTTTTCTCATAGCAAAGTAAATTCAGAAGAGCTTGGCAAGTGTTATCAATTTGGGAATTCAAAGGACCTTTCACCGAATTAATGGTTATGCCAAAAAATAATAATATTTTTTTTCAAATTTGAGAACTGGCCAGATTTTTATAAACAAAACGTTTTACCTAATAAGATCCTAACAAATAAATGACATAATGGTCACATGACTATACTTACTGATGGTCGAATACCATGGTGAGTCCCCAGAAGAGAAATTTTGGGTCCTTCTTGACCCCTACTGATTCTTTTCTTTGCAAAGCTTCGCTGATCACAAACAGGATCTTTGCTGCTCGTGGAATGTTCTTTTTGGCAATTTTGAAGTTGATTGTTTCTTTCCAGCTGACAGTACCATTGAGGACTTTGGGGGTGGTGGTGACCGGGGAACAGAGGGGTTTCTCTCCATGGTAAAGGGTGGCTTCAATAATAGCAGCACTGGAAGATCGGTTGGAGAAAACTGGAAGATTTTCAACTTTCTCCACTTTCAGACTGTGTATGTATGTGTTATCAATGTAGAGGGTATGAGTGGGTGTGGTTTTACTCACGTGAATTCATCGTCTCTGTCCCAGGAGGAGAGTGCTTGGACTTCAGAGTCATGGCGGGACGTGTTAGTGATGTCCGTGTGAAGGGGTGGGGTTCCGCTGAAAGGGTCAATGGGTAACCACTACACAGTGAGGGAGGGGGAAGGGGAGAGGGGAGGGGAGAGGGGAGGAGCTAGTAAGAGAAGGATCCAGAGAAGTGGTGACTTACATTGAGTGTGCAAGGAGTATCTTTGTCAGGACGTGGTTTCTCTTGGACTGACAAGTGAACTGGTTCTCCTTTTATGATGCACCTAATATACAGAGGAACGCTGGAACGTGGATTGGGAATGGGGTATGAGTAGGAATGGAACTCAAAAGGGAATAGAACTGGAGTGGGAATGAGACTTGGCTATGTGGAATGGAGCCTAGCTGGGGGAGAGAGCTGGGCTGGGATCTCAATCATGACATAGCTAGTGATGATGTGGGTCATTTGGGAAAGAGATTGAGCAGTTATTACAAGAGCCATTGTCAAGCACAGTTGACATGACCTCCCCTCCCACTTCTCCCAAGACGCAACAGCCAGAGATAGTAAACAATTGGTTGTCATGACTACCTAATGGAATGTCTGCATTAGCTATAATCTCTGTGATTCTTTCTCTCTTATCAGCTTGTTGACTGTTACATGGACTCAACAGATGTATCCATTTGCTATGGGTTCAGACGTACATTACAGTGAGGGGTACATCAAATATTTCCTACTTGAAAAGGGACCAAGATAGTTACTTCACAAATGCATATACTTAAAGGAACATCCCCACATTGCGAAATGAATGTGGCTACATGTATTGAGGAACTGACCGTCTGATATCTTTAAATGCTATCAACTCATGGTTGCCTGCAATGTAGCTTCTCTCTCCGCTGATCTGCAAGACATAATCTTCAATTCTAGAGATTAATTAGAGAAGAGGAGGAGATGAAACATTGTCAGCATTTTTTAAGGCACTATACCTGTTTTCTACGAGACCACAAGCCACAAGACATGGGAAGATCTCTCTCAAGATGTTCTCTGCTCTTTGCTGGACTGAACGGGGAAGGAATCAAATGTTGAGATGTTGAACTCCAGGGCAGCTAAAGAATTCACTCACCTTTGATGCTCTTGACGAGAGAGAAACACTGTTTGTAGTGGAAGATGACCTTTATCCTGCTATCTATGGGAATCTGTACGATTCATAATAAAAGGAAGTTAGTTTCTGTGGGGAAAGGGATTTCGTGGGGTATGGACACACAGACATACCTTGAGGGCAAGGATAGTTGAGGTACTAGAGGACGCCAGTTCCATGGAGAGGGCATAGGCCTCCTTGTCCCGTTCAGTGGCAACTTCTTTTACAAAGCTACAATAATGAAGGAAGTTTAATTAAGGAGCTTCAACTGCAAGGTCTAATGGGTACACAGCCATTGCCTGTAGAAAGTCCCATAGACAGAGAGCAAAGTCAAAGAGACCTCCATACAAGGTACATGTTACCCTCCATACAAGGTACATGTTACAAGGTACATGTTACCCTATGATTGCTTGGTACTGTTAATCTTTAATACTTACTTGTGGAGAACTCTTCTTGTCCATTGTGCTTCCTTGATGTCTGGACCTGCCATCCTCCGTAACTTGCCGACATCAGCACCAGGTAATGAGTCGATCTTATTATCCATGGCCACACCCACCAACTGACTGATGCGGTAGACGACTTTGAGGTCATCAGTGATGCCACGAGTGTGGAGGTGGACCTTGACGGGGACCCCCGAGGTTCCTTCCTCCCCCCACAGCTGATAAAGAGCAGTCTTATAGCTGTCGTATAAGGAGAGGTCAAGGAACAGAGCTATTATCAGTCCTCCATGATACATGTTTACAAACTAAGCGGCAATCCAGGATTTCCCTGGAACTTATACCCTGTCTAGTAAACTAACTTTTTAAAAGGAGCCAAGTCAGTCAACCACTCGTTGTACCAAATATAATTATTATTAATTGGGAAAAAGAATTGTTATCAAATTTCATGTCGGTATACTACAGAGTAAACCAAAGGTCGACTAGAAAACACTTTTCCCAGTCAATATATTCAGTCTTGCCCTCTGATAATAAACTAAAGCTGTAAGCTAATGAAGGATAAAAGAATGCTCGAGACTGTTAAATGTGACCTGCAAGACTACATACTGCCCTGCCTCTTTCTTCACAAGTAAACAACACCATTAGCGTTAGGAACACAACATATCATAACACAGCCAACCTACACAGTCATCATAAGTAATTTCAGCAAGTTGAAAGCTAAACTAACCAACGCACTTATCTTCAGCAACACTTTATCTATCTCCATCAAGGACCAGTAGCTTGACTTGCCTCCCTCATGGAACTAACTGTACAAGCAATGGCAACTTAGCCAGAATCACCCCATCAAGACATGTTGAAACAATAACTTCATACAAGAGTCCTGGAAATACTTACCCATCACCAAGACTCACTGACACAGAGAGATGGTTTGATACGTAGCACTGAACTAAACACTCTACAAACATGTTATTATTATTGAAATCTCATCGAAAAAGGGGTCCTCTAAAGGGGAGGAGTACCCTTAGGGGTCCTCTAAAAGGGGGGAGGAGTACCCTTAGCATATGTATATTCCACAGGATACATGAATTGCCAATCATTGTAGATTTCATATGTTTTTCCCTCCTTCTCATAGACAAGAATAAAGTCCATACCTCTCCACGGGGTGCAACGAACAGGGTCCAGCTTGCTGCAAGGACCAAAAAGAAAGTCATTCTATATCACATGCTTATCACATGATTATCTTAATCCATCAACTAGTGATTAGTTAGTATGTATATAATCACTCACTTTAGTTGCCAGGCAATGGCTTCCTTCAATTCACGGATAGTGTTATACTCTGCAGAATGAAAACTGAGAATGACTAGCTGTGAAGAGGGCAGAAACAACACACTCTCAAGTGTTTGTTATCTTTAACTTCACCTTCCCAATAACACTTCAGTTGCTCAAGAGGAATTACTTGTAACTAAGTGACTAGTGCCTGTGGCTAGCCTGTGGTCACATGTGCAGTATAGCCACCCACAACTTTGTGCACTTCACCTTCAAAGAAAGAAAGGATTGATTTTTTAATACCTCTGCAAGGGACCTCCATGACTGTTGTCTTGAAGATGACATTGACCTTATGGACTTCAAAGGAGACGGATGACTCAGGGATGGTCAGGGAAGACGGCTGCGAGAAGTCTCTACTTATTCTTGTGCCACGCTTGCTTCTGATGGCAGGCTGCCGATTTAGAGATTTAGCTGACGTAGTTTCTGGGGACTCAATGACTACAGGAGAAGGTGAGGAAATTTCTGCTTCAACGGACCTGCTTATTTTATTGGGCTTGATGGAGGAGAAACGCTTGCCTCTCTGAATTTTATCTTTGGACTTATTTGGACGTAGAGTCCAGTAGCCAGGGTCTGAAGATTTTTGTCTTTTGGTCTTTGACTTGATACTACCAGATGAAGATTTTTCCTCTCTGCTGCTGTTCCGACCGAAAAGTTTTTTCTTTGCTCTGGTCGGCGACTCAATAGCCATGACTGAATGAGCGTGAGAGAGTCCATTTCGAAAGGACAGGTTTCCCTCGGACTTTGCCTGCCCATTGGGCGTGCCTTCTTCACTGGTGCAAGTGCTGACACTGCTGATACTGGAGTTGGAAGTAACAGAGTCTTTGTAACTCTGTTGTGATGATGTCGAGCATTCCTCGTCACTCTCTTCTTCATCTTCACTGGTGGCAGTGTCCACTGGGCTCACCAGTTCCTCTTGACATTTGTACATCTCATGACGAACTTCTTGCCACTTAGTAATCTGTTTCTGACTTGGAGTGCTTCGCTCAATATTACTGGAGGATAGCGTTCTCTCTGAAGACATGAGGAGACTATCTTTTCCTGCAGATGAGTACAACGCTGGCAAGGGGGAAATGGTCTTGGTCTTGGTGGGTATGGTTGAGGGGGTTGGGCGGGAGGGGTGGAGATTTAGCATCTCCTGAACCATCCCACTAGCAGTCCGACCTGTGTATCCAACCAGATTGGACTCCTCCCTTTCTTCCTGTTCCTTCTTGGGACTGTCTCTTACCAGAGGACTATGGAAAATGTATATATTATAATACTCTACTATCTATTGGTTGCAAGGACTTACCCCCTACAGAGTATGATCACTGGCCTATTGTTATTTCGCAGAGCATCTATGACATAGTCAATGTCCTTGGGCCTCTGGTTCGTAGATATCTCTTCACCCTATGACAGAAACCACACACATGCTATAGTGATATACTATATAGCTAGTACTGCTAAGACTGAATAGATTCCTTTGGGAGAGTTGATTCAACTTTCAGTTTAGAAGTTGCATTAGCAATAACAATACAGACTATATTAAATGATGGACTCACTGCAATGTCTCCAGCATAGCAATAGATGGCCTCAATGCCCTTCTTGGATGATTCCCTGAATTTCTACAACCAACAACAAAAAGCAATATGCATGCATGGGGATGAAACCTAAGTCATCACTGTCACTGTCAGAATAACATTGCTGCAATGCACAATTGTATGCTATTTATTATCATTGAGTGTGGAATTTGCTAAAAACAATAATTATGGCTAAAACAACAATTTGAATATCTTTTGCATGTAGCGAACATAATTATCTGACAGCATGCATGCAGGGACAGCTAGCAAGTACATGCATGGAACATATCTGACAGCATGCATGCTGCAGCAGGGACACTAACAATGCATGCATGCAGCTCACCTTTGAGAGTGAAGGTAATTCCATACAGCAGGGACACTAACAATGCATGCATGCAGCTCACCTTTGAGAGTGAAGGTATTTCCATAAAGACTTCTTTGAGAGGAGCATCTTTTGCACTAATAACAAGGCTCTCGACTTTAGTGACTATCCCACCCTCCTTCTCATAGAACTCAACTTCTATCTCAATCCTGCAGTTCATACAGTTGGTGTATACTTTCTGTATAGCAATATAGTAGAATATAGTAGCTTCAAGTTGTGCTAGTTCTACTGAATCTGGAATCCGCTATTATTGAAGCCATACTTGCATCTGCACTGGCTCTCTGCTCACCACTAACTGACTAGAACTTTCATGCTGGATCAAAATATATACAGTATTCATGATTAGCTCACCCCATCTTTGAGACGACTGATACCAAGCAAGTCTTTGCGAAACTTCCTCTAGATGGTGAGAAAGGACCTGTTGCGAGCGGATCACCCGCGCCCCGCGGGTAGTAGCAGTTAAGGTCTAGAGCTCCAAACATGTCCGACTGATCATTCTGAAAGCTTGATATAGCTTTAGTGCTGCTCATTATCTTATCAGGGTAGCTAAGCAAGCAAGGTTTCTGTAGTAACAACAGTTAAGTGGTACTAAACTGTTTTACTCTCCGGTTTCTTGTAATTGTTATTATTGGGACTTAGCTATTACGCATGCGCAATGAATTAACTTTTTACTTCCTGGCCTGTTATGTAAAAATTAATAATTATAATTGTATATAGGTGGGTTAAAAATTATTAACTTGAATTGTGGATGTAGGTATGAGCACCACAGATTAATGGTGTACAGTTAAAAATGGTGAATGAATATTTATATTAGCTTGCGTGACGTAACTTGTGGATGTACCAGACGACCTGAACGGTCCATCCAAGGTCAATGCACTTTCTAATGACATTCTGGAAACATTGTTCAGCCTCTAACTCTGACATGTCCAGGACAAGAGCATCTTTGATGTAGTGTGTGTCTTCAACACAAGTCAGCTCAGGAATGCCTGTTGACCGCATAATAGAGAACAAGTTAATGATCAGGTCAGCATTTCGTCTCAAAATCATAAATGCTCGGAAACAGAGATGGCGATAGAGCTCAAAGTTTTCACTGTTCTAGAAGGAGGGACAGAAATGATACAGGGAGAGTGCATGGAACTCAAAGATAACTTACTTCTCCTCCCATGGCATATATGAAATCCGGAGTCAGTACAAAGGGGGCCCATTCTTTTTTGAACCCCTGAAAAAAGAGGAACAGAAATTATTTATCCAGCTGAAAATGATTTATTTTAGAAATACCATGAAATATTTGATGTTGCCCAGAAAATGGCCAAAGTCAATGTGGAAGAGGTTTCCAGAAGTGGTAATCATTATGTTGTCGTTATGACGATCTCCAATACCCTGAGGGGAAGGGGGGATTGCACATGAAGTATATCTGCTAATTCTCTGAATGTGACCCATGCAAGCACATGCATGGACATGCATGCACCTTCTCTTACCAAAGTGTAAGTGGCCACGGAATACCCAGCACAGGAATGGACAAAAGTCTTGATGGCCTTATCTAACTTTTCCTTATCAACTTCTCCAAACTCACTGCATGATATTAACAATCATACATACATCATGTGCTCCAGAACCAACTCACTTGAGCTGATGACTCTTGATCCACTGATACAATTTCTTACTCCCAGTCACACCTGACACCTGAAGGAGTGCACAATGCAAGTTATATTATTATTATTATATTATTATGCCTTACTTCTGAGATAGTCTTTGAATTTTTGACAACTTCAATGAATCCACTGTTGTAGCCCGTAGCCATACATCCATAAGAAATGAGTTTAAGATCAAGCCCTTCATTCTGCCAAAGCTAGAAAATAATATTGCAGTCAGGTGATAGTCATGTGATCTGATCTAGCTGACCTTATCAAAGAGGGCCAGCATTCTGAGGGTGATCATGTCCTGCCTGAGGTCATCTCCCATCTTCATGATGAGTTTTATCGGTTTAATGGTGGCCACTGACCTGCTGACATTCATAAGCTCCAACCACATCGGCCGCTGTATGAAAACATTTCAATATGTGACAACAAGTTGTAGTAGAGTTAATAATAATAAGGTTATTACAAGTTGATATTGAGCTGGAGTAATCATGAATAATGATTATAGCACATTCATAAGGGTTTGGCATAGCTATCTATATGAATAGACCAATGCATAGGTTATATGAATGCCAGTGTCGCTGTATACAGGTTTTTTGAAGGCATTTTTGGGGGAATTATACCAAATTGGAAAGATTATCACCTCAAAGGACAAGAAGTACTTTCAGCAGAATTATTGATTGGTGAAAATGTAATTAATTAGGTGTGTGTTACAAGTCATGCAGTGGGGCTGATATAGAGGCCATTGCAGTGTTAGATGTTTTGCCTCCATGCGTAATAGAAACAGTTTCTTGTCGCCACACTAACTATACATTCCGTCCAATAATAGCTCTCATTCATCACTGACCTTAGCTGAGCTGAGAATCTTGGATTTTTCTGGCCTCATTCTTCCCACCACTAACCTGGAATTATTATATGTTGGTCCAGCAACTATAGGATATGCTTTTATATATATTGCAAGGTCATACCCTATAGCTGAACCGACCTTGGATTGCTGACAGGAAAGAAAGCCCTTCTGTCCAGCTGAGCTTTCTTGAGAGCACGTGGAAGAGCTGCTTGCATGGCCATTTGATCCTTCCCATGATCTTCTCTCAGTTTCTTTCCAATGCCTTGCAACAAATTCTGCACTTCGAGTTGGTCCTTGAACCGATTCTGTCCAAGTGAAGGTGCATCAGCATGTAGTTAGTCACTGTCTTTATCTTAAAATTAGGTTGACTTACTATCATTGCGTCACCACATCCAGTCAAATAAGCCTCCAGAATTACTGAAAATCGTGGCACATATTGAGAACAATCCATTTCACAGCGCAAGAACCTAACAATAATTAATAATAATACACTATAATCCTGATTAACTTCATATACCAAAAGAAAAGATGGCCAATTTTTTTATCCTGAAGAGCTCGGTTGAGCAGCAATCTCACCAAAGCACTATCATGAAATGGTTCAAACTTCAGAGCCTGCAAGCAAATTATTATCAATAATAATTGCACATAAGTAGACACTATTATTTTAACCTGTACTAGTTGAAGGAGGTAGTGTGGAAGATTATCTGAGACGAGCTTTTTGTCCAGAACTTTAGTTGCAAAGTTGCGAACATTCTCATCAGGAAACTCACAATCAAGAAGTGTGAATGCAACCTGATAAGCCCATGCACAGATGAAGCCATTATTATCACATAGCTACATTGTCTGCAGCATACATGAGTAGGGATGTCATCGATGCAGTTTTCAAGTTCCTCCAGTAGCTCATAGACCTCAAGTCTCTGCAGGAGGTTGTCCCAATTCACTGCTTTCAAATGCTTTGGCAAATCCTGCAGGTATGATATGAGTATGACAAGTGTCATATGGCCTTAGAGGGTTGGAGTAGCAACACTTGTTTATTCTTCCTTACACTATAATTCTCTTTAGTTCTACTGGCAGAAGAGAATTTCAACTTCAGGTGTGCCAAAAAGTGTTGATATAACTTGCGATCTTTTCTCCCACTTAGCCTGCATTAGTGTGTGTCATGCTTAAAGTATTTAGCAAATTATTGCTACTGACGTGAAAAAACTGCTTCTGCTCTCTTTTGAAGTGGAGGGATAGATGACCTCGACAGTGGACTCAGAAGGTATGATCTCCAGCACAGCTCTGATGGCTGCTGCATCAGGGTTATTGGCAGCTGGTCCTGCGAGGATGGATGAGAGTTTGGCACCTTCAAGTTCAAGGATGGAGCGGCTGGAGATTGTGGGTTTTCGTTTTTTGCTGGTTTTCTCTGGTGAATTCATAACAGCTTTCCACAGGTGGAGAGTGGAGATTCCACTAGAGAGCCTGCTCCTTCATTATACCAATCATTCTATAAGTAGCTACATCATATTTTATAACGCAGAGCTTACTCATGGTTAAAAACTGGCAATAGTCCCCAGAAATAGGTCAGTGAAAAAAAGTCCCTCAAAATGATCAAGAATTTTGCTTCCTATAAGAAGAAAGCTGTAGCTTACAGATTGAGGAGGCTTGGAATATGCACCTTAGGAACATCACATATTTTGATGTTAAACTCCAAAGTTTCATCCCAAGTAGCAGTGAAGGAGATGTTCAGTTTTTTGGAGGTGCTTTGAGGATCAGAGAGATTGATAGCTCCCAAATGAAGAGAGACCTCAACAGACAGGGATTCAGTCCCCTGGCTTAAGTTGAGATTGTCCACATGTTTGACTTTCACTCTACAGCATGCAATAAAATTAAATTAATAAAATAATAGCTAATAGTAATAATTTGAAGTACCTTAAATTGTCATTGATATTCCATGAGGAATTCACAGAAGAATCCATATTGATGAGGTCATAGTGATGAGGAACTGACCTTGTGGATGGATCCAGCAAAGGCTTCTGTAATAAGGGATGCACTCATGAATAGCACAAACATATATATATATATATATATACTGACATCCATGGTAAAAGAATTATACAGCTCCACATTTGGTCGCTTCACTATCGACAAATGAATAGGATCTCCCTTTGCTATACAGCTGGAGAAAAGAATGATTTTTGTTAACAAATTTCCTCTGTATGCTGGCTGCTTACTCTCTGATGTCTTTGAAAGAGATGATTTCATGATTGCCATGGATGTAACTGTCTTCTCCAGAGACTTGCATTGCATATTTACTCACACTAAAGACACATGGTGAGGTATTATAGCTACTGGTACAAGTATAGCAAAAAATGCTCACTCATTTCCCACTAATCCACAGGCAAGAACACAGGGAAACACTTCCTCTAGCACTTTAGTGGCAGTGGCATAGACTGCAAATATGAACAGTGAGGACTCAGGTAATAATGACATGAAGTTATATTATACATGATTCAAAATCAACTTACTATGGATGGACTTGGTGTAAGAGAAAACATCCTCAAAATGAAAGGTTATGGCAAGTTGGTTGGTGATTGGTATCTGCATGCAATTAGAATTGCTCCATATTTTTTTGAGCAAGGGCTTAGAAAGAATACCTTGAGTGAGATAATTGGTGGAGCACCACCGGTCATCACTTCAGGGGAGAGAGAGTACTCCTCAGTATTCCTTGTACTGGTGACCATGGATACAAACCTATAATAATGTAATTGTTATTCTTTAATTGACTGGAAAGTGAAAGTATACATTCCATTCTGTGCATGCATGCATGGATTTAGCTCACTCATATAGTGTTCTCCTAG
The DNA here is from genome assembly GCA_963924555.1 of Crambe crambe. Lineage (NCBI taxonomy): Eukaryota > Metazoa > Porifera > Demospongiae > Poecilosclerida > Crambeidae > Crambe > Crambe crambe. The sequence continues at coordinate 148,041 of OZ004583.1, forward strand.
CCAATGTCACTTCTGATTTGTCAGGGGAAGCAACCATTCTGTAGACAGGAATGTTCCCTTGCAGAAAAACGACCTTATCCAGTACCACACAGGTCAGTTGTGTGATTCTGAATAAGATACTCCTCTCCTTGTGATCAGGTGAACGGGTAAACTTGGCAACTATCTTTCTCGGCACTTCACTGGACTTATGGAAAAAGCTGAAATATCTGCATAATTAAGAATAAACAAAGTGGTCACTATAGCTACTGGGTATTTTAGTGATTAGGTATAGAGCGTACAAGTACTGGGACGGATTTAGAAGTTCATATGTCATTCCTTCAACAGAGTAAGTTAGAACAAGAGGCTTTGCTTCAATGCTCTGCTCCAACCAGTTGTCTCTGCATGGAAGAGAGATTAATAAGATGTCTACCCCTGCATATACCTTAATTAATAAACTACTAGCTAGCTAACCTCATTTCTTCTGATATGGCTGCTCGAAAATTCCTGACTGTTTTGCTAGCTGCCATGCATGGATATAGAAACCATAGTGATGGACTCATACATGAAAAATATGCAGTTGTTGCTAGTAAGTATATCATGCAAGCAATTCACCATTGTAATCCAACTGCACACTCCAGTCATTCCCTTCCATCACAACTTGCACCTGCGAAAACGAGCATCATGTAGTAATTAAGGTTAAGCTATAGCTAGCTAATACCTTAAATTCAGCACTAATACTGCCCCTGGACTCTCTACTCCTGAGAACTGGTTTTCTAACAAAAGGTCTTCTTGGGAAGAATGGCTGTGGGTGCAGGCTGTCATCAATATTTAGAACTGTTTGACTGTGGAATAGTTTGTGGAGCTGTGATCCCAGTGGATAGGTGTCAAGAGAGGATAAATGAGTGAGGGTTGACGACTTCTTCTTTGAAAAAAAGTCAGGAGTCTCCTGGTCGTCAATCAGTTGCTTATCATTTGAATTAAAGCTGACTGCTTTCTTCATACTGGATTTAGTAGTGTCGGGACTAAAGCTTGTTTGGGTGATTGGGTGGAATTCATCCTCGGAAGTAGAAGCGATTCTATTTTGCATCCTTCTCACCATCTTACTGCTCATGTGATATGATCGGACATCAGAGGATCTCTCATCACAGCATATTCCACTGTCTCGTCCTGTCCTGACATCATCTGGCTCATTTCTATAGCATTTTTAATGATAACAAATATTTAGATAGTGCATATGAAATGTGGTATCATAGCTAAACAGAAGTAAAAGCAAAGACTTACTTTTCAACTAAAAACAAGACTGGTTTGGTATCATTTTTCAAGGCCTGTGTCAGGTAAGAAACTTCCAGTGGTATACATCTCAAATCAACTTTCTTCCCCTACAGGAATAAAAATAGCCAGCATGTTTCTTACTGTAGCAGAATTAATTTCAGACCTTGCTGTGTCCTTCGAAACACTGCACATCGTTCAGTAGATCTGAGGAGTTGATAGGCAGGCTACTCTCCCTTAGGCTATGCAGCAGGGGAGCATCATATGCAGCCTGCACGTCCAAGTCATGGCGGAAAGGGAATCCATCTGCATCTGCGCTTGAGTAGGTCACAGCTATTTCGATCCTCAGCTTGCTATAAAATAAATTATAATTAGCTATAACCGTATGAGATCTAGTCTATCTATGTCTACCTAAAGTTGCTCATCTGTGGAATAAATTGATCGCTCATTTTCAACTGTTAGGCTGCGCAGTTACTCATGAATAATTCTGTCGCTATTAATACCCACTTCAAAGTAGGTGTGGCAAGTAGGCGTGGTCACCTCGGGTGCTGAATTTTTACTTTCAATTGTTTACATAAACAATAATAATCTGCAGCTTCAGGCAATGAATCCTGGAAATGAGAGCCAAATAAACTCGGTCACGTTAGTGCTGGAAACGGGGGAGAGATTCGAAAACGTTCCTCTAGTCAACAGGGAAGCCACTACCACTCTAGCTGAGTTTCTGGACCAAGCCCTCAAGGCTCTTGAAGTAAATAATTAGCTGGTTTGTAAGCTAAATACGTAGAGCTGGTAGCTCTATATTGGGTTGAGAGTGAAGCTGAAAGTATTAGCTATTAAAGTTCAGTCATCAGAAGCCATCCACAGGGATCACACCCAGCAAATCCTTGATAGCTAAGCAGCTCAAGTTCCATCTGGTATGTGCTGGCTATGCTGCCTGGGAAGCCAATGTCCAGCTAATATCCTTTTGAGTGTGGGGGGGTGAAGTAAATTAACACTCGGTGGGGATTCTGTTTAGCACCTCATGGATTTTGATCTTTCCCCCTTATCCCTCCCCCTCCCCCTCCCCCCAGGATCAGAGTAGGATCCAGCTGCCAGACACCGATAATTTGATAGATCCAAGAGACTTTCAGGTGTATGATGGAGACCGGTCGACTCAGTTAGACCTCTCTCTGCCACTGAAGAACCAGTCCTACCTGATCTGTTGCCGCAACTCTGGCTTGACTCCTCTTCTCCACTTGAGTTCAACCATCTTTCGCAACGCACAACAGCTGGACAGAGAGAACAGAGCAAACACAGCTCTAAGAAGACAGAATATGGACAGGTAAGCAATATTTGACTTCCTCCTGATGCTGTCACATGACAATCATGTGATTAATTATTGGGTGCATGCAGGAGGATGCAGAATAGTCCGCCAAGAGTTCCTGAACGTGATTCCTCCCTCCATGGTCATGTGACCAAGGATGAGGAAGTCCTATTCCTAGCAGGTAGGAAACCATACACACAGCATGCTACTACTACGCCCACCAGTTCTCGTGGAGTACAGCTCACTGTCAGTACCTCGAGCACTAGTCTCACCTCTGAGGGAGCAGGGCTCCCAGGAGCTCTGACCGAGGATGACACTTTAGAGCGGATCTTTCATGGGTCCTCTGTTTCTCTGGCAACTTCTGAAGATGCTGCTTCCATCCATTCCTCAACTTCGGACCATAACGCCCTGGGGGCCAGCACACCTGAGTCTGTACGACGAAACCTCCTCCGTCCAAGTTCTCAAGGGTCATTGAAGTTGAACCCTGCCCCTCGTCCCGAGAGTCCCAACCCCCCAGGGTAAGGCTCGTGATTAGGAGTGACCCCATTGTTTTGGACTATGACTCTAGCTCTTCTGTCAGCACATAATTGTCATTTGTTTAGAATTAGCACAAATGAAAAGCAATTATTCCCAGTCCATCTTATGGTTTCACTCTGATGAGGTGTTTATGTAGCCTGTGTCCACAGCTTATACCCATTTCACTAGTCAGCAGCTGCTGGCTGGGCTTGACTTGTCCATCTTGGTGTGCGATCAAGGTAATCTTGTATGATGATGCAGATCTGTCCCTCCTTCCCGATCATCCCATGGTCACAGACCCCTCCGAGGGACTGTTTCCACCCCACCTCCCTCAGATGGGAGGAGCGGGTTAGACCAGATCTCGGAGGAGGGTGTTGATTCCTTAAGTCCTTCCAACCCACTCATTGGTCAAGACTCCTTGCCAATCTTCTTGGAACCGCCTACTCCCACATCTCCCCCGGTGTCCACCACATCTCCCCAGTTGCACAAGAAGAGGAGGATGGCCCAGTCACGTCGGTCCAGGGGAAGGACAAGTGAGGATCATGGAGGGGCTGGCGAGGGAGGAAGTCGGCCTGCTGAAGGGGAGGAACAAGTAAGTCACATGATACCACACCCCCTTAATACTTAGTCATGTAACACCACAACTCTTTATACCATACTTAAGTCATATGACACCACACCTCTTTATACTTAAGTCATGTGATACCACACCTGTCATGTGACACCCACCCTCTTTATATTAAGAAGTAGACCTTTCATGTACTGCAGGTCACAGCCCCTGCAAGCTCCATCCGACGTAACCATCGAACCATCTATGCCAAGTCCCGTGCCCTCTCCTATAACTTCTTCCCTCTGAGAGTGTTTGGTAACATCAAGACCTTCACTGTGGAGTTTGAGATTCCTTCTGCTGAACTCAGTGTGCAAATGGAGATCAGGGGTAGGCAAACATACTACTGAGTGGGTGGGTGGATGGATAAATAGGGTAAGCGAGTGGGTGGGTGGATGGATGAATGAGTGGGTGAGTGGGTAAACAAGTGGGTGGTGGTTATTTGATTGATGGCTCCTGCCCTTATAGGTGACTTTACAGTCGGACAAATCAAAGATAATCTGTGGACCAGTCTAATGTGAGTCAACACCCAGTGTAATCAAGCCACAAGCCACCATTTCACCCCACCCCCCTCCAATGTTGCAATGTGTGTGCAGGGATCAAGGTGTGCTTGGTGAGGATATTGGGTTATGGTGTGACCCTGAGAACTTTACCTTCACCTACAAGATGAAGGGTGAAAAATATGAACTGTATGATGAACAACAAATCTTGTGAGTCAGTTGCAGCATGTCAGAGTGAGTGTTTTCATTATGTGTCGGTTGGCACCCAGTCAAATGGCACAGGTGATCCAGCACTGGCGCACAGAGAAGAGGGAACATGGTGTGTTGGTGGTCGAGGAGAAGAGAAGTGAAAGCAAGGAAGAGAAAACCCTGAACATGGAAATCTCAGCCATGATTGGAATAGGTCTCTACCAGCTCCAGTTTGCCAACAATGATGAGCTGGACATCACTCGCCGGAAGATGGTGGCGTGAGTGTACAGTGAGAACCTCCGATGAAGGACACTCAGAAAGAGGACAAACATCTCAACAAAGGAATCCAAAAACACACGCTCTATATATACAAAGTAACCTCCATAAGAGGACAACCCTCTCTACAAAAGACAAAGAGTGGGTCCCAAGTGTGTCCATTATTCGGAGGTTTCACTGTATGAGGTTCATCGTTTTGCATACATAGTCACTTGCATCAACATTTGCTTTTCATGGGTTTTGACACACATTGCATGCTTCAAGTTTATCATTAACTTTCAGTGTTCGAAGGAGTGCTGTGCGGTCACGTGACCTTATTCAGTACTGCATGGAGACTGACTTGACCTTTCAAACTATCCCACCACACATACTCAAACATGTGAGCTTTCCCTGTCAGGGGGGGGGGCAGTCTGTGGTCCATTAATTTAGTGGTTTCTTGCTTATTTTGTAGATGAATGAACATAAAATTCTAATTCGTGTATATTACAACATTGGAGAAGACACATCTCAAGTCCAGAGAGCTTACCAGACTTTTCAGGTGGAATGTAAGTCCTTACCTTTTGTACTTTGACCCTTGTACATATTATGAAGTCATGTCTTATGCATACAGTGTCCATGTCAGCTGACGAGCTGATACCTATGGTCTTCCCAGATAGCGATGTCAAGAAACAAAGATACAATATCCCACAGGATTGGTACATACGTCAGCATAAAGTCTTGCTTTTCATCAATCCTCTCTGTCTTTATAGTGACCCTAACGACTGTGTCCTGAAAGTAACAGGACAAAATAGTTATATCCATGGTTACCAGGAACTGAAGCAGTTTTGTTATGTTGTGAAGTGTGTGACAAAAAAGGAGGACATAGAATTGGTGATGGTCAGGAAACTTAATCATGACATTGACAAACCCAGAGATGTTGAAGATGTGAGTGTAATGCAATGAAGAGGCGATATACTGATGACCCTTTACCAATTATTGTTTTTCTTTTATATAGTGGAATTTAATAGATGGTGCTACCGGGGAGACTGGTTCCCATAGTGACCTATCTGCCCTCAGTAAAGAGCACACTCAAGTCTTTACAATGTCTATGTGGGACATTCCAAGAAAATTCAGGTAAGGACGTCTGTGATTGAGAACAATTAAGGAGTAATTCGATTGTGATGTCTGCAGGGTACGAATCGTAGGAGTGGACAATGTGGGCAGCCCAGAGTGTGAGGTGATTTATGTGGAGGCGTGTATCTACCATGGAGGGGAGCCTCTGGGCGATACCAAGTTCACCAGTGAGGTGGCTGTCACCACCTATCCTCGCTGGAACCAGTGGCTGGTCTTTGACATCCCTATAAAGTGTCTCCCCAAGGCAGCCCGTCTCTGCTTACAGGTATTTGATAACAAAATCTCTAATCAATGCACACCTTTGGGTTAATTCTTGTTGGCAGATTATTGGGGGTCACCGTCACAAGGACACGAAAAAGAAGAGTATGCGTGGGCGTAAGACCATAGGACGGGATGATAAGAAAGGAGAGTACTTTGACAAATCTCTTCATTGGGTCAACATGCAGATACTGGATCACAGGTAGACATTTTCACTAGTTTGTCCCTCCTTTGATCATAATTCTTCTGCAGGTCTCTACTGCGACAGGGTTTGGTACAACTGAACATGTGGCCTGTATTGCCCGAGTCCCAGAAAGGGGGACCTGTGGGGTCCACTGCTGTTAACCCTGACGGGAACAACTCTGCTGCTCTCTACATTGAACTAGACACGTACTCTCACCCAGTTGCTTGTCCCACTCATGGCTGGGGTGAAGAGATGCCCATGTAAGTCACATGACCTCATCTTTAATCTGTGTAATCATCTTTCTCTCCACAGGTCCATAGATACAACAAACACGAGTTTCAAGAAAGAATTGGATGTCATTATCAGCTCAGACCCTCTGACCAAACTGACTCCTCCACAGATGGAACTTCTTTGGAATTTCCGGCAGTATTGTTCGACAGTGCCCGAGGCCCTGCCTAAGCTCCTACGCTGTGTGGACTGGGGAGATCTGGAGAAAGTGACAGAGGTCCATCGCTTGCTGATGGTTTGGATGCCCATCACGCTGGAAGTGGCACTGGAGCTGTTGGATTACCACTTTGCTGATGAGAAGGTCCGGACACTGGCAGTCAAGAGGGTGGAGAAGCTCTCCAATGATGAGTTACAGGGATTTTTGCTTCAGTTGGTGCAGGTAAGTCATAGAATCCCTCCTTCCCTCTCCAACATGGAGAATTTCAAATATCTCATGTGCAGGTCTTGAAGTTTGAGTCCTATCACGACAGTGCCCTGGCCCGATTCCTGCTCAAACGTGCACTTCAGAGCAAGAAAATAGGTCACTTCTTCTACTGGTATTTGCGTTCAGAGATGGACACTCCCGAATTCAACCAGCGCTTTGGCATCCTCCTGGAGGCGTATCTCCGTGGATGTGGTGAAGCCATGTTTGTAAGTAATTCCTTTAAATATTTCATGTTGATCAACTCTATTCTCTTTCCCCTTTTCATTTCCTTCTTGGTGGGCATGCAGCGTGAAATTCAGCATCAACACAAAGCAGTGTGTGACATCATGCAAGTGGCAGCTGCTGTGAGTCATTTCTCATAAGATCTTGAGGTCTGGAACATCCTTTATCCTTCCTTCTCTCTCCCTTCCCTCCACCCTCTCTTCTCTCTCCCTTCCCCCACCCTCCCTTCTCTCCCTCCGTCCCTTCTCTCTCCCTTCCCTCTCTCCCTTTCCTCCGCCCTCCCTTCTCTCTCCCTTTCCTCCGCCCTCCCTTCTCTCTCCCTTTCCTCCGCCCTCCCTTCTCTCCTTCTGACTTAGATCAAGCGACAGATGGAAAAGAACAAACTGGACTTTGCTCGTGATTCCTTGAGCAAGTACCAGTTCCCCACCTCCTTCAGTCCACCATATGACCCCATGGTTTCCATGGGAAATCTCCATGTACAGAAATGTCGAGTCATGGATTCTAAGAAGGTATCAAGCTGCGTGCTTCTGGAATGGTAATTCTAGATCTTTTTTTCTGTCCCCCAACCAGACGCCATTGTGGCTTGAGTTTGAGAATATGGACCCTACCAACATCTCCAAAAAGCCCATCAAAGTCATTGCCAAACATGGTGATGATCTCAGACAGGATATGCTGACTCTACAGATGTTGGCTCTGATGGAGAAGGTCAGAGTGCAGTGAGGAGGCAGTCCCTATTAATCTCTCTCTCTCTCTCTCTCTCTTACATATAGATGTGGCAAGCCAATGGACTGGACCTTCACATCATTTCATATGGTTGCATAGCAACAGGCAACAATCAGGGTGTAATACAGGTAGTGCAGGATGCTGAGACAGTTGCCAAGGTAACACAAAGGAAGAAAGGAAAGGTAGGGGGTTAGAATGTTTTAATTCTATACACAGATCCAGCAGAATCATGGTGGCTCCTTTTCAGCCCTCAAAGAAGAGCCTTTATACGACTGGCTCAAGAAACAAAATCCAACGTAATTTTTGAACTGGTAAATTAAGGGTCATTACTAGGGTCTGTTGTTATGTAGGCAAGGTCGACTAGAAGCTGCTGTGGAAAGGTTTATGTTGTCATGTGCTGGCTATTGTGTTGCCACTTACATCTTGGTAAGTGCACATGGTGCTTGGATTACAAAGTTTAGTACCTAATTGATTGGTTGTTTGGGACTAGGGTATTGGGGATCGTCATAATGACAATGTGATGGTGACCACATCTGGAAACCTCTTTCACATAGACTTTGGCCATTTCCTTGGAAATAAGAAATATATTATGGTGAGAGAATGGCTAGAACTCTAGCTGTGTAGAGTGGTAGAAGGGTTAGCTGTGTAGAGTAGTAGAAGGGTTAGAACTTAGCTGTGTAGAGTGGTAGAAGGGTTAGAACTCTAGCTGTGTAAGAGTGGTATGATTTACATTATGTTTCAGGGTGTGAATAAAGAAAGAGCTCCTTTTGTTCTCACTCCCGACTTTGAATATGTGATGGGGAAGAGGGTAAGTCTCTCTGTTGTTTTCACAGGCAGTTCAACATATCCTTTTCCTCCTCCCCTCATCCCTCTCCTCCCCATACCTCCCCTCTCCTTGATTTCTCAGAATTCTGAGACCTTTCGCAGGTTTGAGGAAACAGCTGTTAAGGCTTATATGATCATACGCAAGAATGCAAATGTGCTGATCAATCTCTTTTCCATGGTGAGTTCTTGTTGACATGTTGTAGACAGGTTGTAGACATGTGTGACACGTGTGCAGATGAAGTGCACAGGAATCCCTGAACTGCAGAGTGTGGAAGATTTGGAGTACCTGCGCAGTGTCCTTGTTTTGGGGCGTTCAGATGCTGAGGCCAGGGAACATTTCAAAGCTGAGATTCAAAAGTGTTTGAAGCTGCAGTGGAGCACTCAACTCCTCTGGCTCTCCCATAACTTGGTGCATAGAAACTAGAACACACTTTGCAGCAGAAAAATATCCAACACTAATCATTACTTTTAACCGAATTCACTGATGTTTTTATCTGTTCATGAATTTTGTGATCTGCTCATGCGCAGTACAAATTACTGCGGGCGGGTTATACCCGCCAGGCCGGTAGGGTGTGGTCAATTAATGAGATGAAGAGGAAATTAATTAAACTCTTTTTAATGGCTACGCCCGATGGTAGTGATAGGTTGAGTAGAAGTATAACGCAGATTAAAGACTTGCGCCCAGGAATGAAAAATGTCACCTGTCACTTTATAGTTATAGACAAGGGTTAGTGGGGGAGAGACTCGGTGGAGGTAGCTAGATAGCTCCAGGCCAAGGAAAACAAACGTGGATACTGCATGCACTGTACAAATCAATATAGCCACGCCCTTGATGAGATCATGTGACATAAGACCCCACATGATATGAGTGTACTCATCTCTGCCCCCCCTCTCCCCCTGGGTTGCCACGTTCACATGTTCTTTCTCCTCCTCCTCCAGGTACGACCAATCACACGAAAGACGGGAGCGTGGTGAGGAAATGTCGGGTGGCAGACAAATCTGCCTCTATCTGTTTCTCTCTCTGGAACGAGCAGGCAACTGCCATAGAAGCTGGAGACATTCTAAAGCTCACCAAAGGGTTAATACCAAAACATCAAATCCCAACCAATTCTCACATGCCAAAACATCAGCTAGATTGATGACTATGTATACCCCATTCTCCCCTCGATATGCCCATAATTACAAGATATCTCCTAGACCTGAGTGTGTGAGGAGTTCATGGTTGTATTGGTGCAGGTACACATCAATATGGAAAGGCTCGATGGTTCTCTACAGTGGCAAGTATGGGAAACTGGAGAAAGTTGGAGAGTGAGCAATACTGAGCTAGAACTAGGTCCATCTTTTTATTTAGAGCTGAGTTTGGGCTGTGGGAGTCCATCCATACCTTTTAGAATTGGGTGCTTGGATGTGTTTCTCTTCTGTTTTATTATACCTGTAGGTTCACTATGCTTTACTTGGAGACGCCTGATATGAGTGATACTAATCAGGACTTTATTGCTCAGCATCAGCAGCAGCAGCAGCAGCAGAGAGGACAACTCCCACCACCTGCTAGCTCTGGGGGATGGGGCCCAGAGCGAGGACCACCCACTTCATCACCTGGGAATGGCAGAATGGGAAACAGACAGTCGGTTTCGGGGAATTGGAATGGAAATAATCACATAAGTGACAGACAGGGGACACCTCCTCCTTCACTAATAGCTGCTCCTCCTCCAGGTCACATGACACATGAACCTGATCACATGGGCAGTAGTATTAGCGGAAGTGCCCCTGGCCCTTACCACCCCTCTGGTCCACAACAGCAACAGATTGGACAATTCGATCTCCCACATCAACACAATAATCACAGGGGTCTTCCCCTTAGACATCCCCTCCCTAGCAGCACTAGCAATGAACGCTACCAACCCTATCCAAGACTACCCACTAACCACCACAAACCTGATCCTCGATTAGGCTGGAGATAATTATTTAAAAGTATATATACCAAATTTAATTGAATGGGAGCACTTAATAACACAATATTTTTTTTTCAAACAATAATATATATATACATGTTCCAAAAAGAGAAAATCTTAGTTTTAATGTGCAGCAATTTATGAGATTCTTGTCATGCATGGCTATAGATAACACTGTATGTATTACAAGTCATTAATTATTATACTGCTATTTGGTGCACAACACGGAACTTCATTCTCTATAAATTACATGTTGAAGAAAGTGTATGACAAAAAAAAAAGAAAAAAAAAAAAAGGTACAAGTAACACGTTGCATAGCAACTCACAGGAAAAACAACTTGTTTGCAGTCCAGAAGATAAAGGAATAATTAAATAGAACAGATATAATTACACTATTATTACTTAGCAACAGCCTTTCTTTTTGTTCTGGGCACTGCCATCCAGCCGAATGTCGGGGACAGTGTTGACTTGGGGCTTGTAAATGTCATCATTCTCTTTGGCCAGGGCATCTTTAGCAATTTTCTGAAAGGCATGTTCCACGTTGATGGCTTCTTTTGCACTGGTCTCAAAGTAAGGGATGTTATTTTTTGACTCGCACCAGTTTTGTGCCCTTCTTTGAGGAACCTATAGAGAGAGAGAGAGAGAGAAAATTCAAATCACACCCACTTCAATAGATTTTCAAAATAATGCACACCCCAGTAATATGTTCAGAATAAAGCATTATCTCTAATGTACTGTTATTAGAATGGTGCTGTAGTCTGCCATGGTGTAGGCCATTCAGCTTCCTTTCACTGTCTGTAACACTACAGCATCATGGTTGACACCACAAATTTTGATCTAGGCTAATTTTCCCCACAGGCTAGTAACATAGTAGATGGTTGCAGTGTCTTGTAACTTCGAAATACACTCACCTGTCTGTTTTCTAAGTCAATCTTGTTACCAAGGACAACAAAGGGGAAGTTTTCTGGGTCTCTTGGGCTAGCTTGGATGAGAAACTCGTCTCTCCAACTGTCCAACGTCTTGAAAGAGTTTGCATTGGTCACATCAAACACCAAGACACAACAATCAGCTCCACGATAGAAAGCCACACCCAAACTCTGAAACCTCTCTTGACCTGCTGTGTCCCAGATCTAGAGAAATAATGATTATATGTAACAGCAAACCAAGGTAAACCCTACATTTAGAGGGTAAAACCCCTACATTTCCCAATTTCATAATTAGCCATGCAGCAGACATACCTGCATTGTGACAAGCCTATCATCCACCATCACTTCTTTGGTAAGAAAGTCAGCCCCAATAGTGGCCTTGTATTGAGATGTGAACTTCTTGTTAACATACTGGTTCATAAGTGACGTCTTTCCGACTCTGAGAGAGTGAGAGAGAGAGATTCAATTCCTTAGTCACAACATATCAGTGATATAGGAACTGTTTATCTTTTGATGTGTGATTTCAAAAAGTGAAGTCACACTGAGACACACAGCAATAAAGAAAGCATGTATGATAAGAAACCTGTGCTTAACTGTACCTTTTCATTGGTGAGTCTTTAGATCACTATCACATGACCCTTGGACTGATAGAAAGACTTGTTGGAGTACTACAGGTCACTCACTATACTTGGCATAACTAGGGCAGTCTATTTATAGCACACTCTCAATATAGCAATCATTTGACACATGTGTCTGCACACACCCCCCAACCAGTAAGCCAGCAAAGCCAGCTAAGTATAAAGCAACCTTTCATGTCACCAGATCCACACACTGTAACAAGAGTGAGGTCCCTTTTCACTTTATGCCGATTTTATACCAAGTACACACGAGGTATCCACTCAAGGTATTCAGCTTCACGGCTTTTAGTGAACTAGCTAGCAAGGGTTGATTTTTCTAATGGAATCATGTGATCTGACTAATTCTGGTCAGCAAGACTTAACTGGCAAATTATACAGGAGATGGGGGTGGAACATAGAACTATAGAGCCTTCTATACTAAACAAAATCAAGCTTAAAGGTGGTTCAATCATTGTATCTGTCCACCCCCCCCCCCCCCCCCCCCCCCTAATCTTAGCAATGTACCTAGCTAGATATACCTAGCTAGATATATATTGGAGTTCAAGATATACGCCCTCAAACAATACCACCACGCTACAAGACACTTAACTAACCACTTTATCAATAAACTCACCCACTGTCTCCAAGTATAATGACCTTTAACAACACCTTTCTTCTTGCAGACATGTTTTATAGTTAACTACGGTGAGAGATACACGAGTTTCTACAATCCAACCCTACAAACTATAAACTTAAGTCCGGCGGGTGACTCCTATACAGCGCTAATGAATCTTCTTTCACCGTCAGTAGATTTTGCTGTAACATGCATAATCTTTCCCGTGACTTTTGTGGTCACATGACTTGTTTGTGAATTCGCGCATCACGGATTAGTCGGACAGTACAGATCGTTGTTGGCCGGAAAAGTAATCAAGGGCTTAGGGCGTGGCTGCAGGCCAGCACATGCGCAGGATTGAATTTTTCCGTAAAAAAGTCTATGAATTTGCACCAATTAAGATCTATAGATACGGGGACTACTAAATCACTTTTAATAGTGTTCAAAAGTTTGCTGCTGCAAGCTAAGCAAGCATGTCTTTGACAGCCTTGATGATATGCCTGGCTGAGATGCCATAGATGTCCATCAGCACACTTCCTGGTCCACTGCGTGGGATTCCAGTCACCGCTAGACGGTGTACTTTTACATTCAGCTCTTCACTCAAAGCACCACACACAGCCTCACCCAGTCCACCTGCATAAAGAAACTCTATATAATGTGCACCCACATCAACAATTAAACCTGGATTCAAATTCCGGCCAATGGATCATGCAACTTCTATATCATAAGATACCTTGATCGTAGTGATCTTCCACTGTCACCACACGTCCACCAGTGTCTTTAGCACAGGAGATGAGAAGGTCTTTGTCAATAGGCTTGAGAGTGAAAGGGTCCACCACACGGATGTTAATCCCCTCCCCCTTCAGGGTGTCGTACGCCTTAATAGCTTCCTCCAAAGTCACTCCAGCACCTACAACAGTCACCTTATCCTCAGCAGATTTCCGCACAACCTAAAAACAAAGGGAAAAATCTTAAATTTTTATGTATTTATTATTAAAGCCCCACCTTGCCCTTTCCAATCTCAAATTTCTCATCATTGCCATAAATGACAGGAGTAGCTGGTCGACTGGTACGAGTGAATGTTATGCCCTTGTGGTTGGCAGCCAGTTCGATGGCTCTTTCACAGGACACAGCATCTGATGGGTAGAAGCACACGCCCCCAGGAATAGTACGGAACATGGCAAAGTCCTCCAGAGCCATCTGGGAAGGTCCATCCTCACCTGGAATAATGAATTATATTCTTTTATTCGAATTTCACACTATAGGAAGCTGTATACAAGATGCTGTAAATGATTGTCAGTTGCACAATCGATATCCCATTTAGTGGAAAGTTCTTCAGCAATTTGATTTAACGATTACCTCGCGTGTGCACAACTTACCAATGGAGCAACCAGCATGTGACCCAACAAAGTTGACCTGAGTCTGTGAGATGGCTCCCATGCGAATCTGGTCAAAGGTACGACTGAAAAATGCTGCAAAGGTGCTGCAGAAGACAATGTTTCTATCACGACAAGCCAATCCAATTCCAACCCCTACAATGTTCTGCTCGGCAATGAAGCACTCGACGTAACGATCAGGGAAAGCATTCTTGTATGTCAGAGAGAAAGTGGAATTTTTGGTGTCCCCATCAAGAGCAATAATACGATCATAGCTCTTTCCCAACTTGACCAACGCATCTCCATACACCTTACGAGTGGCCAACTAAAAAACAAGAACAACAAAGACTCAAATTGTTCCAGCAGATTTTGTAACAGAGACAGTGATCTATCAGAGCCAATGATCTGCAATGCATGGCCTTATACCCAAGACCTCCTTATAACCCCCCAGGTGGGTTAATTAACCCTGATAACCAACCTTATCTCCCAGCTTGTAATTGGGAGGGGCATTGAGTTTGACCTCAGGCAGAGTGAAGTGAGGAGCGTCATCGATGACCTTCAGGGGAGAGAGGCCATGGGGTCCAGGGTTTACTATCAGCTTCTGACAGGCCTCCACGGCAGGAGCAGCTTGAGCTCCCAATGCCTTACCATGCCAGTTCTCCAAGTCTTCCACATTAGGAAAACCCTTTCCTATAAGACGAAAGAAATAGAGTAGTTTACACAGAGGGAGAGAGAGAGAACTACAGAAATCTGATCTATGCAGAACAACAGTTAATCCTATGTCTATCTCTTCTTCATACCTTTGAGTGTCTTGGCGATCAAGCAGGTTGGCTTTCCCTTGCAAGTCTCTGCATCATAAAATGCACGACAGACAGCCTCTACATCGTGTCCATCAACAACAATCGCATTGAATCCAAAAGCCTCCATTCTAGCACGGTAGATGTCAGTGTTATGCTCCAGAGCGGCAGGTTGACTCTGCCCAAGACGGTTGACATCAATGATGGCCACAAGATTGTCCAGTTTGTAGTAACTGGCAAAGGAAGCTGCTTCCCACACGCTGCCCTCAGCACTTTCTCCGTCACCCATCACGCAGTACACACGATAGCTGCATGAAAACATGAGAAATTTTCCATTTGTGCTCATTGATGCACTATTTTCTGACCTGGCTTTGTCGTAGTACTTGCCACAGTAAGCCATGCCAGCTGCAACACCCAAACCTTGACCCAACGATCCAGTGGCCACGTCAATGTAGTTTTGGCGCTGCAGAAAAAAAATGAGGAAAAAGATTAAAAGGGACAAAGACAGATGTTTGATCGAGACTCACTGGAGTGGGGTGTCCTTCAAGGATTGAATCCACCTTCCTCAAGGTTAGCAAATGTTCCTTTGTCAGGAGACCAATCTCACACAAAGCAGCATACAAAATGGGACAGGCATGGCCCTGCATGTAATGGGAACAGTTACAGATACATGCATGGGAACTGCTAGGGGGAGGCCATACCTTGGAGAGCACAAATCTATCGCTGGAGACATGTTTGGGTTCCTCCACTACAAGGCAAGAGAAAAATTGATTAGGACAAGGTGAAGCCAATCTGCAATTTACATCATAAGCCAAAGGAAGCTCATGCCACTCAGGGCAGACACTTCCCTCACTAGAACAACTCAATGGATAAAGGAAGTGTAGGAGGGAAAAAACTAAGGGCTAGGGCTGCTAAGCTAGTTATGATGGAATGCAAATCTACGGTTCCTTTCACCAGTTCAGATTACAATTCAGTTCTTCCTTACCAGAGTAGTGCATGACTTGGAAGAAGAGTACAGACATGATCTCAGCAGCTGAAGCACTGGAAGTAGGATGCCTGCAATAAAAAAAGAGAACATCTTTCCATTCAAAGGAAGCCAGATTTATAAAGAGCACCTTAAACTATGCTCAATGATTAGGCTAACTGCACATATGTTGGCAAGGCATGCCCCTTACCCTGAATTAGCAGCAGTTGTCATGTTGACACTGTGGATGCGCATCTTATTGGCAATATCCTTGAGGGCCTGGATTTTCTTGGCGTCGGGTTTTTGGTAACTCATCTGCAAAACAGAGAAAGCCATTTTAGGCAGCCTCAGACTAGACAGTGACCTCGGCTCTGGCCGGGTGCATTGCAATCTTTAGACAGAAGCAGAGCCGCTGAGCAACTAATGGTATGTTCCTTACCTTGTCAGCGGTGCACTGCAGGAAAATGGAGACAAAAGATTGAAGTGGTGAGGAGTACCGTGAGAGAGCAGTAAATCAGGGCTCCAAGCGAGGAAGATATATAGAACTAGAAAGGGGAAGGGGCGTAGCTGAATGGCGTCATAGCAGGAAGTTCACAGTTGACCGGCAATTTTGAAAAATCGATGTCCGGCGCAGCGCCGTAATACGGGGGTGTGGTCATGTAGATGGGCATTATTTTAGATAATTGCCTATGTCACATCCCTGTTTAAGTACATTCCACTTTGTTCTGTTGCAGTCTGATGAAAGATTACTTGACTTTCAAGAATTTGAGAAAGCGCACACCTGGAAGTCAGAGTGACCCACTCTCAATGGATAGAAGAACAGCTTCTCCCCCGAGTAGTAGACTAGGGAGAGAGAGAGAGGCAGCTGCGGAACCTTTATTAGAAGAGAGAGAGAATTCAGGGAGTCAGAATGGATCCGCTGTGGATAGAACAAGAACACACTCGCCAAGCCACAGACTGTTAGGAGATGTGGAGTCTCCTGAATCTAGTATTGAAGGTGAGAGGTGTAGTGGTGCAAAGAGTCATGGAGGACATGGCCTTGGGCAGTCCTCCCAACACCACCAGTCGTATTCCTGTAAGGAGTACGAGGAGAGGGTGATCATTACTTCGGATCTAGATCGTCGGCGTGAGAGTGGAGATGGAGACAGTGGGATATCAGAACTGACGGGGGAGGAACATCCTCTCTCGGAGACGAGGGACAAGCCTTATGTGATGCAAGTGGAGAAGGAGGAGTCCCTTATCTTCATGATATTACAAATCATCATCCCTTTCTTCTTTGCTGGCTGTGGAATGATGGCAGCTGGACTGCTCCTGGACACTGTGCAAGTAAGCGAGTGATATGGATGCTTCAATTGACATTTCCATGTAGCAAGTGTGTATTTAGTAGAAAGAAAAGACTACCATTTATACACTGTTGAACAAGATGTCAGTACACTGCATAGTGACCGCTTATATATAAGTGACCTCAATAGAGAAGAGCTGTATCATGTATTGGGCTCCCCTTGGGGTGTTTATGTTACATTCGATTGTTATTGTTTTCACTAGCATTGGTCAGTGTATGTGGGCATAAACGAACTGTTCATCCTTGTTCCTGCATTACTTGGACTCAAGGGAAATCTGGAGATGACTTTAGCATCGCGACTATCCACTGCAGTGAGTTGACCTAGAGGTCTAGCTAACTCTGTGCTGTCACTCTTTCATCCTGAAGGCTAATGTAGGAGAAATGAAAACATGGTCCAATCGCTGGAGATTGACTTGGGGCAATCTCTCCCTCATACAGGCAAGTAAATTGCTCCCTTGATCTTTACTCTTCACCTGTTCTTGCTTTCTTCTTACAGATACAAGCACTGGTGGTGGCTGGGCTAGCGACTGTCCTTTCCATTGTCCTGGGACATGACCGAACTCCTTTCCGCCAGCTCTTGCTGGGGGCGTCATCAATGGGCGCAGCCTCCATAGCCAGTGCTATTCTCGGGATCATTATGATAGGGGTGGTCATAATCTCCCATTATCTCCACATCAACCCAGATAATGTGGCCACGCCCATAGCCGCTAGTTTGGGGGACCTGGTCACCCTTGGCCTGCTGTCTCTAATAGCACAGGGATTCTATGACACAGGAAGTAAGTTGATATGACACAGGAAGTAAGTTGATAGCAGGGGAAATTTAATCTTAAGCATAATAATCCATTTTCTATAATTATAAATCCACAGGACAGACAGTGATCTCTCCAGTCCTGGTGTCTGGCAATAGAACCAATGGAACAGATGCCACCCCCACGACCATGAATAGCACCATCTCACCAGGTAGGTGTGGAGTCATGTGGATCATTCACACCTTATGAATATCAATTGTATCTGTCTCCAGCTTCCATCATAGCATCATCCAGCACTGTCCTGGTCCTACTGCTCCTCCTGATCCCTGTCACTTTCCTCCTGGCCTACAAGAATTACACCACGCGCTCCGTCCTCATCTATGGCTGGTTCCCTGTCATCTCTGCCATGTTCATCAGCAGGTAGGTCCCTCCTTCTGATTGTGTCCTGGTAGATATTAACTGTGTCCTGGAAGTTTGTCCTGGTAAGATAGATACTACATTTGTCTTCTTGCAGTGGAGGTGGTTGGATCTTGTCTAAAGCTGTTAGCAAGTGGAAAGGAATAGCCATTTATTCTCCAATTATCAACGGTAGGCTATGACCTTTGACCTATGAATGACCCCCTCTTATTCATCTTCTACCTCCTGAAGGTGTTGGTGGTAACTTGGTGGCAGTGCAGGCCAGTCGTATCTCCACTTCCCTCCATCAAGTGGGCAGCCCTGGTCAGGAGGTCGTCTCCCCCTTGCACAAGTATCATGGTCCTCATCGGACTTTCTTCTGTGGAAGTAAGGGACTTGATGATATGATACTACAATTAGGATATAATTATGATCATATGATTCAACTTTGTCCAGACAAGCATGCACGTACAGCACGTGTTTTGGTCTGCATTGCCATTCCTGGTTCTCTGGCCTTCCTCTTCATCATCCATGCCATCTCTGCAGGACATACCACACAATCATTTATCTTCTATGTTGGATACCTCATCTGTGCCTTGCTACAAGTAATTAAATACCAACAAACAGTGGGCATTAATTAGAATTCATCCATATTATGTAGGTCATAATTCTGTTGCTGGTAGCGGACTGGATGGTGCACTTCACTTGGGGAATTGGCTATGACCCTGATAACATAGTCATCCCTTTCATGACGGCACTTGGGGATTTGTTAGGTACAGGGTTGTTGAGTCTCGGCTTCCTGATCATGTGGTACTTGGGAGACAGAGATGAAGATGTCGGAGAATGACAACCAACCACAACAGCATTCCTACATGTGCTGCTGTTAGTTTTGGCTCATAATACTTGCACAGCACTCCCATCTTTTGTACAATATTCTATTTTTGTACAATAATTGTCACTTCACCTTCATTCATCAAAGAGAAATTGTTATTTTCTGTGGAGCTGCGGGTGAGACAAAAACATAAAATTGGTATAATAAAATAAATGAAGTGATGAGTTTTGTTTAGTGATGGAATGGTGTTAGTCTGATGAAGGAGTGTTTGGTCGGGTGTCTTTGCACTGCTCCAGAGCGCAGGAGTAGCAGAAAGTTCTCCTGAGATACTCTGCTCATAGGGAGGTATGGGTCATGAGGCTGGTCCAGAGATCTTGTCAAAAGTGCCTATAACATTTAATAGCATTGCACAATGAGGTTAGTAAGGATCTAAGAGAATCGTTTACCTCTATAAACTGTGTCAGACCGACTTTTCTTGAAGTTAAAGTTGATCCGAAGTTTAGAGTGGTTTGCTTCAAACTCTGTAACACAAGTCAATTATAGAAGAATACCTTAGCTAGCAACTTTACTCACTTTGGACCGTCTGGTCTTTCTCTGTCCAACTCCACTCCCTTCATCATCACCACTGGCAGCTTCTGAGAGAAAGTACTCGTCTACAAATGATTCCTATGATTCAGGAGACCACGTAATAACTACTCAGTATGACACAGCATACTTACCAAGTGCTGCTTCAGTTCTTCACAGGATTCCTGTAGCTCTTGTGTTTTACTCCGAATATGATCTGATTCACTGCATGGAAAGGAAACTCAAATCGAGCCCTTTAAAAAAAAAAATTCAATTACTCATTGGAAGAGTTCTTTTCCATCGTTTTTCTTTTCAACGTCTCCAACAGCTGACTGGACTCTTTCAAATAGTTCTTTTCACTGAAATGGAAGAACATCTGATCGAAATTAATATCCCCATTTACTTCACTCCCTAAAAAATTGCTTTCTTCAGTTGGTCTAATTTTTCCTTCAACCAAACTCTTCATAATGCTCACCTCTCCAACTCTTTACTAGCAGCAAATCTCTCCTGCTTGACTGACTTGAGAACATCCCTCAGCTGCTCAATACCACCTTCAATCTGCCACGCGATTATGCACAGTGATGGAGATATTTTGAATTGAGTTGATTACCCTACCCTTCTCTTGACATGCTCCTCTTCAGTCCAGTCTCTATCATCTGGTAGCAACCGTGTCTTCAACACTGTCACTTCTGCCTGCAAATATCGTTGTCGTAACAACAGGCCTGTGCACGACTCCTATCAAAGAAAGATAGAAAGCTTATGAGGGCCTATAACTCCACACACTGCTCATGCATATTGAAGCACGCTGGGAGATAATATACACTTTTAGCATGGCCCAAGTGGTAATCCCACACCCACTCACCTCATCAGCAGCTGGAGGAGATGGAAGACAAGAGGACTCTTCCCTCATCTACACCAGAATAAGAGATCAAGAGAAATAGATCCCAATACTATTATCTCACCTGCTTTATGGCCGCTCTCAACTCCTTGCACTCCTCTGTCAGCTTCTCCTGGAAAGCCTTTCCCACTTCCAACCTTTGTACTCTCTCCACCAGCAAGTGAGCCTGCGGGATCGTCAAACTGCTCAACTCACTACTTCAAAGAGCTTATATTCGATACCTTGTCATTAAGCTCCTGTCGATCACAGCCATTTATATCACCTTCTGCCATCATACATTCATAAGTGCCCGCGCAATTGGTAAGAATCGTCAGAGATGGTCAGCCGGTAAAGTGTCGTCCATTTTAAAAATGCAATTCGACAAAATACATATAGCTAGCAAGAGAGGTGAATGTGTCGTGTGAGTGCTGATGGAGAGTCTGTTGGCTGATTAGCTATATGCCTGCACGAAGAGGAGGGGAGATTAGAATAACTCCATCACCTCGAACAAATAACATGGACAAGTTTCGCTTGCTGGTTCTATAAATCTCCTCATAGGTCTCTTCATCTAACTCCACAGTAGTCACCATCTCCTCCACATCCGATAGAATCATGTTCAGGTGTTGATCATATGCCTATCACGTGTGAATATGATCATATCACGTGTCTTAATATAATGGTGTTTCCTTACATGCAACTTTCCCCTCAGTTCTCTATCATTCCTCATCTTCACGAACACGCGTTCATCCAGGCTGAGTCGCACCAGATCCAACGGCTCTTCCACCGCAGCCACAGGAGCTTCATGTTCACCTTCCTCCGCCATCTTACTGTAATTAATTGCGGGGGTGGGCTCGGGCTCTGAGCATGCGCATAAAAACCCAAAAAGCACATGTGCAATCCCTTTTTCTTCTTCAATCATGAGGGCGAAAGGAAATGTGAGTTCTCATGGTAGCAAAGAAAGTAGGTTCTATAGCAATTTATCACACACACACGCCATTAGTTGAAGGAGTATAAGGTGATAGGGAGGAGGGTTCCGACGGAAAAGGACCAGAACCCAACCCTTTATAGAATGAAGATCTTTGCTCCAGATCCTGTGTCTGCAAAGTCTAGATTCTGGTACTTTTTGAAGAAGCTCAAAAAGATTAAGAAGACCGTAGGAGAGATCTGTTACTGTGGAGTGGTAAGTGTCTGTTTGACTCTATATAATGCACCTCATTGCCTTGTGGTGGCTGTTTTGATTGGTCACAACAAATACTGAGTGTGCAAACATTATTTTCGGTCAGCTACTCCACTCAGGCAGCTGTTCCTCTTTTATGCTTGTCTGAACTAATTTGCAGACTACATTAAAAGACCAGTTATTGTGTGACCAAAGAGAATATCAGATATTAACTAGAGTTTTTTTTTTCATACTCACTGTAGGTGAAAGACAGTTCTCCCACAAAGATCAAGAATGTCGGTGTGTGGTTGACCTATGACTCTCGGTCGGGGACCCACAACATGTACCGGGAGTATCGTGACCTCACCGTGGCCGGAGCTGTCACACTTTGCTGTGAGTCTCAACACATTCAGTGATTATATAATTATAAGGGGGATCCTCTCTGGTTATATCTTGGTTGGTAGATCGTGACATGGCAGGGCGGCACCAAGCTCGTCCCAGTTCCATCCAGATCAGACAGGTTGCCGTGGTGCCTGCCAACAAATGCAGAAGGAATCATATCATTCAGATGCATGTGAGTTCTCTACCAAATCTTGGCATTGCAGTAGAACCTCTGGACAAAGGACTTGATACAAAAAATAACCTCCTCTGACAAAAGGCTGGGTCCCATTATTTGGAGGTCCCAAGTGCTATAGCATTAGGAAGAACCTCATCAACTGACTTTTTAATCTTGCAGAAAAGCAATATTCGGTTTCCTCTGCCTCATCGTGTGATGAAAAGTCACTACCATTCCAAGTTTGTTGCCAAGCGTCCCAACACGACATACTAGGCAGTCTTGCCACAAGTATAACCTGTTACATCACAAGAGGACTCCAAACCTTATTTATACTTGTAAAATTTTATCTGTCAACAAATAAGTAATGGACAATGGCTGAATGGTGGCAACATTAAGTGGGAAGGACATAGATGAGAGGAGTTAGTGTTTACATAATGGTAGAACAACCTGACTTCTTCATTGTCATACAAAGCATCATCTCAATGGTATTTAAAAAGGGACATGGAAAAAAAAAAGACTATGATTGAGGTGTGTATTTGATGTTGTAGTGTTGTTCTAAATAGTCTAAGACTGCTGGGATGCTGGAAAGAGTGTTAAAGACTCTCTTGTCTGTACGTGTGGTGATGGTGTCTAGCATGTAGAGAAGATGGTGATGGAAAGTGGAGAAAGTGACTCCAGTCTCCAGTGAGAGGTGAATCCAGTCCTTGATGCAACTCAGGGGTGTGTAGCTGTACCCAGCATAAAGGGTGGGGTTATCCAATATCCCACGTGCTGACATCACACCTATGAGGAGACAGTGAGGTTACCTATTGGAAAGAGCACTCCACTCTACTCCACTCACCATCCACACCAGTCTCCTCTCTCACTCTCACAACATCCACCTCATTACGAATGTCGCCATTGGCAACCACTGGCACTCCCACACTCTCCTTCACCTGATATTGAATCTTCATGTCAATCATTTTTGCAGGGAAATGTCTCTGCATACCAGTTTGATGGCATGAAGGCTGGCAGGCTGTGCTCTCTGCTTGACTGTTCGTCCATGCACTGTAATCCAAGACACTCCACAATGTTCTGCCCTCCTCACCAGCTCCACTGTTTTCCTACCAACAAAAAGAACTGGTTTGAAAGGCAACACTAAGTCTTTGATGTACATAATATAGATGAGTCTCACAAGCCTGACCATTCACCTGGAAGGAAAGGGTCTGGCTTGCTACAGAAAGTGTGTGACCTACTTTAAGTCTTTGTGGACTCTGATTTTGATGGAGACAGGCAGTCCACTTTGTGAAGACGCAAATTTCACCATCTCACTAACCAGTTCTGGATGGTTGATGAGATAAGCACCATAGCCTTCCGCCATAGCCCACCTAACTGCCACCAGTTGGTTGGCCCGCCATGGTGAAAGTCATGTGATCCAATCATGTGACAACATACGTCTGTGGACAGCCACAATTGAGATCTACTGCATCAACATAAGGAGACACCAGTTCTGAGGCAGCTGCAAAGTCTTTAGCATTGCTGGCAGCAAACTGTGCAACTAAGGGTCTATCAGCTAAAGACAGAGAGAGAGAGAGAGAGAGAACAAATAAGCTTAGTGAATTGCTGATTCCCAGTAACTACCATCACATGTGGTGAATTCTGTGTCTCTGGCCTTCTCTGACTTGATGAATGAATCTGATACTATCATGGGAGTGTAGGCAAGATCACAGCCATACTTGCGTACCAGCAGTCTGAAGGGTAGCCTGCATACATTTAGACAGTGTCAGAGTTGATGAGACTTTAACACTTACTTGGAGTATCTGACCATGGGAGCACACACCCTCACCACTTCCTTCTCTCGGAACAGCTTCAAAACACTACTGTTCTCCATCACTCCTTTGGTGCGCGATATTTAGAATAGATCTACCTCACTCCTTGGAAAAGGGTCGTCAAGACAGCCCACGTGTTAGCAACAACAGGAGTCATGGGAAAGCTGAAGAAGCAGAGTAAACGTATGCCAGCGAGAAAGAAGTATAAGATACAGAGGAAAGTGAGAGAGCACAACCGAAAGCAGAAGAAAGAGGCCAAGGCAAAAGCACAGTCTAAAAGTACATACTGTTAGCACTGGCCTTGAGGGTTGGTAGAGGTGGTTACTTACTGGTGTTGTTTCAGTCTGCCGTCCATCAACTGGATATTTTATCTCTAATGCAGAGCTGAAGAAAGACCCTGGAATCCCTAACCTCTATCCGTTCAAGGAACAGCTATTGCAGCAGCTGCAAGCTCGCAAGGAGCGGGCAGAGGGGGAGAAGGAGCGTCAGCGTCTTCAGAGACAGCGAGAACATGCAAAGAGGCGGAGTCTGCAGGGAATGCAGAATGATGTCCAGAAAAGAACAAAAGAATTTGAAAAGAAGGTGAGCATCTAGCTGGGGAGATGTCTTTAGCAATGGTGTGTTAGCCGAGTCATGAGGGAAATCTCACTACTTCATTCTTCCAGAAAGAGATAGCAGCTGGGGTGAAGGAAGCAGCTGATAGGTGTGGTTTGCAGGCTGACCAATCAATGCGAGCATATTACCGGGAATTCTGCAAGGTGGTGGAAGCATCAGATGTGGTATTGGAGGTGCTGGATGCACGTGACCCTTTAGGTTGCCGCTGTCTCCAAGTAGAAGAGATCATTCTGAGTTCTGGCACTAGCAAGAAAATAATCCTAGTCTTGAACAAGATTGGTGAGTAACTCAGGGCATAGGGGCCCGAGATGCCTGGGGAGAACCCTGTAACTCTAGATTTATTTAAATCCATAGTCTTATATTATGCTCCCATCTAATCAGATTTGGTTCCCAAGGAGATTGTAGAGGAGTGGTTGAGGCATTTGAGGAAGGAGTTCCCTACAGTGGCATTCAAAGCAAGCACCCAAACACAAAAACACCATCTGGTGAGTGTTTGAAAATGATCAACAAGCTACTCTTCCTGGAAAGAACAAGGGGTGTGGTTCATAGGATCATTTCCGTCGATACAAGAAGTTTCCTCTGGTTCTATGGGGTTTATGCAATCATTTCCTCTGGATCTAGGGGGTGTGGTTTCATGGGATTATCATTCCCATTTATGCAGTCGCAGAAGAAGTTTCCTCTGGGTACTGGTCCAGTTTCTATTCTGGGCACCTCAGCTTGCCTTGGTGCAGATGTTCTTCTCAAGTTGCTAGGCAACTACTGCAGAAATGCTGACATCAGGACTAGCATAACCGTTGGTGTAGTCGGTAAGCCCCACCCACTTTATGACTTCCACCTACCTGTACCCCCTCCCCTCGTACAGGATTGCCCAATGTGGGGAAGAGTAGTCTTATCAATAGCTTGAAGAGATCCAGAGCATGCAATGTCGGAGCCACTCCTGGACTTACCAAGTATGTATACCGTAATCGTATAAATTTTCGATGGGGTTTTATTTTCGTTTTTTTCGTAGTCGATCAGAATCCTCGAAAATAATAAACGAAGTCTTAGTACTATGACGTCATATATGACGACGATGCGCATGCGTGTGTGATATCGATAGCAGCTGGAAAACAGATAGTCGAGAGTATCATGCTTCATTACCGCCGTTACCTGTCTCTCTTGCTTTCCATAACAGTCTAGATTTTAGTTTGGTCGTCGCCAGCCCAGCTTTTCTTGCATGTCACTCGGCCCCAGCAGCAGGCAATGATATAGCTTTTTTTTTTTTTTTTTTTTATTTTTTTTTTTTTTATATATTTTTTTTTTTTTTAATTTTTGGAATTAGATTATACACAGACAAACAAACAAGTCCAAGTCATGGCACTCCGTCTAGAGAGGGGGGGAGAGTTGGGAGGCGATGTAGCCATAAACATATAAATATAGCTATTAATATACGCGCATGTGCTTGCTACATACGTACGAAAATTAGACCTGCGGAAATTTTTTATTATAGGAACAATCCGGAAATCACGAAATTTTAAACCTCCGAAAATTTATACGATTACGGTATTGCTTATGAGCTGTGATTTTTTTTGCTAGCTTACATATCTTGATCTATTGCAGACATTTGCAAGAAATCCAGCTGGATAAACATGTCAAGTTAGTGGACAGTCCTGGTGTGGTCATGGCAACTAATTCAAGTGATAGTTCAACGCTAATACTTCGCAACTGTGTGAAGGTGATTTCTTTTTTTTATTTTTTAAATCTCTGGAATTAGTTTATGATGCTATAATAGGTAGAGTCTTTGCTAGATCCAGTGTCACCAGTAGAGGCCATTCTCAGGAGATGCAACAAGCACCAGGTGAGGTAGCCCCTTCTAATATCAAGAGCCTTTAAATACACCTGTTCATTATGTTATGGTGTAGGTGATGGAGCATTACTGCATTCCTGAATTTGATAGTGTCTCGGAGTTTCTGAGCCACCTTGCTCATAAATCAGGGAGACTAAAGAAAGGTGAGATAACTTGTGGTATCAGTGGAATTGTAGCATACATGATATTGTGTGTGCGTGCACGTGCAGGGGGTGTCCCTGATGTTAATGCAGCTGCTCGCTCAGTTTTGCGTGATTGGAACACGTGAGTACTTAAATTGACAAGCAGTTGTACTGGTCCCTCAGTGGTTGATAGGCCTCAGAGCCCTCAGTGGTTGATAGTTGGGGAAGCTGTAGTCTCACGACCTCTCCTTTCAGGGGGAAGATCACATTCTACACACACCCACCTGAGGAGCAAACACTACCCAGTCACCTATCAACAGAGATAGTGGAACAGTGGGGGAAGGCCTTTGATCTGGAGGCTTTACTGGAGGAGGAGAAGAAAGATCTAAAAGGTGAACTTGGCAGTAAAATCATATGTACATAGTCCAATGGTGACTTAATGGTATGTTAAGGTTTGGCTGGGGTCAAAGGTGAAATGATGGAGATGGAGCCCTCACAGCCACTTTTGGAGGCTTATATAGAGGAAGAAGACAATGAAGAAGAAGAAGAGAGCATCGTTGAAGAGGATATGGTATAATTATTTAAAAAGTAATGGAGGGCATAATAAGTGAAATATTAATAATATTGTCAAGGAGTCTGAGGAAAGTGAAGAGGAATCAGATGAGGGGATGGAGAAAGATGAGGTAGGATGGTCGCATTAAAATCCTGTGACCTCCACCCACCTGGAAACTATATTATTGTAGGAAAGTGGCATGACGGTGGTGCTGAATAAAAGGGAAGTTAAGAAACAAGTCCCTTCAGTCACCAAGAAAGAAGCAAAGGAGTTGCGTAAGATCAACCCTCGGCCAGCGAAGGAGCAGAGAAAGGCAGCCAAGAGAAACGAAAAGATAATACGGCAATTAGGTAACTTACCCGTACTCCTAGAGAGAATAGTGGAAGCCGAAATTAATATAAAATTTTACTAGAATCTCGTGGTCGGAAAGATGAAGATGGTGATATAATCTTGCAGGAGGACCATGTCATGTGATTTATGACATAATGCAATGTAATTACATAATCACCTTCCACAAGTTCAGTTCAAAGTTCAAAGTTCATATTATATTTCTGATCTTCAAGTTTCTGACAAATTCTGCCCCCACTTGTGAAGTGGGTTTGTAGAGTACGCAAGGCTGACCAATGGGAGCAGGTAGCTTCACGTAATGGTCATTACCTAAGGTGGGTGCACATCAATGACATCATTTGCGTCTTAGTTCCTGGAACCAATCCCCATGCCTGCTCACCTGCATAGACCGTTCCATTCCCCCATAATTGGATCCAGAATGTGTTTTGTGGTAGGAAGACAGCCACTTCCTGTTCTCCTTCCTTCAAAACTGGTGCCACTAGAAATTCCCTCCCCACCATAAACTGCTGGGTCAGCTCTTCTTTATACACGTTTGAGTTGTTTGTGAACACGAGCATCATGTGTCTGATGACAGGCCATCCAAACTCGCTCGCTTCCTTCATTAGCTGCTGTCTGTAGAACCCCCAGGACTGGAAAACCACTGCCATCTTGAAGAAGTGCTGGATGGTCTCAGTATCGGAGTCGAACTGCCAGTTCATGGACGGGAGAGTACCAAGGTGAGACCGATACATGCAAGAGAAGGCAGCAAGTTCACACCATCGAAGATAAAGCTCCTTAGAACGAATATACCTGAAGTTAGAAGTTTCAATGAAATGCTGAAAACATTTTATAGAAGGTACTTACTGAAGAGGAGGTTTGTAGAGAGCTGTGTAGCCTCCAATGTCCGAGTGACTTAGTGAGTAGCCAGACAGTCCCTGAGATAGCAGTCCCATAACAACAGTTGCTAGGCCATCATGTGCATCCCATGTGACCATTTGGTCTCCTAGCCAGAAGAGTCTTGTGCTGGATGGACTCAATGCATTCCCTGCACGCATAAAGTACACCACCTCATCTTGGGGGCAAGGAGAGGTATTGCACACGTCCCCATTGTGTGGGCAAGTGGCCAGCGACGAGGCCTTTGCTATGGCTTCAGCATTCAACCGCCCCCACAGGCTGGGGTACATGGAATGGAATTGGGATGGAGTGTGGTTGTCATGCAACACAGCATCCAGTGGAATTGATTCTCCAAAGTCACACATCCAGCCACACACACCCGTAGCCAACATATTCTGAAGAGATAAATCCTTGTACTCCAAGCCTGGGTACAAGGCTAAGGATAACTATACCTCAGAAATGATGTTGACCATCCACTGGCATGCCTGTGGGTTGCTCAGGTCCACTAGAACACTGCCACTGTAGCCTCTCCACACTTGACCATCCTTGCCACTCCTGACAAAGTAGCCCTTCTCCAAACCTTCCTCGTAGTAGTTATGTTGGAATGGGGTTCCTACAGTATGGGGATACAACTTTAAGGATTGGTGGAATTAGAATGTGAATTGTACCTCTCAGAGTCACATTACTGAAGAGTGCATTGATGTAGGTTAAAGTGCGGATGCCCTTTGACCCCAATGTTGTGATCATTTGAGTCCACTGAGGGTAGTGTGCTTCATCCACCTAATATTAAGTGGATTTGTGCATTATACAAAAGGTCAGAGCTGGAATGTGGTGTGGTGTACCTCCCAGTTCCACCAGAGTCCCACTCTTGGCAGGTCATTGGCACCACTGAAGTTCCTCTGACCTGTCCAGTCCTGGAGCCACACCCCTGCAACATCACTGACGTTCCCCCACTGCTTCTCCACAGTGTTTGATATGGTGTTCATTACCACCTCTGTGCCCCCCTGCAGACCTAGCACTGCCCCCTTCCCCACCCACTCTGGAAGAGGTGGGAGTCGGCCCACTAGAGCCGTGTAGGAGGTGATTAGCTCCAGTGGGGAGGTCCCTGCTATTATTCTCCCAATGATTACATTGCTGTCCAACCTGATGATGACTGTGTCGTCCTTGGTCATATCGAAGACAACATATTCCAGTGACTCAAGGAAGAGTGATCGGTGATGGCTAGTGATGTACTGGGGGACACTGGTGTACGTGGTGTGCCAGTTGCCACCTGAAGAAGGAGACATCCAATCAAAATCTCACACAGAAGAAGTGGGTCTAACAATTATAGGTCCAGTTTTGAGTTGCTAAGCAACCAGCTGAAAATAACTACCTGCTCCAGGAGACACTGCATCCAGGATGAGCGTGACTGGTTCTAAGCCCCGCCCCACTCCTTGTTCTGACAGGAACACTGGCAGTTCTTGACCCTTCATGTTCAGTTTCGAGTATTGTGCCCCAAACCCATAAAACCCTTCATCCTTCTCACAGCCATAAGCCATTCGGAGGTGGTTGTACTGTGAGTTCTCTTCCATGCTCACACTGAACCGCATGTGTACTGTCTCAACTTTGCCCTCTTTATCAGTCACATCAATGGCTTTGAAAGCAATCTGCACAGAAGCCTCATCACAGAGTGTCCCTTGTATAAAGAACTCGTCATACAGCTCCCCTGGAGATGGTGGGCGTGACCCAACTGCCTTCATTTCAAGATCAGTACAAGTTTTGAGCACATTATGTTTAATCACATAGTTCCCCCCAATCTGTGTCTGCTTCACAATAACCTTCTCAGCAAATACAAAAGGTCGATTGGAAGAGGAAGTGAACCACACTAACCTCTCCTCCTGTGTGACCTGGAGTGTCGGCAACCCCTGAGGGTTGTAATTGATGACAAACGGCCCTGAGGAATAATTGGTTCCCATTATGGGTGTGGCATCTCCATCACTGCTGCAAATATGATGTTCCAATTGAGTGCAGAGGATCAGCCCCACTAGTACCCCATGGACACCCATCAGCAGCTACCTAAAGTCAGTTATTTAGCTATAGCTAGTGGCAGTCATGTGGCATTTACTACATACTCACATGATCATACCTGTGGTTGCTAGGTGCTTATACCATACATTATATTACATAACACATTACAATGTCTACTCAACTATACATTATTCATTGTGTATGGTCTCTTTTCAGACTTGTAGGTGGAAGGTGGTATCCAGTATGGACTCTCTGTATCTGCTGTAACCAGTTGAACCTCTTTGTATTGCTTCCAGTTCTATGTTCTCACCATCACCATGATTATAGTCATCAAAGTAATTAGAAGGTAGAGCAAGAGAAGCTCCACCCACCTCAATAGCCTCTCCTTCGACCTCGTCATCTTCTTCATTGCTGTGATTCCTTTTCTGTTCTCTTTTCTGTAGACATTTCATCCTGCATTTTCTGACCACTTTGATGATGTGGTATATCAAAATACCCACAAACACAAGGATCGCTGCAAGAGAAGATGTGAATTCCAGAATTTTACTGAATCTTCTAAAAGGGACAAGCTGAAACATGTCATTTCTAGTTGCTCCTGCTGCATAAAGCTGAGATATGTAAAGCAAGATGACATTCATCAAGAAAAACAGGTCCAAGAGGTTTAGAGCAGTGGACTTGTACGGCCTGCAGTAGCCTTGGAGGACAGTGAAGAGAGAAAGTGCCATGGTGTTGATGTAGAGAACCATGAGAGGGAAATAAGGGCTGAGGATTATGGACTGGAAGATCAGGACTCCAGTAAATATGAGCTTGAGCCCAAACCAATACCGGAGCTTGTTCTTAAATGGAGCCAGATTAGCATCAACCACAGGGATGTAGTAGGCTAGGCAACGAACCCTGAGGCACCATTGAGATAGGAGAATAATGACCTTGTAAGGGAGGATAAAAAGGAGGAAAAAGACCAACCCCATGATACAGAAGAACAAGTGTAACCCTTTGAAGTAAATGACAGTGCCGTCGAGCAGCCACACAGTTCGGTATTCAATGGAGGATGCACCATTTGCCTTAACCTCCACAAAATTTGGCAAGAAGAGGATGGCAACGGTTGTGAGGAGTTTCCCATAGGATAGGTATATCAGAGTCACTAGGATGTTGACCGATTGTGGCCACCTGAACTTCTTCAGTGCTGCTATCTTGAAGCGTCTTATGACGATGATGACAAGAACAAGAACCCACAGATAAACAGGAAACACAAACTGCAGAGCCATCTTTGCCACTTGGTCCATTCCATCGTAGAAACACAGAGAGATGGGAATTCCAATTTCAAGATTAAAGAAAGAGATGAATCTGGTGATGAAACTCAAGTTCACTTCATTGTCATTGAACTCGTTGAACAAGGAATTGGTGATTGAAGTCATCTGTGCATAGAAGATGATGCCATTGATAGTGCCATTGGTAACAGTGAGTTCCAACTTATCAATCACCACCACCAAGAGGATTCCGAGCAACATGTAAAGGAGAAGAGTGAAGAGCCAGAAATTTGAACACCTGAGGCATCTATTGGTGCCAAATACCACACTATACCCAGGCTTGCACCGCCCACACATCTCACCCTCCCTGTTGGGTATACAGATGCTGTTTGGAATGGAGAGATTGACGTAGGTCCGTACTAAACTACTGGTACAATAACCAGTGAGACACACCCTGGAGTACGCAGGAACAATGTTGCTATTGGAGAGAGTCTGGCCGATCCATTCCCCTTCCTCTCTGGAGATGAGTCCGCTGCTGGTGTTGCACTCTTGAGCGGTCTGCTGGAAGAGAGGAGCACACACACACTCCTTGCTCACCTCATCCAGCACAAACCCAAAGGGACACTTGGGTATGACCACACCCACAGTGATGACTTTGTTGGAATTCACGATGCCGAGCTCCATGATGACTGAGGTTTCGTTCTCAATGCCTGCAAGCACAAGTGTGTAGGTCACTTCTGAACACTCTCTACTGGTCAATGTGGCTGATTGTTCAGTTGGATTCCGGAACCGCACCAGGTCATTGCCAACTTTGATTCTAGCAGACAAAATGGCTTCTACTGGCTGAGATAGAACATCTACCAGTAGAACATGGAGGGAGAAGGAGACACCAGAAAGGATTTGCACTTGCAAGTTATTTGTGGAGTTATTGTCACACTGTGAGGTGTTTCTTTGGCAAATGCATGGTCTGAAAGCTCTAGATCGAAGCTGCTCTAGGAAAGTAGCACTTCCTCCAAAGGTAAACAAGCTTTGATATACTAAGAAGATACTGTCTGATGATATTTGTGTGATTGATTCAGAATAGACTGTGCAGTTGTAAAGTGCAGCAGAAAAAATCGAGTTCCCAGTGGGTGCTGTGTTTCCAACAAAGGAGATTGAAAAGTTCAGCGTCTGTAGATCTTCAGGTGAAAAGACAGTTTGAGCTCTTGTCTGTTGCGTGAATGATGGAGTAATGAACTGTATGCCACATTGTGGTCCACTCAGAGAACTGGAGAAGATGGCCCCTCCAGCTTGCAGAGCTGTGTTATTCTCAAACAAAACTTGACTTGGGTGGACAAAGAAAAGGTGTGAATTATCTGTCAGGAGAAGAGCGGCTCCTTTTTGTGCTCTGTTGTTGAGAAACTTCACTGACCCATTTAGGAAGACGTCTGTGTCAATTGCTCTGATGACTGACCTTTGATGGCCAAAAAACACACTCTGGGCCTCTTCTGAGCCAGTGATGTATACACCTCCCAACCCAAAGAGGCTAATGGAACTTGATAAGACTTCTTCTGTACTAATGAAGTCTGAAACAGCAATCTTTGGTCCATACAATCTTACAGAATGGAGGTATAATCTCAGTTCTCGAGACGTAAAGAGGATTGAGTAATCACTTCGGGCTGAAATGGTGTCTCCCAGAACCAAGGCAGAGTTATTCACAAAGAATGTGTCGACAAAGGACACCTCAATGTCGGCTATATTCTGTGGTTGCATCACTATGTCGACACCTGCCCCAGAATCTGTATTGAAGTGATTCTTGATGGTGGAGTCAAGGACAATCGTAGCGTGAGGAGGAGCATTTTGTGTCATTGGCAACGAAAGCAGAAAGGAAGGAAGGAATAAGTAGTGCAGCTGCAGACCACTTCCTGAAGTTGCCATGTTTTTATTGCTATCAATGGTGCACTGCTTCAACAAAACATTGCTCCTCAAGTTCGAGAAGACGTGAAGCATGGTTACACCTCCTCCAATGCTGCCTTGGTTATTTGTGACATTGGCATTAGAGAGAGTGAAGTTCACATGATGGGAAATGCTGGAAAACACGACAGTTATTGCCCCCATTCCTCCAAGTGGGAACAAAATAGAGTCAGATTCCCCATTGAGTAGTAGTAGTGAAATCAATGTCTTCAGGAAGTATTGAGGGTAGATGTTTCTGCTTCTTGTTACTTCAACATTGGACAGAGTGATTGAAGTCGGTATTGGCACGGGTGACATTGAGTTGTGGGACACCAGTGTTATCCCACCCCCTGACATGAATGAACTATTGCCCCTGATATTTGTGAGGTTTATTCTGTGGGAGTAGGAATCTTTGACAGAGATGGTGTCTATGAGGCAATCTCCTAAAAGGTTCAAGCCAAACAGACCATATCCAGCGTAGTTGCTGATATGCAAGTTTTCAATGAGGACATCAAAGCAGGAAGAGACAGTCAGAACTGCTTGCTGGTCCAACCCTAGTGTGGGAATTCTTGCGACTTCTCTAGACACGATTCCACCACAGTTGTCAATTCTGATATTTGACAAAACCAGTCCTCTGATATTGAAGAATCCAAACCCTGTCTGGTTGAGAGGATTACCTCCAGAACAGTGGATGGTAGCAACACTTTGTGGGTCGGAGCTCCGGATGGTTAGGTTGTTAAGGTTCCTGACCAAACAGAACTGAGCAGCATCCGGTATTGAGTGAACAACCTCTGTGTCCAGCTCCAAGATCATGTCTGCCCCCAGTTCCACTGCTGGTGGTACACCACAGAGGTAGTCCTGGAGCTGTAGTAGCCGATTGTCTCCATTACTTGGTATGAAGATGGTTCTGGAGGCAACTATTGAGTGCTGCAGCAAACAGCTGGCAACAAAAGTGCCTATTACAATGTAGAGAGGCTTCATAGTAGCTGTATAGCTGACTTCTTTAGCTTCAATGGTTCCAAAAGATTAGCAAGCAATTCAGTCCAAATAGCTAGATAAACTGTAGCTAGCAAAAAAGGAAAACAATATACACGTGATTGTGCTCATAACTATCTATGGCGGGCTACAAGTCAGTGAATACATTATAATTATGATAGTAGCTATCAAACTTTAGGTGTGAGGATTTCCTAGTGAGGAAGAGTCAGATGTGTATTATTGCACAGAGTAGTTAATCTTATTTGGC
Source organism: Crambe crambe (assembly GCA_963924555.1). Taxonomy (NCBI): domain Eukaryota; kingdom Metazoa; phylum Porifera; class Demospongiae; order Poecilosclerida; family Crambeidae; genus Crambe; species Crambe crambe. The sequence goes on from OZ004583.1 coordinate 183,028, forward strand.
TAATCAGGCGGGGCTAATCAGAAGTTGGTTCAGACTGCTACTAGAAAAATCAGTTTCATAATAATTATTGTGTAAGTCAGTCTATGACTGAACATTAGCTATCAAATAACAACAACAAAAACAAAATAATGTCAGGAATCAATCAATGGCTCCCTCAATTCTGTAAATGTATCCATTGACAATGTGCTTTGACTGGGCATGTGCTTGAAACTACTCTTGCTACTGCTGGTGCCAGTATGAGATTCACGTTTAGTTGGCTTCTGCTTTTTACGCAGAGATGAGATCACTTCGGATACACTCATTCTTTGTAGTCCTAGGACCAGTGGTTTGAATTTTGCCTTCACTTTAGGGATGCTGTAGAATGCCCCTAACACATGGTAGCCAACAAGAAGGATGAATACAGCAAAAGCCAGGGAGATGAAAAAGGTGACGGCATGATTGAGACCATTCGAGTTAACATCCATCGTAGAATTAACAAGTAGTACGATTATCACAAGTAAGTCAAACATGAAGAAGAGGTCCAGTAAGTTCACTAGTTGCTTCCTAAACGGCTTGACAGCTGCTACTAGAACCATGAACAAGACCAGAAAAATCAGTTGAATGAGAAGGGAAAGGGTCGGGTTGTCTGTCCCCAAGATGGCTAAAGTTGTGTACATCGCTGCAAGAATGAGAAGTCTGATACCAATCCAGAAACGGTACTTGTCTTTGAACGGACCAGCATAAGCATCCATTAGGGGCTTCAGTTTGATGCTGTGCTGCTCAATTTGCTTTAGAAAGAGCATGGAAAATGTGAAGAGAGTGATGAAGAACAATGTGACCACTGCAGGGATTATTCCTATAACGGCATGTGCTCCTCTGAAGTAATTTACATTACCATCGAATAACCAAACTTTAACAGTAGTATTGTTACTCTTGAGTGTGGCGAATGATAAGATATCAATGACATAGCGAAACATCTTGCTGAAGGAGAGATAAATTAGTGTAGCAAGAACTTGAACTCCGTGAGAAGAGATTAATCGAGCTATCTTGTTGGACAAACGACTTGCTAAAATGATGACTGAGCATATGAGCAAAAGGTAGATTGGGAAAATACACTGAAGAGCAGCCTTGGCTATCTCATCCATTCCATCGTAGAAGCACAAAGGAAATCCAAGCTCTAGGTTCAAGAGAGAGATCCAGATGAAGAGAAATCCTCTAGTTGAAAGGACATTTGCATTGGCACTGAGGATGTTGACGTAAAAGATGAGTCCATTAATGGTGCCCTGTGAGACAGTGATGTTGAGGAGGAAGAGGAGGAGGACTAAGAGTATCCCGACTGCTGCATAGAAGAGGATGGTGAAGAGCCAGAAGTTGGAACACTTTCTACACTCGGATGATCCAAACACAACACTTTGGTCACTTTTACATCTCCCGCAGAGAATGCCTGTCCTCCCAGGCTGGCATAGGGGGTCTTCCTGAGTGAGGTTGACAAAGATGGAATCCTTGCAGTAACCAGTGGGACAAATCTGAACATAAGCTATTTTTTGATGGAAAAGCCCAAGCCCTAGCCAGGAGTGGGGAGGTCTGTTCACAGTATAGTTGTCAAGATTGCAAGTGCTTTCAATCACATCCAGGACAAAATGACTGCAGGAACATGAACTTTCTGCACCTTGCAAAGTGGAGATAAAGCCAGGAGGGCAGCCTTGGAGATAAACATTCACTTGCAGCTTGTAATTTTCTGTTCCTGCTCCTTCTTGGACAAAAAGAGAAAGAGAAGTGTTAGTGTGCTCTTCTCCATAGAGATTGAAGTCCAATTGCGTACACACACCAGCATGCAGTTCTCTGATCCTTTGGGTGCTCCCCAGTGTGTGGGCACTGTCTCCAACATCTGCTATGATCACTGAACTGACTGGGTTGTAGTTAAAATCCACGGCATGTGAAGGAATTGTGAATTTTTGTCCCGGAATAGCGGAGAAGCCCATTGAAGCAACAGAAACACCATTTCCCAAAATAAGAGGACATTGTGTACGATTAGCTACTCCATTCAGACAGAGACAAACTTGGTAGGGAGTGAAAGCAACTTCAGTTAGAGAGTTATTCACCGATTGATATTGGATGGTGGAAATATTGCTGTAGCTGTTATTAAGAAGAATCATTACATCTGAAATATAGATGCAGGAATAAAGAGAGCGAACATAAATGGAATTCCCCCCTTCCATGGCAACATTGTTTTCAAAGTACAACGTAACATCCAGAAGATCGATTAGACTCATATTGGACCCCAAGCTTGGACCAAGGATCCGAAAGATGCAAGTGAAAACTAATCCTTGTAAGGGGAATTCAGCATAAATAGCACCACCCACTTCTGAGGCTGAATTATGAGTGAAATTAATCCTGGATCCTTCTAGGATGAAGAGCAGTGAGTAGTCATGGAGACTGATGGCACTTCCTCTCATTGCCCTGTTGTCTGAGAACACGATTTGGCCTTGGAGGTAAAGGTTACTTCCAAACATCAAGAAGACACTTGGAGAGTTTAGAGAGAACACACTACCAGTGTGATTGGAACCAGTGACAGAGACGTTGAATACTTGGAGAAAGATGAAGAGGCCTCTATTCCTGAAAGCACTGAGGAAAAGGGAGTTACTTACATCATTCATATTGTTGGTTGCTATTACATCATTCATCAGGAAATGGAAGTTTTTTCTGGCAATAGTGGTGGTTAGTTCAGTGTTTACTTCTAAGATGCTTCCTGTTGTTACACCCTGGTTACCCATGAATGTCACATTATCAAATACAGTTCTGTAATCCGAAATGTTCTGAGGAGTGTGATATAAATACACAGCTCCACCCACTGAAGCCGAGTTGTTGATGAACCATGTGTTATGCACACTTAGAACCTCATGGACATCAGGATATTCCGGGAACAGAGCCAAGTGTGAGAGTGAGTTAGCTATCGATAACATCATAGCCCCTCCTACTCCTGCTTCATTCCCATAAAAAAGACAATTCTTTATTTCAGCACGCACAGTTTGTGTTGCATTGTACAGGATGAGGGCCAGAGGAGAGTCAGAACCGGAGTTCTCTGAAAAGTTCGAGGAGAGAATACGAATGGTGACATTGTAAGTGCTAGGGGCTAAATGGAAGCCCAATCCTGTGGCAGTGATGAGAGGAATCTGATTGGCTGGAAAGTTGTCCTGAGCACTCATAAGGATGGATTGGAGGAATTCAGTGAATACAAAGTTAATGTTGTTACTGATACTCGAATTACTAATGGTGAGGGAAGTTTGTTCAGGCTGAGTGTTGTCAAGGGGAAGGTCAGAGTACACAAATACGGCACCATTCCCTGAACAATTATTATTGATACAGAATGGTACTAGAGGATCAGAGTGGTATACCAGGGACACATTCTCTAACTCTGCATCACCTCTGAGATCAATCGCAACAATACCAGAACCGAGTGACTGAGTGATTACAACGTTGAAGAGGTGGAGATTCGTTACATGACTGAAAAGAAATACCATCAGACTCCTTGGGCTGAGATTGATGAATGTATCATTAACATAGCTTGGCAATCCCTGAGGGATTAGGCTCCCACAGTCACTAATTCTGATGTTCTCAATAGTCAAATTAGTTATGTTGAGGAAGATAAAGTTTCGACTTGGAATCTCAAAAGTGCACGTGATACAAGCCCACTCTGAGGACGTGATGGTCAAGTTGTTAATGTTTGCAGTAGTGCAGGAGGGACCTTGATCTATGCTGTGTGTTCCTGGAGAGAGCATCAGGGTTGTGTCAGACTCCAGCTGGTTGTCTGTGCACAGGTAGTACTGGAGTGTCTTGTTACTCTCTGGAAATGTGTCATCTGCTGCTATTTGGATCACAGATTCATGAGTAGGAGTTGCCAGCAAAAGTAGAGACACCAATACCACTGCTATATTAGCCATTCTCTGCAATTTTAGCATAAAAATAAATACATTGTTATGTAGTTCCAGGCCAGCCACTCCCCTCATATACCTTTTTTTGCCTGCAAGTTTACGAACTCGAGCGTTGATCTCTAGCTAGCTAGCTGTAGAGCAGGTGGGCGTGGACCTAGGCGCCTCTGCATCTGCGCGTGCGCAGGTTTAGCTAGAGCTAGAGAGCTGTACTTTAGGTGGGGGATTGGAAACGCAATATAAACTGCCTTATTGCGCATGCCTGCATTAATTAATACAATAAGAAAAAAATCAAATTTGGGTATTAAGTGTGCAGCCATTGATCCTGGTGATTTCTTTCAGGTTCTTCTTCACCTCTGCACCTTCTTGTTCTCTGCCCGAACTATGAGTGAAGATATTGAAGCCTCCCTCTCAGTTGATCATCCCTGAGGAATATAATATTAAAAATTAATGTACTCTAATCGTTGAGCTTTTTCTTGGCAAGAGAATGCATACATTTGGAAAGCATAGGTGGAGGGCATGAAGGAATAACTACTTGTTATGAATATAAATTGGGGTCACTACAAACAACTTCACTTTTTCAAAAAAGGTATGCAAAGACACACTCTGCAAATGTGAACTATTGGCTGAAACTCTTGAATACATCCAAAGTTCACTACATTTTAGGTATGAGGGCATGAAGTAGAGTGTACACTAAACTCTGAAACTGTAAGTTGAATATTTACTCTTTCATGTAAGAGGATACGGTACACAAAGCCAAAACAGGCTAAAACAGGCTGGTATGGGTGTCCGAGCAGCAAAAAATTTGCTTTTTACACGAGTAAGGTGGTGAAGTTACTAGCTATGCTATAGACTTACTTCTGAACTTCGAGAGGTCGATTCCCCCACGTTTGGCTTTTTCAGCTCTTCCACGCACCGAAAGACGGATTGTACCACGCATGTTGTATTGTTGCTATGGGGCGTTTCCAATCCCGGTTACGTAGTCTATACAATCTATGGGTGGGGCTAGTACTTATGACTTCATCAGCAGCTATCCATAAGCCATAATGACTTATCTGTTCCCTCTGCTGTGCAGCCTAGCATGGGCTGCATCCGAGGCTTCAGCCATGACGGTGAATACCTCAGAAGTGTCGGGTTACAGCAAGCTCAGGAGTTGGGGAAATTCCACACTGTACCGAATAGAAACCGATGAAGATTCAAGCTACGAGACCAACCCACTTCTTCTTCACCTGGTCGGCTCCAGATACGGTAAAGCTGGCGGCATTCTCCAGTCTTGTAAATCACACAATTGCTCTCACTTGCTACAGACATGGGCTATGCATACGGCTACCTGCTCAGTGAGGAGATATCCCACGCCTACAGTTCTCTAATAACTTGGCTGATTGGTGGCAATTCTTTAAAGGACCAGGTCTGCTCTACTATGCTTTTCAGCTGAGTCATTTTATGGTCTACTGTGTGATTTATTTGTAGGAGTTGATGGTACTGTTGGGCCTGGCCCTGGACTGGCAGTGGAGAGACTATTTGGTATAATATTATCTTCCAACATAATCTCTCTTACTCATGCACTCAATTATTCCATGTACAGTCCAAGGAACTGCCTGTGATATATCATCGTGAACTGGAGGGAGTGAGAGATGGTGCAGCAGCCCAGGGTTGTGCCGAGTGTGGTGCCTATGTGAACCGTGCTATCACTCTAGCTAATGCTCCTGGAGATGTGCAAGATTTTTCACTCATACTAATAAGGGAGTTTTCAAAGAAAAATGGCCAATTTTACCCAGATGTCCTGAAAAAAATGGAGAAAATTTTTCTACGATTCCCCAGGAATAGGATGCACTGTTCGATGTTTGCTGTGTGGGGGAAGAGGACGTCAGGAGGAGAACTCTATTCTGCTCGCAACTTGGATTGGAACAAGGATACAGGAATTAACAAGAATAAGCTGGTGATGATCACTGTGCCAGATGATGGCACTATTCCTTCAGCCAGCCTGGGCTTTGTGGGGCTCTATGGACCCTTAGCTGGTATGTCCGCTGCAGGATTGACCCTCCACGAAGCTAATTTGGAAGAGGAACAGATCTCTTTCGAAGGTTTTCCATGGGTCTTGCGGCTCCGTTTCATCATGGAGTTTGCAGCGGATATAGTGACAGCTCAGCAGTTGTGGAATGCCACCAATAACACTGTGGGGTTCAATCACATGATAGCATCTGCTAAAGATGCCATCCTTTACCGACAGGGGGAGACCAAGACTGTGGCACTGGCTCTGGAAACAATGTATCAGTACACAGCATATTTTGCTGACAATGACACCAGGTCAATATTGGGTGGCACTTTAGCTACTTGGGTGGAGAATCGCAAGTAATATAATATAGGCTCTATGCTGTGAAGGCCTATTCCTATTGGTCCAGCAAATACTTATTGGTCCAAATTTCTCTAACTGTGGTTCAATGTCATAGCTAGTAGCTACAGTTTCAAATTATGTCCATCATTTATCTGATAGGGAAGCCTCAGCCACATACACTCCAAGGAACGTTACTCCTTTAGACATTCGCATCGGGTACCCTCTTTCAGAGGCTGTTTGGCGCACAAATCACGGGTACGATCCTGTCATCAGGCAGAATTATGAGTGGAGCCAATCACCCCAAACCTATTCGATGGTACGCTACATGATAATCCACAATGCCTTGAAGGACTACGAAACCTCAAACATGTTGATAGGTATTATTGTTATAGCTGGCTACTTCTTTGTAAATTATAAATTCTTTCCCAGCATTGTACAGCAGATTCCTTAAATGTCTCTTTACAGTTGTTAGATTCAATCTTCCTTCATTACAGGGCCTACAGAAGCTTTGAACATAACAGCCCTAGTGGGAGACAAGGGAAGCAAACACCCATACCAATGTCAGGACAACACCGACGGTAGCAATGTTCTCAGTGTCACCTTCCAACCTGAACACCAGACACTGGTAAGGGTTGACTTAATCTAATTAAGAGGGGGAGGGACTGCTGTTAATCCTTTTCTTCTTCCAGTATGCAGCATGGGAAAGGTCATCAGGGGACAAATGGAGACCTGCAGTGTAAGCCATTGTATAGATTCACAATCTCCAATAGCTATCATGGCAATCTGTTTAGGAAATAATTATATGCATGTGGCCTGCAAGACTAATGCATGACCATATTTATATTGTGTGTTACACATGCAAAATTCCAAATAAAGCACAAAACTTTTACATGGGTCAAAGGTCAATGCTTTTACATGAAATTTTCCACTTGCTGCAGCTGCTCTACGTACATCAGGCTGAACATGACACAGTGGTTCACACCCACACCCAGTCTTAAATGACTTCAAATGACTTGATCATTAATTTTGACTTTTTAAATCTTGATTGTATTTGTCCCTGATATGACTCTTTTATTGTGCAGATGAATTGCCCACAGTTAGTGTTTTTTTCTTTGTAAGAAGTTGCTGGTAACGTTCACGAAGTACTTCCACCTCCATCTGGACAGCCGCTAGTTCAGCACTGATTTTTATAACTGCAGAACAGGAAATTCAAACCATGCCTAGGGGCCCTCTCCCTGCCCACTTATTTCCCAACACTAGAGATTCACATTGGATCTGTCCATAGCCTCAAGATATTTGTGACCATATTTGTGACCAATGACGCTAAAGTGTGAATCTAGTCTTTTAACTAAAACATATTTCACTTTTAGTTGCTAAATCAAAGGCCTACGAGTGTAGGTAGCTATATCAACTGCTTTAGTTGAAAAACTAACTTAGGATATCTATAAGAATTTCACCCATATGCCATGTGATTGCTGTGCTCATTCTGGCAATTAAGGCTTCTTGTCATCTGATAGAGAACACTAGAATCAATCTAAGCATTCAACATGATGTCTAGATTCACTTTTGACTGTTAGAACCTAAATTAGTTCACATAAAAATTTTCAAAAGTTTACCACTGGGATTGATTTAGGCATCAAAAAAAAAAAAAAGGTAATTTTTTTGTGTGACCAATTTGGGTTCAACAGTCAAAAGTGAATCTACATCATGCTGAATGCTTGGATTCACATTTTAGTGTTATTGGTCACGTAAAATTTATAATTATCATAATAAATTTACCTTGGATGAAGTGTTGCTGCGCTTGACGAAGACTTTGTGGCACCAAGATCCCAAACCACTTTAAGGGGTCTTTTAGCTCCTTCACTACTTCCCGATTCTCCCCCCTTGGTACATCTTCCACACCCTCCAAGCTCCTCACCTTCCTCTGTCGCAGTTTGTCATCAGATTCATCTTCCTCTGACCTCACACAATCTCTGTACACCTCTCCTGGTTTCATCCGTTCTACATGAAACTCTGCACTGAACTTCTCCCCTGGTGGGACAAGAGTTGCCATATCACTATAAAGGGATGGAATTTCAGTCTCTTCTGATAGCGTCAAGTTTGTCTGCAGCTCAATGTTCACAAGTGACTTCATAGCAGAGTCATATTGCAGAGAACACACACTCAGAGGCCCTCCCATTGCATGTCTAGCTTGGGACACTGCAAAAAAACCCTGTTGGGGTGCGAAGTAAAAAATTAATTATAGGGCTTCGTTTATTCCAAATAAAACCCACCTCTTTGGCGAGGTCGCTGTATTTGTTTCTGAGACCGGAGAGCCTTTTAAGAGATCCCATTAACTCCAGGAGGGTCCTATCTAACTCTGTACGTACCTCTGAGTCTCCCAATCCGTCCATAATTACTTGCAAAAACAGTCCAAAGTTCTTAGTCTGGCCATATGGTCTGGCGTAGCCACACCCCCGAGGCTGGCTATGTACGTCTCAGGTCATGAATATGATTAATTGCCAGCCCCACCTAAAAATCTTGCACACTAATTATATAATAATATTGAAGTTAGTTATCGCCGCCTCTGGCTACTACCTTTAAACAAGTGTAAGTGAATTTCATAAATTAGAATCTAGCTACACTTTCATATGACAAAGAAGCCCTAGCTAGTTACTACTCAGCAGAGCTGCTAGCTAGAGCTAGAGCTAGGGCTATCCCTCCTAGTTAGCTGGGAGATTGGAATTCGATCTTGTACTCCTCCACATTATGAAATTCCTGGCTCTTAGAATATGAGTCAATAAATCATTGATTTGGTGTTTTGGTTCTTATATCTTTAACAGAGAATGGCCGCTAATATAGCAGTGATATTGACGGCACTTGTGTCTCTACTTTTGCTGGCAACTCCTACTCATGAATCTGTGATCCAAATAGCAGCAGATGACACATCTCCAGAAAGTAACAAGACACTCCAATACTACCTGTGCACAGACAACCAGCTGGAGTCTGACACAACCCTGATGCTCTCTCCAGGAACACACAGCATAGATCAAGGTCCCTCCTGCACTACTGCAAACATTAACAACTTGACCATCACGTCCTCAGAGTGGGCTTGTATCACGTGCACTTCTAACATTCAAGGTCGAAACTTCATCTTCCTCAATATAACTAATTTGACGATTGAGAACATCAACGTCACTAACTGTGGCAGCCGAATTCCTCAGGGGTTACCAAGCTATGTTAATGATACCTTCACTTATATTGATCCAAAGCAGAAATTTGTATTTCTCTTCAGTCGTGTGACAGATCTCCGCCTTTCCAATTTTGTAGTGACTCATTCATTTGGTTTCAGTGTCCTTGCGATCGATCTGAGAGGTGAGGTGGAGTGGGACTATGTGACGATAAAAGACTCGGACAACTACCGCCACCCACTCTGTTATGGGAATGAAACTGACATCAGTTGTTCTGGGAGTGGGGCTATGTTCATTTACTCTGAAAATCTCTCCCTCAATGACACTGATCTCCAGCCAGAGAGAGCAACAACGACCCTCACTATCAGCAACTCTGTTTTTGTGAGGAACAGCAATAGTGTCCCCTTGCATCTATTTCTGCCTGTTTTCGTGAGCATCAGAACTGGTTTCAAGTCAAAACGTATCCTTCTTACCGGGGCCACAGGGTTAGGCTTCCACCTAGCACCAAAGTCTTATAATCTGGACATCCGTTTCATATCCACAGATGTCTCTGATAATTCTGGCTACAGCTCCCCTTTGGCATTCTTTATCTACAATGCGTTGCGAACAATAAATATAAATATCGAGAGTTGTCGCTTTTCAAACAATAGAGTCTTTGAAGTAGCCCGAGGTGGGGCCATAGTGATGCTGGTGGTGAATTTTCTCTCAGATCTCACTCTCTTTCCCGAATATCCTCCAGATGTCCACGAGATGCTTTACGTCCACAATACCACATTCGTCAACAACTCAGCAGAGATTGGTGGAGCTGCCTATTTCTATTTCACTCCCCAGAATGTGTCTGATTACAGAATAGCATTCGATAATGTTACATTCATTGCAAATATGGGTGATACTGGAAGTGTACTAGAAGCCAATACCCGACAGACGACCTTTGTACCCAATAGCATCCACTTTCTGATGAACAATGTGATAGCAATTGACAATACGTTGCCTGGTAACCGCTCCAAGACTGTGGTGGACAACACAGCGACGTTTGTGTTCCTGAGGATTTTCAATGTCACTGTGAAAGGATCGGATCATACTCATGGCAGTGTATTCTCTCACAACGCCCCAGGTGTCTTCCTGATCTTGGGGGGTAACATTTATCTCAAGGGAGAGATTGAGTTCTCAGACAACAGGGCAGTAAGGGGCGGGGCTTTGAGTCTGTATGATTATGCACTGCTCTTCATTTTGGAAGGATCCAGGATCAAATTCAATCGTAACTCGGCTTCCGAGGTGGGTGGGGCTATCTATGCCAACTCTCTTGGGACGGGCACTGCTCCCACGTGTGTTTTCCAGATCATTGGTCCCAGTCGAGTATTTGATTTCACACAAATTGGTCGCCTGGATCTCCGGTTACGTTTCATCAACAACACAGCTGTGGAAGGAGGGAACTCAATCTATGTCCATCCTCTCTACAGCTGTTCTTACTTGCCAGAATCTTCTCTAGTTGATGTTTCATTCTTTTACGACTCCAGCCTCCTCTATAACTCTGTCTTTGACATCGTCTCGTCTGTGTCTAATGGTTTACCAGAGATTTCTTCAGTTCCTTATCAGCTTTGTTTCTGTACGAGGAATGAAACATTGAATCCAACTTCTATGTGCATGTCCAGTTCCACAATGACCATCTCCATCATCCCAGGACAGAAATTCCTAGTTCATGCCTTTCCAGTCGACAGAATTCACAATGTAGTCAGCTCTGTAATTTTTGTGGATATCAGTGATAACTCCCACAGATTGGAGAGTGCCCAAAATACCAGGCAACTCAATGCCACCGTGTGTACTGCAATGGACTTCAATGTCCGTGGAGCTGAAAATACCTCCACATCACTCTCTCTCTACATCCCTGGATCGAATGTCAACCCGAGATTGATAGTGGAAGTCAATCTAGAAGCCTGTCCTCCTGGTTTCGTGTCCAATTCACAGGGTGCCACTAGCTTTTGCATCTGTGATCCTTACGTTACCAATGTACTTCAAAGCAGTTGCAACTTTGAGAACTACACCATAGCCAGACCCACCAATTCCTGGCTCGGAGTCATTGAACGTGACAATGGTTCAGATGTAGTTTATGTACAGAGCTGTCCCATTGGTTTATGTAATCTGAATAACAACTCTGGTTTCGTCGACCTCACTCAGAAAGACCCTCTATGCCAGCCTGGGAGGACAGGCATTCTCTGTGGGAGATGTAAAGGTGACTTAAGTGTTGTGTTTGGGTCGTCCGAGTGTAGAAAGTGTTCCAACTTCTGGCTCTTCACCATCTTCTTCTATGCAGCAGTCGGAATACTCTTAGTCCTCTTCCTCTTCCTCCTCAACATCACCGTCTCACAAGGCACCTTAAATGGAGTCATCTTTTACGTCAATATCCTCAGTGTTGATGCTAATATCATCTTTCCTCTAGGCAGCAGAGGCTTTCTCTTCATCTGGGTCTCCCTGGTGAACCTTGAACTTGGATTTCCACTCTGTTTCTATGATGGAATGGACGAAGCTGCAAAGAATGCTCTACAATGCATCTTTCCGGTTTATCTCCTCCTCATCTGTGTGGCCATTATTGTCTTCACCCGTCGGTTCCGCAGAATTGCCCAACTTGTTTCCTCTCATGGAATTCAAGTTCTAGCCACACTGATCTATCTCTCCTTCAGCAAGATGCTTCGCTACGTCATCGATATCTTATCATTTGCCACACTCAAGAAGGAATCTGGAGATCAGATTATCTGGCTTTTTGACGGGAACTTTAGATACTTCACTGGGTCCCATACAGTGATAGTGATCATCCCTGCAGTAATTACTCTCTTCTTCATTGCTGCTTTCACAATCTTAATGCTCTTCATCAAACAAATTGAGCAGTACAGCTTCAAACTCAAGCCTCTGATGGACGCTTATGCTGGTCCATTCCGAGACAGATACCGATTCTGGATTGGAATCAGACTTGTGTTTCTCACAGTGATTTGTACGATCTTTGCTATTTTCGGTACAGATAACCCTATCCTGGCTCTTCTCATCCAACTGATCTTTCTAGTACTGTTCATGGTGCTAGTAGCGTCCCTCAGACCTTTCAGGAATAAGCTGGTGAATTCCTTGGATATTGGCTTCATGTTTGACCTCTTCCTAATAATCCTCTTCACTCTTGGTGCTGTCATTGCAGAGTTTGACGGGATTTTTGTTGCAATCGATATTCTGATTGCAATAGCTTTTGTTGCAAGTTTGGTTCTTATTGGTTATCACTTGGTAAAGGTGATTTACAGCATCCCTAGAGTGAAGAACAAATGCAAACCAATGATCAAGAAGTTACAAGGTAGAACTGCATCTGAACTGATCTCCACAATGTGCATGAGGATGAAAAAATCGAAAGAGGTAGAGGAAGAAAAGTCGAAAGCAGTTGAGCTACTCAATGTTGAATCTCACACTGGCAGTAGAGGGAGTACTGAGAGATCAGGGATAAGTCAGAGTGTAGTGTCGCTCACTACAGCCATTGATGCTGATTCAATGCCTAAGGAAAGGACTGCTACGTTTTCTCAGTTCAGGGAGCCAATGATTGATTACTGACACCATAAATTTAATCATTGTTTTTTGTACAGCAATTCTGAGTTCTGAGCATGCTCAAAATTTAAAGTGCATTATCGCGAAAATTAAAATTCTTGCGTTCAAAGCTCAAAGATTGAGATGGGGAAGAAGCGACTGCGCAGTGAAGAGGTCGAGGAAGAAGTGGACAGGCCTCGCTCGAAGAAGGCTCGCGAGTTGCTATGGAAGGTACCAGAGGCTCTGGATAAGCAAGTAAGAAAGCCTGGGCATTAATTAGAATAGCTTAGTACTACTTCAGCTCTCTCTTTATCACTTTGGCGTTAGGCCGAACTCTGTGCTACGCTATTTAATGCCCTTCGCAAGTGTAAGGACTCGGACAACAGGAGCTTGAGCGACTTCTTAATGAGAGCACCTAGTAGAAGGTTATTGCCTACTTATTATGAGACCATCACTCAACCCATTGACCTGATGAAGATTCAGGTAAGAAGTCTATGGGAATAGAAATATATTTGCATTGTAGACTCCATGATAATAAATGCTATTGAATACCATGGTAACCATTCTTTTATTTACTCTAGCAAAAGGTGAAAACAGATGAGTATCATTCAGTTACTTCCTTCCTCTCTGATGTACATCTTCTCTTGGATAATGTACGACAGTTTTATCCGTCTACTTCTGACGAGTGTCAGATGGTTGACCAGCTAGAAGCTGCTTTTACTCAAATTCTTATAGAACATGGTTTTGGGACCTCGTCTAGCTCAAGAGAGACGTGGTCTGATTCTGATTCAATCCAATCACCAACTAATTTGACACTCCGCATACCTAAGGTCCACTTACAACTTCAACAGACTAAGACTCATGGAACTAGTGAGGCTGGACATAGAGGGAGCTTACCTGGAACCTCTGCCTCAAGTAGTCGTGGAAAGGTCACAAGGTCGCAAGCCTGGATGAAAGACTACTTGGCTTCAGATGATCCAATCAAGAAGTTTTTAGCAGCAGTATATGACTACCATGACCCAGTATCTGGAGACTTTGTGGCAGAGGCATTTCACCAGCTCCCCTCACCAGCGGATTATCCCGAGTACTATGAAGTCATTACCCAGCCCATAGACCTCAACACTATGCGCAAAAATACAGAGGTAAGGATGATCGTAATTATTATTGTTATTATTATTATTATTATTATTATTATTATTATTATTATTATTATTATTATTGCCCTCAGGCTAATAAATACAGTAATTTGAAGGCAATACAGGATGACATGATAGTGATGATTAAGAATGCACACCACTTCAATGAGCCAGGTTCCGACATCTATAAGATGGCCAGTATGCTCCGCAAGTTCATCATCCTCCGCTGCAGTGAGCTCGAGAAAAAGTATCAGACAGTAACCAAGACCACCACTAAAGTTGTGCTGAAGAGTCCCCTTGACGTGGTGGGTGATGCAAAGAAAGTCCCAAGACTTAAAATCAGTTTAAACGAGAGTTCAAAGGGTCAGAAGCCAAGCACTAGTTCCATATCTGATACAGAAGATGCACCAATGTAAGTATCCAACTCTATTAGTGACAACTCTTTTATTTCTCCCCTCCCCTCCCCTCTTTCCCCCTTCCCTTCCCCCTCTCTTCCCCTCCCCTCCCCTCTCCCTCTTCTTCCTCCCCTCCCCCTTCCTCTCCTCCCCTCCCCTCCCCTCCCCTCCCCTCCCCTCCCCTCCCCTCCCCTCCCCTCCCCTCCCCTCCCCTCCCCTCCCCTTCCCTCTCCTCTCCTCCCCTGCCCGCCCTCCCCTCCCCTCTCCCTCTTCTCCAGGGAGAGTAGTGATGATGAATTGAGTAGCGATGAGGAAGAGTCCTCAACAGGAAAACTCCTCTTACAAATCAAGAAAGAAAAAATAAGTGGTACTCCTCACTCTCTGGCTGACCCTGTAGCTAAACTCCTGCAAGCCAAGAAACCTCCGCTTCTCAAGAAGAGGCTGATGGCTCTTTATCGGAGTCTTGTCAACAAGACTGACAGTCAGGGGCGTGTGCTTTCTGAGCTCTTTAAAAGACGCCCCTCGCATAAGTTATACCCTGAGTATTACATGGTGATTAAGGAGCCCATCGATCTGAAGGAGATTCTGGGGAAGATTAAGATGGGGAAATATACAGTCTTGAGGGAGATGGGGGCTGATGTGGAACTCATGGTCAGCAATGCACTCACCTTCAATGAGGAACACTCACAGGTCTACAATGTGAGTGGAGGGGGAAGTTAATCCTCCGAGAGGGGAAGGGGGGGAGGGGTGAGAAGGGTGAGGGGAATTGAGATTGGTGTACATTTTAATCCAGGATGCTCTAGTGCTGAGGGAAGTAGCTCGAACAGCTATCCAGCGACTGGAGGAAGGCTGGCTTGACACATCTTCTCCTTCCTTGTCTGCCACACCCATTGTGCAGCAGCATCCCCAGAGGGGGAGACCAAGGAAGGTGCCTGCACAGGAGGACTCTTCTCTTCCCTCAACTACTCCACCTGATGTCATGGGTCTCTTCCATGCACTCAAGTATCACACTGTAAGAAAACAGAGCTACATAACACATCATAATAATCTCTCTCTCTCTCTCTCTCTCTCTCTCTCTCTCTCTCTCTCTCTCTCTCTCTCTCTCTCTCTCTCTCTCTCTCTCTCTCTCTCTCTCTCTCTCTCTCTCTCTCTCTCTCTCTCTCTCTCTCTCTCTCTCTCTCTCTCTCTCTCTCTCTCTCTCTCTCTCTCTCTCTCTCTCTCTCTCTCTCTCTCTCTCTCTCTCTCTCTCTCTCTCTCTCTCTCTCTCTCTCAATCAATCAATCAAGGATCACCATGGACGACACCTTTGGCTGACCTTCAAAGCACTACCCCCAACTGGAGTAAGTTCATTGTGTTCCTAAGAAACACAAGGTATTACCTCTGGTTGAACCTTGTCCCCCGCAGGTATCCTCAACTGACTACTTTGCAGGGAAGAGGCCAATGGATGTGAACACTGTTCATAATAAGATCGTCACTGGACAGTATCATAATCTGGACCAGATATTTGACGACCTTACTTTGATGAATGATAATGCCTTTAGCTTCTTCCCACAACATTCTCAGCAATACCAAGACGCCATTGCTCTACAGAGGGTCATCATCAGCAAATATACTCAACTCAAAGGTCAGAGTTCAGATGTAGCCTTTCTTTGGTGATGTGCATACATTGTGTAGGGGCAGCATCAGACAAGCATCCCTGGGTCCCTGATATCTCGTTGTGTGTGCAGAAAATCCTTTCGGAAATTCTGTCCCGTGCCCTCTATTCAAAGGTTAGCTCATTTGCACCAAACAAAAGATTTATGGAATGAAGCCTGTCAAAACTGGTTGTCAGACCAATAATATAATTGGTATGCTCTATACAATGGAATGGTATTGTGATTAGGAAGTGTCGGATAAGCTGAGAGGAGTAGTAGCCACCAGAGAAGTGGAACTGCAAGACGAGGAAGAAGGTGTGGTCACTCACTCCTTTAATTTGGACAATATAGAAAAATGGATGGCAAAAAGTACAGTCGTGTAGTATCATTGTATGTAAGTATGAATTCATATTGCTGTATATTGCAATGCAGGGGAGTACCAGCGTCTGGACCAGTTTCACATGGACTTGCTAGCGTTACTGAAGCAAGCCAGCAAGGAGGGGAAATGGGGTGTAGCAGGGGAAGTGGGTCGGAGGTACTTGGCCACCAGGGATGAGTTGTGTGGGGAAGGCAAAAACCAGTTATGGAGTCCTGTTCTGGCTTACTCTGCTCAGTGAGGGTCGATTCTTATTAAAATAATGATAGGGTCTTACCCCTTAAGACTTTATTATCTATGCACAGGGATTTGGAATCAGACTTGGAAAGAGCTTCTTGTTCTCAGTCTCCTCCTAATTCTCCAGGCCGTTCTAGGTCATGTTCTGATTCTCTCAGTCCCAATTCCATTCCAAATGATGGGATTCAGCCAGGACATGGTGCAGGTGTGGAATGGGAGTGGGAGGGAGACAAGAAGAATGAACAGAGTGTGAAATGTGAGTGGGCAGGAGTGGACTATCATGCTGGTGATGTTGTCTATGTCAAGTCCAGGTCAGTTCAGTCTTCACTCCTTCCTATGTAGCACTTAATGAGTTGATATGATATGACACAGTAACCCTGACCAGCAAAACCCTCATATTGTCATGATTGAGAAATTTTGGAAAGACAGCTCAAATAGCATGGTAGGTGTGTGTGTGTGTGTGTGTGTGTGTGTGAGAGAGAGAGAGAGAGAGAGAGAGAGAGAGAGAGATGTGCTGTGGACTGATCAAAGTTCTTCTGTTTTGTGCAGTGTTTTGATGGTACTTGGTACTACCGACCAGAAGAAACATTTCATGGAGCTAAAAGGAAGTTTTATGACAAGGTACGACTGCATTACATACTTCATTTCTTCTCTTTCCATACTCTGACCACCTCATCCCATCTTTCTATCCTTATTTGAAATACAGGAAGTGTTTCGGAGTGATTTTCATGGAGTGGCCCGCATGCTTCAAGTGGTCAGCAAATGTTGTATCCTTTTCATCAAAGACTTTCCCAAATTCTTCCCACAGGTATGTCCATGGGTGGACACCCCACAATGACTTACAACTGTTTGTTTATTTGTTTGTTTGTTTGTTTGTTTGTTTTTTGTAGGGATTTGCTCCAGAAGATGTATATGTGTGTGAGTCACGATATTCTTATAAAACAAAGAGCTTCAAAAAAATCAGAGTCAGTGAAGATCATGTATGTGTGGTGATGTAACATGCATGTACATGTATGTACAGAACTGGACATGGCCGGGGAGTAGTCCCACTCTTCACCCTCGTGCCACACCCCTAGTCATGACGCGGATCCCCTCGGTGTTTATTCGTGGTGAGAGGAACGTTGGAGAGTCCAGTGATGGGAACGTGGTGACCCAGGGGCCTCTGGACACCTCCTTCATCGGGCTGAGTCAGACCAATGTGTTGGTCGGTGCAAGTAACCCTGACTCACCCTGCACTTACTATCAGCAATTCTGCATTGATGAAGCTTACTTCAAACTTGGTAAGCAATCTTTATGAGCATCCCATGACTTGTATTATAATGGATACTAATATGCTAGGTGACTGTGTGTATCTACGTTCAGACAAGGAAAACCCTTTCATTGCTCGCATTGAACGCATTTGGACTGATGCAAAGTAATGATATGATATATTTAGTTTACGAGTTCATTTTCTCTGACATTGTTTTTAGTGGAGATCCTTGGATTTATGGTCCATGGTTTCTACGACCCAAGGAGGTTAACCACTCCCCTACCCGCACTTTCTACCAGCAAGAGTTGTTGCTTAGCAACATCCAGGACAGTAACCCCATGAGGAGTATCAGTGGAAAGTGTATTGTCCTCTCGCCACAGGACTATTGCAAGAGTGAGCCCCTATTCGTTAGCCAGTGAAAGGAGTAGTATGAGTAGTTTGTTTTGTGCAGAGCGACCCGTAGGGTTTGCAGAGGAAGATGTCTATGTGATACAGAGTCGCTACAACGAAGCAGAAAAGGAAATTAAACGACTCAAGGGTCTAAAGGTCAGTGAACCAGCCAACCAGCATGCTGCTACAAACTACCTGTCTGGATGTATTTATATATGTATTCTTGGCGCTGCAGTCTCACCAGTACTCTTCTTCTGTTATACCTGATGAGTTCTACTACTTGGGTCAAGAACTTCAGTTGGTCAAGGTATAGGAAACTGCCCATCTCCCACCATTACTAATGGCAGGCAATCTCTCACCTCTTCTCCCCTTCTCCCTTCTCCAGGTTGCATCACCTAAATTATTCACCAAGGAATTCAACCCGGCAGAGCCCCCTGTGAAATCGAAGCCCAACAACATCTCGTCCATACCTGGCACCTCTGGGGTCTCTCCCCTCTCCACTGGGGGGAAGGCTGGAGGGGGAATCAATATTACCCCTCAGCTAATCCAGCAATTGCTAGCCTCTGCATCAAAGGTATTTCAGGAGGTGATTTTTAATAACATTTTTGTATATGTGTTTGTTAGATATCCACAACACGTCCAGTGGTGATCCCTCTCCAACCCTCCTCCCTCACCTCCACCACTACCACTGCTACCATCACATCTGCCACTCAACTTACTCAGGTAACCAACAGTCCTACCCTCACCCTCCTTATAGAGTAGAGTAACCATCTTTATTGTCTTAACTCCCTAAATAGAGCAACCTACTCTCATTCACTCCTTATTATAATAATTATTATATCCCGTTGTGCTTTTTTATTTCCCTTGCTTAGACTCCTTCTAAGGCTGTGCCTGCACAGATTGCAGGTTCTGTCAACCCTTCTCCCATCTCCCAGCAAAACTTCCCCTGTTTGTGGACTGATTGTTCTGAAGCGTTTCAAGGACCAGTGGAACTATACACCCATGTAGTCGGACCCAGCCCCTCCCACTTATCTAAGGAACGTGAGTCATGTGATTGTTGCATAACCAATGGATGCTAGTTTTCCTGTATTACAGGTGAGGGCTCGTACTATTGTCGCTGGAAGAATTGTCCCAGGAACCCTTCATCTGGGGGGAGGTATGTGAGACCCCTTTATTATTGTATATTTAATTGATATCGTCCTTTAGACCTTTTGATGCTGTCAACAAAATCATACGACACATGAAAGAAGTTCATTTGATGAAATTATCCACACTATTGTGAGTGCCCCTTTTAAAATTCCTCATTAACCTTTTGCCCCCAACCAATTATGGTTATCATTTTGTTCTTTTCTTGATTGTATTAGTGGCATCGGAGGGTCGCGCTCGTCCTATGCTTCTCGGGGTACTCCAACACAAGGTGTCGTCCAGCCGACCACTCCACTTCCACCCTCCCCTACTATACCACCTGCTCCCATTCAGCTGACACCCAAGATTCCTCCCCTCCCTACTTTCTCTGTCTCTCCGGCCACACAATCTCAGACCACATCCATCAAATCAACCACACCCCCTAAGACCACAAAACCACAAATCTTTCTCCCACCTCCTGAAAATAGGCAAAAACTGGTCCACTCCGACATTTATTTAAGGTGAGTGGGCATTATTAAGAAACTCACCTGTGGATTATTCATTTTGTAGGTACATACAAGGAATAAGGAATAACTCCAGGTATCTGAGCTCACATGCTGACTCAGCAGAGGTACGTACCCACCAGACACAAACTGTAGTGAAGCCAGAGGACTGGTTCAGCTCAGACGAACTGAAGGAGATGGAGGGAGGGGCTAGTAAGCCAGGCAGTGGGGCCATAGTGGATGCCCTGTGGGCACTCAGAGACCACATGAACAATGAAAGCCGAAAAATCTCAAGTTACTTAGAGAAACATAGCTGAAAGCTCAAACTCATACCATTGCACAACACTGAATGTCATGAAATGTAGCCACAGCTATACCTGATGCGATGGCAGTAGTAGGCTCATTTTCATTAATCAAACAACCACAAAGTAGTAGTAGTTCCCATTTAATATTAACCTGCATTAGTTGCCAAGTGTGTAATCGGTATAATTTGTGATAGCTGGTGCACTACAGTGCATTGTATTGTCAAGTGTGACAGTATACAGCTTAGCCCTTTCATATGTTGATGACACGACTGAGTTTCTGCACTCTGTTCAGCAACAGATCACCTTGCTTGATAGTTGACTGTAAAAGAGTATTAAGATGGTCATATCGCTTATGGTATTAACGACCCTTTACCTGATACAAGAAATTCTTGCTGTCTGGTCTATTTGTCTCCACAACTCCACCTACTTTGTCAATGCGACAGTGAAGTCGCCCCAAGGCTATGAATTTGGATAACTCTCTGAAGAAGAAGAAGGGAAAAAATTCAATGTGAAAAATATGAAAGATTAATAATACCTACCTGTCCATGAACTGAGGGCTAACCCCAAAGCTCTTGGCCATGTGTGGGAGAGAGAGGGAGCGATATGACTCCAGGAGCTGGGTGTAAGCCTTGATACGCATCTCCCTCACATAGTAGTGAGCATGAGGTGCCAAGTAACGGTCACATTTAAACTCCTTCTCGGCCCAAACTGTGAGACAGTCATGCATGAATGGAAAGAGAATTGCGCAAGAGGACTCACTGAGAGATTTGAAGAACTGGTCGTATTGGCAGTTGTAGAGAGAATTAACATGAAGGGAAAGTTCAGGATAGTCGTGCAATACTTCCAGAATATCACTACCATTGATAACCTATCCAGCAAAACAAGAGGTTTTGTCAGTTGCACTGCTGATGTGAATAGATTATACATACCTGTTTCTTGATATCTTTCCTATCCTGTGCCATGAGACAAGATATAATGGCATACTTGCAGAAGGTGCGATAGTCCATAAGTTCAGTAGAGGTGAAGGTGGCCATTGTGTCGAAGAAGCAAGTAGCTGCTTTCTTGAAGTTGCGAATGGACATTGCATAGAGTCCCTCGTATGTCTTCAATCTATTTCTTCGATCCCAGTCTCCACCTTCTTCAATTAAACTAGGGGATGGGGTTATAATAAAACCACACCCACTAATTATGGCACAGACCCCTCACCTTTTTGCCTTCTCTATATTGCGTGTGATGAGGTCGTGGTCCATGAAAAATAAACCCAGCCTAATAAGGTAGAAAGTGATGTCCATTCTGTGGCTCAGACCAACAGTCTTCTCGAAAGCCGCACGATAAGCACTTATGGCTGCTTCCTAGGAACAAAATTAGACTCATTAGACCACAATCTCATTAATCACCACACCCCCACATAAAAGGTCAAGATTCAGTTTTTAGGAATCATCTGTAATCATACTTTGTCTCCAATTTTAGACAAGTATTCGGCTTTGGCCATCAGGGAATCTCTCTGTTCCGTCTCTCCAAAATTCTTTTCCTTTTCTTCGATTGCTTCTTCCAGTTCAGCCAAATGCTTCTTATTCTCGGCCTCCATCTTAGAAAGAAGCTCTGTATCCTCAGGTCGTCCAAGATCAGCACACACGGAGCGATACAATGGTGCCATAGCTACAAAGATTATATAAATACATCTTCCTATACACCAGATCACTAAGCTCCATCCAATGGATATGCTTGCATAGGAAGCTTATTCTGTAAGTAATCATGTGTCATTCATCAATTACCATTTTCAGTGATAGAGTTCACCAATTTAGCCCATATTTGTTCCTTGTTCACTTGGAGACTATCCTCTACGGTCAGGAGAAATTTGAGTTGTACTAGTTCAAGGTCAGGGATCTTAGGAAGTCCCTCTTCTTCCAGTCCTTCTAGAGGCATGATCTATAGAACTTTCTCCATTAACCGGTCAACCGCACGCGCGCTTGTCATGTGAGTCACGTGATTTTGTTTAATCGGCCAAGCAATGGCTGACTTGTTTGAGGATTCTGGCTCGGATGGTGACATTGCGGACACCTTTAACTCCTCTCCCGTGACTGCTACCAACGGCTATGGCGAGAAGGACGAGCCATCCCCCACTTGGAACGGAGAAAGTGAGGTAAAGCGGAAAGACGTGCCCTCTGGACATGGAGGGGAGGAGGAAGAAGAAGAAGTGTCTAAAGGACCGCGGGACGAAATCAGACTGACTGTTGTGGAGTTTCAGAGGACAGCGGATGATTTCACCTATGACATAATGGTAGGATTGTTAGCTAGCTGGGTGGGGCTGCCTCTAGCTCTAGCTATGGGATACTCTTTATCTACAGTCGAGTCAGCTGTGCAATGTTATGTTGTAACATCCACACCATTCCATGTCATATTTATGTATCTTGTTGGTTGTCATGACTACAGGTGGAAGTGAATGGGAAGAAACAGACAATCCACAGAAATTATAAAGATTTATTGTGGCTGCACAGAAACCTCACCCGTCGAGTCGAACTGGGGGGAAATATCGTACGTCTATCAGGGTGGTAGAAGGGTGGGACTATATTTACCATTGCTGTCCCTTTTCTTGTTCCCTAGCTTCCCCCAATGCCTCCTCCCCCTCCAAAAGGGGTGGACCCAAAGGTCCTTGTACTAGGACAGACCTCAAAAGCACTCTACGGTGACTACAACAGACTTCCCTGCCTTGCTATGGAAACGTGAGCTGTAGCATCTAGATCTCGACCCTCTATTGCAATTGAAATCATCCAAAATGCACGAATCCTGTTTGATCACATGATATCTGAGTCACATGGACCTCAACCCTCTAATGTATTCTCTCAACCTACTCTCTGCCCTTGACCAAAATCATCCAATATGCTGTTTGATTGGCACTGGATGTACTCTCTTTGTCCTTGACCAATATATGCTTTTTGATATTGTCTAGACTAATGTACTCTCTGCCCTTGACCTAATATGAGATCTTTATAATGTACCTGGTTCTGATAATTGGGGACTAGTGAGGAGACCTTTCAACCTCGTATGCAAAACGTGTACTAATATGATTGTCTGTCCATCCTAACATTTTAGACCTTGGATGAACTGAGCATGGGCACTCGCCCCCACTATTTCCCTAGTAGTAATTATTTGGCCATGTAGCACCATATCAACATATTACTGAGAGTTTTTAGCACTGTTTAAATTATTGCAGTTATAAAATGACTGCTCTTGGCATCGACTAGTCTTCTTTGGGAAGTGTGCCAAGAAGACCAGCAGAAAGTGTCATGTTTTCCTCCTCTAAATTGTTCTTTGTTCTTTGACTACACATTTTTGATGTAGTCACTTAGCTACCAACTTGTAAACTGTTTTGTTCGGTGTTTAACTCCTTTGCATCAGGGGTGCGGCAGCGAGGAGTTACCCTTTAATGAAGTCTTTGAAAGAAGCCTAAATTCTTTGCCTTCACATGTTCTAAACAAACCTGTATTCCTCACTGGTTATTTCTAATTGTGCTTAGACATCAATTACATACTCTTCTCATGTACTTTGTACTCTGCACTTTGTACTCTGCTCTCTAGGTTCCTGCAGGCTCTGGCTGATCACCGTTTCTTCTCTGTGAACAACACAGTCCATGATTACCTTGTGCAGCAGCAGGTACACATGTCACTGACCACACACATCTGATGGTAAATCCACAGGTCATGTGACTTTCATTTTCGTGCCACACACCCCTTAGGTGGAAAACGAAGAGAAGTTGGGAATTGGTACTCTGTGGTCATCGTTCACAAAGGTCATCTCCGATATCCAGAAGGGCAAGACTCAGGTACACTGTATAAAATTCATAAGTATTAAGCAGAGACAATGGCATGTTGGGGTTTATATTTGATATTCTACTATTGAGCTATTGCAGCTGTGTGTAGTTGGTTGTGGTGAGTTATTATTTCCCTTTTCTGGTCTGAGTGAAGCAATTAGTGGAAGTAGAGTTACTGATGTCTGTTTGTGAAGCCTTTTGAATAGACAGCCAAATAAACACATACCTACAAGATTCCTCTCTCACTCAATAGCTCATCTTTTCTGTTTATTTATTGTTGATGGATGCATTGCATGCAGGATCCGGAAGAGGAATTCTCAAAGTTCCTGAAAACTGTTGAAGATCTTGCTCCTAAGCTCCAGGAGGCAGCAAAAGTGAGGCTCTATTAAGGGGTTGACCCTGTTATTAATTATGGTGGGATCCTGTAGTCATAACAATTATTATGGAGGGCATACAGACACTCTTCCAATTGGCGAGCAAAAGTGAGCCAGTCAAAATTAATGAGGGGAACTATATATTGTGGTTCACATTTGGTATAATATGGTGACATCATTGGCTAAAGCTTCACTCGCCATTTCCATTATTTCCTGTACACAACCAGTTATTCAGGACATATGGATATGCATGCATGCAAATTATCTCATCATTCTTCTTGCAGACTTTTGCTAACCTGGTATCTACCCAGCAGAGTAAGTCATTGCATGGATTTAACATAATATGGCCATATACAGTCTTTACCACGAGCTTGCGAAATGTCCATTCAGTAGATTATCACTCTGTGGCCCAGCTGTTACGTACCACAACCATTGGTTAGACAGTCCCAGTGGTGCCCGCTAATAAAATGCTTGCACTGCAAGAAAAATGTGTGGCACTTTGCATTCCATACCTTGGTATCTATAGCAACCTGGCAGCTGACTTGGCATCTATATAACACCTCATTAATTAACACCTCTAATAAGAACGAGGTGGGCTGACTCAAGAGAATGAATTTTTTTTCCTCAAGCACTTGAGCAGACCTGATGTTAAATTTTCCATATCTGACATAATAATGCACATCGAATATCGTTTTGTTGTCACACCTTCACAATTAATCAATGATTTAATTAGTTGCAAGACATTCCATCAGAATTGTTTGGGGTTTGAAGATGATGTTACCATCTCTGAATTAGGTCTGGCAGTGTCCGAATTCTTGCTGGCAGAGATGCTGAAGGAACATGCCAATTGGAGCAAGGATAAAAACGCAAGTGCATCAAGGTAAGAGTACCAGAATCATGGTGTGCTGGAGATTTCTATATTCCATCAAATACTCTAAGAGCATGAAAAGAATAGCAATGCTGTCATGCGGAACTCACGATAAGTGTAATAATTATCAATTGTTAGTTTAACTAATTGAAGAGTTGATGTGACTGTGCAATGGAGTGTGTCATACTTGCAGCTATTAATAGAATAAAACATTATTGTTTCTCTTCAAAGATAATGAAAAAATAAACTTTTCTTGACTGCAGCATTATAAAGACAGTGGCAAGTGGATTGGATGAAGAGAGAGACTTCATTGTCTCCTCTGCATTTGATGGCCGGCACACTTTGGGTTTCACCTTTGAACTTTACCATGCTTACTGTACCCAAGCGAAGGTGAGGTGATGATGACTAATTTCATTGGTCCAGAGTGAATGTGGCCGGCCCTCTGTGACTCGATTCATTTATCGAGGTGGTATTCATAACAGATTCTCTCCCAATTAAGTTGTGAATACTGAGCGGCCCACATGGCTGACTCCCACAATAATTAAATATAAGTCATAGGGGCAGCTGTACTGACTCTATGGGATATGTTAACCTCACTCATACAGTACTGTATATATGTGCTCCACTTGGCAGAGGGGATGGGAGAACCCTTGTACCATAATATACCCTCCCAGCTAGAGGGGTTCTGTGCTGATACCTTTATGGGATAGGAATGGCTTTTTGTAGTAATTCTCTATAGCACATACACTCTTCCAGTGGCTTCCCACAAGGTCATACATTAGTTCACTTCCACCTCCTACATCTTCTCATTTGTCCTCAGGATATGCTGTACCGACGGCTCAGTAAACTCCAAACTCTTCTCTCCTGCACCTCACAACTGGACAAGGCTAAACCTGAGAAGAAGGAAGCAGTAAGTCCCCCATCATGTTAATCACCCCCTGTCATTTGGTATTGATGATTGCTGCAGGCAAGAACATCAAAGAATGAAGCGGATCGAATATACAGGAGTATCACTGACATTGCCAAGGGAGAGGTAAGCAAATCATGCAAAGCCCACTCCTGAAATGCATGACTATGGAGAGCCTCAAATAAGGAAATTTCAACATTTTTCCCCCCTCAAGTGCCTCAGACTCTGGCTTCATTTAAGTCGATTATGTCTTTGTAACTGTCCACATGATTTGGAGTCAGAATGTTGCTACAAAATGTCTTCCCCAGGAAGAGAACTTTAACTTGTCCTATGCGAGTCAGAATTTGAAGGAAGAAATGAATATTAGTGCCCGCATATTCAAATTAATTGCAAACAAGTCAATCACATTCCAATTTGTACTGTGGAAAGAGGATCAGTGCAGGCATTAAAGGCTGTAGTCCACCCGAGAGCAAAGGCAATATATCCTGTACAGCCCTTGTAGGCATGGTTTAACTAGTGAATTTGTCTTGGCTTTCAACTGCAGACTGAGCCATAAAAATGTTCCAACCGATTATCTTTACTGTGGTCTATGATACTAGACTACCCCTAGGCACTATACCAACACTTCAAAAAGAGAGAGAAGTGGTTGAGTGCAGAGTCGTTGTCTCAGGCTCCAATAACAACAATGCAACCTCTAGCTCTATGGTGGCCACCATTGGGGAATGAAGTTTTATCCTTTCTCAGGGTTTTTTTTTTTTTTTTTAATTTTTAAGTAGTACGCTGAATAGTGATGCAGTCAGGACTGAGGCGAGTGGCCACAATAGGCAAGGTAGTCACTCATCAGAAGGTGGCCATTATGAGGGGTTCACTGTAGACACAAAGGCTGATGATTATGTGATGTACCTGTCATGTGACACCTATCATGACATCCATAATAGAGATTCATAATTATAGGCTATCGACTTTGAAATTTCCAATTCTCATTGCACGTCTTGAGAATGGACACATTTTTCCGATGGAGTTATTGTGTGAGCATTCCATGCATGCCCATGCTGTGAAGTGTACAAACAGAGAGTTTACATGCATTCGGAAATTTACACAATGGTATTAAATTCTTCAACCAATTCAGCATTCTTGAACCTCCTACGTACCCATTGAAGAATTGTCACACCTACCCATTGACGTGACTATCATGTCATGCTTTGCTAAGTACACTTATACGCATCACTACTGCATGCTCAAGGGAGTTGGGTTACGAGGTAGGGACTTCTCAGGTGTTTGGGAAAGATAGTATAAATATCCATCTGGAGATAATATGATACAAGCTTGTGGAGCTGAAACTTCCGTCATCTAATACTATTCGGTAGTCATTGTTAGATTGAGAAATATTTTCATGACCCCTCCCCTCTTCTTTTTTACAGATTGAAGTGTACATGGCTCAGTACACAAGTACATTTCGAGGCAATTTGATTGGCTATGCAGAGGCACAGTTGCAACACTCCAAACGAACATACTCAAACCTTGCAAAACTGCATGATGCACTAACAAATACAGTTATAGACCAACCTTAAATTGTGTAGGTTTTTTTTACCTGTTTTATTCCAAAGGCACAGGTGATCCAAGACGACTTGTTTATTTTTTTTATTGTTATATTTTTAAATTAAGTTTGTATGATTGGTAACCATGAAATTGACTGGCTAGATGAGATAGGGATCGAGGTATAGACACGCCATATATAACAAGAAGTCACAAGGTACACTTAGTGAGTAAAATGAGTGAGTGAGATTACTTCAAAAGATCAGCAAACTGTCTCTTCCATTGTTCCATGTTCCCTTCATAGAGCTCGGCAACAAAACCCAGCATCTCTTCTTTGTTGACTTCCTCTTTTGCTCTGGTCCCCCACCGAAAAGTAATACTGTGCTTGTCTCCAGCCACTACCTTTTCCCTATCCAAGTACCTGAGGATATTCGTTTATGGGATATAATCACACTACACATTGAAATTCATTGTCCTGCTAAATGAGGGAAAACATGTGTAGATCAGATTCATTGTGCCTAGAATAATACATGATGTAATTTATGATAATTAGCTAGCTTCTCACATCTGGCTGATAAAGTCAATTGTGACCAATTTCTTGACATCCCCAAATGTTGGGTGGCTGCAAGGAAGCAGAGACAATACACATCATTAACTTGCCACTTTATAGAGACGATACACATTTACAACTGATCTAATTGCATTAACTGGCCACTTTATAGGTTGCAGAGAAAAAAAGGAACTTACATTGAGTCGTTCTGAATGCCAAGCCGGTTCAGACAATTCCATAGTTGATCTGAAAGAGAAATATAATAATAGATGAAAACAGATCATCCTGTAATGGTCTGAACTAGGTAGGTTGCAGTACACAGGACAGCATGCATGAATTTTTTTTTTCAAGAGAGTTTTGTAGTTAGCTAGTCTACACACCTTCAGATATACCACCTTGCTTCATCATGATTAGAGAGAGAATGACACACAGCAAGCCCATCTCGGCTTTGTCTGCCTTTGATCTAATGGTGTGTGTATGTCAGTATGAATGGATGATGGCCACAGTACGATATCATAATATTATGATATCAGCTATTTCTTCCATTCTTCCAATAGCTATTATATAACATGTGGGAGTAAATCCACTTGATAATAACCTATAGCCAATAATAAGTGGGCGTGGGCCATAAAATAATAGCATCGTAAGTGAATCAGGCAGTACAGTCTTGTTTTCTACACCATGTCTATGGAGAGCAGTGGTAGCGGAATAGAAGATAACGAAACCAATATGACCTGCTACTCTCTGGAGAGAACGCATCCTGCAGCCTTGGTTTTGCACGCCATTATTCTAGCTATCATCACTGTGTGCAGTCTAGTAGGCAACGGGTTGATACTCATTCTGGTGGCAAGGTTCGAGCAGCTCAGGACACGCTCCGTGTTGTTCAGCCTCAGTATGGTAGCAGCAGATATAATATTCACTATAAGCAACGCTTTCCCCGCTCTGATCACTACTATTCTCAAGTATTGGGCCTTCACTAAGATGGGATGCATTGCATTCGGGTTCCTAGCTTCATACTCGCTCATCACTCGCTGGTTTATCGTGGGGCTGCTATCTCTGGACAGATTTTGTACCGTTTTTTTCCCCTTCTCCTATAAAAGACGTTGTATAAAGTGGATCTTGATATTGCTCATCATTGCAGCATGGGTGACTCCTTTCCTGGCATCTGTAATACCAGCGCATTTCTTTTTTGAGTTTGAGTTGCGTGAGACTCAACCAAATTGTCTTCCCACTTGCATGATAAGTGGAACGATTGGTAGAATATGTCAACTGTACTACACAGGTCTTGTGACCCTGACTGTGATCATTGGTAGCCTGGTTCCCATCTGTCTGTACACCGCACTCTATTGTAAGGGCAAGCAAATGCAACGCTCTGCCAAACACACTCTTGGTCGCATCACAATCCAAATAGCAAGTGGGAGTCTTGTGTCAAAACCAGTAGGAGAATTCAGAAGCTCAAACAGAGAAAATAGAGCTACCATAACATTTCTACTTATTTTCTTAACAGTTATTGTAACTGGTGTCCCCAGTTATATATCTCAGAGCGTTCGATCTTTTAATTTCAGTCTCCACTGTCGAATACCTATCTATGTCCATTTCATAGTGTACAATCTTCTACTACTGGCTCCAGTATTGAATTCATTGGTGATCATGAAAGATAGAGACTTTCGTTCCTGCCTCACAAAGTTATTTTGCTGTAGGAAGAAGACTGGTGATATTGGAAGTTATCAAAGTCATGGAGATGGAGCCTCTGATAGAAACAGTTCTAGGAGACACTCCATACAGAGTGATTTAAGTGTTTCAGTTAATCATATCAGACCATCTACTAGTATCAGCTTCTCAGCCTCACAACCCATTCAGGAATGCCCATCTGATGATAATTCAGAGGCAGAAGCGACCGAAACAATGTATACTATTGCAGAACTATGTGAATCAGAATCATCCACTTCAGTATAAATATATATACATGGTATTTATTATGAAATTCATCCAATGACCTGACCTGGGTATTAATTCTAGTTGTATATGGAGAATGAAGGAACACAGCATGTATATACGTATAAGGTAAAGCAGGTGGTTCAAATACTTCTGAAACTACTAGCTGAAACTTCAGGATATAAGTAAATAAATAGAGCCTATAAGGTCTCAGCAGTTGTCTGTCCGCTGGTTTACCTATCAAAAGAAATGCTATCTGAAGTATAGGTTACAGATATATACACTATCACCAGAATTAACACCAGTGTCATATTCAGGGCTGGAGGTATCAGTGGAGAACATTATCAATCGTCAACCAGTGGGAGAGAACTTACAGCCTTACAGTTTGGAATAGGCTTGGGCCAATTGTGCTAGCATAATTTTAGAATAATTACCCCTAAAGAGAATTGAAAAGAGTGTTTTTGCTGGTTAAATCTTCACCAGGGGCTTCTGAACGAGTTTTTATTCTTTTTTGAGATTTTTGATTTTTGTTCAACCCTGAAGATGACAGCAGCATGGCTGTCGAAACATGTTGGCATTTATCATGACTTTTAGGTTGGAAAAAAAAATCATGTATAATCAACCAAGTGAACCACTAAAGAGTATTTTCTTTCATTTCATGAACAGCAAGATAGCTATAATAGCTAATCTATATTAGAATAAATAACTTTCTTTTGGTGAATAATAGAGGGAATAAAATAGGGAATAAAAAAAGAGTCAAGCCTAGTTTGGAAACAGCTATCCCATAATAAATTGAATGGTAGGCACGCGCGCGCACGAGGTTATGAATATCGATTCTATTGGGGGCGTGGCTCAATGAATTATTATAACAACAAGATGGTTTAGTTTACTTCTACGATCCGAACTGACTATAACTATGGAAGAGCTCAATAATACTTGCAGTGAAAACGTGGTAGGAACTGATCAGACCTTTGACTGCGTGGATTTCGGTCTTCGAGTGTTTCACGGTGTCTTTCTGAGTCTCATTTTGATAGCAACTTTGCTGTTCAACTGTACCGTCTTGGGTCTCGTCTACCGCTACAAGGAACTACGCAAAAGATCTATACTTGTCTGCCTGGGCTTGGTTTTTGCCGATCTCTTCACTGCAATCGTGTGGATATTCCAGGGAATAGTAACCACTATCGCTGGAAAATGGCCTTTCTCCGACATAGGCTGTTCCATATTCACATACGTGTACCTGACCTGTCTCTTCGTGAGGTGGTGCGAAGTGCTTGCATTTACTACTGACAGATTCTGTCAAATTCTGTTTCCATTTTGCTATGAGAGAAGAGCCAAAGTGCTGGTGATTATTTACACTTTAATAGCCTGGGGGCTGCCAATGATTGTGAGTATTCCTGTGCCTGCTCTGGGCTTTACTGGTTACTACTTGTCGCTGACAGCATGTTCAGTGCTGTGCAGAGAAAATAGTGCTTGCAGCACTGGATTCATTACACTGTTCGGCGTCTTCATATTAATAGGGGGTGTGGTCCCCACAATAATGTACATGATCATTTATATTTATGGCCGGGTGAAAATATACACCATGAGGAGACGACTAAGGATGGGATCAGGAGAAGGAATACCACACAGCTCCTCGGTTAACAGATTTCAATTGTCTGCAGCAGAAAGACGAGCTCTGATTACATGTTTTCTGGTCTTCCTCACTAACATTCTCACCAACATCCCTCTCTACATTACTACTTCTTTAAGGAGTCGCGACCCAGTCTACCAGTTGATCCCAATAGGTGTCCACTTTTTAAGTACATACATCTTCCTCTTGGGGCCAGTCCTGGATCCCCTTGTCATCATGCGTACCAAAGACTTCCGAGCAGCTCTCCATCGTACACTGACTTGCAAGCAAACAGTTGGAAGTCACAGAATATCATCCGCACTCCGTGGAATAGTGGCACTAAGTATTCCAGTCAGTGATAGCTTCAGCAAAAGTAATTCAGACACAAATAACAATATCGATGGTGAAGTGCCTGCCAGACAAAAAATGTCAACCATAGAAGATGAAAACGAAGAGAGTGAGACAGAGATTTGATAGCTATAATATGATCTGATATTTATATTTTTACCACTATAGCAATAGCATGATGATCAGTTACATGCACTGCAGATTATTACATAATGCGTATAGACTAGCGCTATAGCCTGCACAGCTATAACAGGAATGCTGAATCTGGATGAGAACAAGAAAAGGCACAAACCAGTGCTACTTTAAAATTACATTGCTGTACAATCTTAATTACCTAGCTAATGCCAAGTGTGATGTAGTTAACATGTTATCCTGCCAACTGTTTTTATCACTAGTAGTGAACCCTAACAGTTAGTACTGCTGCATGAGTGAAGCAGGTAAGGCAAGACATCATAGTATGTAGTCCACTCTCCTACTTGCCTCATGCAAGCTGAGTACAAGAGTGGATCCCTTCTGTTTGATAGTGTCCACTGAACGTTTTAATCTGCATAATAAGGGACTAATAATTATAGGTATGAGTACACCTAACAGATTGTCATCTTAGTAAAAAATAAAGCTCTGCCTCGCGCCATAATTCCTTATACTGCGCACGCGCAGCAATCACGTAACAATCTAATTAATAATGCGCGCATGCGTGAGTCCTGCTAAATAAGAAGCTCGTCAGGAAGTGAAGAAACATTAAACTTTTGAGCTGGAAAGAATATGAACGCAAGCAATGATCAACCTCAAAACTTCACGTCCATAGACATATGGCTGAGAGCATTCCATGGCACTATACTAGCAATACTTCTGGTAGCCAGCGTCATAGGAAATTCTCTGGTTCTACTGCTGGTTTTATGCAACAAGAAACTGCAATACAGGTCTGTAGTCGTCTGCATGGGCCTGGTGATAGCTGACATCCTGATTTCCACGTCCTGGACCATACAGAGCATAGTGAATGTAATTGTAGGCTACAGTCCATTTGAGAACGAAGGTTGCTCAATACTTGGGGCCATTCTCCAGGTTGCCATCTATGGAAGATGGTGCACCATTGCAGTGATCACACTAGACAGATTCTGCAACATCCTCTTCCATTTCTGGTACATCAAATGGAGCAAATCTCTCTTGATCATCTTGACTGTCCTCACATGGCTCATCTCCCTTGCTGCAATCATCCCGGGACTTGCTGGATTTGGGACTTTTCAATTCAGACTTCAGCACTCAGCATGTGTCATTGACTGCAATGATGAAAATTCCTGTGTCATATTCTACATCATCCTCTATGGAACATTCTTAAGCATTGGAGGCCTGTTACCTATGGTGCTGTACTCGTTGTTATGCATCATAGGGAGACGTAAAATTTACAAGATGAATCATATGGAACTGGGCACCAATAATGCTACAAGCCAGGGCACGAGTGTGAGAAAGATTAGCACCGTCAGTAATGAAACTGTTACCTCTTCCTCTTCCTCTTCCAGATCCTCCAATTCCAGTTTGAAAAAAGTGGATAGCAAAGCCATCTCGACTTTTTTCATGATTTTCATCAACATCTTCTCCACACAACTCCCCATTTATATCACCAGTGCTCTGAGAAGCAATGAAGAACTATACAATTCAATTCCGCTAATAGTTCACTTTATATTTGTCTACATTTACTTGGTTGGGTCAATTCTAGACCCTCTCCTCATCATCAGAAATAGAGACTTTAAAGAAGTATTCAACAGAATATTGAGAAGGCAAGCTGTAAGATGTTCACAAAACAGAAATGGTGTAACTAATGTGTTGCTGGAGTTGGTTAAGATAAGCAGTCTCAAGGATGTTCCACCACCAAGCAATCTCAGGTCCTTGAGAAGAAATAGCTGTCCAACGACTACAATGCAAGGAGGACTAGCAGTGCAGCAACTGAGAAAAGCCAGTAGTTACACTGCATGTTCATCTCTAGATACATGTCATGAAGAAAGCACTGATGTGCAGTCAGTACAGATTGTGCTAGATAGTTCTTATTATGAGTGTGAGGCTCTTAAGAAGATCGAAACAGAGAACAGAACAGATCCTTCAAGTTGATGGACACTATACTGTATTGATTATTATACCAGGACCACCATGTAATGTAAACCATTGTCAAGATGTCCCATAGCCGAGAAAGTGGTTGTGATAACTGAATAAGATCATAAATATACACTCTTTTACATCAAAGCTCTTTTGTTAACCATCAAAATAATTTTGGTCACACTTGGCATCCATTACAATAACAAAACTAAAACTGACTCTACCTCCCTCACTTAAAATTCTATTATCCATTGTTATTCATCTACAGATCAAAAAATAACACTATTTAAAATCAATAATAAAAAGGTTACAGTATTATTGGAGGCAATGCGATGACCAGTAAGCGTAAAATTATCTATACCTTCAAATACATTAAAGGTACTTGTGTACTTGATTTAAAAAGTATATTCCTCATAAGGAATGCACAAAAATTGATCTTGACAGAAAATAAAAAGTAGAATAATTGTGCCACAGAAATATTTCCCCCAAATCCAGCCCTCTGCCTATAATTGTATTATTGCTATTATGTAGAGTGACATATTAAATTATATAGAGGCATGTGATGAGAATGCAAACTATGCTGATTTTTGTGAATTTCAGAAGTAGCTCTGTATTTCTATATCAATAATTTAAGGCCACAAATAACATTATGTGCCACAATTGGCGACCCTGCCTAGCTATTATGAGCAGAAGAGAACTCAAACCTACCTTTCAATTAGAATACTGGTGAGGTCTTTAGGAAGAGTGCTCACCAGGACATAATTCATACTGGTAATATTTCCCTTCGCCCCCTTTCGGTAGACCTCTACAGCCTTCAACCCAAACACCTGACAATGATAGATATTGATAGAGATAACTAAAATCTTAATTCCCCCCTCCCCTCAAATAATCATACTGATGTTAGCTGGTTGTTCGCTCGGTGGAAGACTTCATGAAAAGCTCTTCCGTGCTCTCCCATTACCTTCTCTACTAAATCTAATAAGAATAACAATAATGCATTACTCGATCACAGCTTCAGGGCAACAGCAGCCATGGGTTCTGGTGAAATAGTCAAAATATGCTGACTATTGGTCATAAATTGGTCAAGAATCCTTGGGTGGTCCTCTGCTACCACCCCCACAATAACAAACTCTCCATTATATTTACAATAACTAGCTATACTAGGCATGTATCTATCCCATTGCAGAGGTGCTGGCTATATTCTAACTTGCATGTGGCATTTCCCACCCTCCGTGTTAAGTAATAGTGCCGAGACTCACATGTTACATTACGGTCTCATATGACTATTCTACCTTTTCGTTTGATAGGGGTCTTCTTTCCCTGGCAGAATAACAAATACCGCACCATTGCTGCCACCTGTTAACCATGAATAAAATGATAATGGTATAGGAGGCAATTTGATACCATATTAATGTTGATGGCGAGCCTAATGCACTTAGAAGTAACCTTATCAATATACTAGCAAGGCATGAGAACCAGAAACTATACAAATCACAATAGGAAGTAAGTATAGCTAATCTCAATACAATTGACCATACCTGCTAGGTACATTGTACACTGCTAATACACGTGAAAGACTAAGAGGTCACTTTTACTGACCATAAGTCTATAATTAAAGCACTTTATTTATAGCAACAGGCCACACCTTTTGCTTCTGTAGAGAAGTGTCCATCTGTGCGTAATGCTTTCTGCTCTTAGTCAGTGCCTGAGATGTCCCACCCTGTGTCAATTCTTCTTCATCTTCCAACATACTTGCCTGCAGGAATGGGCTCTAAATGGAATAACTAATTTTTTGTCAGCAACTTCCATTTTACTTGTTGGCTTTGACTCGGTTCTAATGAAGTTGAAGGAACAGCTGCACCTCGACTTCTATGTTTTTCTCTACCAGCGCGTTGGCTGCTCATTTTTTCCCTCAAATTAATTTTAGTATTCAAAATTCGCGGGGAAAGCCCGCGAATATTGTCACGTGATAATTGCTGGGCGTGGTTTCCCGGCAAATTGCAAAGTAGGTTGGGCTGAAATCGAATGCAGGTTGATTGCTAGAGCGCCAGGCTTCCTGAGTGATTGGTTTAAACACCATATAATAGAAGGCTGCTAACAAAGAAGAGCTAGCCATCTAGTAGCTAGGTAGCTAGGCAGGTATGGCTGGTGTGAGAATCCTGGAACAAAACGATGAGAAAGCCTTCTTGGATGATACTACTCCATTATCAGCCCAGATTATCACTAATAAAGTGGTCCATAAGGAAAAATACGTGGTGAGTAGCTGACCTCGATTTTATGGCTGACAACAATGACTTTATCCTCTTTCTCTACAGGAATATGTGATAAAAGTTAACCGAGGTCCAGATGAAAGCTGGGAGGTGTGTTACTAACCACATGTCACTAATAGGTGTATGGGATATAGCATGTTCACGGTATTACTTAAAGAGTGTCCAGGGCGAGTGGCAGACATTGTCCCCAGGGCACAGCTGTTAGTGGTATGTTGCTATGTACATCAGAGCTTGTCTGCTGACAATGAGACCTTGTACATTACCAAGACAGACCATTTGCGGGTCAGGACCTATCTCTGCCCTTGCTATAATAATATTATGACAAGCATTTCTGTTCTTTTGCTCATTATAATATACTGTGTAGGTGAGTCATCGCTATAGTGACTTTGACAGCCTCAGCTCTGCCCTCCAAGTGAGTAGCTTTAATGGGGTACTCCCTGCCTAATTAGCACAAATAATATCCCTTATAATACCCAGCCATCTGGAATCCCCACTCCCCTCCCTCCAAAGAAAATGCTACGTACTCTAGACCCCCAGTTCATCACCGAACGGGAACAAGGGTTAAAGGTCTTCCTAGCCACGATTCTCTCTGAGCCTCACCTCAGTAATCGTCTGGAGGTTAAAAAGTTTCTCGATCCAAAAAACTACTCTGGCAATTTCTATGGTGAGTTCAGTGGTTATCAGCAGGAAGTTGGAGTAAGGACTATGAACTTTCAGTCTATTCCAGCTTATTCCACACTGTCTATTCATTTGAGAAGGTTAATAATGATTGCTTGTGATTATATTGACAGAAAATGCATTACGGAATGTATCGATGTTTTTTCGTTCTCATCCAAATTGGGAAGTGATGGAACCACTCAAAGATTTTGGCTGTAGAATAAGAAAGCAGTATTATCTTATTCGGAACAAAGATGAAACCAAGTCCCCTCAACATGTGCTCTCATGCTGCGAGCCAGGACCTGACTTCTCTTTCAGTGAGAAAGAAATAGAAGCTTCTCTGAAGGTGCTGGCTGAGATCAAGCACCCGTTTATCCTCTCTCCGGTTCTTGCCAACTTCACTGGCACAGGTCTCATGATTGTGCGTGAGTTTGTTGCAGCTGGCTCGCTCAAGGATGCCATATACGGGAAGAACCCAAAGAACAGCTCCTTGGAGAAGTATGGACAGCCAGCAAGACCGGGAGCAAGACCGGGAGTCCTTAAAGACGCCCAAATCCAACAGTATGGAAGGCAAGTCTTAGAGGCACTCAACTTTCTGATTGCAAAAGGTTTTGTAGCTGGTAAGTACATTAAATGTATTAACTTTACTCCCTTTATTTATTTTATTTGTTTTTCCCTGCAGGGCATGTGCATGCTGGGAATGTGCTGATCTATAAGGATGGCAACTGCAGGTTGGTGGATACAGAGAACTCGTTGATGGGAGTGCCTTCTCCCTACAGACACCACTTAGTCACCATCAAAAGACTAAGAGTGAGTGAACGGACTTTAATGGTCAAACATAAGACCGATTAGTACAATTTGGGGAAAACCTGATAGTTTCCTTTTTTCCCACTCAGAGTCACATGGGAGAGACTGTGTACAGCTTTGGCCATATGCTCTATGAGATGTGTGCAGGATCTCCCCTCAAGACAGCCACCATAGAAGGTTCCTGTCCTACCTCATTTCCAGCTGTAGCTGGTGAGTCCCTTTAAATTTTCAATCCCTTCACTTCATTGTGATTTCTCTCTCTCTCTCTCTCTCTCTCTCTCTCTCTCTCTCTCTCTCTCTCTCTCTCTCTCTCTCTCTCTCTCTCTCTCTCTCTCCCTCTCTCTCCTGTTCAACTCTCAGCCTCAATCATTAACTCAATTCTCACTCCACAAGCCATTAAAGAAGGGCTCCCAACACTGTCAGATCTCCTTGCCAACCCGTAAGCAAAACACCAAATAAGGATCAAAGTTTATTCAATGTTTTGTATCAGGTTCTTCTCTGAAGGTTATGGAGTTGCCCCAAGTGAGAAGCCATACCTCCGAGTCCCCAGCAAGTTGAAGGAGGTGTTAAAGGGACACTTAGAAAAGGCTGAGCACCGACTGCTCGATGAGCAGAAAAAAGTGGCACAGCATCGTCGAGTTTCCAAGGCCCATGAAAACCTCATGTCTGAAGATGAGAAAAAGAAGAAAAGAAAAATGCTGAGAAAGGTCAGGGTTCATAGAGAAAGGTCAAGGGTCAAAATTGATTCAGCTATGTCAGAATTGATTCTTCTTTTATGCTTGACAAACTGTAGAAGCAGATGTCAATGCAAGAAGACACAGAGCCACAGTCATACCCCACCACCACCTCCCTCCCTCGCCAGAACACCATAGGCACCTCAGGAGTGACCCACAGCAAGAAACAGACTTCCTCTTCTTCTTCCTTATCTTCTTCCTCCACTCCTACCACTAACGGGACTGCCAATACCAACAGTAGTAACAGCACAAAAAGTGCTCCAACAAAAGTATCAGCTCCAGCTGAAGGTACTAAGATCTAGCTATAGGTACATATCCATCCATGCCTGACCCTGGGGGGCCAAGCAGATCATGGCCTAACCAGTGTACCCCTCTCCCTTCCCCTCCAGCTCCACCCCCTCCATCTTCAGCTGCTCCTGAGCCACGCCCTGCACCTCCGGCCAACCGTGGCGAAAGGGGTGCTCTTCTGGGCTCCATTGAAGGCTTCACCAAAGGGAAGCTGAAGAAGACTGTGACCAGTGACAGGAGTGGACCTTTCGTCAGGAGATAGCTAGTCTAGTAGCTGCTAGGTGATTTTTTTCATTTTTGTGTTTATGAATATTAATTGACTTGAGCCCCTACCTACTCTGAATTATTCACAATGGCTGACAAATCTTCAGCAGTTGCAGTCTTGATCTATTTCAAAGGTCGGGGGAGAGCTGAGTTGATTAGACTGATGCTGGAAATCACTGGCACTCCGTACAAGGAAAGAACTATCTCCGGGCCACTTCTGGAAGAACTGAGGACAAAAGGTGACCTTTTCTTCCAGCAGCTGCCATTACTGGAAATTGATGGTCTCAAACTTGTTCAGTCTGCAGCAATAGTCCGGTAAAAATTAACTTTATAGCTATACCTAAGCTGCACATTTTCTATTGTTGATGGTTGAACCTCTCTTCCATGGCATGTTAGATCAGGGTGCTGTGATTTTCCAGGTACCTTGCTCGGAAGCACGACATGTATGGATCTTCACAGAAGGAGGCTTATCTGTGTGACATGATTACTGATGGACTTTCGGATTTTAAGGAACACTTCATCTCATTTACAAACTATAAACAAAGGCAGGAAAACCCAGCTCCATTCAATGCCAAGGTGTGCAACAAGCTGGTTCCCCGTTACATGAAAGCAATGGAGGAGCAGATCAAGACAAACAAGATGAACAAGGCGTCTTTTTTGTTGGGTGAGAAGTTGAGTTATGCTGATGTTGCACTTTTGGAGGTGTTGGAGTTGCTTGAGGAGGCTTATCCAGGTCTGGTAAAGGGTTTCTACCCTCTAGTGGGTGCACTCCATCAGCACTTGAGACAGCTGGAGCAAGTGGACAACTATTTGAAGTCAGATCGACGAAACCCACCAATCAATGATGACTACATTGCCCACGTCCGCCAGATACTACCATAGCCCCAATAGAAATTCTTTTCCAAAAAAAAAAAAAGGAAGGCAAAAAAAAAAAATTATTTCTTTTTATCTTTAGCCCATTTGAAATAGTTACAACTAGCTTGTGGGTCTCCCTTGCTCCCCCCAGGGCGTGCACACACCCAAAACTGTCTGTCCTTATTAGGACCTAGTTTCTTGACTTTTCTCAACACACAGGCCTCACTGTGTCCACTGCACAGAGGTGCCTTGGGGGTGGCCCCAAACACCCCCTTCCAAGCATTGCTCAGCCCCTGAGTCTGTGACGCTGATGCACCTGATAATGCAACTTCACTAGGAGTGCTATTTTTAGAAGGACTTGAAAATGAAAGCAAGGACTTCTGGCTCAGCGATTTTGTTTGTTTAGCTGGTGGGAACGATCCAGAGTCTTGAGATGAAGGCCTTTTCATACTTGAACTCTTGACTTCTCTGGAACGTGTCATAAAGTCAGATAACTTGCTCTGTTTTCCAGAGAAGTAGCAAGAGCACAGAGAGGGGAGGGGCTGATTAGCAGGTGCAACGAGATGGAACCCAAACTCAGCAAAAACTGGACAGTGATCAGATCCTTCCACATGCTGCCACACTTCAGCTCTCTCTAATGTGCTGGCCAGGGACGTGCTGGCAAGGATGTAGTCAATACGAGTCCCATAGTTGGTCTTTCTGGTGTCCAGGAGGGTGGACCAACAGGTGTATGCCTTCTCCTGCTTGGGATGAAGGTAGCGGAAAGTATCCAATAGTGTGAAGGATGAGGGAGGGGAGCTAGCAGGAAATTCAGTCACTGTGAACTGACGAATCCAGTCATTTGCTTGATTATCTTTACCTAGAGCCTTCATGCAGTTGTGAGAATTAAAAATATAGATCTGATGTCTTATGACTTACAGGGTCATCCAAAATGTAAGCACTGTCAATGGAGTCCCTAGCACAGTTGAAATCCCCAACTGCTAGTACCAATCTGTAAGAAAGAAAGACAGATAAAGGGAAGGAAGCTTCATTCTTCATATCTTACTTTCCAGCTTTCTCCAGAGCAGAGCAACGCTCTTGAAGGAGACGGTAGAAGTTCATCTTGTAGTGGAGTCTGGAGAGAGATTCTCCTTCCTTGTCCCTTGCAGGGTCGTACATGGGGCAGTAAATATTCACCACCACTAGGTTCCTTCCATCCGGGACACCATTTGCACTGTGCTCAGTCAACACAACCCTGCCTTCATTGTCCAATAACATCAGCTAAAGTCAAGCACAGGATTCATAACAAGAGTGTGTTATATAGACTACATGGTAGGATTTTCACCTCTTCCTCACTGCAGTGGCTATGGTCGCCATAACATCTGATTATATCTTCTCTGGTGGATGAGAGGATACCAGTTAACCCTTCTTCAGCTGCCACTGGAGAGGAAGAGTCACGGCAGAATGTAACCACTCCTGCAAAATAAATTGACAGTGATAATAAGTAAGGTGAATAGTCACTCGGCACCTCACCAGAATATCCTTTCTTTGTTTGAGAGAAGGAAAAGTAGGCATTGTAACCATCAACCAGGTACAGAGATGAATCCAGCTGTTCTCCTGCATGGAAAACTCGTAATAATTGGTATTTAAGTACATTTTAGCGTTCACACGAGTTGCTTTCGTCTCCTGAAAACAAATGATATCGGCTTCCAAGCTACCCAAGAGGCTTCTTAGCCGTTGCCCCGAAAAGTTCCTCGAGACTGCCCTGAGGCCATTCACATTCCAAGTCACGATCTTCATTTAAAATTTTTGGGTTGCACGCGCATGCGCATTATTGTGGCGCCTAAAAAACATGTGCGTGGGCGGATCCAAATTAAAGCTTTTTGGCTTTCATTCTTTCTTTTTTTTTCAAATTCCTTGTTTTGCTGCACCTTAAGTTTCGAGGCTCGGAGATGATCACTAACCCTGAAAACCTGTCCAAGGACAGGCTAAAGGCAGAGCTGAAGAAGAGGGGAATCAGATTCAACGCAAGTGGCGAGAACAAGCAATACTATGTCGATCTTTACCGGAGTCGAGTTATGAAGGGAAATCGAGATAGAGACAGAGGCGAATTTTCTGATGATGATGTGAGGCACAGTCCTAGAATGTCTCCAAGGAAGACTGTAAGTTCAATAAGACTTATAGCTAGTACACCAGAGAATGTTTGAATCGGGTGACAGCAGTTTTGACACCTTTTATGACTGCTTATAGCGTCGCAAGGTAGAAAAACCAGACGAGACAAACCTCATATATGCCCGTAAGCTGACAGATGAACAGCTGAAGAGGGAGCTGACCAGCTGTGGGGAGAATCCTGGCCCGATCACTGCAGCAACACGGGATGTCTACCAGCGCAAGTTGGCTCGACTTTTGGGGGAGAGTGGATGTAAGTTGGACAAAGGGTGACTAGCACATGAAGTTTATGTTTTGCGTGCTCTGCAGTAGGTTCTTCACAGGACATAGATGATGTTGATGAGAAGGAGGCCTCTTTTGTGGCTGAATGGTCAGAGGATAATGAAGAAGAAGAAGAAGAAGAAGAGGAGGAGGAAGAAGTTGAAATAAAAGTGAAGGTAAGAACTGGAAAA
The DNA here is from genome assembly GCA_963924555.1 of Crambe crambe. NCBI lineage: Eukaryota > Metazoa > Porifera > Demospongiae > Poecilosclerida > Crambeidae > Crambe > Crambe crambe. Next base: position 225,847 of record OZ004583.1, read on the forward strand.
AAACTGAAGCGATAATCAACCCCACATGCTATTTAATAAATATAGGAAAGACCCAAACAAAGGCTGGAGGTAAGTTATGATAAGAGCATTTGGAACATTTCATGACCAAAATGGGTAATTTTTCTTCAGAAACTAATCCGTTCAGAATATGCTTTAAGGAACCGTCGACAGGGAAGTCAATCTACCTCGTATCCCAGCTACCAGAGCTCACAATCTGCTCCTCCTCCTCCTGTTTCCCAAGGTGGTCGTCGTTCCCAGCGAGGAGGATCGGAAACTTGCACAGCTGTTGGTGGTCTGATCCTCATGATCTGTTGTTTTATCCTGATGTTCCTCTGCTACGAGCATTTGACTGTTCCCGAAGGAGAGAAGAGCATCTTGGTGTCTGGCTATGAGAGAGCGAAGACAACTGTCTTCAGCATATTTCCACCTTCGATGGTCGGCCAGAGAGTCGAACTTTCCTCTGAACCTGTCACCGAGCCCATGAAAACCCCCACTCCGGTTCCAAAAAAGGAAGAGACTCCACCTCCTAAAAAGGAAGATGCTCCCACACCATCTCCTAAGAAGGCTTCAAAGAAGAAAACCAAGTCATCAACAGAAGCTCCAAAGAAGGGAAAGGGAACAAAGTGAAGAGGAGAATCCAATATGTTTTAGCAGTAGTCGCTAACATAATAGCCATTGATTTGTCATGCAGTGTAGTTTTGTTTTTCTTTTCTTTTTTTGGCAGCAACTTCAACACTTGCATATACATCCACTCATCTTCCTTTTTGTAAAATAAATAAAGGTCGTGTCAATGATTTAGAAACCACGAGCTCTCAATGCTATTTGTATTCACACTGCAGTATAGACAATAAGGCAACAATATTTTATGTCGGGGTGCCACAAATGAACTAATAATGTAGTGATGAACTATTACATTAACTGTTATGAGATGTAGAAATGAGTTTTGGTGCATGTCCATCAGGATGTTTTAATCATTCCAACTGAATGGGAGTGCATCAGGGCAGTCTTGCGGACTTCAGGCTCATGTAGGGAGTAGAGGGCATCAATGAAGTGCTGCCTAAGACTTCCAGGTAGGATAAGTCCCTCGGAGTTGGGTGCGGCAGCCATACCCTCAGCTTTTTCTGCTGCAATGTAGTACAATGCCAACGCATGGGCACAATATTTCAACTGATATCCATCTACAAAAAAAAAAAAAAGGGGGGGGGGGGGGGGGGGGGGGGGAAGAGGTACATATCAACAAGTATATTTTGTGTAGTGCAGCTAGCTGAAGAAGGACTCTGTGTCTGAAACGTTCTAGCATTTTTTGAACAAGTTAACAACTGTGGGGAAACGCTCAACTAACTATTAAGTATGTCCTGTGGTTTATATATTCCCTCCAGTAATTAAACTTACCAGACCCATTGTCAGCACAAGCCAGGGCAGCAGCTATGACAGCACCACTACAGGGAAGGGTGGAATGTAACCCCCTCATGCCCAGCTGTGTGTTGTGAATCTCCGCCACTAACTCCCCACTTGTCACCATGTTGGTCTCGTACAGGTGGACGAAGGAGAAACTATAAGAACACAGCTTCTGGGCATACTCCATGGCATCCTCTACTGCAACATTGTTCATTTGAGTCTCTGTAAATTGCCCTGGAGGAAGTGTCCTTGGAAGATGGCCTGTAGTTATTCGTTCCAGACCAGATGAACTACATTTCTGTATGGAAACAAATGGGTGTAGTCAGTGGGTAAGTGTGGGATATGGGTGGGACAGGATAGGTGGGTGTGGCAGGAACATGTGGAGGATGCAAAGGATCAGGACGAGAGAGATAAGCTTAGGACAGATGAGATCAGGACAGATGAGCTTAGGATGGATGAGATCAGGACAGATGAGCTTAGGACAGATAAGAGATCAGCTTAGGACAGATGAGATCAGGACAGATAAGCTTAGGACAGATGAGATCAGGCCAGCTAGGACTAAATAAAGACCTTATAATAACAAATGCTTAAACACTGAACCAGCAGGAGGGAAATTTTAGAACAGGAACTTCACACACGTTTACGAGTTGTAAATAGAAATATTCCAGCATTCTATTATGTCAACAGTTGAATGGCATGTGATTGCCAATAAGCTGCATTTGGACTATGGTGATCGATCTGAGATTCTGAAGCCATAACTATGCAATGGCCAACCAGGAAACGTGACACGATCAACATCTCAGCTAGAAAGCAGTACATGTATGTGGAATAACAATTACTTTCAATACATGGTGAGCATGCATTTGCCATCTCAGCACTATAAGGTGCTCCCATGTTGGTGATCAAAAGGTTTTGGGATTGTTTACAGATGATGCATGATCACTTGTTATTCTGTATTGGAGATCAGGTTTCTTAGGTCCTTGTACCTATTTCTTATTCCTTATGGAATACCATCCTGAAATCCTACAGTGTATGGGATAATCTCAGCATGTGCTGACCACTCATTTGAGAACTCATTTTCATGTTTTGTGATATTGTTCTTTTGATCTTTGACTCCATATCTGAGCATGCCCAATTAACTGACCTTTCTATTATGGATGAACCTTCTCACTCCTCTTGGGCTAGAGATGGGACTAGATCGGGGACTTGAAGCAGGGGAAAAGCGCTGATTAGGTGGTGAGGATAGGTTGGGTGAGGGTAGGTCCCCGTTCATTTGGGGACTGACAGGAGATCTGGACTTGCGGAATTTCATCCTGCGTTGGACGGGGGGCAACTCGGCAGTGATATCAGGTTCCCCCTTAGTCTCCTGGTTGAGGACGACCTTTGGACGATTGAATCCATTAGGGGATTCATCATCACTATCACTGAGACTGTCGAAGGGAGAAGTGTCTGTACAGATATAATACAGACGATACTTATAGACGCTGCTGCTAGATTTGACCCTATCATACAGTGAAACCTTCGAATAATGAATGCTCTGAAACCTTTCAACAAAGGAGAAGTCAATGGCAAGTGTCAGTGAAGTGGAGGAAGGTGATTTATTGTGGTACAGGAACATAATTGGCTCTCTTTTGAGCATTTGGTGACATTTGAGACAAGGACTGAAAAAACAGGTGATAAAGGCTGGGTCCCATTAATTCGTTGGAACTTTCTTTTCAGATTGAAACTGAACACCCATTAATATTAACTGACTTACTTTTCTCAATGATGGCCTGTGCCACTGCACAGATGTCCCCCAGTCTCCCAGAGATGATGGTGGGGGGAGTATGTTCCAGTGCCCTCAACAGCAGCTCCTTCTTGCGATCATTGGCACCACAATCAGAGGCCACCAGGACAAAGGGTTTGTTGGGACACACTGCAGTATAATGCTCGATAAATGCCTCGATGATAATCTGAGGGGCGCTCACATCCACCACCACTGCTTTGCAGTTGCGAAGGTCTTTAATCATGTCGGCTGGATCTAAGGAAGTGGAGGGGAGGGAGGAGAAGGACAAGGGGTTATTGGGGCAGAAGTGACCTCTAATCTAAAGGTTAATTATCTCATATTTGGCTTCAAATTCATGAGCTGGTGGGTTGTCCAAATGTAAAGCGCAAATCAACTGCAATAAAAACTTGCATCTATTGAGAAAACTATTCAGGAACAGCCTCAAGTTTACACAGATTTTGCATCCAACCAACTTGCAATTCATTGTAATCACATTAGCAGTTAAACCAGAGGAGGGTGACTGGATGGATGCTGTGACATCCCTTGGACTGATAGATACGATAACTTCCTTCCTTTTCTAGGAATTATGTTGGGTATTATAATCATGGAGAGTAGCTGCTAAGTTCATACATGGGATTCCAATCAACAAAGTGCAAACATCACCTTTACAAGAGTGCATTATGCAAACACATGAACAAAACACACCGTTGAGTGCTGGTTCCTATAGTGACAGTCAAATGAGGAAGTAGAATTACAGACATGTTCAAGTACATAGAATCCAGCTACCACATTCCAAGAAAATGTTCTTGAGAAAGAGGAAATATGCCTACTAACCACACTCTTTCTCCTTCTAGAACTCTTGGCTTGCATAGGTAAAACTTTAACAAATAAAAGGTCTATCTTTGTACTCTATTTGGGCAGCAGTCATAGAATCATAGGTGGGCAGCAGTCAGAGAGTCATAGGTGGGCTTGTGTGAATTTACGTGCCTAAGGGGCTGATAAGTTTGGTGAAATTGGTAAACAAAACCTTAAAAGTTTTGAGTGTACTTGAAGATGGTACGTCTACATCATAGCTACAAAGTCCACCAAGTGCAGAAGTGATCTCAATTCTTCTTTCTTTGATTGGCTAGTTGATTATCTCTGTGAGATCCTTTTATCTTTGTGTGACTCAGTAAATAGGGAAGCATCAGCAGTCCGTTGCTGAATGGCCTTCCCCATGCACTGTGACTCATTCTATAGTGTGCTAGGAAATCCTTGCATATCCCACCTTTTCAACATAAATGACCTTTGACGTTGCTAGGTAAGTATTTTCATGCTCGTATCAACACAGTTAGAAATAGATACATTTTAGCATTTTAAGGGATTGGATCTCCAACCAAGTGTTCCCTATGCTGGATCTCTTATCTCTGTACCTATTCCTCAGCACGAGTGTACGTGGGTGGGTATTGCTAAAGTCTATATATATATATATATTCCAGTGGCTCTGCTCAGTGTTTTAAATTTGGTCCAAAATCGAGAAGTTAGAGCAGATATAGTGAATGATCAAGGGGTAATAGAAGTTTGTCCACAGATGTACACTAATTATAGCAAGACATTAATTGCCTATAAGGGAAATCACTTGCACATTAGAGCTAACAACACAGATTTACACCTAAGCAATCATGAGACTGTAGTATCCCACATGTACCATGTATCTATGCATGCATGTATCCTGGATATATCTGCATGTATGCAGACAGACTGTTGCATGAGATTACTTAACTGCACTATGATTAATTGCAAGTAACTAGGCTAGATGAGGTTTCTCATGGATAAGATCTCTATTTCCCATACAGCAAAACTCATGCGGGTTGTCAGGAACTCAACATTTTCGAGGGCTTATCACCCTTACAGTTTCTCTCATTCCATTAACATTCCTCTCTCAGTCTGTGCCAGAGCTAAGCACCCCAACATGTGCCAAAGGCATGTCTAATTGACCCGTACTTTCATAAAGCCTTACAGACAGTGATGATCGTGGGGGGTGTTTTTTACTAAGGGCAGGCAAAGTCTGGCATATGCCTGTAGCCCTTCCTTGGTTGCTATGCCACTATATTTCTTCTTTCTGGCCATCCATGACTGAATCCATTATCATAGTCAATATTTTACGCACTCAATCATGTATCCACATGTATCACACATGCATGTATCTATGCATGCATGTATCCACACATGCATGTATCTGCATGTATCACACTGCACTGTACTACACATGCTGCATGCATGTATCTATGCATGCATGTATCTGCATGTATCACATGCACACTGTATTCTATGCATGCATGTATCTATCCATGCATGTATCCCACTAGAAGGGCTACAGGGACTTGTGGCATATGCAAGACTTTGCCTGCCTTAGTAAAAAACTTCCCCCCCCCCCCCCCCCCCCCCCCCCCCCCCACAATCATCACTGTCTGTAAGGCTTTATGAAAGTACGGGTCAATTAGACGTGCCTTTGAGAAGCACATGTTGGGGTGCTTAGCTCTGGCACAGACTGAGAGAGGAATGTTAATGGAATGAGAGAAACTGCAAGGGAGATAAAGCCCTCTAAAATGATAGAGTTATTTTTGGCTTCCTGACAATCCGCTAATGAGTTTTGCTGTGTGGGAAATAGAGATCAGTAAAGCTAGCTGATTAGAAAGAGTTCTTAGGTGTAAATCTGTGTTGTAGTCTTGTTAGCTCTAATGTGTAAGTGACTTCCCTTATAGGCAATCAATGTCTTACTGTACATCTGTGGAAAAACTTCAAGAGTTCAGTGTCTATAGTCTATTGCATTCACTGATTATTCACTATATCTGCTCTAACTTCTCCATTTTTGACATTTAAAATACTAGCAGAGCCACTGGAATATAATAATGACTGATCAAGGGATCAAGTGAGCACATATAGACTTCAGCAATACCCACGTACACTCGTGCCAAGGAATGGTACAGAGATAAGAGATCCGTACGAGCATGAAAATACTTACTTAGCAATGTCAAAGGTCATTTATGCTGAAAAGGTGGGACATGCAAGGATTTCCTAGCACACTGTAGAATGAGTCACAGTGCATGGGGTCCATAATCAGCAATGGACTGCTGATGCTTCAAACACAGAGATGCATAAAAGGATCGACTAGCCAAATCAAATCATTCAAGAAAGGAAGAAAATTGAGATCACTTCTGCAACTTGGTGGAAATACATGTAGATCACCATCTTCAAGTACATGGTACATGTGGGATAACTAGTCTCATGAATCAGACCCTACATTCTGCTTCACATGTACTATGCCACTATTTCTTCTTTCTGGCCATCCATGACTGAATCCGTCAATTTTACACACTCAATCATGTATCCGCATGCATGCATCTATCTACACATGCATATATCTGCCACTGTACTACACATGCTGCATGTATGTATCTATGCATGCATGTATCTGCATGTATTACATGCACACTGTACTCTATGCATGCATGTATCTGCATGTATTACATGCACACTGTACTCTATGCATGCATGTATCTGCATGTATTACATGCACACTGTACTCTATGCATGCATGTATCTATCCATGCATGTATCCCACTAGTCTGATGCCTACATGCGAAGCAGAATGTAGGGTCTGATTTATGAGACTAGATATCCCACATGTACTGTGTATCTATGCATGCATGCATCCTGAATATATCGCATGTATGTAGACATGACTGTTGCACGAGATTACTTAACTGCACTATGATTAATTGTAAGTGATGAGGCTTCTCATGGATGATTGTCTTGGGTATGTGCAATAAGTATATTAGGGCATAATTACACACTTCTATGATTACTAACCCGAACGAACCACATCTGAAATCCGCACAACAGCTGTGCACGGTATGGAAACCATCAGCAAGAGGACTTTAATGTTAGCTCATACTTTGCAAAGAACTACTCACATACTTACCTTCAACAACTAGAGGAGTGGCCCCCACTGCTAGTAGACTGCTAGCAACGAAATCCATTGCAAGTGAAGGAAGGATACAAGTGACTACTGGATGGATTGATTTCAACCTTGTCAGCTCACTCCACTCTGGAAGATCTTCTGCTCGTCTCACTGGCGTTGGACTTTTCTTGAAAATTCCTCTCTTTCCTGAAGCTGCTGGAGGTGGCTTTTTGATATCAAAGATATTCTCCACACTCTTGGATCGCCATCTTTCTTTTCGTGTGCCTTCGGGCTGTTCCTCTTTATTCTTGTCTTTTTTTGATTTGAACATCATTGGAGAAAGTGAATTTCCCAAGTTGTACGACATTGTGCTGTAACTATATAAAATGCGCTGCAAAAGTTAGTTATTTACAAGCAGATGATTGCAAGGCTAATTAAATAATAACGTAACAGGAAGTGCCTCGGCTCGCTTTGAGACCCACCCACTTTTTGTCCTCGACCTTTGACCTGGGTTGTAATGGCTTTTGCTGACAATTTGGACGTAGCAGCTAAAGCAGCCTCCTACAACGTCCTACTGCAGGTATCTCTGAGGGCCAGCAGCTTCCTTCTCAATGGATTCATCCTACGCTTCATACAGGCCGAGCTCCTGGGCGTGGTCAACTTAAGGCATGCGCTTTAAATAGAATTACAACATCATGGAAATACTGGCTGTGTGATATACCGTAGATTGACTTTGCTGTACAACACTGTGTTATTTCTGTCTCGAGAAGCTTTCAGGAAAGCATGCCTCACACAGACTACAGAAGAGAAGAAGTGGAGACATGTATTCAATCTCATGTGGTGGACGTAGGTGATATAGTGGCGTCACAAGACCACTTTACATCTTCAGATGTGTCCTTTTTTCCAGAGTTCCTCTGGGTGTGGTTTCGTCCATCTTCCTGGCTGTGGTGTGGCTAAGTCCGTATTTGGAACAGCCTGAGGTGGCTGGTGATAGATATGGTGTGGTAGTATTTGGATTATCGGCAGTGCTGGAGTTGACAGCTGAACCACTGTGGGTAATGGCTCAGCTCAATCAATATGTCTCTCTCAAGGTCAGTGCATCCATGAAGAGCAACCACTAAATATAAACACCCCCTCTCCCCTTTCGTCTCGTAGGTAGCAGCTGAGGGGATACCCCAACTAATTAAGTGTGTGATTGTTGTGTGTGGAGTTCTGTACACCCCAGGATCGGGACTGGCTATTTTTTTGGTAGCTCAGGTCAGTCCTAATAAATCTCTTCAGCCAGATCTCCTCTTACCTCCACTCCCCCTTCAGATGGCCTATTCTCTAGGCTACATTTTTATGTACTATGGCTACTTCTTCCGAGTCCTGAACTCTCCTGGTCACCCAAGCACTGCCCACTCGCTCCCCATCAAGTCTTTGATGGAGACACTTCCGGGACGTGACAGAGGAGGGAGGATGTGGTTGAATCCATACCTCACTACTCTCTCTTGGAGCTTCTTCAAACAATCTTTCCTTAAACAGTTGCTCACTGATGGTCAGTTCAGTAATTTCAATTGGTCGGTTTGTTAGAGTCTGTAAACTTAATATGAGGTGAAGGGTATCCATAATCCGTATAAGGAAATTTCTTATTCCACTGGTTGACTCTGCCTACTTCCTCTTCTCTCTGATCATATATTGGTCCCTTATCTAGGAGGGACATGACCTAGCCATCATGAATTGTCATCAGGAGGTAATTTTATATGATTCTTTTCAGGTGAGAAGTATGTGATGACTCTATTTGGAGTGCTGAGTTTTTCTGACCAAGGTATAGTGGGACCTCTTAATAATGGGACCCAGCCGTTGTGTATACAAAGGTGCTTTTTTATTGAGAGATTTTTCTCATTACGTCGTTTGACCTCTAACCTCCTTCCTGTCAAATATCCTGCATTAGAGAGGGGAGAGCTATATTAATAGGATATATTTCCTCTAGGGATTTATGATGTGATCAATAACCTGGGTTCTTTGGCTGCTCGTTTCGTCTTCCTACCAATCGAGGAGAGTTTCTACATCTTCTTTGCTTCCATTCTCTATCGTGGAGTACCAGTCAACCAACAGCATCCCGATTCCATTCCAGTTGCAGCCAGCACACTCTCCATGATCCTAAAATTGGTTCTGCTTGTGGCGATGGTGATATTGACGTTTGGTTATGCCTACTCATACCTTGCTCTGGATATTTATGGAGGGAGTGTCCTATCTGAAGGGGGTGGGGCCACTTTGTTGAGGTGGTATTGTGTTTATGTTCTGTTGCTGGCCATCAATGGAGTCACAGAGTGCTTCGTTTTTGCGGCAATGAGTCAGGGACAAGTTGACAGGTACGTGCATGTGTGTGTGGATTGCAATGGATTCTGTTTGTTTAGTTAAAGCATGGCAGCCATTAATTATCTCAAGCAGGGGTTGCTTTGGTAGCATCATCTTCCTGTATATCAGATCTTGTTAAAATCTACCTTACAGGTATAACCGTTTGATGCTTCTATTTTCTCTCATCTTCCTCACTTCTTCACTTTTCCTGACAAAGGTTTTCGGCAGTGTGGGTTTTATCCTGGCTAATTGTGTCAACATGACTGCTCGCATTGCACACAGCTCTCACTTTATCATGTCTTTCTTCTCTCCCAAATCCTTCAATCCCCTCCGAGATGCCCTCCCCTCGTCCCGTACCTTTATGGCATTCCTAGTCTCATTTGTCATCACTGCTCTCTCAGAGGTAACATTTACATTCAGATGATTTCTGCTCACTATTACCCATTTATGATATGCAGAAGTATCTCTGCTGCAGTTCAGGCTGGATCTTCCGTTTGCTGCACATTTTGGTGGGTGGGGGACTGCTGAGTATTGTGGGTATGGTGGTGGGTCTTAGTGAACCAGAGCTGGTGCGTTTCATCATTGAAAGACTTCCCAAGGATAGACTGACACAAAAGATACTGGATGCTTTACAAATCAATTCAAGAACCAGAACCACTAATAGAAAGCAGGATAGAAAGAAAAGAATGTAATACTATTTTGGTAAGAGATCGTCAACTTAATAAACTCCGCGTGGTCCGTGGTCGTCAAGCTGATAAACTAATTTTGTAGGTTACTAAGGAAAATAGATACGTTGCTAAGAGGAAAATGGCAGCAGGTGTGCTGCTGACTGATGTTAGCAGCACGTTTGCAGAAAATTATTTATTACCACGACTCAACAAGCATGAATCTGTCAGGATTTCTTTCCAGAAAGAGTCTGAACGTGTAGTCAGCACTATAGCCAAGAAAGACAAAAAATCCTTCAACCATGAGTCATATCAAAGACTGTAAGTAGCACAGTTAGCTCTCTATTTAGCTACACTAACTTAGTCTCGAAAGAGATAATGTCAATGTTCATTATTGTAGTTTGCATAGCAGTCTAATTTGGGTGTGATATGAATCCAGGTCTAGCTCTCTTGCTGAGCTTTGGAATAGTCATATGGGGAAGTTACCTATGCTGGAGTTTACCCAGCAGCTGCTGAGGGTGGCCGACTGTCTGTACAGTTCTGGCTTGTATCAGCTTGCCAGGACTCAAGGTTACAGACGCTGTCTCATTGATGCTGGATTACAATCCCCAGTTGAGGGAGGGACTGGCTTTACAACGACCCAGGCTATCACTAAATATGTGTCCAACTGTGACAGTGAACCCATGATATTGGCCATAGTAAGCATTGAACTATAATATCAGTTAGCTATTTATTTTATGAATTTACATTAATTTTAGTTGAGGGCTGAAATAGGAGATGCCATGTGCATATACTTCACTACTGAAGAGAAGGACACTAGGTTACTGGTAGGTTGCATAATCATAGGTACTAGAAAATGGAGGGAAAAGTTAATAGACTTACGCCATTTATTTTGCCAATGCAGCATCGCTCTACCAAGTCTATCATTCTCAGCACACTATCTCGCCTGCGATGTGTCTCCCAAGGGGCCCTGGCACGAGAAGACCGTTACTGGCTTGCTCATAATGCATTCCTCCTCTCCTTAACTATCTGTCAGAAAATGATGTCATATGGACATGTCCTCCCAATAATAGAGTACTTGGTATGGTGTGTTATTTGTATGGAATGCTCGGTCCCTCTCATGGCTCTCAAATACCTTCCACTTCGTGTCAATTTCTACATTGCTGTTTGCCAAAGCTACCACTTCATTTGGAAGCCAGTTCAGGCTGAAATATTTGCTCGGAGGGCACTGGATAAGGTCCATGAACTAGCCAAGTTTGAGGCTATGAGTGGCTCTGAGGCAAGCCCAGCTTCTAAACTCATTTATAAAGAGGCAACTGTTAAGCTTGGAATCCTGATTTTCAAGAGGTCTATTTTTGAGTCTCGCAAGAAGATAAAAATACCATTCAAACTCAAATTTCGATCAAATATGAAGGATATTCTTTCATTGCCTCCACCTCGCTGTCCAACTGAGAAGCTATTATCAGAGATGTGTCCCGGAGCAAGTGCTCAGCTTTTGGCTATCATAGAGACAGTTACCTCCCCTACCAGGCGAACTTTGCACCCAGCTCCTGCACCAGTTATTGATATTGATATGGATATGATTTCGGATGTGTATCTTGTAAGACTAATAATAGTTACGGCAGGATTCCCCCAGCCTTAGCCCTGGCACTGGCACCTAACTATGAAATCCTTTTATGGCTACCATATCCTGTTTGCTAAAGGTAATTGTATTATTTTGTATATTTTCAGGAACTATTTACTGTGGGTGTGGCCATATGCCAGAAAGCTCTGGACTCTAAATACTCTGGTGCTACATACACTTCATTAATGGACTCGGCAATTCACGGGGGTAACTATATCCCCTTGGAGAGCATGGTCAGGTTCCTTTGCCTATCTTACTTCTCTAAGCGGAGAGACGCCATTGATATGCTGGCTAATAAAGTGATCAAGGCTATTCAGAAGTCATCCGACCAGCAAGCTATCATCAAGGGGAAGTTATTACAGTTACTATTAGAACTGGATGTGTTCCTCTTTGCTCACAAGAGGGTCGTACAAGGTTCTTCAACACAAGTTGCTCCTTCAATTAATGTTAGTGGAGTTGAAGTAGGCACTTCACAGCCTTCCAATGAGACCACTATTTATAGTAAGTACAAGATCGATAATCTTTTGGTTCCAGTCTTTTTTATTACCCTTTGATTTCATCACCCCTAGAATTTGGTTCTATAGTTTATAACTATCTTTAGGTTCTTCTGAGGAGCAACTTGAAGCTCTGGTGAAGATGACTCGTCTTATTTCTTCAGTCATCCACTCATCTCCCTCCCTGGTGACCACAGACTTTGATATCTTGCTGGACTGTGCTGTGGTTTGTTGGGAGGTGGTCAACCCAGCTCTCTCTCAGATCACCTCCCATGACTACCAGGTATGTACTGCCTTCATACAAAACTCATCAGGAGCTCGGGTAAGTCCTGACTAGTTGGATAATGGCAATTTGAGTTTCTTTCACTGTTGTTTCATCAGTATATGGAAGTACTGATTGAGCTCATATTCATTTTCGAAACACTTGAATTGTGGCGCCTGGATCCATTGCTCCATGGAGAGATGTGCCTCAAACTCTGTTGTCTTCAGGAGGCAAAGGCTGACAGGAGCAGTCCTCCTGATCCACACGCTCTATTCTTATCCTACAATCGTTGTCAGTTGCTTGCTTGCCAAGCAGAATTAGAAAAGAGTCTCCATTGTCTTGAAATTGCCCGACAAAGCATCTCCATTGGTGGTGATACACTGCAGAGTGAAAGTACTGGAGGGAAAACATCGGACTTGATGGTACTGCATGCCGAGTTCGTATATTCTCTGATCAGAGTACAAGTCAAGTTAGCCTCTACAATCCCACCTCCAGGTCAGGCCCTCCAGTACTTTTTTTTTTTTGAACAATTACAATGTGTGATTCCAACTACATGTCCTATAGGTGTGTCAGAGTTCAAGGAGAAGGCAGTGTCTTCATTGAAGTCAAAGGTGAAGGAGCGAAAGGAAAAGCAAGCAGAGAGGGAGTCATTGCTCTCACAAATAACATCTCCTGGGGTGGATATTCCTGACCTCATCCAATTGAGAGCAGCATGTGGAAAGAATCATTACAGCCTGGGTTTGCTGTCCATGCTGGAGGCCACCTCCTTCCCAGGCCTTGACCAAGAAAAGAAGAAGATGCTAATGAAGGTAGAGAAGTTCATTGCAGTATATAGGCGACTCACCAACAATTTATTTCAGGAATCGTATAACCATCTTTTGCAAGAGCAGCAACAGCAAAATCAGCATTTAACAGACTCTTCACATACTACTCGCAATCCTCCCACAAAGGAAGCAGCCTCTCAGCAGCCTCCTCCCCTTTTGGTCCACAGCTCTGCCACCAGTATGGAATTCATCCCTCAGTCTCCTGTCTCTCCTCCATCACAACCAATTGCTTACTACAAGCTGTTTGGTCGTGAGGCTGCTGGCAGCAATGTCAAAGTGCGCCTTGTCGATAAACACTTCTCTGGTTTGGGAATAGAGGTAACGTAACTTCTTTAATGGATAATAATCCGTCAGAAATTTATAGAGTCTATGATATAGCTTTGGTAAATTTTTATGTTGGACATAGCTAATTGTGAGACAGAGACCAAAACAGAAAACGAATAACTCTTAAAACCAGTAACACTCAATGTGAATCTTCAGTATGATACCTAGATTCACTTTTGACTGTTAACAGGCTAAGTTGGTCATGAGCATTTAATGTCTTACTCTAGGTACCAGCTGAACCCAACTGCAAGCTGATCGTCAGAAATCTCAAACCGAATGAGGCTTATGTTTTTGCAGTAGCAGCTTATAGCTCTCAAGGAGAGCTTATCGATAAGGCCATTGGTCAAACTAGCCGACCTTTCATAGCTGCTTATTCTCTCCCTCTACTAACAGCATGGGGATACTGTTGCCAGGTGGGTGTGTCACTTACTAAGTAGAAACTCATCCATAATTACATTCTATTAGTCTGCCTTCCTTTCTGGAGTAACAAGTATTGCAATGAAGTCAAGCAAGATTCTGTGGGATCACTTTGTGTTTGACAGTGACAGTGATGGTGTGAATGCTGATAGTGATAAGTTTGTCTACTATCAATTGAATAAATCGATCATCAGCTCAAGCCTGTCCACACATCTGAGGCAATTTGTGTCTTCCATATTGATCTCTGTCCACCTCTCTCTCATTCAAAGTGGTCTGCTCATGAACCAAGTCTCCACACGTGGTCTCCTACTCCCAAATCAATTGGAAAGAATTGAGCTGGTAAGGAAGTTGTTGGTTGCTCTGGAAGTAGCAGGCATGGTGAATGATGCTCACCTCTGTCTCCAAATTGTGATTAAGTGCTATGGTTTGTTGGCTCCACTGCTTCAACACGGTATTGGATCTTGGCCACCACTGTTTGAGGTTCTGCTACATTGTTACACCGTTCTGACAGAACTTCCAGACAATGTGATCAGCACTCCTCACATTCCAGTCACCTCTGCCATCCATCACATGATAGCAGTCATCAGTTACAATGTGGGAAAGGTCAGAGTCATCTTATTTTATAATTTGGTACATCATCTGATACTATGACACTTGTAGGTGGTCCTGTCTAAAGGGAATAGGGTTGCCAGCTCCCACTTTGGCAATGTTACCAAATACCTGCTCTACCAGACACTGCCTGGAGCTTACAAGCTGGACATTGATCACACAATTAATAAAGGGTCATTGTCCTTCAATGCCATCAACAGCCCCACCCCTACCTTTGTCTCCTCTGCTGCTGGCTCCTCTGTCTATATCACCAGTCCTAAAAAGTCAAAAAAGAAAGGAAACCGTTTAAAAAAATCCTTGGAAAATATTCCAGATGAAATGAAATCTGTTCAGTATAAGGCCATGGAGGCATTTTTGCTTAGATTCAATAATAACTTAACAGATGAATTTGAGCTCCATGGAGGGGAAAACCCTATATTATTACATGCTGTTATAGCCAACCTCTCATCAGTTCAAGCTCACAAAGAAGTACACAAGTTTCGAAGAAGGCCCCCATATCTGGAGATATTAGTACACTTGTTGAATTCATCTCTGATGAAAGGTTATGTTGATAAGGTGATGGAATGGATACAAGAGGCTTTTCAGTGGCTATCAAGGAGGAACGATCTCCTCCTCACCTCCCGTCTAGCTCCCAACCAGGCTAAACATAGTGATACACAGAGAAGTCGAATGAAGTTCAACAAAATGTCCCGTGCAATGTCACCATTTCTTGGCTCTACAAATACAAGAACCTCAGTAAAATCAGGCAGGGTTTCACCAACTGGTTCTACTGTTAGCAAACAGCCTGGCTCACCACGATCTGGCTCGCCACGACCTGGCTCACCACGAGCTCAGTCCCCCACTGGTTCTATAAATAGCAAACGACCTCTGTCTGCTGGTGGTTCCACCAATAGCAAAAGACCTCAGTCCGGGTCATCAGGAACCACAAGTGGTAAGTCTGCAGCCTCAGGTGGTACTGCAGGAACATCAAGAAGGGAAGCCTCACAGTCTACCACCACGAAGAGATTTACCACCAAGAGGGCCCTTGCATTCATCAACCAAGCTGCTGAACTCTCGCAGAAGGTCAAAATCACTAAGGATGATTTGGAGTTCAAGTCCTGCATGATTCTGGTCACCAGCCTCCCTGAAATGTGGCTCAACTATAGAAATAGGTATAGATTGAATGCTATGTATGGGTAGCTAGGCAGTTGATCTTTGAGAGCTTACTTTAATCTAAGACTCTTGCTACAATCTAGATTACCTGGTTCATTATAGTTGCAGTATTGTTAATTGGGATAATGTCAAGGTTACCTCACAGGAAGCGTTTGCAGACAGCCAGCAGTGATGAGCTACCATGGAGATCTCAGGCCAACCTGATAATGGCTACCTGCTACCACAGTCAGATTCTTGGACACCTGGCCGAGTTCATGAGGGAACAGATATTCGAGAGGGAGGAGGGAAAGTGTGTGGATGAAGGATTGAGGTTTGACTCTGTCGGTACGATTATTGAAGGAGCTATCCCTCAATTCCTACCAGCTCTTGCTGGCCAGGGCAATAAGGTACTCCATACCTTATCATAATCTTAATCCTCATTCTCTCGTCCCTATTGTCTGCAGTGCCTGACAACACCCAAACTGCATGCATTGGTAACTGGAGAGTTTCACCGTATTAATAGTGCACAAGTTTACTCCCAACGAGCAGCAACCTATGCCCGATCTCCCCAGACTGTTATTTTCGAAGAAATGCGTTTTTTAATGACCCATTTCCAGCGAGCTGCTGTCCTGGCTCTGAGGGGCTCCCACTGGATCTTATTACAAAATGTGGCACGTTCACTCCTAAATGCTATCAACAGCCTTGTCCTCGCTATCTCAAAGCTGAAGAAAAAGCCCTCAGCTTTGAACCTGGCTGCTCTTTATGGCATTGCTTGCAGACCTTTATACCACATAGCAGATGCCCTCATTGATTTAATTGTGGAACATGATATAGGATCCATCCCTCAAGTTGCCTCTTTAAGGTTCACAAATCACCTGGATGATGCTAATGAGGTGAATGTGGCAGTCATAAGGAGAGTGGTCTTTTTGGCAGTGCACACTCTACATGCACACAACCACTGGGAGAAGGTCATCAGTCTCTGCCTTCGCTTTGACAATGCAACCAGGTACATCTGTACTCATACCATTCTATATCATAAGAATTTGTATAGAGAATGTGATTACCTTATTTTCTCTCTTAGGCACTCATTTGTTGATCAGCTGGTTCCAGTTATTTGCTCGGCTCAGGTTAAGCTCTTGGAACGTATTTCCGTTGAGTCCCATTCAAAGGATAAGCCATCCACCCCCGTTAATGACCCTGGAATCAAAGGCCAAAACCTGTATGGTACTGTGGGCCACTCCCTCTTCCTAGTCCCAAAGGAGCTGATGAATGCTGCAGGGGTTGCAGAGAGGATCAAACTCATAGAAAAGACTGGAAAACATGCCAAATCAAAATGCCATCGAGTACTGATGCAGTGCCGAAGATATCTACAGGGATACATAGCCAGTCTGAGGCAGCCGGAGTTAGGTTATATTCAAGAAATGCAGTCTTGTAGTGGTGGCACAGATACTATGGGGCTAGGTAAAACAGATTTAGCCACATTCAAAAAGTGCAAACTCCCTTTTGTCATTGAGTCTTATGAGAAGGCAGTTCAGACATTTGAAAAGCATCGGGAGAAGAGTTGTACTGTGCAGGCCATGAATGAGCTTGGTAATGTGTTCTTGATATCTGGAAACTTCAGGTTGTTAATTTATACTTGTGCTTATAAATAATATCAAACAGAGCTGTCATGATTGTTTGTAGGTTGGCAGGTGAGTGGTGGTTGAATGGACTTAGCTTGATGTTGAAGGTTGACAACCCCCTTTTCTCATGGAGGAAGATCTCCCCTGCTGGATTAAAGGGATGTGGTTTATGGGAGTGTCTTCTGGGGGCATGGATGGGAGCAAAACTTCTAAAGTAAGAATCATGAAAGACTAAGCCTTCATTGTTACTGTACTAAGGAGACCCCTGTGATTATTATTGTAGGTACGTATATAATCGGCAACTCGACATACGGTTAGAATGTGCTCTACTATCGTCCTCCCTACTCAAGGCGGCTCTTGCTTACTCCCTCCCCTCCCCTCCCTCTGACATGGCTTATGCCACTCTAGACCTACCTCACTTCATAGGAGAGGGAGGACCCTTTCCCTTCCCAGGGGTAGACCTCTTCTCAGATTTATTCAGATTCAGCCCTTCCCACCTCCTTTCCACTCTTAGTTGGTGCTCTGAGGAACTGGTCACCAGAGGATATGCTTTAAAGGTCTGACAATTGCATTAAAATCATGACCTCCACTTATATTATTCTCTGACTTTCACACTCTACCAGGCTCTCCCAATATTGTGGTTCTACCAGCATGTGGCATCGTCAATATGTCGATCTGTGGAGCAAGTGGTTAGGGCCAAGATCCTGCGTCTTCGTGCTCTGACTGAGCTCTCTTTCTTCAACCTGGCACTTTATGAACTCCATCTGATCCTCTCAGGAATTGATCTCCCACAGGAAATTGTCCACTGGCCACAACCACCCGAAGTACCCTGGGTAGGTATAGTTATACTCACACCATCCTAACAACAACAACAATAACAACAACAAAAATAGACTAGATGATACATTTCCCCCCCTCAGACTCTTGGGAAGTTTCAAGATGACCTGCCTATCACATCATCAGGCAACCATAAGGTGATTGTGAACCTGATTGAGAGACCTTTGAGACCTAGGCTGGAGATGCTCTATGGAACACTCAACACTACTAACCTGACACTGGCCAGGGCAAAACTGTACATGGCACTGGCATGTACCCAATCCACCACTCCACTTCCCCCTCCCGTCCAACCTCCTTCCTCCCCTCCAAACCCCTCTCAGTCTGGAGCAGATGCTACCCCCAATGTCAGCAATTCAAACAGCAGACTCACCAGTTCTGCTGAAAGGCGAACAGCAACCAGATCAGTCCTGCTCCATGCTACTGAAAAAATACTAACAATTCTTTGTCAGCAATTGGAAGAGGATACTGATGGAGAGTGTGCTGATGTGAGAGTGGAAGCATTGTTAGAGCTAGCAAGAATGACTTTGATTTTCCAGCGTTCCATTAACAGTTATCAAATCAGTCTTCAGGCTCTGCGTTTGCTTCAAATACTGGAAACCAAAAGACCAGAAAAGTTGAGGGAGTTGGATATTCGGCTGTGGTTTCAATGTCGTAGCCTGATGATTCATAGTGTGGTGGGCCTTGAGGGAAAACCGGGGGGAGAAACTGTATTGCTGGAAGTGGGGGAGCTAGGGGCAGAATGTGAGAAGATAGGAGACGTGGAACTTGCTGCAGAGATTGAGTTTGCCGCAGCCGAGCATGCTCTGTCCCTTCTCCCATGTCAGCTACAAGCTGCTATCCAACACTCACAGGTAGCTAGCTAGTTAGCTAGTTTCAAGAGTGAGGGAGTTAGCTACATTTTCTTTGACCCAGAATGGTATAGACCATTATGTACAGTAGCTATTATTCATTCTCTCTCTTACCAGTGAAATTCTCTTATTCATTTAGCGGTGCGTAGAGCTGCTCAATTCACTTGAGGAATTATCCCACAGAGGTCAACTGCTTTCCTTCAAGGCATCACTCCTGCTGGCCGACACCACTTCCATCCAGGCAACAGAACATGACACTGGTAGTGAGGATGGAAAGACACTTGTTCATCAACAGATGATTGAAGTATTTGATGGGCTGATGAGAAACATCAAAAAACAGGTATTTGCCTATAAATGTTATGAAAATTTTAATTATGATAATTCCCATAGCTTGACAATGAACAGCTCTCAATCAATATTCACAAGCCTCACCGCTTGATTCTGGCTTCCTGTTTGCTACGACAGGGCCACACCTACATCCTGCTGGGCAGTGCAGAAAAGGAGATGGAGGGGAGAGACATCTGCTTTCAAAAGGCACAGAAATGCTTCCATGAAGGGCTACAGGTCCTCAACAACTCATCTCACTCGGATGGCAGTCTTCTAGCTGAACTCCTGGTTGCTAATGGTGAGCTAACCAACCAGCTGTAGCTGCATTGTTGTTGTTGTTGTTGTTGTTGTTGTTGTTATGTTGTTGTTATAATTATTATGATAGGCTGGGCTCTGAGTTTGGCAGCTAATGGGTATAAATTGGATGAAAGCATCTCTTCTCTTCTCTTGGGTAGGAAAATCGTTAATAACACCACAAACTACAAGTGAGTATGACATCATTAGCTGTCTTGAGTGCATGGGAGAATAATTGTTTTAATATCTACCAGGCTTGCAACCACGCTGTTCCTCACATTAGCTGAGGTTAGTAACAAGAGATGTAAGCAATCAAGTATTTTCAAGGCAGTCAGTCAAGAATCAGGAATTTCAGCAACTTCCGAACTGACTGATCTCAAACTTGAGTTGGAGCGAGAAAGAGGGAAGGAAAAAGCCTATGCATGGTCTATGATCAGACTGGCTCTGAGAACATCCACAGCTCAACAATCTCTACGAGGACTTGTATCAGCAACTCGTGATGAGTCTATGACTGCACCTCTACCACTTAGAGCTTTGAAGGACTTGCCTGATTTCTTGCTCCTGGAGTTATGTTCTAACAATAATGACATCCTCCTCACACTCAATAGCAAACTTGTCGTCTTACCTGTGGAATCTCTCTTACAAACTACACTGGTAGCACAAGTCAAGAAAGCTAATGTGGAGTTGAGTTGGTTTAGTATCATCAGTTGGTACTATCGTCTGCTCCAGCGCTGTTACTGGCAGAAAGCATCCCTCAAACTCACTGATTCTGCGTGGGGTCTCAATCATCATTCTGTTACTCCTGCTCTTCACAGAAAATGCAAAGCCACTCTCCATTTCCTCACCACTCACTGTCCACAGTTCAAATCCTGTCTGATTCCTCGAAACATATTGCACTTCAGTGTGACTGGTCACACCGGACCCTGTGAAAACCTAGCAAGTGAGACCGAAGTCACTGTATTGTGGTGTAAAAATTCTTTCAGTTCTTCTCCCGAGATGGCAATATCAGATAGAATTACTTGCTATATAGCAGCCAACTCCAGGACTGTGACGTCGCCAACTCATTTTACTGCCCAGCAGTTGGGCTTGGAGACACATATACTCCACACCTCACTTGAAAAACTTACCAAGTTGCACGAGACTTGGAAAGCTTTAGCGAAAGAAGCTCAGGATTTCATGGATATCAAAGCAAACTTGCTACCCATCTCTCGCTCACCTGCCAAACAGAGAAAGTCTGAAAAGAGCTTGCAGCCACCAGATGTATTAGTCCAAGGAATCACCAAAGCTCTCAAGCAAACTGCCAGGCTATTCAAACTCAAAACTAAAAATGTAAGTTATTACCTACAACAACTACATTCGCAGGCTCTATGTTATCCTCTTTCTCACTAGTTGCCTAGACTGGAGGTGTACACTGTCCCTGACCTGGTGAGAACTATGGAGCCTTTCATCCTGGCTGGTTTCAAAGGTAATCCATACCATTTCTTCAAAGAACTTCTCTTCACTAAACAAGAACTACTTAGCTAGCTAAACTAACTTCTTGTAACAGTAATATTAAGGATAGCTACATGTATAGCATTCATTTTCTCATTATAATTCAGGATAAATAAAAAGTTACAGAGTACAACATTAATTAGTTGATTTGTAGTATTCCTATTTCTCAGGCTATAAAAAGAATATCTTCAATAATTTTGGGAAAAGAGAGTAGCGTCAGGTGTGAATTCTTGAATCTCTTGATACACCATTTCTATAAGAGATGAATTTAACAAGTCAGGGATAAACACAGCCTATCTTAAAGTGGGATGTCACTCATGATTAACTACTGACTCACTTTTCCACTGATCTTTTGTCAGTTCTAATTTCTCAAATGAGTCGTCATAGGGTGGAGCAGTTGGCTAAATACAAGAAAACCACATCACCACATCACATGATTGTCACATGACTGACCTCATCATCTGGGTCGGCATAGTTGGAGAAATAAGAGTGAGCCAGGGCTTCTTCAGCAGTGAGGCGTCTATCTGGATCCATTACAAGCAGTTTATCTAGCAACTCTACAGCAAGCATGTTGGCTCCAACAAAGTATTTGGAAAAATCCTTCCTGGGAAAGTTAGGCATCGACTGAATGAATGTCCTTGCCTGAGAAAGACAGACAAAAATTTTTAATACTAAGAACTACCATAGGGAGGGGTCCATTAGACATTCTACAAAATAACTGCCCAAGAATTACTTTTGTTATATACAGGGTTTTCAGAAATCTTGCAACTTTGCAAAAGTGAAAATCGGTACTGCGCAATTTGAATTTTGAATGGAATTGGGCTACTGCACATGCGCAATACTGGTTTTGTTTTTGCCAAAAACGCTGTACCACAATTTGAGTGTGCATGCTTGCAAGCATGCGCACTACAGTATTTTGTTGCTGTAACAACTGAGAAACTGACAAAGTACCTAATTACATTCTACAACCATAGTCCTGAGACTGACAAAAGAGAGAGGAGTTGTTTTCTGTGTGCAACAAGACATGTCCACTTGGAGAGTGTACTGAAATAAACTGCTGGTAGTTTAATTAAGGGTTAATACTAAGAACAATCACTTTGACAGGTCTACTTATCTTTAATCAGATTGTGGCATTTGAGGCCTGTTCTAGGTGTCAAGTTTCAAATGAGACTTTCAATCATAAACCACCATACAAGATAGCCACTACATGAACCATGCCTTACTCACTTACAGTGTCACTGGTTATCTTTGTAAGGAATTCATGATCAGGTGTACCTACGATCTGTAAGATCTTGGACAGCTGATCTATATCTGCAAAATCACTTGAATTAAGGTTCAAAATGCTGACAGCTGCACAATTACAATTCACATTGGCCTATCTGAATAGCCACTTCCTAATAATAGCTTTGAAATGGTCAGATAACGAACCACCAAGAAACACCAAGTGAAATGGAGGATACGGTCAGTTCCAGGGAAAAGGACCTGTCCAGTGAGCAGTTCGGCCATGATACAGCCCACAGACCATAGGTCCACTTGCTTGCCATAGTGCATCCAATTCAGCATGATCTCTGGTGCGCGCCAGTAGCGAGTGGCCACGTACCCCGTCATCTCGGCATCTGTAGCTCGTGCCAATCCAAAATCAAGGATCTGAACGTGATTATAAGAAAACATAAAAGAAAAGAAAGAAAGAAAGAAAGGTACTCACTCTTAGTTCACAGTCTTCATTCACAGCAATGTTACTGGGCTTCAAATCTCTATGGACGATACCAGCTGAGTGCACATACTGAGAAATGAACAGCATGCATGGTATAAAAGCACCTATGTTTATTTGTATGGTGACCCTTTACCTACCTTTAGACCTCGGAGGATTTGGTACACGAGAAACTGGACGTGCTCGTCAGTGAGTGACTGCTGTTTGATGATGTTGTTCAGGTCCGAGCCCATCAAGTGCATGCCAAGGTACCTAGGGGTTCAAATTGGAGTAGCGTACAACATCATATGACTGTCATGTGACCCTTACACATCTTGAAAGTCATCGTAGCCAGTTGAGGTGGTGAAGACATCAAGTAGCCCTATCACCTACATTAAATCATGCCAGGGTAAAACTTGTATATTTCAAGAGATACGACTGATTGAAAAAGTGATTTAAAAATCAATAAAAACATATCAAAAAGAACGTACACAATGTGTACGTTTATTGTAAACATATGGAAATTTAATTCGGAAACACAATTAGAGAGTTACAAAGAAGAGGTTCAATCATAAAATTAATTACATCTAAGGCCATACCAATACGATTTTATGTTGCTCGGGCCCTACCGACCCACTAAAATTAAGATTGCATTCAATAATGATACTCTAGATAAAGCACACCTAATGTCTGCATTGCAATATTGGCTAGTGAGGCCTGAAAGTAATATGATGATTACTGTGGAAATTTAGAATTGTATATATATATATATATATATATATATTTTTTACTACCTCACAATAAGTCAGTATTGAGCTTTCAAGATATTATTGCATGCCGAGGATAGGGATGATGAAGAAAAGTGCATTCATGACAGTATTTATTTCCTCCATCATATTCTGTCCATCAGTGCTTGACATGTCTAGTTATCATTATCATTTTCAAACTGACCTACCTACCCATCAGTCAGCATATTTTCACCCGAGCAACATAAAATCTAGAATTGTGTGAGTAACCCTATCACCTGCATAAAATCATGCCAGGGTAACCCTATCATGTCACCTACATACAACCCTGTGAAGATATCAAGTAACCCTATCACCTATAATTATACTGAGAACTTCTTGAAAAATAGTGGACCATGAGAGGGATTGCTGTACAATTTTTGGCTATCTTTAAGAATCACAGGATACAGTGGAACCTCAAAATTATGGACACAGCTTTTTGAGAAGATATCAAGTAACCCTATCACCTATAATTATACTGAGAACTTCTTGAAAAATAGTGGACCATGAGAGGGATTGCTGTACAATTTTTGGCTATCTTTAAATTAGGGGAACAGAATCACAGAATACAGTGGAACCTCAAAATTATGGACACAGCTTTTTGAGGTTGTCGTTAAAGTTGAGACTTTCAGAGTATCGTACTAACATTTTCATGCTTCAAGTGCTTGAGGTATCTTAGCTCTCGGTAGGTCCTCTTGGCATGGACATTGGTCTGAAATGGTCTGGCCAATTTTTTCAGAGCCACTCTCACATTGTGCTCTGTGTCCAATGCAGAGCTGTAGCAAGGAGCAGGGGAGGGGAACTGTTTAATAAGTCTTGTCATGCTACTGGCCAGGGGCTTACCTAACAGAGCCGTAGGCGCCAGTACCTATGGGAGTCAAATCTTGATACTTATCGGGCACCTCCCACACAGTTTTATGCAGTTCTTGCCTGTGGAAGCCTGCCTTCAGAGGCGTTTCGCTGAGCTCCATCGGAACGGAATCCGCCATCTTCCCGCCGCGATAAATGCAAGCGAGATCAAGTGGGGAGGGGCATGTTTACATCAAAGTAGGTAAGGATCATCAAAACTGAAACGGCATGGCGCGCGCGTTACTAGACCATGCCATTAAGATAAAAATAATTATTACACAATGATTTCAACACATGAAAAAATGATTTCAACACATGAAAAATATTCTATGCAAGACGTTTCACACATAAATAGTATCCTTTGAAATTGTCCCGATCTCCCACAAAGATATGCCCCTCATGTTTCTCTCTGTTCCAATGTATCTCCCTCTTAAACTTGCAAGGCATCTGAAAATCAGTAGTGGTACAGGCGATTACATAAAGAGAGAGCCAGCAATGGACTGACCTCAATTCCCTTCCTGATATAGCCCTCAGAGAGGTAGGCCTGGCAGGCATACTTCCACTGGTCCAGCAAGATTCCTTCCTGATGTGGAAGCAGATTTCTCTTATCCCCCATAGAGTCGTTGGACACAAGCAGAGTTCCATTCCCAGATGCTAAAGCCGCATACAAACTGTACATGTCATCATCACAGCTAAAGAAAACAATTCAATTTTTCATGAATGCATGGACTATATTATAAGTAGCTGTATTAATTCTTTCTACTCACAAATCGTGTACAAAGAAGAAATGGATGCCAATTCGGTTATACTCGAAAATGCTATCTGAAGGAAGTGATTTTGTACCACGTCTCTGACGACGACCCAAACGCATTTGTTGGATGCTATGCTTCCTCAGAACGATCAAGACTGGTTTGCCACTCCATGATACCAGCTTCTTGGTCACATCTAGCAGCTAAAGAGATGGCAAATTTGAGTACATTGGACGAAGGAGCTGTATTCAACTTAAATTAAATCAGCCATGGCTGATTCTGAAAGGTAGATATTCATAGAGATGCTTATTCATTCTATTAACCCTCACTGCACTTACATGATGGGGGATGAATTGACCATTGTAATGCATGCCTGTGTTCAAGCCATCAATAACTGCCCCAAAGTCGTGTCTCTGGAGGTAACGCTTTAGTGATGGAAGGAGAGGTTCAGGATTATAGCGCCTCTCCAGATCTGTAATGATATCTTCCACTGCCTCTACTAGTTGCTTGTAGGCATGTTTGGGGAGGATCGAGGCCTCCAACTTCTCTCCACAACACAGACAGTAACCACTGAAAAAAGGAGCAGATAAATCACAAAATATCTCAGAAGCCAAGACGAGGAACTCACTCTGGATCTATCTCGGTCTCGGTTATCTTGTATCTCCTGTTCAAGCTAGACAATCACAAATAATTTTATAAAAAATAGACTCCCCTTGAGTGTGGACCTCTTTGCAATTATCACCTTCATTACATTACCTCTGTATCCATCTAACAAAGGCATCAGAGGTCAACTGATTCAAGGAGACTTTGGACACTCGATGCCACTCCAGTATTTCCTCAACCAACTTCATCCAGCGTTCGCCCTTCCCAACACACCCCTCCAGCACTGTGTCAAATGGAAGATTGTGCCTGTTACTATGATCACTTGTGAACTCTTGTACCAGCTCCAGAGCAAAGTCTAGATCATCTCTCTGAATAGTACTGAGGATAAGATGGGACAGAGTCAAACGTCTAAACTTGATATTATTCTCCTTCATCTCCTTGAAATTGGTCTTGACACATCCATGCCAACCAAAGTTGTCCATACAAAGAAGAATAGAATTGTAGTTGGACTCAGTAAGTGCTTGACTCTGAAGAATAAGAAGAGTCGCACAGAAAAGGACTGGATCAGTCATAGTGCGACATTTGTGTATCAAAAAGTTGAGAGCAAACATGTTCTCCTTGAAGGATTTGTCTTCATTGGATAGCTCCTTAAAACCATCCTCTACCCACCTTTTCACTGTTCTGGCAATATTGACTGGTGCAGCAGGGTCCTTTAAAATTACAGCTGACTTCTGAATGTCACCTTTTCTTATACACGAAAGGTAATATCTCAGTCTTACGTTCAAAGGCAAAGCCAGTCGGAATTGAGTAGAAGCATTAGTGTCCGGATTGCTGGTCCCTTTTCTCAAGTTTCTAACTCCCTTCAAAAAAGAAGTAGGTATTTCTTCCTCCAACTCCATTGAAACACTTTTAATAGTTCTTTCTGATTTCCAAGCACATCCATTTCTGAACAAAATTCTAACCGTTCTCATCATTTTGGCCACGTGTGCAAACAAGATAGCCATGTTAGGTAAAAGATCGTTTTTGTTATTGTGCTTTAATTAGAGTATAAAATTAAATGATGCAGGATGGCAGAACTTACTCCACCAAGGAAAACTCCGTCTTCTCCAGAGAGTGGGGGGAGCAGCAGTCCATGGTCATCTTTCCACTCAGCACTGAAACTTTCAGCAGCTACGAGTCACGTTCCAGGGACCCCAGTTCGCCAATCCCACCTACCTCTGCTCAATCCTAGTTTAGTTACTTCTTTCGATCCTGAGAAACCTCCCCAAATTCTGGAGGAGTTTGAAGAGCACTTCAACAGTCTGGATCTTCTTATTGAATAGTGAGGTCTTAGTGAGGTGGGCACTATTTAGAGACGGTATCATCAAAATATCTGCTGACTCACAAACTGCAGCAAATTGCTCTACTTGAATTGTCCACGTGGGGTGTACATTCTTCCATCATCCAAGTCTCTCTATGGTGACTTTTCCCCTATTGTGTGTACATGAGGTGGGTGTTTATATGCATCTTCTGCATACAGAATGGCATGGAGTCATCTTTGTTCACTCTGGTCCTTACAAATCGGGAATCTTTCGATTTACAATGTATATTCCTGACGGGTGAGGGACTCGTAGATCACTGTTCCTACTTAATTGGCACCGTAATTGCTTCCTTTTGCTTGCTTATCAGGTTCCCACATTTGCGTCCAATGATTCGATTCCGTTCCCGCATCTTCCATCCTTACATCCACACCAGCAATGGGTGAGTGTGTATGTGTGTGTGTGGAAGGGGTGTATACAGCTTGCCATCTTATTTTGATGCAGCGCTCTCAACCTATTAAGGGGATTTCCCCCCTGGGATCCTAGTTCTCATCATCTGTGGTAAGCAAAAATAAAGATCAGCCATTTTTCATCATCTTCTTTGTGTCCTCCCCTCTATCCTCAGGCATGTGGTACAGTATGTCGCAGATTGCTTCTATGAGGAAGAGACTTGGAAGGAGTGCGAGTCCCAGATAATTCCCGAAGCACAAGCATGTGTGCAGGAGTCCCTTGAGAACCTCAATCACCATGGAGATGGTAAGGCATGAAATTATGGTGCACATAATAGAATAATAGCATTAAGAACTCGAATTTGCTTTAGAAGAAGAAGGGAATTCTATTAAGTTCAAGCACATGGATGAAAAGTCCTTTCTGAGAGCTCTGAAAACAATCATCGAAGGCGTATGTGTACATTTTAACTGGAATTCATTCCCACTTATATACTTCCTGATGACAGGAACTTCCCCTTCCTCCTGAGAGCAAGCCCACCATGTTGTCCAACGTCACAGAACATGTGAAGCAATTGTGGGATCGAATGATCACCAGATGACCAAGACAACATCCTCCTCGCATATATACCCCTCTCATTTTCAATTCAATTCAAGAGCTGACCTCATTCCACTTCATTCCATTCTTCGGCCACTTCCTTTCTCCCTTTTTTGTACAATTCACTATAATATTGGTTTAAAATTGTCTGCATTTTTTTTTTTTTTTTTTTTTTTAAATCTGGGGGAGGGGGGTGGGGTCATCTGCATTAAACAACAAAAAAACCAGCCTTTGAAGCACACCAATATGAATGTAATATGAATATTCATAACAACATTAGTGGTGGTTTTTCAAGTGGATTTTGGTACAGAGAGCTTGTGGGTCACTAGTTCTCTTACGGGTAGAAAATTGCTGAGTTTGTTGGGCTCTGTTAGGAAGCTGGTGGGAACCTGTATTGCACACAAATGGTAACTACACAGCATTGTGATTGTGAGCATACCATTAATTCAGATATACTGGAGTCCTTTCTTGTATATTCTCTTAATAAATAATCGGTCCCAACCTGAAAGAATAGGAGGGGAAAAAAATATTTTTTTAAACAAACGCCCCTAATTATTCATACTCTATGATAATAGCGAGTGTCGATGAGTCTAATTAAAACTCCATCAACTCGTAAGAAGAATCTCTGGAGGATAAAGAAGCCACTTGCCATAAGTCTCTGTGTGTTTTGTAGGAGGAGAAGTGGGTAGGTATAATTATAAGAGACTCACTAGAAAGGATTTCAAACTCACTATTTTTACACTGAGGATTGCAGCTCCATTGTCAGCCAGCTCATCTTCAAATAGGATCACTTCATCGTAAAAAGTTATCTTCTCCTGCATCTTCAATCTTTCATAATCTATTTTCTCATCTGTCTCTGTCACCTTAACAACCGATATTAATCACATGACTATCTAATAATACAGTCATAATATACCTCAAAGCTAGCAGCTCCTCGACTTGATAATGTGCCTTTATAATCAGTCGTGTAAGTCCAATCAAATGGCTTCACTGTGTCTTTGACTTTTTGCAAACTCTCTGTCCTATATGAGAATTAACCCCTTACCATATTAATAGTATAACAAGCATTCCCTAACCTCTGCTTGCTCCACTCATCTGCCATGGCTACCTTCAAGGGGTATTCTGAAGTGTTGACCAACTGCAGTGCATCCATTGCTAAGAATTCCAGCGTCACTCCACTCGCATGCTCTATCTTCAAACTGCTCTCGGGAAACACCATTTCAGGGAGAGAAGGGAGCTTCAAGTCCTGGTTGAATCTGATTTCATTATACATAAGTAAGCCATTAAATATCAAACTAGCTAGCTAGAAAACTAACATAACACTTTCTTACCTGCAGACAATGCATTTGTTTTCAGAGTCATCAATTGGACAGCCTTCTTCAAAGTCTTTCTCACACTTTGAACTGAGAATGTGGTTTTTGGTTACCTCAACTTTCCATGGTCCAGCTGAATATCTCCTTGTATTCGCTGCCATACCTCAACCCAGCTGGTCGAGCAGCTAAAAAGCTAGCTAGAGCTAGCTAGAGATGGAGTTTTTTTAAATATAACGACACCTTACCCACAGTTTTAATGTGCGCATAAAAAAGGGTCATTGTTACAAGTCGAAACCAAAAAAAAAAAAAAAATGTGGAAGAAGTTGGCAGTGCATGCACAATCAACCCGACGATTTCATTTAGTATCAGGGCAGGCTGCTCTCCCTCAGCTGCAGCAGGCCGTCCAGGGGTCTGGAAACGGCAATGCAGGACCTGCAGCAAACGCTACTGAACGACGCATTGCAGCTTTTCGGAGCGATCTCAGCAAAAGCAAGAGGATCGTAATCAAGTTGGGATCTGCAGTGATCACTAGGGGTGATGAGTGTGGAATTGCTTTGGGGAGGCTGGCTAGCATTGTTGAACAGGTCAGTACTATTAGATGATTCATCAACAATATTATTAATTAAAATTAATGCAAACTAGCTATGTCCCATATGAATTTTTATCTTGCATGTATGCATGTATAGCAATGAGTTAAAAGTTATTTTCTTCACAGGTGTCATGGCTACATAATAATGGCCGTGAGGTAGTGGTTGTGACCAGTGGAGCAGTGGCCGTGGGAAAACTCTTCATGAGAGAGCAGCAGGTGTTATCACAGAGCATTCGCCACACTCTCAAGTCACATGACCAGTCGATCACCGGGAAGAAGGCACCCAAGGGAGGAGAGGAGTTGGAGCCTCGGGCATGTGCAGCGGCTGGTCAAGCTGGACTCATGGCTCTCTATGATACAATGTTTGCTCAATATGGAATTGGTTGTGCTCAGGTAGATTATTATATAGTCGTAATTTAATACCTTGGCACTGTAAGAAACCTGCAGTAAGTTGAAATATGCAATCATTTCGCTGCCTCTCACCTCTTACGATGTAGGCAAGTACTTAAATCGTTCAATAATGTTTAAATGCTGTTGATAATGGAAACTTAGCAAGAAAGGTACCAGCACCGAAGACGGGAAACAATTAAAAATGTCACTATTTTATTTGTATGACCGTTTCAGCTAGTAACAGTCAAAGTGAATTTTTTTTTTTCCTTGCTAGATACTGTTGACAAGCAATGACTTGCGTTGTAAGTCCAGTCAGTGTTCCCTACTGAACACCATGAACTCTCTCTTGAGGATGAATGTTGTACCTGTCCTCAACGGCAATGATGTGGTGGCCCCCGACCCAACTGTTGGCATTGACATCAAAAATGTACGAAAATCCATCCAGGGGTTGAGTTTAGCCGTGTGATAAATACTGTTCCGTTAACTGACAGCTTGCTGTATTGTAGAGGCCAATACATGAACGTGACACACCTTTTCATGTGCACTATTATGTTATTCGGGCCTGTGTGTATCTATAACTGAGAATTTTTGTTAATGGTGAAGGGACTCACTGTCTTTAGGTTCCCTGTACTTGTCCAGTACTTTGATTGCATACAGAACAACAGTGCTTTGTCAATGTTTAATGTTTAATGTTTAATGTGCTAATATGAAGTATTAGTATTGTTTGGACTAGACGACTGAGAGCAGACAATATTGCCAGAATGCCAGATGTCATTCAAATTGTTATTAGGTAAACCATTCATTTCATGATGAATTTTCTTCCTTCCTTCAAAGGTACTTAGTATTCCAGACAATGACCAGCTCTCTGCACAACTCTCCATTGCCATGGGAGCAGATCTCCTGGTTCTGCTGTCAGATGTGGAAGGGATCTACACTGGTAACCCGTCCGATTCTTCTTCTCGTCTCATACGAACCTATTATCCAGAGCATTCCACTGATATTAAATTCTTTGGGAAGTCTCGTGTTGGGAGAGGAGGGATGGAAAGCAAGGTAACTATAGCAACAGTACTTTCTATTAGATATCTGGTATCGAAGTTAATATTATTTATTTATTTATTAATATTTTATTTAGCTCAAGTCAGCCATAGAGGCGGTGAAAAATGATACTGCTGTTGTCATAGCAAATGGCCTGAAAGAAGGAGAAACTATTCTTGATATTGTGAGGGGAAAAACGGTAGGGACGTTTCTCACTAAGAATGGTCATGTGGAATTGGAGGACACCCCTGACTATTTGGCTGATAGAGGTATACAATTCTTATTTCATTTATAAGCCGTTAATGAGTTGTCTCCTGTTAATTTGTGCAGCTAAAGCTGGGAGTATGGCACTACTGTCTCTTTCATCAGTACAAAGAGCTAAAATCCTTGAGAAACTGGCAGAGCTGGTGTTGTCAAAGGAAGCTGAAATACTCGCCAACAATAAACTTGATCTTGATAAATCCTCTAATTTGGCCCCACCCCTTAAATCTCGTTTGAAGTTAACGCGTGAAAAACTTGAGAGTTTATCGAGTGGACTGAAGCAGTTGGCAACTTCAGTAAGAAAAGACGATTTGGTTAAGAAAATTATTCAGAAGACTCTAGTAGGTAAAGGGTTAATTTTGACACAACAGAAAGTTCCCATCGGTGTATTACTGGTCATCTTTGAGTCCAGACCGGACTGTCTAATACAAGTGAGACAGACTTGAAACTTGTGAATGTTTTTACTGATGGATATGCACTCTCTATCCCAAGGTGTCGGGGCTGGCAATAGCTACAGCCAATGGACTTCTCTTGAAAGGTGGGAAGGAAGCAAAGAACAGCAATAGATACCTCCACAGACTTGTCCAAGAGGCCATAGCAACAGAGCTATCTGACCACAAAGGAGCCGTAGGATTGGTAAGATTCATAGTTAGTAATTTTCCTTATCACTGGAACTTGACGTCCCCTCCCTGCCACTTGCAGGTGGACAGCAGAGAAGAAGTTGGGGAGCTCCTGTCATTAGATAAGAAGATTAATCTGGTCATCCCCCGAGGGAGTAATGAACTGGTAGAAGGGATCATGGAGCAGGTTGAGGGGCGTATTCCAGTCCTGGGACATGCCGAAGGGATTTGTCATGTGTATGTGGATCAGTTTGCTGATATTGAGAAGGCAATCAAAATTGGTAAGTCCAGTGAGTGAAAGTCTCTCTATTTGCATTCTCTTGTCATCAAAGAGATTTAATTGGGTTTCAACATTTTCTTGACCAGTTGCGGACTCTAAATGCAATTATCCGGCAGCATGCAATGCCATGGAGACCCTTTTGGTCCACATTGACATCTTTAACTCCCCGTCCTTCAACACCCTTGTCTCCTCGCTCAAGAAGCTCGGAGTGACCCTTCACCCTGGCCCTCGGTTTGCCTCCTTGCTCCCCATCCAGTGTGGGGAGGTAAGTTCTATGCAGAAGGAGTATGGGGGGTTGGAGTGCAGCATTGAAGTAGTGGGGTCAGCGGACGAGGCCATTGACGTGATCAACACTCATGGAAGCAGTCATACAGACACCATCATTACTGAAAATGGTGAGGCTTCATTCAATCAGTGACACACTTGGGACTCAGCCTGTCCTTTGAAAGAGAGGTCATCCTAATTTACCCAACCCGTCCTTTGAAGAGAGGTCGTAAGGTTATTTGTATTATACAAAGGTATTTTTAGATTGAGATCCCTTTTTAGGAGTGTCCTTTAGAGAGGTTTGTCCCTTTTTTGGAGTGTCCTTTAGTAGAGGTTCCAATGTGCACTTTCAGAAGTACTTTCTTTTGTGCAGAGACTGTAGCCTCCCAGTTCTTGAGTGGTGTGGATAGTGCATGCGTCTTCCACAACACCAGCACCAGATTTGCTGATGGCTATCGATTTGGGTTAGGAGCAGAAGTGGGGATCAGCACTGGTCGTATTCATGCCAGGGGACCTGTGGGGATGGAGGGACTCCTGACGACCAAGTGGTTGCTGAGAGGGAGTGGGCACACAGTGTCCGAATTTGACACCAGGAAAGGTGAAATGAACTGTGAGGAAGAGGACATGCAAAATGATGACTGTCAAGATATATTTATACATAAGTAACATTAACTAATTCATCATTCATCGCCATCCCCATGCAAATTAATTTTATGTCTTGTCTTAGACTACAAAATTTAATGCGCGAAACTAGTACAGTAGTAGGTGGTAAAGGGTCGTTGGTGTCGGATCATTCTTTTTTGTTTTGTATATGTGCGTTCAGTGCTAGTGAATGCAAGTAACAAGAGAGATTCTACGATGCCATTCAGATATTTCTTCACAGTGGTGCTCAGGTAAGGTTGTGGGGTTAGGTTTATAGCTAGTGGACCATAGGCTGGACACAAGTGACACACAGGAATTGGGATTTTGCAGGCGTTTCTTTAATGAGCAGCAGTTGGCTGAGTCTAAACTGATGAGACGTGCAGCTCAGCTCACGATCTACCAGTGGACAAAAGCACTAGACTGGATCACAAAACAAAGTCTGTTGTCACCTCCCGGCCTCTCCCACGTCTTTACCTTCTTTGCCCCTCCCCTTCCCTAGGGATAGATGTAAACTCAACCACTCCAGCCCTCAGAGTTGCCAAGAGATTTATAAAGAACTTGCAAGAAGAAATAAAGAAACTTGAAGGACCAAAAAGATGATACTGCGTTTGTACAAAACAGAAAACATCATGTGATATGTCATGTGACATATTATGTGACATTATTTTATTCAGTTCTTGTTCATTTCATTTTTCATTGTTTGGTGAGAGTTAATTATGATGAGATTTCAGCCCTGGACCAAGCTTTATGATGCTAGATGCACCCAAACACTCTTCTCCATCATTTTCATCGTAAAAAACTACAAACTGTAGGTGCCGGGAGAAAGGGGGGAGAGAGAGAGAGAAATGGAATGTAAAGTTTTGGATTGGAGGAATTCTACTAACCTGACCAGGAGCAATTATTCTGAAAGGCTTTGAAGTGATCACCTCCAAAAAGCCACTGTATTAATTATAGGGGGGAACAATGCTTCTATATAAGTCCAAAAGAACTCCAATAGCATACTCTTTGGAGAGGGAAAGGTTTGCTTGAATAAATGGACTTGTAGAGTTGATTCGTATCAGACACCTTTTCGATTGGTGCTGCTGCAAGTCGTATGATTTGTGGATCCAATAAGGGGGTGTGGCTAGAAATGAACATATGTAGAGAGCAGGATTGTGGGTGGAGCCCTTGACAACAGTCACAGAGTTGGCATGAGGGTCCTTGGATACGACAAAGTGGGGATGGGAGAAACCAGGAAGTCTTGCTCGCTGGCCAATTGTGTAAAAATAATGTCCTGTAGTACAAAATCGTCAAAGAAACATTCATAGATGAAACCTCACATGTAACCTGAATGATGCCCTAGAAGCTTCCCTTCTGTAGACTGAAAGACTCCTGGGGATTCTTCAATGTACTTTGAGAAAACAGATCAGTAATACATTGTGGCAAATTGTTTATAGTATATTTATACATTTGAAAGGAAGTTGGAGAATTTTCTCTTCCCAATGAAACAGAGTCCATAGCTCTTGAGAGTGAATAGAAAATGTGCGTCATAATAGTGGCCAGGTATGTACCCATTAAATCACATGACCTCATCCTCCTCACTCACTTCTTTCCTCTTGGCCACATCACTGAAGCCTGAGTCACATGCTAGTTTCCTCACTTCTTGCTTGGTCATGTGACCAATTGGAAAGAGTGTGTGTTGTAGTGCTGACTACTGGGTAGGTCAAAATCCACAGTCATAAGGAGAATGTCCTTTTCTTGATAATGGCTTCATACCTGAGAGACCAGGGAAAGAAAGTAAGTCTGATCTTTGTGCTTATCAGCAGATCGGAAAAGTTTGACAGTTCCTATAAGAATGAATAAAGGTAACATTAAAAAGAATCCAATGCATGATGCCCACCATCCTTCATTGTGCTGATTCTGGCGTAGTGACCTGTTGCCATCGTGGAGACCCCTAAGGTGTGGCTGATGTGATGGAGTAAGGACTTGAACTTGATCTTCTGGTTGCAAAGGATGTCTGGGTTGGGAGTGAGACCAGATTGAATATCTGCCAAGAAATGGCTGCAATATTAAAAAGTGGTACTTATTCCACCAATCAATGCCATTTATGACCACTCTGTACCTGAATATCTCGTTCCAGTATTCTTTAACGAGGTCAACTCTCTTGCAGGGAATATTCAGTCTAGAACATATACTTTGAACAGTGTTATAGTCCTCCTGTGATGAACACTGCCCCCTCTCATTAACTTCATCCCAGTTGTGCATGAAAATACCAACCAAGTCGTACCCTATAACAGTAGAATTGAGCTAATGCAAAACTGAGAGTACACACTGTCCCCACCTTTGGCTTTTAACAAGAGGGCTGCCACGGTTGAATCTACTCCACCTGATAGAGCCACTGCTATCCTCATTGCCTTACATTCCAAATAGAGCACACCGTATTATTTCAATTGGAGCGCACCTCAAAACATCATCGCTCCACCCACCAACTAACAGAGCCTAGCTAGGCTTGAAAGTAGTGTGAAATGTTTGTAACCTTCTAGGTTGCATCTCTACGTAGATCTGTAGCCAACACTTTTAGTCATCCAATCAGATCATGGAACTGGAACTCCGAGTCGATTTATCTTGACCTTTCGTGCTGATTGTGGATTTAGCTAGCAAGCTTTTGCCTGCTAGCTACTCTCACACCTAAACATGATGAATCCTCGTATGCCAAAGCGAAATATCTGCCGCTACTTCGCTTCTGGTGGTTCGTGTTTCTATGGAGATAGCTGCCAGTTTCAGCACGTTCGAGGAGAGCCTCCCTCAGTGCGGGGTCCCATCGCCAGCACCCGTCCGATAAATCCAAATCCCAACGCTGCAGGCATTCCAGTAACCAGTATCAGTGCTGGTGGAGGATCAGGAGCAATGGTTGGCTCTTCAGGCAACCCTGCCCCTTTGAGAAGTCAGTCTGCCAACACTGCCCTGAGGCATCCAGGTATGAGACACTCCCATGATCATATTTTGACTATCTCTCCCTCTTTCTCTCTCCCTGTAGGAGCAAGTAATGCAGGGGTACGCTTGACCATGCCACCATTGGAACGTCACAGAGTAAGATGTTATTTATTTATAAGCACAGAGTCTATTACTAAGCCCCACCCACAACCTTTTTAATATCTGTATGCATATTTCCCTTAGCGACCTGACCACCAGCCTTTTTCTGGTCGTTCTGCTCCTCAGCGACCCACAAGGTGAGTCAGTCATCCATTCTTGCATCATCTCATATCATCACTCAGTCATTTATCCTCTTCCTGCTAAATTAATGTAGTTATAGGTCCTCTCTCTCACATCGTGCAAGTAACCCTCCCAAACATAGGATGGGTGGGGCTGTCTCCAGGACGACAAATACCAAGGGTGTGTCTGGTCATACTCAATCGCAGCATTCTCATTCTGGTGCACTCTCCTCCCCACCTCGGAAGGGGAACCAAGAAACCTCTCCCAGGGGACTAATGGGAGGGGGGAGTGTCCAGAATATGGGGGGAGGGGTTGGGATCACGGCTCTTCAGCCTCCTCCAGTGTCCAAGCAAGCAAAGATTCGTGCAACAAGTAGCAACACAGCTCAGTCTTTAGTGCAGTCTGGTGGCACCACATACTTCTACTCAGGGCAGCAAGTAAGTGACATAATACTGTAGCAATATTGGGAATGACCTGACCACTGAGCGTGGAGGGCTGTTTTCCCATCAGAGGTATGGAAAACTCACTTTGAAGTGTCTGGAGTGAAGCCAGGTGAGAAACAGTGAGAATCCTGTCCTTTATTGATTCCTCTACATACCCACTTTTTTGTTTTGTTTTTCAGTCATTTATCTTGACTAGTGCATTTCTTCTTCATTCTTTCCCTTCTTCTCTCCCCTTCCCCCCTCCTCCTCCTCCTCCTCCTCCTCCTCCTTTTCCTAGCCATCCTTTGCCCCAGACTACACTGTCTACACCAAACCCCCCTCTCACATGACCCGCAAGACTGCCTTCCCTCCTGGTTTCTTTGTCTCCGAGGACTTGCGACAGGAACTGCACCAGCAGCAGGTGGCCTGTCTGACCCTCCCAACGGCAGAGGACAGTTGTCCCAAAGAAGTGGACAGCTACCATACCCTCTGTCCACTAGAACCCGTTGACACCACCAAACCAGATCAGGTGAGAAAAACAAAAATAACCTATAAATGGTGTTAATGGTGACTTGTTTAGAACAATATAGCAGACATTATCACTTTCAGCGATGATGCAAGCAGCTATAAACATCATGGGGATAGTATACTATAGGGGATAGTATACTTGCATCATAGTATACTTGCATCATGGGGATGGTATACTTGCATCATGGGGATAGTATACTTGCATCATAGTATTATACTTGTGTCATGGTGATGGTATACTTGCATCATGGGGATGGTATACTTGCATCATGGGGATGGCATCATGGGGATGGTATACTTGCTAGTATACTTGCATCATGGGGATAGTATACTTGCATCATGGGGATAGTATACTTGCTAGTATACTTGTGTATCATGGGGATAGTATACTTGCTAGTATACTTGTGTATCATGGGGATAGTATACTTGCATCATGGGGATAGTATACTTGCTAGTATACTTGTGTATCATGGGGATATAGGGATAGTTCTAAAACTTGATTTCTGCTTGCTCATTTCTGTCTGAGTGGTGTGACAATTTGTTTTTCTTTCTTTCAGGAAGCTAAAAGGACCTTTGGTCATCCGTCAACTTGTTACAGAGCCTTGAGCCAGAAAGATGGGCTCTACTACTGCTTACGCCGAATCCATGGTGAGAACACCAAGTGGCCATGGGCGGGCAAGGGGTGTGGTCACCTTTCCTCATTGTGTGTTGTTGTATTATGCAGGGTTTAGACTGACAAGTGCCAAGGCTGTGCAGGAGTTGGACAAGTGGAAGAAGCTGGAGCATGTGAACGTGGTGTCCCTTAGAGAGATGTTTACTACCAAGGCCTTTGGAGACCATTGTGAGTAGATACACTGTGCATAGAGAGAGCTTCTCTTGTTCAGTCACAGGTATCCAGTAATGAGGTCATTATTTGAAATGATACTCACTTTCATCATTGTTGTTAACAATTCTTCTTTCCTCCTTTCTGTTCTCATCGATTGGTCATTAGTTTGTTTGTTTATTCACTCCCACTTGAGCAGCTGTGGTCTTTGTGAGTGACTACCACCCAGCAGCACAAACCTTGAGAGAAAAATACCTCAGAAGCTCAAAGAGAATGTGTAAGTAAATCCATTCCTTCATTCTCATAAGAACAGTGTGTGATCAAACTTAACCTCCTCCTCCTCTAGCTCCCCTCCCTGAGGACCTGGTGTGGGACTACCTGATCCAACTGGCCTCTGCTCTGCGGTTGGTGCATGGGAGCCATCTGGCTCTTCGCTGTCTCGACCCCTCCAAGGTCCTCCTCACCAGCAGACGAAGACTCCGCATAAACTGTGCAGGGATTGTGGACATCTTAACTTTTGATGCTTCTGCTACTGCTCTCTCACCCTCTATCCACCAGGTGAGTGAGTCAGAGGGTCATTATGAGGAGAGAGAGAGAGAGAGAGATTAAATAATCTTATCTTATTGATATCTTAGCAAGGTGACCTCTTCTCTCTGGGTCAACTGTTGCTGTGCGTTGGATTGCAGTCAATGGAGGCAGGACGACCAGACAACCTCCACAGGTCCATGGAAATGGTGGCTAATACATACTCACCTGATCTTGGTCGTCTTCTCCAGTTGAGTCATAAAATATTACTTAATGCCTTATGATCTCCCTCCCTCCCTCCCTCCCTCCCTCTCTCCCTCCCTCCCCCGTCTCCCCCCTAAAGGTACCTACTGCAGTCGGCTTCCAAAGGCTCCCATCACAGCATCTTGGAGGTGATGTCCATGTTGGGAGGGCGTGTCCACCTGAGCCTGGAACGAGCATTGCAGCGAGAAGACCTGCTGGAGATGGAGTTATCAAAGGAGGTCCAGAATGGACGTCTCTTCAAGATATTGGCCAAACTTGGAACCATCAATGAGAGATCAGAGTAAGCAACATGAGTCTAGGAGTCACTCAGTATTAAAATGAGTGTTATTGCCGAGTTAGTCTGAGTTAGGAGGTGCTGAATTAAACTACTGATGATAGTTGCTGGAATCAGTTACTTGCCAGTTAATATGAGTCAGGAGGTACTAATTGTCAGAGTTAGTTGCCTCTAGTGGTTAGAGCTTACTGATAAAGTGTTGATTCATTTAGAGTTCTTTGCCTCTGATCATAGATTTGCTGGTGATGAGCAGTGGTCAGAGACGGGAGACAGATACTTGCTCAAGTTGTTACGAGACTACCTTTTCCACCAAGTGCTTCCCTCTGGGGCTCCTTGGATCAACCTGGCACACATAGTGCAGACATTAAACAAGGTGAATGAATCGGCTTTCTCTGAGAAATTAGGCTAACTGGCTCTCTCTGAGAAATTGCCTGGATTAGGCTAATTGGCTTTCTCTGAGAAATTGTTCCTTGACCATAAATTTGATAGAAACATCATGAAAGGTTATGTTTTTCTTCCTTTTAGCTGGATGCTGGGACATATGAGAACGTGGCTTTACATTCACGAGATGAGCAAGCAGTCCTGGTTGTGTCCTATGCCGATCTAAAGGAGTGTCTGGACAAGACCTTCGGAGAGATCTTCACTTCCTCGACGACCTCCTCTTCCTCTGGACATGTACCACTGGACTCCAATGGACATCGGCTGAATGGATCTACTCACAGCACCACCTATGGCTATGGAGGATCAAAACCCTGATGGTGTGGTTGCTTGATAGGGTCTATTTTTTTATAATATGACCATACATCTTCATCTGTTATGGTTCACTAAGTTAACATCACATATTTTTCCATTCATAAATGGCATAACTTAACTGTAATTTTTTATGTAACAGTTTTGTTTCCACAGATAAAATCACTCTCCCTCCTATAAATATATATTTTAGTCATTTTATTTTTTTGCTTTGAAACGAACTGAAGAGAATGGAACTATTTTTTTATAGAACTTTTTTAAAGATACTTCTTCTTTTTTTTTTGGTGTTTCATAATCATGAAACCGATTTAATAGTTCAGGAGTCACTATAAATACTATTTTACGTACTAAATATAAGTCTGTAAAGCACCATCCAGAAACACTGCTTCATACTGCACAACTGGACGACACCAATAACCATTCACTGGTTGGTGTTAGCGCTTCATTCTGTTCCAAAAATCTGCTTCATTTGGACTTGCTGCTGACAGTTGGCTTGAAAATCCCTGAAGTGACCATAAGGTTTTCTATATATTGGTTCAGGACTTGATTCTCGGCTTTCAGGCGTGAATTTTCCTCCTTTACTGAACTCACTCTCTGGGACAAGTCTTGGAGGCTACTTTGAAGTTCAATGATTTTTCTGATAAGAGCTTCTTTTTCCGGACTTATTGAGCTAATACTCTCTCCTGCACCTTCAGCTGGCCTCTTTAGTTCAGCCATTGACAGCCAATTTAACTTTCTTGAACTCGAAAAATAAATAACGCGCGATAATTAGAATATCGCTCACGTGACGAGAAGCGAACATATGGATCGGGTACGGGTTGTCAAAATCATTTCCTGATAACCCTCAAACTGTACTTGTTATTGGAAGCGTTTTTTTACCTACTGTAGACGTGGTATGACTGCAGAAGTCGCTGTCCATTCACTGGTAGACTTATCAAAAAAGTTATTCTCTAAGTCTTCCCTCCAGGTGAGCTACTAATAATGGGTCACACCATTAACCACATGTATAGTGCGCTTCAATTAGAAAATGTTGGTTTCTGCTGTAGAATGTATCAACAGACCAGGTAGCTCGGTATCTAAATGCACCAGTGAGTGGTGTAGGAGAAGGCTTGATAAATGACTTGCTGAAAGCTGAGCACTGCACCAGTCCCAAGGATCAGAGTCAATTTGTAAGTTGACATGGTCAGGTATTCAGTATGTTTCATTATTGCTGACACTTTAGAATGAGCATGTGACAACAGGGACACTCCTGCACCTACTGGCCTTCGTTGGTCGCCATGAAGCTGTCAAGTGGTTGCTGGATAATGGGGCCTTCCCCCACCCACACAACCATGTAGGTTCCACCCCCCTCCATATGGCAGCTCTTAGACATCACCCGGAAGTCATCAAGGTCCTTCGATTATTCCATGCAGATGCCTATGCTGAAAACAAGGTATTAACATTTAGCCACCAGGCCATATCTTGTGATTATTGCTGACCATCTTTACCATGTAGAATAAGCAAACTGCCCTAGATATTGGCAGCGATGCTGATGAGGTGAAGGAGGCACTGTTGGCCTATCGCTTCTCAGGAGAGGAAGCAGAGGATGAATTTCTGCATGAACGCATCCCAGCTCTAGTTGACCATGTTATTGTAAGTGGGCACAAGGAGGGCTAGGGCTAGGGCTAGGGCATGCTATTGCTCATTCTACTACTACATACCCATAATTACCCAACTATCCCCCCTTGACTCCTTTTGCCTCTCAGGGCATCAGCCTGTCTTTTTATCTCTTTAGCAACCTAAGACTCCGGATGAGCAACTGCAGAGCCTCCTATCTCTGAGAGCAGAGATTCGCATGGCAACCAGCTCTATGACTTCCGTTCCAAAACCTCTGAAGTTACTCAGAGAGTACTTTAGTCGTCTTGAGGAGGTTTACGAAGGCATGGAGGCGTCTCCTTCCAAACTGGTGCTTGCAGACATTTTATCTGTACAAGCAATGGCATTAGAGGACAAAGAGAGAAAGATTCTGCATTACCGAATGACTGGATCACAGGAGAAGATCAGCTCCTTTGGCCATCCTTATATCAGGTGAGCATTATTTTGGATTATAATACCACAGGGCCACTTCTGGCTGCCAAGTTAATCTTGCCTCACCATTTTTTTCTAGACGTCTATGTGCTGAGGTCCCTGAACAGTGGGGAGAGGAGAATTCCCCTGAGACCACACCCCTTATGGACTTGGTCAAGACTATCTTGGTGTTCTGCCTGGAGCACAGTGCAGAGTCTGAAGCGTGTGACATGTTGATGGAGATCGAGAGAGTGGACATGATTGTGGATTCGGTATCTGAGGATGTCCATGCACGAGTATGCCTCTACCTCACAAGGTAAACCTCCTCAATCTAGCCAAGACTCTTAGTACTTGATTACCTTAGCCTACCTCAAATGCCTTTCTCCCTCCCTTCCCTCTAGCTGTGTCAAGTTTGTGCCTGAGCCTGAGGACTCAGTGTTGCTTCATACAGCCTTGAAGATATATCGTCGCTTCCAGCGCTTCCCTCAGGCACTCAGACTTGCTCTCATGCTCAACAGCTTGGACCTCATTAGGGAGATATTCTTGGAATGTCCTGATAAGTAAGTCACAGTTCTTAAAGTTTAACATGAGCTCATGATTGCGAGTGAAGCGAGCCACTAGGGGGAGTCACTACTATAATTTTGTATGTCGGTTCTGTCCTTTGCGATAAGATTTGCGATAAGATGATATCAACGGCTTAAGCTTCACTTGCCACAATGCTTTGCATTTCCCTAGTTACTAACACTGAGGTAGGTTCGGTAATATCTTTTCTTTTTAATGCCCTCCAAGGATGATGCGAAAGCAGTTGGCGTTTATGCTTGGCAGACAGCAAGTATTCCTGGATCTTGATGACAAGGACTGCCCGGACAGCGAGGACCTCACTGACATCATGTCCAATGTTCATCTGAATACAAACTTTCTGGCACTTGGAAGAGAGGTGGGTGTGGCAGTCCCCCATAGTGTGGGTGTGGTTATTTGATTTGAGTGTTTTAATATCTTCAGTTGGACATTATGGAGCCAAAAGTGCCTGAGGACATTTACAAGACCCACTTGGAACATTCTCGTGAGTTTTCTCTATTATTAGTGTCATAATATTGGGCCATTTCCCAAGGCTTATAAGACTTGGTAAACTGCTAAATTTTTTCATAATTGATTTAGCTATTGTGAGTCTAGACATCATGCTGAATGTTCAGATTGTTATTGATCTCAGTAAAATGACTAAATTTTTTTACGTGCCAAAAGTAATTAGTTATTTTTTTCAGGTTTTAGCACAGCCAACACTGTTGATTCAGCCCGTGCTAATCTAGCTGCGTCGTTTGTAAATGGTTTCGTGAATGCAGCCTTCGGAGAGGACAAGCTAATGGGGGAGACCAAGTGGATATATAAGCACAAGGGTGTGGGCATGCTCAGTGCGACAGCCTCACTGGGACTGATTCTCCTATGGGATGTGGAGGGAGGACTCACACAAATT
Organism: Crambe crambe; assembly: GCA_963924555.1. NCBI lineage: Eukaryota > Metazoa > Porifera > Demospongiae > Poecilosclerida > Crambeidae > Crambe > Crambe crambe. Next base: position 269,769 of record OZ004583.1, read on the forward strand.
GACAAGCTCCTTTATTCAAATGAGGACTACATCAAGGTGGGTGTGGTCATTTGGATTGATGGGTGTGGTTACCTGATGTACTATGTTTGTAGTCTGGTGCTCTGTTGGCTTGTGGGATTGTCAATGTTGGAGTGAGGAATGATATTGACCCAGCTCTGGCCCTCTGTATGGACTATGTCACTCACTCCAGCAACACCATGCGGATTGGAGCCATCATTGGGTAAGGTGTGGTCAGAGGGTGTGATTTACTTGTTGCTATCTGTGAATGTGTGTGTGTGCAGGTTGGGTTTAGCTTACGCTGGTTCATGGAGGGCGGATGTCATGGACGTGATTACACCTGTTTTATGGGACTCTGCATCTTCATTTGAGGTGAGATTACAGAGATTACTGGAGAGTTTTCTGAAATTTCACTGGCTAGATTACTGGAGATTACTGATATTTTTGCAGGTGGTCTGTTTGGGAGCATTATCGTGTGCCACAATTTTTGTTGGCAGTTGTCACGGAGACCTGACTGAGAGCATTCTGCAGATCATGATGGAGCGAGATGCGAGTGATTTGGGGAAGACCCATGCTCGTTACCTGGCCCTGGGGCTGGCCCTCCTGTACCTGGGCAAGCAGGAGTCTGTGGATGCCACTGTAGAAGCACTCAAGGTTGTGACAGAACCTCTCTGCACATTTGCTTCCACTCTATTGGAGATCTGTGCCTATGCTGGTCAGTTATTTTAATTCTAATAGCCCATCTAGTTCTATGATGATAGTTTTAATTAGAGCACACCATAGCAACATGATTCTAATTAATGCCCACTGTGATGTAAAAGGTACTGGGAATGTTCTGAAGATCCAGCAACTGTTGCACGTGTGTAGTGAGTACCATGGTGCGAAGGAGGAGGAAGGGGGAGGGGAGGAAGGAACGGACTCGGATGCTAAGGAGGGGGGGAAGTCCTCCTCGACTGAAGCTGCTGGTAAAGATGGTGCAACTGGAGGGGACACTAAAAGCAAGGCCAAGAAGACGGATAAGAAAAGTAAAGATGTGGAGATGAAGGATGCTGAAGCATCTGAGCCAGGGAGTTTATTTGAGCCAGGTGCATACCAGGCAGTGGCTGTGCTTGGCATTGCACTCATTGCTATGGGAGAGGATATTGGTGCCGAAATGTCTCTCAGAACTTTCAACCACTTGGTAAATATTTAGGCTACCGTTTGACAAAGATATCACTCCCTCATATTTCATTCAACTTCTTTCTTTAGCTTCACTATGGAGACCCTGTTATCCGACGAGCCATCCCATTAGCTCTAGCCCTCATTTCTACCTCCAACCCTCAACTCCCCATCCTGGACACCTTAGGGAAATTCTCCCATGACAGTGACCCGTCGGTGGCCAGGAATGCTGTCTTTGCAATGGGGTTGGTAGGGAGCGGTACTAACAACGCTCGATTGGCTGGCATGTTGAGAAATTTGGCGCAGTTCTACCACAAGGAACCCCAGGACTTGTTCATGGTCAGACTAGCACAGGTGAGCCAAATTATCCTACCTTCTCTGAGTGATACAGTGGAAATTCTCTTAGTGAACTTTACCAGGATGACATATTTTAAAAAAAACCTCCCTATTAGTGAATTAGAAGTACAAATTGAACCTCTAAAGAGTGTCTGGTCCCAAAATGTAGAGGTTCCCCATTCATACAGGGACTGACTCATCTTGGCAAGGGGACGTTGACTCTAAATCCTTACCACTCTGACCGCATGTTGATGACTCCAGTGGCAGTGGCTGGTCTCTTAACAGTCCTGATCTCCATGATGGACTCCACTAACAGTACGTCCATGTCCCCTCCCAGACCACACCCCTTTCCTTACCAAACCACTCCCCCTTGTAGTTATTCTGCGAGACTCCCATTACATGCTGTACTTCCTGACTCCTGCCATCCAACCTCGCATGTTGGTCACGTTTGACGAGGATTTGAGTCCCCTCTCTGTGACGGTGCGAGTCGGACAAGCGGTGGACGTGGTGGGCCAGGCTGGAAAACCAAAGACCATCACAGGATTCCAGACCCACACTACTCCTGTACTCCTGGCCTATGGGGAAAGGGCGGAGCTTGCAACTGATGAATGTATCCTGCTCTTTTACAAACCACTATCTTGTGGCTTATCAGTTATTTGTAGTGTGGTATTACATGCTTTAGGTTGATTGCCTTGACAATTTTTGAAATTCAGACATTGGTCTTACACCCATTATCGAAGGATTTGTTATACTGAAGAAGAATCCTGACTATGAAGACTAGTAAATCTACATTTTAGTATAATTTTATTAAAGTAACACTAGGGATCATTGCATTGTTCATGTATGTCTATAATAAATATTCATCAATTTATTGACCTTTGATTTTACAGTGAAAAATGATTGCTGTTGATGCTCATGTGACTGTCATATGACAGGAAGACCTTTTGTTCTAGTACAGCAGTTTAAAGGTGACACTGTCCAGTTATACACATAAGCAGGACGGATTTCCTTCTCTTGCATACACAGTGTGCCATTCTTGATCAAGCTGGAGTACTTGACATAGAAGGACCTCACCCTCTCCTTGTGGGTGATCAGGTACCTGTTATTGCATCCGTGGCTCAAAGACTCCACATCAAAACGAATATCGTGTTTTCTTACTAGTCTATAAGGAGCCAACCAGCTGCCAACTGTCACATCTTCACTGTTATAAAGAACCAAACGATTTGAAAAGAGAGTTAGAATCTCAATAACTTTCCGAGACAAGATGTAGCCACCTCCCATGGCATAGGGGAGATAGTGAGGACAATTGAACCATTTCTGCTCTGCCCACTTTCCCGAGGCTTCCGGGTAAGCGTGACCCATGAAATAACCCCAATACAACCTCTCCTCACAGTTCATCTTCTCAAGGGTCTTAGCGATCTCTTCTGATCTCACGAAAGAGTCATCATCGGTCTTGATAACGTAATCAAACTTGTCCACTCTTTGTTGTGTCCATTGCAGCCCTAATAGAACTTTTGCCGAGAGATTGAGATAAGAATCTTTCAACTTGTCCAGAAGTAGCAAATCTCCATACATTTTCTGTTCTTCTCTCAGGCTGGATAACATACTGCTCTCCAGGTCCAACAGACCGATCATGAACCTGGCTGTCACTTGAACAACTCTAGACCTGAAGTGGTGAAGCCATGTCCCACGAATTGCAGTTCTCCTCAGAGAAGCAGCTGGAGCTGATAAAACCAGGATGACCAGATGGAGAGGGCGGTTGGGGCAGCCATGCATGAGGGAAACTATTGTCTTCTTCTTAGTTTCCAAGTGGCGGCTGGCATTGCCAGATAGATAGAATTGATTCTCTTGCTCAGACCTGTCTGAGTTGTGATAAATTTCGGGAGCTGGTGCAACTTGCACAAGGACTTCAGTTTTGTCAGCTTCATCAGGACACAGCCAAGTGCCTCCCCAACATCTCTCGTACATGAGGAAGACAATTGCACATCCTGTGAACAGGCCCACCATGAATGGGAAGAGGTAGAGGACAATGGGGTTCATGTGTTTCATAGTGTTCAGTTGATCTCTACACTTCTTCTTCATGGAGCATTTAATTAGAGGGTTAGTCTCCATACTCGCTGAAATAAGTAATTAGTGCTGGGGGCGTGGTCTCGGGTTAATGACTATGAATATCATTATCCTCGTGATGGATCTTGGTACTTCTGTAGTGGCATTTTTTCCAGGCCTATTTATAGGAGCGTTTTCTTCTCTCCTCCTCCTGGCCTTATTGAACAGTCCTGTGACTATCTACAACACAGAAGAGAGAGAACTTGGCGCGGCAGATGCGGGAAAAGAGAGTCTACTTCTTCATAAGCAGGTGTTTGTGAATGCCAGGGTCTTTTCAAAGAAAACCGAAAGGAGGCGAGTTTTGGGTGGCTATAGCAAAGATCCCTGTGATGAGACTTACTTGCAGTCCAAACCCATTCCAGGAGGACCATATCTCCTGCTCATCCTGGTGCACTCTACTCCGAGAGCCCTGGAGATGAGAAATGCGATCAGGTCCACTTGGCTGAGCAAAAACCACAAGCAAAAGGAGTTTGTGGGAAGGTTTGTGATTGGGATAGCAGGACTAGCACCTGGAGACCTCATGGTCTTGGCATGTGAAAATAAGCGACATGGTGATCTGTTGTTGCTTGACATAACAGATTCGACCAAGACAACTAATGATTATTCCAGCTCAGAGAAACTCTTGCAATCTTTTATGTGGGCAGAAGAGAATGTGAACTTTCTGTACATTTTCAAGTGCACTGACACTACATTTGCCATCTTGAAGAAGATTCTTAGTAAACTAGAAACAAGAAACCACAGAGACGACATAATATGGGGCTTCTTTGCAGGTGGTGTTCAAGCAACCAAGGAAGGACGTTTGGCAGAAGAGAAATGGTTCTTGTGTACCCATTATCTTCCTTATCCGCAAGGTGGAGGGTATGTGATCTCCCGTGGACTGATCACAATGTTGTGGACGCTGAGTAGTGAATTGGACCATTATAGACATGATGACATTGCTGTTGGTTTGTGGCTGTCTCCCTTCAGTGGAATCAAACGGGAGCATGATATGAAGTTCAACACAGGCCCCTTCTCCAGAGGGTGCAATAATGTATACATCGTGACACACAAAGAGACGCTGCAGAACATGCTCAAAAAATCTTCATCTGTAGAGGGAAATTTGCCTCTATGTGAAAAGGAATTCGTTGCAAGACCATCTTATCAATATAATTGGACAGCCCCTGCTAATAGATGTTGTATCAGAAAGAGTGGTATACCGTGACAATTACCTTTGATAACCTTTTACCAGCTTTATGAAGTAAAGGGTCGACAAAGACGTAGTTTATTATGAAGGGCGTTATTTAGAATAATTTCCACGTGTTAAGGTTGTGCATGGAAAACAGGGGGAGACAATCACCTTCTACAGCGGAACAGAACACATGTACAGCTGTGGTACTGTGTCAAGCCCCTGGTAAGAGGTTCTAGTATCATTATAATGGTGAGAAATTAAGCAAACCTTTGTCGGAATCAGAACCAGCTTACCTGAAGTATCTAAGAGAAAGATGGGAGGAAGACTACTCGAAGATCTCGGTGAAAAGACGAGGCAGTGGAGAAGGGAGTGGAGGTGATGAAGAAGAGGAGGTTAACCCTCTTTTGCTGGATCCTGTGCAGTGGAAAGACCAAGATCATTACGTCATTTTGGGCCTGGGAAAGCTCCGATATAAAGCAACAATGCAGGACATTAAAAAAGCATGTGAGTGTCATGTGATTATTATGTGATTATTGATTGAACAGAGTCAAATATGTGAATATAGATAGGCAGAAAGTGCTGACTCATCATCCTGATAAACAGACAGAGGAGCAGCAGAAAGATGGTGATGACTACTTCAAGTGCATCAAGATAGGTCAGTAAAAGAAGACCTATCCAAGTTCAAGTTCACTCGTTCTCTCTCTCTCTCTCTCTCTCTCTCTCTCTCCTGATCTTATACAGCTAACGATATTCTCTCAAATGCAAAGAAACGGAGGTCATACGACAGTGTGGATCCTACCTTTGATGACTCCACCCCAACCATCTCCGCTAATTCTAGGGATCACTTTTATGCGACCTTTGGACCTGTGTTCACAGAGAACTCAAGATGGTCACTACGACAACCTGTGCCACAGTTGGGTGATGAAAATTCAAGTATTGAGGAGGTGGATGCTTTCTACTCATTCTGGTTGGTCACAGCATTTGGTAAAGGGTATGACATTGATAATTTTCTGTATCAGGTATAACTTTGACTCGTGGAGAGAGTTTTCATATCTTGATGAAGAGAGCTCTGAGAAAGGGGAATGGTGAGTATCCCTTTACTACTTTGCATCAATTGACGATGTACTCTTTAGTCGTGAGGAAAGGAGATGGATAGAGAAACAGAATAAAGCTGCTCGTCAGAAGAAGAAAAAAGAAGAAATGGCACGTTTGAGGACATTAGTAGGTAAGTATTTCCACAAGGAAGTGGTGATTTCATACCACTTCCCTTCCTTTCTGAAACGTCTTTATGTGCAGACAATGCTTATGCTTGTGACCCAAGGGTCAAGAGGTTCAAAGAGGAGGAGAAGGCCATAAAGGAGGCTAAGAAGAAAGCCAAAGCAGAAGCTGTGAAGAAAGAGGCAGCTCAGAGAGAAGATGTGAGGTTGACTGCTTTGATTCATAAAGTATTAGGTACATTTTGGTTTTGTGCAGGAAGAGAGACGCAGACGAGAGGAATTGAGGTTGCAACAGGAAAGGGAAGAGAATGAAGCTAAAGTTAAGGTGAGTGAAAGGTCATGTATGGAGATAGCATGAGTTCCATCAATCTCGTAACAGGCAGCTCAGGCTAAGAAGGAGAAAGAAGCTGCGAGAAAAGCAATCAGAAAAGAGAGAAAAAACTTCCGAGCTGCATGCAAAGTAAGTGTGCGTCTGATGAAACATTCTCAGCACTGTTAATCACCTTTCTTGCAGGAGTACAACTACTTTGCACATGATGACTCTGACTTGGTGACTAAGATGCAGGACTTGGACAGACTCTGCACTTGCCTCTCCTTGGAGTCTCTGCAACATCTCAACCAGCAGTTTCTAAAGGTGACTGCAGCTGAAGCTCAGTCGCTCTTTGAACAGCAGGCAAGTAAAGAGGACTTATAATGATATATTTTGAGCATGAGTTTTATTTGAAGGTCTCAGAGCTTGATCGACAAGAGCAGGAGAAAAGTAGCGAAATGCTTAAAGCTGCTTCGGTCTCTTCTGAGAGTTCTTCGTCAGCTGCTGCCTTGTCAAAGTGGTCCTCGGATGAGATGAATTTGCTGGTGAAGGCTGTGAATTTATATCCGGCAGGAACAGTTAAGAGATGGGAGGCCATTGCCAAGTTCATCAACACACATTCTCCTGAGGGTTCCGAGGAAAAAGATGCAAAGATGGTCATATCTAAAGTTAAAGCCCTCCAGAAGTTGGAGAGTGATCAGAAAGAGGCACTCAACAAGCAGGCCTTTGCTCGCTTTGAGCAGCACCACCAAACTAGGCCAAAACGCAAAGATCAAGCAGAGGAGTCAATACCTTCGCAAAGATATGGTAACGCACGCCTTCTTTCTATCCAAGGGAGGAACATAATTATTATTGCCACCTTTACAGATGGCCCAAGGCCTTGGACAGCTGAAGAACAAAAGGCGAGTTGTCTTTATTGGGCGTAATGAAGTAGATTTGATTTGTAGCAATGATTGGTGACAACTTTTATAAACTATGCAGCTGCTGGAGAAAGCCCTTCGATCCAACCCTGCTAGTTTGGGGGCAGAGCGCTGGGATCGGGTTGCGGATATGGTGGGGTCACGGACCAAAGAAGAATGTGTGGCAAGATTTAAAGTGGGTGTGGTTATTGATTTATGGTATATATATATATAAATGATGTCATTGTTACTAATTTTAGGAATTAGTGGCACGAGTGAAAGCAAAAAAGCAAACTACAACCTAACCTTTATCGTGCTCATTTTTAGCTGTGCATTTAACATTATTTATTTCCTCAATCTATTATACAAATTTATGAGTATTAATGGTTGAGAACAAGTGATAGTGACTAAGAACAGGAGTCTTCTACATCCTAGCAATCTCTTCTGCCGTTATGTGGGGCAGAGATATACATGTTTTCCATTGCTCTATGTTCAATATCATCTGTAATCAAGAAAGACGAATGTGATGTGAGTCATGTGACAGTGTTATCATTGGCTTACATGTATCTTGTAATAGAACCATAGAACTCATAGATCCCTTGAAGTGATCATCTATTTCTCTGTCTTCATTCTCGTGACCATGGCCATCATCTGGAGGCTGCTCAGAGAGTGAGGGCTTGTAAACGATATTGAAGACCATTCCTCCATTGACGTGTCTCTTCAGAGTGCTCCAGTGATTGGTCTTTGGGATCCGAGGGGCAGACTCCTGCTTGTCAGGAACATTTAGGGGCGTGATGAGGATGGTTGGAAGTTTGTAGGAAGTAGTCAAAGTTAAATCCTCTCTGGTTAGAGGAGGAGGTGAGGTCAGTGAGGACTCACGCTGTCTACTCTCTGTACGAATCCCTGATTTTAATTTCGAACTCTTTGTAGCTGTAGTGAGAGTCTTCTTTCCAAAATACTTGCTGAGAAAGTCTGACTCGTTGACTTTAATCTTCCACCATTTGGAGTAAGCTTCTCTGACTTGCTTGGAGAAGACAACAAAGATAAAGAAGATGAAGAGGCCCTGGAAGGCCACCATGATGGTGTAGATGTAAGCCAGGGGTAGCAGTGCCTCCACCTCCACTATCAGTATTCCAACTATCCATGTCAATCCCATGATGACCACGAGAGACACTGCTGACTTCAACCAGTTTCTACAATAATTTAGGTTTTCTGTCTCTGTATTAATTAATGCAGATATTGCAGAGGACTTACTTGACATTTTGAATCTTTGTGTTGTTTGTCTGTTTCCTCTGATGTCTCCACATAATGGTACTGGCTATGATGAAGAAGATGATGTTCACAAAGATGACCATGATCACTGGAGCAATGAAGGCCCAAATGAAGTACGTTTCAGGGTTCAAATAACACCTAAAGTCATAATGACAAGAAAAATTATACACTTCATGACAACCTGTTACCATTATGTATAATGATTACGCTTCAATGTATCCATAGTTATGATGTGTTTGTAGAACAAAGCCCAAGGGGATGGTGAGAGCCATGTAGAGCAGGGGGACACCATAACTGATGATGGTGAATGCACACATGTACCGCTTCTTGTGTTTCACAAAAACGAGGACCAGAGCCACGTACAAGACCACGCCCTCCATCAACATCCACATGAAGGACACAAGGAAGAAGTAGTGGAGGAGGACAGCTATGACCTGGCAGTGGATGGGGACTGGGTCATCGACTTTATCCACACCTATTACAAAGATGAGTTGAGCTATCCCCAGGCTGACACAGAGGTTGATGTGAATGAAATTACGCATGTTGTGCAGTGACCTGCACATAAAGAGGGAAATCCCGATTCAATTACAGCATTAATTATCATAGAGGGGAGACATACTTAAATGCAAGGAATGTGAGAATAGTGAGTGTCATGGCAACCAGTGACACTGATACGCCCACATAACCAATGATCTGTAGGGAGAGCGTTACGGCAGGAGTGATATTCAGTGGTCTGGGACTCAGGAAGATGGCAAAGTGGGTGAGGTGGTCGCATTCACACACTGTCACAGAAGAATTGGAGAGACTCTCATTCTTTTCACAACCTGTTTCTGACCACTCTCCAGTACTAAAAAGACTCTCACTTCATTTAGAAACACAAAGAAAGTGACATAGGCATCTTTTCACAGTGATTGAATACCTCTCTTTGTCCTTAAACTTCCAAAATACACAAAATACTTCAGTATCGTTCTCTTCCATGCGTTTCTGTTTTAATATGCACATAATCATTTGCTAGCTGTACAGTAAAGAACTAGATTCTTACAGTGACATTCCCTGTGTGTTTAATTCTAACAGTCACGAGCTCAGAGAGGTTCAATGCTAACCCACTATCAGTTGGACATTTTTCATCTCCGCAGAGAATTGCCGTGGAAACGATTCCAGAAGCCAGTTCAGTCCTGTTTTTCAAATATATTTACTGAAGGAATCATTGATACAGCAATAATATAGTCACTCAAATAAGAGAATGAATGCATAATACTTCACACTTGTAAAGGTTCCCTATATAGCAATTATAAGAATGTACATGTACAATAAACCTCTGTATCTATGTATCTAGCTAGCTATAATGCTGTATCAGTCTTTTTCCTCATGTAAACACATACTACACTTGTAAAGGTTCCCTAGCAATCACAAGAATGTCTAATGTGTACATGTAGCTACACAACAAACAAGGAATCTCTGTAATATCAGTCTTTTCTTCCTGTACAAACATAGCTACTAACGCTTGTAAAGGTTCCCTAGCAATCACAGACACTGTGTGTTATGTTTATTACATCATGAGGCTGTCTCACCCATTTCTCCCTGGCAGCTCGCTGGGGAAGAGATCCTGAACATTGGTGAATATAAACGACACCAACCCTTGGGATTGTGTATCATTCATGAAGAGTCTCGTCAGCTGACGTGGGATGCGCACAGAGTATTGTGCACCATCATTAGGCATCAATTCCGAAGTCTCAGAATCGATAGCTGACACAGAGCCTCCTTCAACTCCATCTGGACTCATTCTCTGTGTGTTAAGGACTGCAAGTGTGTGTGTTCAAAAGGATTTGTGAAGTCATGTTACTAAGAATTTAATATGTGCAACTACGCCCACTGCAATTACATTTCCTCCAATATGTACTGTATTTCTTTGATTCCTTTCTCTGCATGCCTTGCATGCCTACAAGTACTGAGACATGGCAAATTCAATCAGTTGGGAGCTATAATAGCTAGCTAGCTGGTCGTGTAGCTATGCATCCCTGCATGTGTAATCCAGAGCTAGAAACTCAATTTGGTCATTATGGTCGGGATCCTGTAATACTTAAAACTCTGAAATTTGATTAAGAAATAGTCGGAAAATGACCAGTGACCAGCAGTTATTCCTTACTCTGTGTGATGCTAACTAACCACTATTGTACTGCTAACTAACTCTGTGTAATGCTAACTAACTCTGTGTAATGCTAACTAACTACTATTGTACTGATTTGAACTATGACCGAAGAACTTAAATGCTACAGTTCATCGTCATCACTTGTATCAAATTAGTGAATGGAAAGAAAAACAAAACAAAACCAAAAAATAACAACAAAAAAACAAAAACAAAAAAAAACTGAAGTCTAGAGGACAACCTCAACAAAATGTCTCCCCATCCAGTGTGTCCTCATAGGGAACCTGCTACTGCTGACTAGCTATGATTATCCATGTGTGACTCAATCATTCATTATGTACATGCTGCAAGCAATCAGCACCAATTTGCACTAGCTACAATTAGATCCAATAAAATTATACTGGAATGGATATCCAATTTCACTTAGAGGGAATATTTAGCATGGCTTGCCTAGTGTGTTATGTATGCATGATTAATCATGAATACATCCAATGTAGAGAGTTCATTCCTATTATGTCCTCCCACTAAAAGGTTCCATGCACTGCAATGCTTTATAGTGCTGCTCACTTATATTTCCATTGGATATGTTCCCTTCATCACTGAATATGTCGATGGCAAATTGATCCATCACATTCAGGATTGTGCTGCCAGTTACATCACTGTTCATCTGCATTTCAACCAGTTCAATCAAGGACTAGCTATGCTAATACTGTTTGCTGCATGCATGTAATGTTGCAAGTGGAAATAATTCTCATGCAGCATTGAAATGTGTAGTCACAATACACAAAATAAAACGTACTTCACCCTTTTTGCTGTTCATAATGATGCTGTCTCCGGCATTAATGAATGCCTGCAGTGAAAGAAAAAAAAATTGGTCACTGGAAACAGCTGCATCTTGTGCTGAATCAGATATCAATGGTAATATTGCTACACACAGCACACTCACTTTAGTGAAGTTGTCCCACTGTGAAGGGTTGTCCTGTCCAATACTGTTCAGGATGTGACTGAGGAGGAAAACAGCTGCCAAGTTTGTTGGGATCGTTCCATTTGTGGCAACTCTCTCTAGTAAAGTCAGAGCAGTTTGCGGTTCCTGCAGTTAAATACGACATAGCATAATACATCAGTCATCTAGCTAGCAAATGTTTTAAAAAACTCACAGCAGTGAGAATCTCCCTCAAGGCAGATATATTATTAACCTGCATTATCAAAATAAAGTGTATAACTGGCTAGAAATGTATAATTTGTGATTACCATGGCGAATATATTCTCCTGCAATGTCAATAAACGCTGATCTGTATCTTCTATAGTTATTATTTCAGTGGTTGGTATTTCTGTGACAGTTTGAACTGTCATCCCCACCACTGGATCTGAAGTGGCAGAGAAGCTGTCCTTGAGGGCAAGAGGTGCTGTGGTCACTAGACGGCTAACAATGTTGAAACCAGATGATGACATTTGTCCAGCATTTAGGGGGGTTCCCCGTGATGTGATGTTACCAAATACCAGGGATCTCCCTACACCCCTTTCTCCGCAGTAATTGGGATCAAGTAAACCCCCGTTTCTTACATCCTTCCAGAATGAATCACTGCATGTGTCATGTACAGTAAACATTTCCAAAAAAAAAAATAAAATGAATTCACTTACTTTAGAACACCTGATGAGTCAAAGTTGTCATTGATTAGTGTCTGGTGAGAAGACCCACTCACATATATGACAGTGACATTGTCCAGCATCCACACATCAACAGGTGGGGCATTGGCCTTAGGGTGTGTGGAGGTTTGTAGCCACCGAAATTGAATGTGGCTGTGATTTAAGTACTCGGGGTCACAGATTTCCAAGTACTTCTGTTGGACTATTTGATTTAATCGAGCAGATACACTGTAACCCCTTAACCCGAGGGAAACTTGACCTTGAGGCTGCAGTGAGAACCTGCCTATTTCAATGTTTGCTCTTCGGTCATAACTCTGATGGTAGTAGACCAGAGGAATCCAGTAACCGTCGCTATTCCAGTTCCCTAGAGCCAATTCCACTCCTTTATCTGCACTGTCCGGTCTATCACACTCATTAGTGTCCAGAAACGTCAGTTGGAAACTCATCTCTCTGCATAATCAGTGGAATAAGCATGATTTAGATTTATAGATCCAAGACTTAGTGTGTTACATTTTACGACTTGCACTTGAGCAGTTTTGCTGATTTTGTGGCTCACGAACTTCAATAACTTCATTCAATCCTGCAGGACATGGATTCTTTTCAGGTTGTTGCATCCTGAGATTCAGGACAGGAGAGAGGAAGCCTCTCGGGATGCTTGCACTTCCGGAGCAAAAGAATCTCAACTCAGTCTGCGTGTTGTTGCTGCAAGTGGAAGCCCTTCTATCAGTCACAATCTCCCCCGAGGAGCTGCACCACTCATAAGGGGATCTACAGACATGGAACAAACAACAACAAACAAACAAACAAAAAAAATAATAAAGAAACAAAAAACAAAAAACAGAAAACAAACCATGCCAATCCATCATTATACCACACTAATTCTTATAATGCAGTGAAAGGGGGGATATTCTTAGAGCTACATATTGAGCTACATATGTAAACAGAGAGATGCTTCATTTATGAGGAATATCATAACAGCACTGTACTCATGCATGTGTCAATACATGATCACAACATTCCATAGGGAGAGGAAGTAGTATACAGTGAAAAACGGCCACCTCTGATGAGCGGCCACCTTGTCTTTTATTGTGGTCACTCTCCTCAATCCTGACTGCACCACTATTCACTTTGAATTAAAAAACAACCCTTGAGATAGGGACACTGCTCTATAAAGGACAAAAACTCCATTCGCATAAGCTCTAAAGTGCACAACATTCGATATGACCAGACCCCTTCCTCTCTATAGGTACAATTAGCCCTCACTATAGTGCCAATGGTCACAAATATTGTACATTCCATAAGGAGTTGGATGTATTTATAATCTCTTACTGCAATAGGTGCTGGACGCTGTTGTTTTCTGCCCTCATGACCCAACTCCCAGGGACAACAGCCCAGCAGTTGCATTCTCCTCCACCATGCTCCCACTGCACTAGCCGAAACTGCACCAGAGAAGGGATGCTCTCATCAGTCGACTTCCAGTATGTAAACTTTCGGCTGAAATTGTGAAAGCATTGCGTGCAATTTTCAGTAGATATGCTGATCACACTGATCTCCTCCCATGTAGAGTCCCCCACTGGATCTTTGCTCTGTAATAACCTGTATTCCAGTATGCTGTACAAGCCTCCATTAGTCAGCCCCAAGTCACAATCCTTTGTGGAGTGGAGGGACAGTGAGAATGACAACTCCCCAGTGACTTCATTGTCATCTTGGAGACTTCTTCTAGGTCTACTCAGCGGCTTACTAAAGCGATGGCCATTAGCAAGCCCAAGGTCACGGCTTATTAGCAGTAATAAACAGAACAGAGCAGAATGATTAAATGCCATCTTTTGATGTCTGCGCATGCACACCGCGACCTTATAGAACTAGCTACACCGATTTGCAGGTCGGTTGTCACAAAAAAAGGTCGTCAATTTACACGCATGCGTGTTGAATTCTATTGGTTTTGAATTGAGATGAACACGCATGCGTGAAATTTGACGACTGAAAGTTTAATGTACACTGATTTGCAGGTCGGTTGTCACAAAAAAGGTCGTCAATTTCCACGCATGGCGTTCATTTCAATTCAAAACCAATGGAATTCAACACGCATGCGTGCAAATTGACGACCTTTTTTGTGACAACCGACCTGCAAATCAGTGTACAGAGGTTTTCAGGTTGGTTGACACAAAATTTGCCAACAATGCATAATTAAATTCGTGCTCGCTAAATTTAAGACCATTGCATTTGTATGACAGTATATTTTACTCGCATGAATTTATTTTGCACATGCGCAAATTCTACTGGTCAACCAACCTGAAAACCTCTGTAGTTAAACAGTGTTAACGTAATCATGGGCAATAAAGGGGGCAGTGCCTCATTGGGCTGGGTTTGGCAAAATAGGCAGTTGCCCTCAATCTGCGAGCAGCAAAGTGCAAGGCAGTGAAGTTAACTTTAGTCCTGGGGGATGGCTACTACAACCACAGGGCCGGCGTCAACAACAGGGACGACGACGACGACGACGACGACGCCAACTCCCAGAGGACCGACAAGGGTTAACGTAGCTCCTTTGGAAACGATGCTCGTAGCAGCCTTCCAGAACGCTATCCCTCAGCTAACAGCATCTCTCTCAGAAGCCTGGGGAGGAACTAGCGCCACCCGCACACCAATCGGTGCACTAGGTGAGATAAAGCGAGAGCGAGCAGGGAGGGGAGCGGGTGGTGAGAAGTAACTACAATAAGTAATAAGGTGTATCAGAGAATGCTGACTTAATCAGCACAGTGCATGAAAAGGGGGGCGACACAGTGCTCACAATGGCGGTAGGACTGCAGGTGGCCAGTCAAGACTGTAGTGATAATCTAATGTTAAAGGGCACCAGTGACCAATCACTATTGAGAGCACTGCAGGGATGGCTCTATACATAGCAGGTACGATTCAGGGGATCAGTACTGGCGCAGGCAAGGAGGTATATGTACGGAAAAGGGTGCTGGCAGATGCAAAGTAGGACCTCCAATGTGGTTGATCAGGTGGGGCCTGCATTCAGACAAGGCTAGGCAGGAGGGACAACAATGAAAGTGCTTTTCAGGAGTTACACTGTTGCAGGCTTGACTGGATCAACCTTATTTATATAGGTCCAGGTGTGGCAGTGGGAGAGATCCCACCAGCCAGGGTGCTAGCAGGGACGGTTCCCCTAATCACAAGTGGGACTAGAGCAACCCCCACCATTGCGCCAGCACTTGCCGCATCAGCCACTCCTACAACCTCTATAGCAGCTGCCAGCCATGTGGGAATCATTACCCCAAGCACACCCCTGGCACATCTAGTGCCTCCAGCAGAGCAGCCAAGCACAAGTGCTGATGCCATAGTGGTCAGCAGGAACCTACCACCAATCCCCAACAAGCTGGCCGAAAAAATCTGGCGAAAAGAGTTTGTGGAAATGGACCAGCTGCTTCCATCTAGGCTAGGGGCCCCAGAGCCAACTCTAGGGGATCTGGTGGTGGGAGAGAAAAAACAAAAGGAAAAGAAATCTATCTCGTCGATCCAGGAATGGATCGTCTGCTTCAATGCTTACGCAGCAGTCATCCTACAGAGAGAACCGGAGAGAAGCAAAGACCTACTGGCTTGCTCATCATTGATAGTCAAGGCCAGCTGGGACTTTGAAGGTGAGGCCTGGCTCAACTATGATAAATTCTTTCGCCGTCAAGCAGCAGCCGAACCAACCAGATACAGCTGCTGGGGAGAAATTGAACCCAGCATATGGACGCAACATTTTGGTAGGGCAATGGCACGACCAACCTGCAGAGACTGTGGCAGTAAAAATCACAGCAGCTGTGGAAAGGAGGATTACATGAGGCAGAGAAAGGCAGATTATCGCAGCCGCCCATACCCAATCAAGAAGACACCCCCAGTATGCTTGAGGTGGAACCGAGGTGAATTTTGCTCAACCTCGATTTGCAGATACCAACATATCTGTTCAGAGTGTTCTAAAGATCACCGAGTTCGTAACTGCCCACAACTGCATAGGTCCAGCAAAACCAAGGGTGATGACGATGCTAAAAAGGAGGGGTTATCCACGGCCTTTCGTGGGAAAAAGTAACAAAAAATGGAAAACAGAATGCACAACTCGCCACCCAATTCATGCAAACCATACCACCCTTATTTCAGATTCAAGCCCAATGCACATCTCAGCTATACCACAGGATTCCGTTACCCTACCTACAATAGATCAAAGTACTACTACCAAGCATTCATCTGTTACAGAAGAGGCAGCAGAAATGTTGGACTCTTCAAATACTTTTGTATTAACGAACTACAATAAGAGGACACAATATTCATATACAGCAGATCTTATAAAACTTAATTCATGCAGACCAACAAAAGCAATTACCAACCTTCCTGAGGACTGTAAGAAGATAACCACCCCCCTGATGGGAGACAACTGGGTAAGAGCATTGGAAGGACATCAGGACAGGCAGTTCGTGGCGTACATTGTGGAAGGCATCAATAGCGGCTTCAGGCTGGGAGTGGATTATGACAAAAAATTCAAGTCAGCTAAGTCAAATATGAGCTCGGCAATGGAGAATCCAGGACCAGTCAACGAATACTTGGGACAAGAGATCAAAGCAAAAAGGGTAATACAGGTGCCGCCAAAAATAGCAGAAAGAATACAGATATCACGTTTTGGCGTGATCCCAAAGTCGAATCAGCCGGGGAAGTGGCGTCTCATTCTAGACCTTTCCAGCCCAGACGGGTTTAGTGTGAACGATAGTATAGACCCGGAACTATGCTCCATGGCATTTACATCAGTGGACACAGCAATTTCCCAGATACTCAGGCTGGGAAGAAATGCCTTGTTAGCAAAGATCGATGTTGAACATGCATATCGAAACGTACCAGTACACATCGAAGATCGACCATTGCTGGGGATGGCATGGAACGGCGGAGTCTTCATCGATACCGTCCTTCCATTCGGGTTAAGATCGGCCCCCAAGATATTTTCAGCCCTAGCAGATGCCCTAGAATGGATCCTACTGAACCGAGGGGTGTCCTTCGTCATTCACTATTTGGATGACTTCCTAACAGTAGGAAGTCCAATGATAGAGCAGTGCAAGAAGAATCTCGAGTTAATCTGTGCCGTGTGTGAAGAGCTAGGAATCCCTTTGAAGCTTTCAAAGGTGGAAGGCCCCTCAACCGAGATAATTTTCCTAGGGATTGTACTAAATACAGTCAGCTTGGAGATGCGTTTACCGGTCGAAAAAATCTGTCACCTAAAAGGGCTATTGGCAACCTGGAAGAACAAAAGGTCATGTACAAAGAGAGAACTTCTATCGCTAATTGGAAAGTTATCACATGCCTGCAAAGTGGTAGTGGCAGGGCGGCTATCTTTACGAAGGATGATTGATGCAGCAAAAAAGATTCGGAGGCTGAACCACTGGGTACACCTCAATGCCGAGTTTCACTCCGATTTGGAGTGGTGGTCTGTATTCCTGGACTACTGGAACGGCCGCAGCCTAATGGAAGTGCACACGTCGGTTTTCAAAGAGGACATAACCATCTTCACCGATGCATCTGGCAATTGGGGGTGTGGGGCTGCATGGAAGAATGAGTGGATTCAATACCCATGGGACCATATCTGGGTGGATCAGAACATAGCCACCAAAGAACTATTACCGATACTCTTCGCAGTGGCAGTGTGGGGATCGCAATGGCGGAGCAAGCACCTGCTAGTGAGATGCGATAATATGGCGGTGGTCCAGATTTTAAATGCACAGAATTGCAAGGACCAATCTTTGTTATACTTGATGAGATGTTTGCATTTCTTTCTAGCCTTGTATGATATCCGGCTGAAAGCCCGACATATCGAGGGCACAAAAAATCTCATTGCTGATGCTATTTCCCGAAATCTTTTACAGGTGCTACGGCAGGCGAACCCATTGGCGAGACACGAACCAACGAAGATTCCCCCCACCATCTTGAGGCTGATGGCCGAGAAACCAGACTGGAGATCAGACACTTGGAAGCGACTGCTGCGGAGCTCATTGGGGACAGCCTGGCACCTAGCTCCAGAAGAGCTTACGCAGCAGCTCAAACCCAGTTCCTGAACTTCTGTCAAGCAATGAGCGTGCAACCATTACCAGCAACAGAACAGACACTGGTGCTATTCGCAGCCTTCAAGGCACAAAGCTGCTGTTATTCAACAATTAAGGTTTATCTGTCGGCAGTCCGTCACCTCCACATAAGCAAAGGGTTGGGAGACCCCCTATCTGATACCCTCCAACTTAATCTGGTGCTCAAGGGAATTAGGAGAAAGAAACCACGTGCAGGAGATGCTAGGCTCCCCATCACCCCGCTAATCCTTAAGGCAATTTTGGGAGTAGTGAAGGAAGATCCTCACAGCTTCATAAACATGACAATGTGGGCAGCATGTTGCCTGGGTTACTTCGCTTGGTTACGGAGTGGAGAATTCACTTGTGACCACAACTTTGACCCTAACCAACATCTCACGGATCAAGACATCGCAGTAGATGACTACAGCAACCCCACTCTAATTAGTGTTCACCTCAAGAAGTCAAAAACTGACCAGGAAGGAGTGGGTGTCACTTTGTTTATGGGTCGGACAGGGATGGAGGTATGTCCCGTTACAGCAATTTTGCCATACCTGGTAGTTCGAAGAGCAAGATTTGCAAGTGGCCCATTATTTGTCAACGAAAAAGGTTCTCCTCTATCCAGGATAGCACTAGTGACATGGCTGAGGTCAACATTGAACAAAGCAGGAATAGACTCATCAAAGTTTTCTGGTCATTCCTTCCGGATTGGAGCAGCTAGTGTAGCAGCAGCAAGGGGAGTGGAAGATTCCACGATTCAAACATTAGGAAGGTGGAAGAGTGAGTCATTTAAACGCTACATCAGGATGCCAAGAGAGGAACTTGCAAGAATATCACAAATTATAGCCCATTGAGGTGGAATTGCTATTGACATTCACAATTTACACTCACAAATACAAAAATTATATGTATATATATATATAATAATCAAAACAATGTCACATTCGGAAGATAATAGTAGATATCCAAGGATGAGGTAGTGAAAGTGTGAATTAAGAGAGAATAATTTGGGGGATTTACTGATTTGGGGGAAGCCCCCAGCATCATTCTCTCAGGACACGCTCCTGTTCAAGTGAACAGTTCGCAGGCTCACACAGCGAGCCAATGGCAAGAGCTAAGAACAAGGTTGGGCTATAACCTCAATTATGCTATTGGGCTCCCCCGCAACGCCGGGGATGCCCCAGGAAGTTATCCTCAAGGATACTATGGGCTAGCACCGGCTTCCACCGCAAGGCCGTGGAAGTCGGAAGTGGTTAGAGCAAAAGGGGCGGCCACGGTAAATATAGGCCCCTTGCTATGCATGTGGGAGGTCTACCTGGTAAGGTACCTCCCACTTCTAAAGCCCAATCTGGCACTGCCCCAAAAACTTTATAAACTTCCTTATAGGAAGTTGCTTGGTAAACTTTAGGCACAGGAAGAAGTTAATGAAAGTTTAATGTAGTTAAACAGTGTTAACGTAATCATGGGCAATAAAGGGGGCAGTGCCTCATTGGGCTGGGTTTGGCAAAATAGGCAGTTGCCCTCAATCTGCGAGCAGCAAAGTGCAAGGCAGTGAAGTTAACTTTAGTCCCCCTCCCTCCCACCCCTTTTAATAATTAAGGTATAAAGCAATGGTTGTGAAAGTAGTTTTCTTACGTTGTTCCTAGAACAATGTGACCGGTGCCAGATTGGAGCATATGTAATGGGGAAGCCCCCAGCATCATTCTCTCAGGACACGCTCCTGTTCAAGTGAACAGTTCGCAGGCTCACACAGCGAGCCAATGGCAAGAGCTAAGAACAAGGTTGGGCTATAACCTCAATTATGCTATTGGGCTCCCCCGCAACGCCGGGGATGCCCCAGGAAGTTATCCTCAAGGATACTATGGGCTAGCACCGGCTTCCACCGCAAGGCCGTGGAAGTCGGAAGTGGTTAGAGCAAAAGGGGCGGCCACGGTAAATATAGGCCCCTTGCTATGCATGTGGGAGGTCTACCTGGTAAGGTACCTCCCACTTCTAAAGCCCAATCTGGCACTGCCCCAAAAACTTTATAAACTTCCTTATAGGAAGTTGCTTGGTAAACTTTAGGCACAGGAAGAAGTTAACCTTTTTTGTGACAACCGACCTGCAAATCGGTGTACTGAGGTTTTCAGGTTGGTTGACACAAAATTTGCCAACAGTGCAGAATTAAATTCGTGCTCGCAAAATTTAAGAGCATTGTATTTATATGACAGTATTTTTGCTCGCTTGAATTTATCTTGCACATGCGCAAATTCTACTGGTCAACCAACCTGAAAACTTCAGTAGCTTTTTTTTTTTTAGACGTTATTCATACTTTTTTTTTAATTTGACAAACTCGTGATATAAAGGTGATGATGAAACAAAAGCAAAACCAAAAAAGCAGTATTAATGGGAATTGAATTTTAATCATAACACATGTTTTACAGTCTAGCTATAGCAATTATAATAATAAGTGATCTTACGGAAATAATTTAATTAAGTTTATGATTTATGATTTATCATCCATAGCAGCTCTGCTATTCACCAGTTGCACTAGTGGTAAGATCACTGACTTTAATGTGTACAGTGAAACACCTATCCCTATCATCAGTGAACTGCTCATTCTTGTACACTGTTCCCAAAGAATTATCAGTGCTATCCATTTTCATTTTGGCCAAGTTGGAGTTCTTGGAATTCTGTGTTGTTGTTGTTGTTGTCGTCATCATTGTTGTCGTTGTTATCGTCATCATTGATGTTATTGTTGTTTAATGATAAAGCAGTGTAGCTATAGAGGTCTATACTTACATTGCTAAACTTTTGCTTGAAATACTGAGAAAGAAAGTCTGACTCGTTGACTTTAATCCTCCACCATTTGGAATAAGCCTCTCTGACTTGTTTGGAAAAGATGACAAAGATGAGGAAGATGAAGAGGCCCTGGAAGGCCACCATGATGGTGTAGATGTAAGCCAGGGGTAGCAGTGCCTCCACCTTCACTATCAGTATTCCAAATATCCACGTCAGTCCCATGACAATCACAAGAGACACTGCTCCTTTTAACCAGATCCTGTAGGCAAAATAAACTCCATTTCATCAGAGAATGAGATAACCAACCACGTAGCTTTCTCTCACTTTATATTCTGGAATCTCGTGTTATCTGTCTGTTTCTTCTGATGATGGCACATGATGACCAGTGCCATGATAAGGAATCAACAATTGACTAGGATTATCATCACCACAGGAATAATAAAGGCCCAAATGAAATTAGTCCCTGGATTCAAAAAGCAACTGAAAGAGATATTATTTTCACAGCATGCATAAAAAAAACAAGTTTTCTACTTACGCCATGAGGGAGCCATAGTTTGGCTGTGGGAGTCTGGGCGCAAAGCCCAGTGGCAGGGTTAGAAGACCCATGTAGAGCAGTGGGATGCCGTAGCTTACCAAAGCAAATGTTAGCATGTAGTACTTTTTACGCTTTACAAAGACTCTTACTAGGACTACATACAAGACCACACCCTCCATCAGCATCCACATGAAGGACACAAGGAAGAAGTAGTGGAGGAGGACAGCTATGACCTGGCAGTGGATGGGGACTGGGTCACCAACTTTATTCACACCTATTACAAAGATGAGTTGAGCTATCCCCAGGCTGACACAGAGGTTGATGTGGATGAAGTTACGCATGTTGCGCAGTGACCTGGGCATAGAGGGGAAAATGATTCCAATTTTGTGATACAATTGAAGGTCGTACTTGCCTGAGAGCAAGGAATGTAATGACAGTGAGTGTCATGGCAACCAGTGACACTGACACACCCACATAACCAATGATCTGTAGGGAGAGTGTTATGGCAGGAGTGATATTCAGTGGTCTGGGACTCAGGAGGATGGCAAAGTGGGTGAGGTGGTTGCATTCACACACTGTCACGGAGGAATTGGAGAGGGACGTGTAGCAACCTCTGTCAGACCACTGTCCTACAGTGAGAGGGCTCAGTTGACTGTGTTCTAGGAAGTCCCAAAATACACAAACTGTGTCATAGTCAGCATTAATCATTTCCTGTTAATGGAGAGTAATAATGCAGCCATTGAGATACCTATGGCTAATCCTTGCACTAACTTTTGTTTCTTGAGTGTGTTCAAAAGTGACTAAGACTGGGAGTGTCAAATTGATATTGCTAGTTGAGCAAAGTTGAGTGCCGCATCGCAGGGAAGTAGATATGATGCCAGAAGCTATTCCACTACTGCAAAGAAAATCATATTTCTTATCATGGTGGTTAGGTTAGTCATTAATTTCTCACTCGTTCATTCCAGGTCTGCTACGAGGAAACAGGTCCTGGACACTCTGAAAAAAGGCGGAGATCACTTGCACGCTTTTCTCAGTGGTATTAGTCATGTTTATTAAGACTAGCAACTCATGTGGGATTTGAATTGATACATGTTGTCGAGGAAAGTTGATGTCTCTGGAATCAATGGTCGTGATATAACCTTGGTCAACAGGTTCTACGATCATTGTTTGAATAGCTTCTCATACACATATGGTGGGAGAAGAAAAAATTAAAGCAATTAGAAGTAAGTTAATTATTCTCATAATTATTCTAATTGTCATGACATGCTACATGAACTTTGAGAATTACCTATGCCTCCTACTGAAATCGTTGCATTTTTTGGTAATTTCTTCAAAGCCAGTTGATCAACTAATGTCAGTAGAGTACTGCCAACAATGCCATGGGAATTCTGAGGGTGAAAGATGATATCTTTGAAGAGCTGATTAAACCGTTGCATCCTAACTAGGAAAAACTCATTAGCTAAAGTAATTATAATAATACCTTGTCATCATCCACGCCTTTTGTCCTAATCTCTTCACCAACTTCTAAGAAATTCTGATAAATCAAATTAAAAAATTACTACTCTTAGGAAAGGGGCTACTTGGAGCATTGTCGTCCTACTCTTTTTCCAAGGTCTTTGGAAGCTCCAAAAATGGCCAATTTTTTTTTGAGACTAGCTAATAATACTCAAATGTCATCTGAACATTCCCAGATTCACTTTATGAGTGAAAATTTTAAAACCACACCCACTTTAACATAACCACACCCATTTTGATACGCCCACAGAGAAAGCTATTGGTAGGAGTAAGTGCCATGCCTGCTAGTGTTTTGCCTTCTAAGCACATCCAGTCCTCTCTTTCCTATACATGACTGTAGTTCTAGGATGATCAGTCATGTGACAGGAATGATCGATCAGTCATGTGACTGGATCAAATTCAATTTTGCTCCAAGTGGTCCCTTTTCATAGATCCTATCTGGCACACTTCTGCTAGTGTATTTTTTTATGTTCACCTTGATGAATAAACTACTCTCACTTCTACTTTCTGAATTGGTGAAGTTCTCTAAAATATTTCCAAGCAAGTAGAGAGAAGTAGCAGCTTTGCTCTTAGTGAGGGCTGTGTTGTTATTGACATAGATTTCCAAACTGCCAAGAGCGCTCAGTGGATCCTGAAGGAAAAAAATAGCGTCGAAGGAAAAATAAAAAGACAGAAACTCACTTTATTAGGAATTCTTCTTATTTCCTCATTCATTTTCAGCTGAAATAAAGAAAAAATTCATGTTGACTGTTTGACTGAAGAAGGAGTGACTATTGCTACTTACCAGTCCAATGATTTCGGACTGTATTTTTCTTACTTCCATCAGAACTGGGTCTGTTGCTAGGGTGGTTGTGACAAGATCAGGGACTGGGTCTGTTGCAAGGGTGGTTGTGACAAGATCAGGGACTGGGGTGGCAGTGGCAGTTGGTTCTGGACACTCACTAAAAGTTGTTGCTGAATCTGATCCACATGATGAGGTGGATATCATTGTCAAGAAAGGTGACCTCAGAGGGCTATTGATAGGGGTCACCCTGGATGCATCTCCCCCAATTGGAGAAGGTAAGGGGGTCGGACTTGTAATAGGTCCTAGAAGCTCCTCCAATGAGGTCAAAGATGATGGAAAAATGGTGGAAGGAGATATTGTAAAGAGTACAGGACTTGAAGCTAAAAGATTTGATCCAGACAGTGTTTCAATGAATGAAGCAGGCTCAACAGTCGTAGATAGTACGGTATGGAAGGTTCTTCCAATATCAGAGGAAGCAAGTGCAGCTGTTGGCATTGGAAGTCTTGAAGAAGTCTGTATGACTAAGGAAGAGGTATGACTGATTTGTGGGGACACTGGAGTAAGAGATGTTCCAATATCTAAGGAAGAGGTAGGACTGATTTGTGGGGACACAGATGTTCTAGTATCCAAGGAAGGGGTATCCAAGGAAGAGGTAGGACTGATTTGTGGGGACACAGATGTTCTAGTATCCAAGGAAGGGGTAGGACTGATTTGTATGGACACTGGAGTGAGAGATGTTCCAGAAGAGGTAGGACTGGACAGTGAAGTTAGAGATATTCCAGTGTCCAAGGAAGAGGTAGGACTGATTTGTGGGGACACTGAAGTGAGAGATGTTCTAAAAGAGTTAGGACTGGACATTGAAGAAGAGGTATGTGTGGACACCAAAGTGAGAGATGTTCCAGTATCCAAGGAAGAGATTTTTGTTGATACTGATGTGAGAGATGTTTCGATATTCAAGGAACTGATTTGTGGGGACACAGATACTCTAGTATTCAAGGAAGAGGTAGGACTGGACACTGAAGTGAGGGATAATTTAGTATCCAAGGAAGAGGTAGGTCTGATTTGAGTGGACACTGGGGTGAGAGATGTTCCAGTATCCAAGGAAGAGGTAGGACTGGACACTGAAGTGAGAGATAACGTTCTAGTATCCAAGGAAGAGGTAGGACTGATTTGTGGGGACACTGAAGTGAGAGATGTTCCAATATCCAAGGAAGAGGTAGGACTGAATACTGAAGTGAGAGATATTCCAGTATCCAAGGAAGAGGTAGGTCTGATTTGAGTGGACACTGGGGTGAGAGATGTTCCAGTATCCGAGGAAGAGGTAGTGCTTTTAACATCTTTGTGATCAAATATTATCTGGAGGATGACCTGGGTGAGAAGAATGCCAGTGTACACTGTTTGAGGAGGGTATCTGTAGGACTTATTGCGACCACCAAACACTAGGTATCTGGCATGGCTGCAACAGAGAAGATTTTCAAAACAGACTGTACCCCTTTCTCCTCCTCTTGACTCCATCCATAGAGCAGAACTGCAATCATAAAAGATAATAATTTTTTCTTCTTTTAATAAATCACATAAAACTCACTTCACATCACAAGGTCTGCAATCGGATCTGTTATTACCATTAAATCCATCTGATAATAATTCCTTAGTTGTGTTAGCTTCTATCAACTTTATGTCAATATCATTCAGGGCCCAGAAGCGTGCCATTCCATCAGCTAGGGTGATGGAATTCATCCATCGGAATTGAATACCACTTGTCCTCAGCAGATCTCCACAGACTGATGTCTTGATCTTATGAGGATAGCGGCACCTTGAGCTCTCAATGGCAGGCACACTGTATCCCCTCACTTCTCTGGTGATGGCATCGGGACCCTTGCAAGGTTCACTTGAGGCTGTGATATTTCCATTGTAACTAATTTTCAGGGGAATCCAGGAGGCATCTGTGTCATTGCTGCGAACAGCTAATTCGATTCCTTCTTCAATCCCTCTGACTGTTGGACATTCAATACGCTCCACATCCCAACCATATGTCAGGTCACTATGAAACACAATGTTAAAGGATGCAGCTAAGCAGCTGTGATGTGTAAGTAGCTACATTGCTCTAGTTACACAGTTTAATAAGTGGTTATAGTTAGGCAACTGAATGTGTGCAGTATCCTGGGCCATTAGCTAGAAAGAAAGAAAGAAACGAAAAAGAGAGATATATACTGGGACTCAATTGCTTGCATAATAGCTTTAAATCTGAAGGGTGTGTGGCTATAGCCCATGAAACCTAATATCCATCACTAAATTGCTGGCTAATTACTCTCATTTCATGTAGGATAGCTGAACTAATTGAAGTAAAGAGTAAAATCCATACACACATTCTTGGTACTGTCTTGGAGCAGTTTATCAGAGGAGGACCTAATTGTGAGATTAGTTTACTATTGCTGTCACCGGGACATGTCGTGTTTATGTTTCCACCTCTCGGACTAATTAATGGAGTGATAATTCCTCTTTCAGTGCCAGCATGACCACCACAGAACAGCCACCCATCTCTACTGTGGGCTGCACAAGTCATGGTGGTGCTGTATATAAGGACAAATGCATGCATCCAGTAAAGTAAAGCATTTTTAAAAAAAAGACGTACTTATTCATCAAAGTAAGCCATGATCTATTTTCCAACATCAATTCAAACTTCAGTACCTCCCAGCAGTTGCAGCCCCCTCCTCCGTGCTCAAACTGTAGCAGTCTGAGCTGTACTCCCTCCTGGACAATGCTGACATTAAACTTTCCAACCACTGCTTCACTCCTGTTCACTGGAATATTTGCAATCAGATTCCACTGTTTTATCGAGCCTGTCAGGATTTCTCTGTACTGCAGCTGGACGGAGGTATCAATCAACCCGATGTGTGAGCCTCCTACACATAGAGATGCATTTGATGAGGGACGAGCAGTTATGTTAACAACCACCATAAACGTAGCATTGGCTCCATTAAAAATTGTCAGTACTAATAGTAGTAGTGAAGAAATGGCGGTTAACTTTAGCATTATGATCGATCTAGCTATTATTATCGTAAAACTACTGTCACATCGTATATTGCGCATGCTTATCTAGTCAAAGCATAGGTCAAAGGTTAATAATATATAACATGAAGCTGTATTAAAAATTGAAAGGCAGTCATACAGATGTATGATGGTTTTGTATCACTAAACTACTGGAGCGATGAGAATTACTGTTAAAAGTTGCATCCCTTAAATCGATACTACTTCTGGATTCTTTCTTGCTTTGTGAAGTAGAAGAAAACTTGGAAGTAGTCGTCTGTTTCAAATTATAAATGTGAATGATAATGTGTATTGACAAGAAGAGTGCCATGCAAACCAGCTTACCATTCTAGTTAAAGATTTTTCTCCAAAGTATTTGCTGAGAAAATCTGATTCACCAACTTTAATTCTCCACCACTTGGAGTAGGCATCTCTGACTTGTTTGGAGAAGACGACGAAGATTAGGAAAATGAAGAAGCCCTGAAAGGCCACCATGATGGTGTAGATGTAAGCCAGGGGTAGCAGTGCCTCCACCTCCACTATCAGTATTCCAAATATCCATGTCAGTCCCATGACAACCACAAGAGATACAGCTGACTTCAACCAGTTTCTATAATGAAAATGAACAATGAAATTATGCAAAGAAAAACACTTTTGTAATAATTTACTTAATATTTTTATTTTTGGAGTTATTGCTCTGTTTCTTGTGATGATGCCACATAACAATGGCTACTCTGACAAAGAATCCAATGTTAACAGAGATGATCACAATGACAGGTATAATGAATGCCCAGATGAAGTGTGTGTCAGGATTCAAAAAACAGCTGCAGTGAATCAAAATAGAAAAGGTCACCTTTGTAGATACACAGCTACTTACGCTCTGGAGTATCCATAATTGGGTTGTCTGGGCAGAGCAAAGCCTAGTGGAAGTGCCAGGAGAGCCATGTAGAGCAGGGGGACACCATAACTGATGATGGTGAAAGCTATCAGGTAACGCTTCTTTTGTTTGATGAAGACCACCACAAGAACTACATACAAGATCACACTCTCCATCAGCATCCACATGAAGGACACAAGGAAGAAGTAGTGGAGGAGGACAGCTATGACCTGGCAGTGGATGGGGACTGGGTCACCAAATTTATCCACACCTATTACAAAGATGAGCTGAGCTATCCCCAGGCTGACACAGAGGTTGATGTGGATGAAGTTACGCATGTTACGCTGTGACCTGTATACAAGGAGGAAATCCCTTCGTATTAATCACATGACTATTATAGAGGAGACATACTTGAGTGCAATGAATGTGATGACAGTGAGTGCCATGGAAACCAGTGACACAGACACACCCACATAACCAATGATCTCTAGGGAGAGTGTTACTGCAGGAGTGATATTCAGTGGTCTGGGACTCAGGAGGATGGCAAAGTGGGTGAGGTGGTTGCATTCACACACTGTCATAGAGGAATTGGAGAGGATATCACTCCTGTTACATCCTCCATCAGACCACCGTCCAGTACTAAGAATACTCTGTGAGCTGTTGAGATATGCAGGGTGGTAGTTAGCTAATAGCAACACAATATCTAAATCATTTTACCTCCTTCCAGCTAAAAATTGCCAAAATACACAAGTAGTTTCAGCATTCTCATTCATCATTCTTTCCTGCATTGTTAATTTTGGTAAAATGAGACTCCCTTGAATTGTGCAACATGTGAACCTTTGTTGCATCAGAATGCTCGAAGAAGACTCTGATAGGCGTCTCCAGTTCCAACTCTTCAGTTTTGCATAGTTCTGTCCCACACACGAGAGCAGTGGACACAATTCCTGATACCAATTCAGTGCTGGATGTGATTTATAAACCAGTAAAAGAGTAAAAGTTATCACTCATCAAAGTGTGTGCTGGTTGCTGCTTACTCATTAGAATCTTCCGGTCGACCCCTTGGAAACAGATCTGTTATGTTGTAGTAGAGGAATGCTGATGATCTCACTCCAATACTTGAACTGTCATCTGCAAACATTTGGACTATCTCTAGTGAGAGTTGCAGGGACATTTGAAGGAATGAATTGTCAGTGAAGTCTGCTGAGTCGATGGAAGTGACGAGGGTAGATATTTCTCCTTTAGGAGATAGTCGTTGAGTGGTAAGAACTGTATGAGTGTCAAAAATGTAATTATCAATGGCTACATCCATCACTGTTAGTGTAGTTACATAATCCTTACCAATATTCCCAGCAGTAATATTTCCACTCACTTCCAGTGATACTCGATCAAGAAAACTTGCCATAGAACTCCCAAGGATGGTTCTGTCCATCTGCAAAATTGCAACAGAACACCTCAATGCATTGGGTAAATTTCTGTGGATTTTGTGGTTTGCTTCTGAAAAATTTAAAAGAAGGAAAAAAGAAAAAAGAAAAAAAAAAGCTAGCTATAATTATGATTCACACTTATTTTTCACAAAAAATTTTACCCCACAAAAATTTCACATTGTACAGTATGTGAGGAATACATGCAAATGAAGATATTTATTTTGAAACAGGTACAAACCTCATTAGGTTTGGCATCATTCTGTTGTATTATGTTGCTGCTAACTTCAATGATGGCCTGTATTGTTATGAGATGCATTTCAAAGAATCACTTCCATGGCATTAAATACATTCATACCTTGCCAATTTGATTGTTTGTGGTGTTAGTTGAATTGAAGATGCTTCCAAGCAGGTATAAAGTTGTATCGACCTCCTCTCCTTTGGCTGATAGATTTCGAACTGAATTGATGGCCTCTAATGGCTCCTGAATGAAAAGATTAGCAAACAAAAGAGACAAGAATATGCATTATCACAGCCACTCTCTTCAGAGTAATATAGATGAAACTTACTTTTTCAATAATGGCTCGTAATGTTGCATTATTCATAATCTGTAAAGTAGATAGATAGATACGTAGATGATATTCTTAATCTTATCTTATATAGCCATGGCACACATACTCTCTTTGAAATTGACTCTTCCGTTTGTGTTAATAAGACTTCAGGTGAAACTGTAGTAGTGGAAGATTCTGTAGTAAATGTCTCTGTGGTTGAAGTCTCAGACTCAGTGGTTATTGGTATGCTTCTAGGAGTGTTTGTAGATGCTGACATAGTAGTGGTGGCCTCAGTGGTCATTGACATAGTGGTGGGAACCTCAGTGGTTGTTGACATCGTGGTGGGGGCCTCAGTGGTTGTTGACACAGTGGTGGGAACCTCAGTGGTTGTTGATACAGTGGTGGGGGCCTCAGTGGTCATTGACACAGTGGTGGGAACCTCAGTGGTTGTTGACACAGTGGTGGGGGCCTCAGTGGTCATTGACATTGTGGTGGGGGTCTCAGTGGTGGGGGCCTCAGTGGTCATTAACATAGTGGTGGGGGGCTCAGTGGTCGTTGACACAGTGGTGAGGGCCTCAGTGGTCATTGACACAGTGGTAGGGGGCTCAGTGGTCGTTAACATTGTGGTGGGGACCTCAGTGGTCGCTGACATAGTGGTGGGGGCCTCAGTGGTCGTTGACATTGTAGTGGGGACCTCAGTGGTTGCTGACATAGTGGTGGGGGCCTCAGTGGTCGTTGACATAATGGTGGGGGCCTCAGTGGTCGTTGACATAGTGGTGGGGGCCTCAGTGGTCGTTGACACAGTGGTGGGGGCCTCAGTGGTCATTGATATTGTGGTGGGGGCCGCAGTAGTGGAGGCCTCAGTGGTCGTTGACATAGTGGTGGGGGCCTCAGTGGTCGCTGACATAGTGGTGGGGACCTCAGTGGTCGCTGACATAGTGGTGGTGGCCTCAGTGGTTGTTGACATAGTGGTGGGGGCCTCAGTGGTTGTTGACACAGTGGTGGTGGCCTCAGTGGTTGTTGACATAGTGGTGGGGGCCTCAGTGATCGTTGACACAGTGGTGGTGGCCTCAGTGGTTGTTGACATAGTGGTGGGGGCCTCAGTGGTCGTTGACACAGTGGTGGTGGCCTCAGTGGTTGTTGACATTGTGGTGGGGGCCTCAGTG
Organism: Crambe crambe; assembly: GCA_963924555.1. NCBI lineage: Eukaryota > Metazoa > Porifera > Demospongiae > Poecilosclerida > Crambeidae > Crambe > Crambe crambe. The sequence continues at coordinate 300,762 of OZ004583.1, forward strand.
GTCGTTGACACAGTAGTAGGGGCCTCAGTGGTTGTTGACATTGTGGTGGGGGCCTCAGTGGTCATTGACACAGTGGTGGGGGCCTCAGTGGTCGTTGACACAGTGGTGGGGGCCTCAGTGGTCGTTGACACAGTGGTGGGGGCCTCAGTGGTCGTTGACACAGTGGTGGGGGCCTCAGTGGTCGCTGACATAGTGGTGGGGGCCTCAGTAATCATTGACATAGTCTCAGTGGTTGTTGACATGGTGGTGGGAGGAGCCTCAGTGGTGGGGGTCTCAGTGATTGTTGACACAGTGGTGGGGGCCTCAGTGGTCATTGATATTGTGGTGGGGGCCGCAGTAGTGGAGGCCTCAGTGGTCGTTGACATAGTGGTGGGGGCCTCAGTGGTCGCTGACATAGTGGTGGGGACCTCAGCGGTCGCTGACGTAGTGGTGGTGGCCTCAGTGGTTGTTGACATAGTGGTGGGGGCCTCAGTGGTCGTTGACACAGTGGTGGTGGCCTCAGTGGTTGTTGACATAGTGGTGGGGGCCTCAGTGATCGTTGACACAGTGGTGGTGGCCTCAGTGGTTGTTGACATAGTGGTGGGGGCCTCAGTGGTCGTTGACACAGTGGTGGTGGCCTCAGTGGTTGTTGACATTGTGGTGGGGGCCTCAGTGGTCGTTGACACAGTAGTAGGGGCCTCAGTGGTTGTTGACATTGTGGTGGGGGCCTCAGTGGTCATTGACACAGTGGTGGGGGCCTCAGTGGTCGTTGACACAGTGGTGGGGGCCTCAGTGGTCGTTGACACAGTGGTGGGGGCCTCAGTGGTCGTTGACACAGTGGTGGGGGCCTCAGTGGTCGCTGACATAGTGGTGGGGGCCTCAGTAATCATTGACATAGTCTCAGTGGTTGTTGACATGGTGGTGGGAGGAGCCTCAGTGGTGGGGGTCTCAGTGATTGTTGACACAGTGGTGGGGGGCTCAGTGGTCATTGATATTGTGGTGGGGGCCTCAGAGGTCATTGATATTGTGGTGGGGACCTCAGTGGTTGCAGACATAGTGGTGGGGGCCTCAGTGGTTGTTGACACAGTGGTGGGGGTCTCAGTGGTGGTGGGTGTCTCAGTAGTCGTTGACACAGTAGCAAGGACTTCCGTCATCATGGACATTGTGGTGGGGGCCTCGGTGGTTATTGACACAGTGGTGGGAGCCTCAGTGGTTGTTGACACAGTGGTGGGGGCCTCAGTGGTCGCTGACATAGTGGTGGGGGCCTCAGTAATCATTGACATAGTCTCAGTGGTTGTTGACATGGTGGTGGGAGGAGCCTCAGTGGTGGGGGTCTCAGTGATTGTTGACACAGTGGTGGGGGGCTCAGTGGTCATTGATATTGTGGTGGGGGCCTCAGAGGTCATTGATATTGTGGTGGGGACCTCAGTGGTTGCAGACATAGTGGTGGGGGCCTCAGTGGTTGTTGACACAGTGGTGGGGGTCTCAGTGGTGGTGGGTGTCTCAGTAGTCGTTGACACAGTAGCAAGGACTTCCGTCATCATGGACATTGTGGTGGGGGCCTCGGTGGTTATTGACACAGTGGTGGGAGCCTCAGTGGTCGTTGACACAGTGGTGGGGGCCTCAGTGGTCGTTGACACAGTGGTGGGGGCCTCAGTGGTTATTGACACAGTGGTGGGGGCCTTAGTGGTTGCTGACACAGTGGTGGGGGCTTCAGTGGTCGTTGACACAGTGGTGGGGGCATCAGTGGTTGTTGACACAGTGGTGGGGGCCTCAGCAGTAGTTGACACAGTGGTGGGGGCCTCAGTGGTCGTTGACACAGTGGTGGGGGCCTCAGTGGTTATTGACACTGTGGTGGGGGCCTTAGTGGTTGCTGACACAGTGGTGGGGGCTTCAGTGGTCGTTGACACAGTGGTGGGGGCATCAGTGGTTGTTGACACAGTGGTGGGGGCCTCAGCGGTCGTTGACACAGTGGAGGGGGCCTCAGTGGTCACTGACATAGTGGTGGGGGCCTCAGTGGTTGTTGACACAGTGGTGGGGGCCTCAGTGGTCATTGACATTGTGGTGGGGGCCGCAGTGGTCATTGACATGGTGGTGGGGGCCTCAGTGATTGTTGACATAGTGGTGGGGGGCTCAGTGGTTGTTGACATGGTAGTGGGGGTCTCAGTGGTCATTGACACAGTAGCAAGGACTTCTGTCGTCATGGACACTGTAGTGGGGGCCTCGGTGGTTGTTGACACAGTGGTGGGGGGCTCAGTGGTCGTTAACACAATGGTGGGGGCCTCAGACACAGTGGTGGATCCCTCAGTGGTGGGGGCCTCAGTGGTCATTGACACAGTGGTGCGAGCCTCAGTGGTGGGGGCCTCAGTGGTTGTTGACACAGTGGTAGGGGCCTCAGTAGTGGGGGCCTCAGTGGTTGGTGACACAGTGGTGGGGGCCTCAGTGGTCGTTGACACAGTAGTGAGAGCCTCAGTGGTCGCTGACACAGTGGTGGGGGCCTCAGTGGTCGTTGACATAGTGGTGGGGGCGTCAGTGGTTGTTGACATAGTGGTGGTGGCCTCAGTGGTGGTGCCCTCAGTGGTTGTTGACATAGTGGTGGTGCCCTCAGTGGTTGTTGACATAGTGGTGGGGGCCTCAGTGGTCATTGACATAGTGGTGGAGGCCTCAGTGGTCGTTGACATAGTGGTGGGGGCCTCAGTGGTTGGTGACATAGTGGTGGGGGCCTCAGTGGTCACTGATACAGTAGTGAAAGCCTCAGTGGTTGCTGACATAGTAGTGGGGGCCTCAGTGGTTGTTGACACAGTGGTGGGGGCCTCAGTGGTTGCTGACATAGTGGTGGGGGCTTCAGTGGTCATTGACACAGTAGTGGTGGGGGCCTCAGTGGTTGGTGACATAGTGGTGGGGGCCTCAGTGGTCACTGATACAGTAGTGAAAGCCTCAGTGGTTGCTGACATAGTGGTGGGGGCCTCAGTGGTCACTGATACAGTAGTGAAAGCCTCAGTGGTTGCTGACATAGTGGTGGGGGCCTCAGTGGCTGGTGACATAGTGGTGGGGGCGTCAGTGGTTGTTGACATAGTGGTGGTGGCCTCAGTGGTGGAGGCCTCAGTGGTCGTTGACATAGTGATGGAAGCCTCAGCTGTTGGTGTTGGTGACATAGTGGTGCGGGCCTCAGTGGTCATTGACATAGTGGTGGGAGCCTCAGTGATTGTTGACATAGTGGTAGTGGCCTCAGTGGTGGTGGCCTCAGTGGTTGTTGACATAGTGGTGGGGGCCTCAGTGGTCATTGACATAGTGGTGGAGGCCTCAGTGGTCGTTGACATAGTGGTGGGGGCCTCAGTGGTTGGTGACATAGTGGTGGGGGCCTCAGTGGTCACTGATACAGTAGTGAAAGCCTCAGTGGTTGCTGACATAGTAGTGGGGGCCTTAGTGGTTGTTGACACAGTGGTGGGGGCCTCAGTGGTTGCTGACATAGTGGTTGGGGCTTCAGTGGTCATTGACACAGTAGTGGTGGGGGCCTCAGTGGTTGGTGACATAGTGGTGGGGGCCTCAGTGGTCACTGATACAGTAGTGAAAGCCTCAGTGGTTGCTGACATAGTGGTGGGGGCCTCAGTGGTCACTGATACAGTAGTGAAAGCCTCAGTGGTTGCTGACATAGTGGTGGGGGCCTCAATGGTTGTTGACACAGTGGTGGGGGCCTCAGTGGCTGGTGACATAGTGGTGGGGGCGTCAGTGGTTGTTGACATAGTGGTGGTGGCCTCAGTGGTGGAGGCCTCAGTGGTCGTTGACATAATGATGGAAGCCTCAGCTGTTGGTGTTGGTGACATAGTGGTGCGGGCCTCAGTGGTCATTGACATAGTGGTGGGAGCCTCAGTGATTGTTGACATAGTGGTAGTGGCCTCAGTGGTGGTGGCCTCAGTGGTTGTTGACATAGCCTCAGTGATTGTTGATATAGTGGTGGGGGCCTCAGTGGTGGGGGCCTCAGTGGTGGTGGCCTCAGTGGTGGTGGCCTCAGTGGTCATTGACATAGCCTCAGTGGTTGTTGATATAGTGGTGGGGGGCTCAGTGGTTGGTGACATAGTGGTGGGGGCCTCAGTGGTGGTGGCCTCAGTGGTTGTTGACATAGCCTCAGTGGTCATTGACATAGCCTCAGTCATTGACATTGTGGTGGGGGCCTCAGTGGTTGGTGACGTAGTGGTGGGGGCCTCAGTGGTTGTTGACATAGTGGTAGGGGTTTCAGTGGTTGTTGACACAGTGGTGGGGGCCTCAGTAGTCGTTGACACAGTAGTGAGGACTTCCGTTGTCATGGACACAGTTGTAGTAGTTTCGGTTTCAGATACTTCAGATGACTCTGTTGTACGGACCTCAGTTGTCATAGATATAGTGGTAGGAGCCTCTGTTGATATTTCAGTAGTCTCGGGTGTGTTAGTGATAATAATTACCTCAAATGGCTCCACAGAAAAACTTTGAGTTAATGCAATTCTAGTCTCAAGGACTAGTGATGCCATTCTTTTTTGCGGTGTTGGTACTATATCTTGTGATGTTGGTGATTCATCATTATTTGCACCAAATGTGAGGTATTGATTCACACATGGTAAAGTTTCACTGCACGCTGAACAGGTCAGACTTCCTCTTCTTGGTTCCCTCCATAGTGAAGGACTGAAATGGGGAAAGTGTTATAGTTATTATCATTCAATAAGTGTACTTAATAACTCACTTTAATGAACATGGTTGTCTGTTAACACAACCAAATCCATCACTGAATAAATAGATTTCAGTATCATTGATCAATAGAGCATTAACATTTACCAGTGCCCACACGTCTGAATTTGATCTTTCATTAGTACCTAGTGAAGCTGTCCCCATCCAGCGGAACTGGACCTCACTCGTCTGTAGGATGTCCCCACAGATATGCACAGTATGTTGTGTTGCGTTAAAGTCATCACGAGGTTGTATGATTTCTGACACATTGTAACCTCTGATCACTGACATTGATGCAGTTCTCTGAATATTGTGGAGTTGTAGAGGAATCCAAGGTCCTCCAATGGTGTCATTACGGATGGCAAACTCTATCGCTTCGCCAGCTTCACCATCGATTCCTTGACATTGATCATCATCCACATTCAACACAAGTCCATAAGTGACTTCACTAAAAATAAAAATACAATGATATAACTTAGAATCAACTTTACATCGTAGGCATTACTCTTCTCACAAAAGAATTATTACTTATTCTCATAATTCATTCAATAGAAGCCACATTGAGTGTAGTCATACTGAATGCACAATTATATACACATTATAAGCATATCACTGTCAAAACAGTTACAAGATGAAAGTATTAGATGTTTGCTACTTCCTCCACTACCAGAATGATAACATTGTGACAAGCATGCACATGCACATTAAGGCTTACAGCTGGAAAGGAATTTAGTAAAGAACTTACATTCTGGGGATGGCCGTGGAGCAATTCTGTGGTAGAGGAGGACCTTTATTGGAGATGAGTTCAGAATCACTATCTCCTGGACAGTCGTCACGTCGTACACCTAGTGTTAGAGTATTAAAGTATTGTACATCAGAGATTATTCCTCTGACATCCCTTGCATTCCCACCACAGAATTCATCTTCTATTGGAGAAGCTCTGAAGCAATAATCATTGAATAAGCTAGCTTCAAAACTAGATTGTACATCCCAGCAGTTGCATCCTCCTCCACCATGCTCCAACTGCAACAGTCTGAACTGCACACCTCCTACATTGCCATCAAACTCCAAGTTGTGTGTTACATCAGATGTTCTATTAACAGGCAATGCATCCAGTGTTATCCAGTCTCCTATAACTGATGTAGTACTGATGGTTCTGTACTGGAATTGCACTGAAGTGTTTGTCAAGCCCACCTCATTGCCACCAATACAGAGAAAGTCAGGAGAGTCAGGAGGTATATATTCTAATGTAAAGCTAGCAGTAATACTTGTAGTTGGTGCTTCAGTTGTCATGGTCACTGTATTAGTGGTGGGAGCCTCAGTTATCATGGACACAGTAGTAGGAACCTCAGTTGTCATGGAAATTGTGGTAGGAGCTTCTGTTGTCTCGGGTTGAGTAGTGATGGCATTAACTTCAACTAATTCCACTGAAAATACTTGTGTCAATGCAATTCTACTAACAAGGCCTGACTCGTTATTAGCACCAAATGTGAGGTAATTGTTCACACATGGTAAAGTGTTATTACACACTCCACAGGTTAGACTTCCTCTTCTTGGCTCTCTCCATAATGAAGGACTGAAATAGGGAAAGTGTTATAATAAGTATCCTTCAATAAATGTAACTATCAACTCACTTCAGTGAACATGCTTGTCTGTCACTACTACAGCCAAATTCATCATTGAATATATTGATTTTAGTATTATTGATCAAGGTAGCTTTAGCACTTGCCAGTGCCCACACGTCTGAACGAGGTCTTTCATTAAAAGCTGTCCCCATCCAGCGAAACTGGACCTCACTCGTCTGTAGAATGTCCCCACAGATATACACAGTATGTTGTGTTGCTTTAAAGTCATCACGAGGTTGTATGATTTCTGACACATTGTAACCTCTGATCACTGATATTGATGCAGTTCCCTGAAGATGATGGAGTTGTAGAGGAATCCAAGATCCTCCATTGGTGTCATTACGGATGGCAAACTCTATCGCTTCAGCCTCACCATCGATTCCTTGACATTGATCATCACTATTGTCTTCCACATTCAACACAAGTCCATAAGTGACCTCACTGAAAATAGAATTTGAAATGACAGGAATTTAAGGCTGTGATTACGATAAGAAACAGCCCTATACTTGGTACTAGCTACCCTCCTCACTATAGGATTATGATCCTACAACACATTCTATAATGAGTTATGTATAGACAGAAGCCACAGGCAGTGTAGTCATGGTGAATGCACAATTATACAGTCAGCCATTTAATATTATGTGTACACAAATGTATCACTTAACACTGTCAATTAGGACTGTTCTGGATGGAAGCCTTGCTAGCTACTGTGTATTCTCCACTACCAGAAAAAAACCACATTGTGACACACATTCTTACAATTGGTAGCTAAGGAAAGTTTGAGAAAACTTACATTCTAGGGATGGCTGTGGAGCAATTCTGTGGTAGAGGAGGACCTTTATTGGAGATGAGTTCAGAAGCACTATCTCCCGGACAGTTGTCACCATTCATATTAAAATACAGTGCATTAGAGATCACTCCTCTAGCACTACTTGCATCACCATTACAAAAGCTTCCTGATAAACTTGTGAGAGTATTTGATGGAGGTAGTCTGGAGCATCTTGATAATCTGCTAGCATTATTGATACTGAGGCTAGATAATCGCACACGCCAGCAGTTGCAAGGCCCTCCACCATGCTCCAACTGCAACAGTCTGAACTGCACACCCTCCACAGTGCTATCAAACTCCAAGTTGTGTGTTACATCAGATATTCTATTAACAGGCAATGCATCCAGTGTTATCCAGTCTCCTATAACTGATGCAGTACTGATGCTTCTGTATTGGAACTGCACTGAAGTGTTAGTCAAACCTACCTCATTGCCACCGATGCAGGGACCAGTTGCCACAGAATCTAAAATGAATCTGATATTCACTACATAACTAGCTTCGGTGGTCATTGACATGGTAGTGGGGGTCTCAGTGGTTATCGACATAGTGGTGGGGGTCTCAGCGGTCGTTGACATAGTGGTGGGGGCCTCAGTGGTCGTTGACATAGTGGTGGGAGCCTCAGCAGTTGTTGACATAGTGGTGGGGGTCTCAGTGGTCGTTGACATTGTGGTGGGGGCCTCAGTGGTCGTTGACATAGTCTCAGTGGTTGTTGACATGGTAGTGGGGTCCTCAGTGGTTGCTGACATGGTGGTGGGGGCCTCAGTGGTTGGTGACATAGTGGTGGGGGCCTCAGTGGTTGTTGACATAGTGGTGGGGGCCTCAGTGGTCGTTGACATAGTGGTGGGGGCCTCAGTGGTCGTTGACATAGTGGTGGGGGCCTCAGTGGTCGTTGACATGGTGGTGGGGGTCTCAGTGGTCGTTGACATAGTGGTGGGGGCCTCAGTGGTTGTTGACGTGGTGGGGGCCTCAGTGGTTGTTGACATGGTGGTGGGGGCCTCAGTTGTCGTTGACATGGTGGTGGGGGTCTCAGTGGTCGTTGACATTGTGGTGGGGGCCTCAGTGGTCGTTGACATAGTCTCAGTGGTTGTTGACATGGTGGTAGGGGTCTCAGTTGACATAGTGGTGGGGGTCTCAGTGGTCATTGACATAGTCTCAGTGGTTGTTGACATGGTAGTGGGGTCCTCAGTGGTTGTTGACATGGTGGTGGGGGTCTCAGTGGTCATTGACATAGTGGTGGTGGCCTCAGTGGTTGTTGACGTCTCAGTTGCAACTGTTTGCGAGCTACTATCGTCTATAGTCACTCGAAAAATTTGGGTTATTGCAATTCGACTGGCAATTTGTTGTCCAACATCAACATCAGTACCAAATGTAAGGTAATTATTCATACATGGTATAGTGTTAGCACACTCTGTACAGATCACATTTCCTCTTCGGGGTTCCTTCCATAATGAAGAACTGAAATGAAACAAGAAGTCACTTACACTAATATAATATATGCAACTATCAACTCACTTCAGTGAACAGGATTGTGTATGGTTACAGCCAAATCCATCATAAAGTATGTTGGTAGATGTGTTATTGTTGTATATCAAGGTAACATTTACTCTTGTCAGTGCCCACAAGTCAAATCTTGGTTCAATATAATTAGCTGTTCCCATCCAGCGGAACTGAACTTCAGTGGTTCGTAGGATGTCCCCACATATATATACAGTGTTTAGTTCTTCACCAGTTGTGGATCTGCGTACGATTACTGAGTCAGACAAGTTATAACCTCTGATCACTGGTGTGAGTTGCTGTTCAGCAAGCAGTTGTAGAGGGATCCATTGACCACTACCACTGGTGTTATTACGCATGGCAAACTCTATCGGTTCAGGATTATCAATTCCTCTACAATAATTTCCACTAACCTGATTTATCAGTCCATAATTCATCACTCTAAAAATAGATAACAGTGTGACCAGAATAGTATGAGTGCAGGTAATGACAAAAAACAAAAAACAAAAACAAAAACAAACAACAGACAACACAAAACAGTGATGACACCGCAGGCACTAAGATCAGATTACTAGCTAAAACACCACCAATAACATAAAACCATAAAACGTTATGCAGTCTATATAATACCATGTATGAGCAGCTGGCATTCCTGGACTGATAGGATCTCTTCCCCCTTCCCCTCCCTCTCAAGAAAAGTAACTAGCTAAGCCACATCATAGGCAGAGGAACATAAATTTACCTGGGGGGGCCAACCCCAAACCCCCATTGCACCATACTTACCAACAATAGTTGTAATTTAATTAAAAAACAAGAGTCAAAATAGAGTTGAAAATGTTTCACTTTGCACATGCAGTCATGTATAATTGTCTCCTACAATGACAAATAGTTGAATGAAATTTGGGGGGGGGGGGGGGGGGGGGGGGCAAAACCATAAGTCTAAAAATCTGGGGGGGAGGTTCCTCCGCCTATACACATGACATATTTTTCTTCATAACTACTTGGTTGCTCTTTTTGAAAGAACTTACATTCTAGGTGTGGTTGTGGAGCAATCTTGTGGTAGAGGAGGACCTTTGTCAGAGATGAGCGTCGAATTGCTGTCTCCTGGACAGTCCTCACTATTCAGATTATTTAAAAAGTAGAATGCATTAGAAATCACTCCTCTAGCATCACTTGCGTTGCCACTACAGAAATTATTTTTTGGAACTCTGAAGCAAGTGAATACAGATCTGATAGTAGTTCCATTAACACTAAATGATGGTTGTACATTCCAGCAGTTGCATCCTCTTCCACCATGCTCCAACTGCAACAGTCTGAACTGCACACCTCCTACATTGCTGTCAAAGTCCAAGTTGTGTGTTACATCAGATGTTCTATTAACAGGCAATGCATCCAGTGTTATCCAGTCTCCTATAACTGATGTAGTACTGATGCTTCTGTACTGGAACTGCACTGAAGTGTTTGTCAGGCCCACTTCATTGCCACCTATACAAGGACGTTTGTTGGTTGGTACCACAGGTTCTACACTGAAATTCACTTCAACTGAGTGTCTACCAACTACTACATCAAGACACAAAACACACACTAGACTAGCAGTCAATAACTGTCGCACTAAAGGAACCATTTTTTTCTTGTGTTAACTGTGTAGCCAGCTAGCAAGTGGTTGGAATGTTGATTGAGTGTTGGCTGTAACTAACTGGGTAATGAAAATGATGGGAAGTTCCATCGAGTCTTCAGTGTGGCTGCAGTAACAAGATCATAGCTTGAAATATGCACATGTCTATAGTTTCAAAGTATTTGTTTACACACTCAACAATAATTATTAATACAGCTCTTATGATGTGTACAAACCAGCTAGCAGCTAGCCAGTTATCTGAGTTCACTCAATTATGATGTTTCCTTGCTTATGTTTCCTCCATGTGATTATGTCGTGCTTCATGCTCTATTTTTAGTGATGGCAATTATGATAGCGATAGCTAGCTACATCCATGTGTGCATGCATGCACTGCTTACCAAAATGCTCCCGAAATGCACTTGCACCTACTATAGTTCCATACATTAAAAGAATCAGTTAGCCATATAGCTAGCTAGATAGTTACACGTAGTGAGAGATTGTGATCAAGCAGTTTAATAGGTAACCCTAATTGAAATGCCACTGATTACCTAATGATATCAATAAAGACAATCATGGACATCATTCTGACTATAACCAGCCCTGAGTTGATGATAGTGAAAGTCGTGACTCAATTGCTGTGATCTACCTTGTTAGGAAACTAATTGGTACATGTCAGTTCAGATTGCTTCCTAAATGGTACATGACCAATCATATCTATGATGTTTTATAAACACCACATAATAGGGTTTCCTGCTAATTCCTGGTAGTTATTATTATTATTACTATGGCCATTCATATGGATAACTATTATACACTCTGGAATTATTATAGTTAGCTAACCCTCATGGACTTGCAGGATTTTTTCATCTTCATCCTCACATCTTTCTACCGTTGTGTTTTTACTAGCTATAGACTGTAAGTATAATTTTCATCATTCATTCACCCTAAATACTTGCATACATGGCTATCCTCTGCAACCCCCTCTGTGTCATTATGTATTATTATGTCAGAAACAGTAATGATAAATTTACTAGCTGAATAGGCCAGATGTTAGATAACTAGTGAGAAAGTTAGCCAGTTAGCTAACTGTCAGAATTTGTCAAAGTTGATTATTATGAAGATATAATATGGCTATATACATGTTGATCAGAAGGATCGGGTCTCCATGTAGTAAGGATTGTCAAGGATCAAATTCTCTTCTGAGCCAACATTGTTCAGGAGATGATTACTGCCCTTTTCACTTGAGTTCAAACTTCCCCCCACAGAATTGTTGACGGGACCATCTGATTTGGATTTAGCAGTAGCTGTCTGCACACATGGATGGTAAGTGGAGAGTAAAAAATAGGATCAGCAGCATTGTGGATTCAGCGTAAGTACAAAATCCACTTTAACTCACTTTTCTGGTTAAAGATTTTTCTCCGAAGTATTTGCTAAGCAAATCTGACTCTCTCACTTTAATCCTCCACCATTTGGAGTAAGCTTCTCTGACTTGCTTGGAAAAGACGACAAAGATGAGGAAGATGAAGAGGCCCTGGAAGGCCACCATGATGGTGTAGATGTAAGCCAGGGGTAGCAGTGCCTTCACCTCCACTATCAGTATTCCAAATATCCACGTCAGTCCCATGACAACCACAAGAGATACAGCTGACTTCAACCAGTTTCTATAATAGAAGCAAATTTGAAATACGATTATTTATTGTTTAGCTTATCATTAGCAGCTGCTTTACTTGATATTTTGTAATTTGGTGTTATCAACTAGCTTCTTCTGATGTTTCCATGTGATGGTGGTAGCCATGATGAAGAATCCAGTGTTAGCCAGGATCAGAACTATCACAGGAGTGATGAAGGCCCAGATGAAGTGTGTTTCAGGATTCAAGAAACAACTGAAGCAATGGATGAAACAAACGAACATGCTCATGTAAGTTAGAGACTTGATTACATAGCTAGTTACAGGTAATTTGTAAAACTTAGAAAAGGTCACCTTTGTAGATACATTAGTAATTAGCTACTTACGCTCTGGAGTATCCATAATTAGGCTGTCTGGGCAGAGCAAAGCCTAGTGGAAGTGTCAAGAGAGCCATGTAGAGCAGGGGGACACCATAACTGATGATGGTGAATGCTATCAGGTAGCGCTTTGTATGTTTGATGAAGACTCTTACAAGGAGTACGTACAAGATCACACCCTCCATTAGCATCCACATAAAGGACACAAGGAAGAAGTAGTGTATGAGGACAGCTATGACCTGGCAGTGGATGGGGACTGGAGTATTTCTAGGACCAACACGAGTCACACCGATCACAAAGATGAGCTGGGCTATCCCAAGACTGATGCAGAGGTTGACATGGATTATGTTACGCATGTTACGCAATGACCTATTTGAAAGGGGAATCCCAGTCAGTGATGTAATCGTGACAAAGTGATATGACTTACTTGAGAGCAAGGATTGCAATGACAGTGATAGTCATGACAACTAGAGATACTGACACACCCACATAACCAAGGATCTGTAGGGAGAGTTTTACTTCAGGAGTGATATTCAGTGGTCTAGGACTCAGGAGGATGGCAAAGTGGGTGAGGTGGTTGCATTCACACACTGTCATAGAGGAATTGGAGAGGGTGTCACTCCTCTTACATCCTCTATCAGACCACTGTCCAGCACTGAGAATCACATCATTCTGTGAACTTTTAAACAGAATGCTAATAATTATGCTGTTTCATTTTCAGTGATAAACTACCTCCTTTCAGATAAAAAATCCCAAAACACGCAAGTTATTTCTGAATCGTCACCCCTCAACATGGCTTCCTGTATTGAGATAATCATGAAATGTAGGAATCTAGCTACATGCACATTGTTAACCTTAGTCGGATCAGAGTGTTCAAAGTACACACGGATTGGAGTATTCAGTGCTACATCATCCGTGGGACATCTTTCACTCCCACACTGCAAAGAGGTGGACACAATACCTGATGCCAGTTCAGTGCTGCATGAAAACAAAAACAGAACCCACCCATGAATTAAAACATTCACATTTTTAAATATTTCCTCTGTATAATGATCATTGGTATGGAGCACTTACCCATTTTTATTCTCTGGTTGGCCTCTTGGAAAGAAATCTGACACATTGTAGTAGAGAAATGCAACTGCTCTTATGCTGCTGGCATTGTTGCTGGCAAACATTTGGACTAACTCCAGTGGGATTTGTAGGGACATCTCAGGAAGAGAAGGATCAGTGAAGTCTGTTGAATTTATGGAGCTAAACAAAATAGATGCTTCTCCTTCAAGCAATAGCTGGTGAGTGCTGAGAACTAAAAAAACAAAATAAAAACAAAACAAAAAACAACAACAAAACTTGGTGGATTGTGGTTACTTACAATACAATATTAACTTACCGATGTTTCCAATGGAAATATTCCCATTATCCCTGTAGACTTCCAGTGGTAATCGATCAAATACACTCAGCAGAGAGCTCCCAAGGATGAATGGTTCCACCTGTAAAAATTCATGAGCATAATAATTATAATAAAATGTGTAGTTAGCTAAGCCTTGCAGATGATTGCTGGGGATTCATAATGACAATGTAGAGTGTATGCTTCTTATCACACATGAAAATGTAAAGGCATAGCATGAAATTTAAATGACTTCTTGGTTATTAAAACAACAACAACAACAACAACAACAACAACAATAACAACAAAAGCTTCATGCTAAATTGTTATCCAACAAAAATTTTGCACTATTGTTACATAATCACGTGGAGCTTAGATGTTTGGTAATGACCAATCGTGACACTGTATGACTGAACGTACACTTTGGCATGAAATGTCATGAGACTGTGTTGATTTAATATTAATCAACTGTTTTAAGAGGATATTAATACAAGATACTGTGCTGAAAGGTTACATATCATCTAACGTAACCATGGTTGTCATCCTGCGTGAATGTATGTAAACAGTCCAGGTAACTTTCAATGTGTACAAAGGAACACTACATGCTTTCTGGCTATTATCTGTGACCTTATTGGGAAGTTGAGCAGGAAATACTGTGGAAGCCGAGAAGGGCACTTTGTCACAAGCCAGCATAGTGGACTGTCTAATTAAATTTACTACAGCACCTTCATGTTTTGTGCTGCTTTGATTTGTTCCTTCATGTCTTATAGGGGACAGGGAATGGGAACTGGCTCATTCTTATTGGAAGAAGAGGTTTTGATCAGAAGGAGGTACATATGTGGCACATGCTTTTTTTTTTCCCCCACTTCATTGTGAGATGAAAATCTTGCCAACACAAGACTGAAGGACTAATGAGACCTTATGAAGTGGAGGCACCACCAAGCACCCAATTCTACTCTGTATATCCCCCAAGCCCCAATTCTATGTTTTCTATACCATTTGATTTCTGACAGTTTGCTGTGTTATGAGGTTACCAACTCCAAGGAAGGCCTGCAAAAGATTATTACAATTATTCAATAATGCATAGCTAACTGACTTGGTATAAAAGTGTTTACCTTGCTGAATAGGTTCCCCGTGTCACTGATAGGACTAAATCTGTTTAGGATTCTTCCCAGCTGATATATTATGATGATGAGAGGTTCTCCCTCACTTACAAGTCTCTGGACTGAGTTAATAGCCTCCAATGGACTCTGCACATAATTTTGACACATGCTCTAATATTTGGTACAAGACACTTAATAGCGTTGAACTCACTTGAGCTTCACTGATAATATTTAATCTCTCATTTATTTTAATCTGCATACAAAGTGAAAGTAAAATTTGATTGCTCATAATGTGCACTATAATAATACCTCATTTTGTATGAATGCCTCCATTTGTAATATCTGTGAATCAAGAAGAGGAATTTCATTGGTGAAAACAGTGGTGTGAACCATTGTGGTGGGAGCCATAGTGGTTGTTGACATGGTGGTGGGAGTCATAGTGGTTGTGGACATGGTGGTGGGAGCCATAGTGGTTGTTGACATAGTGGTGAGGGCCTCAGTGGTTGTTGACATAGTGGTGGGAGTCTCATTGGTTGTTGATGCAGTAGTGGGGGTCTCAGTTGCAACTGTTTGGGAGCTATTGTCGTCTATAGTCACTTGAAAACCTTGGGTTATTGCAATTCGACTGGCAATTTGTTGTCCACCAACATCAGTACCAAATGTAAGATAATTATTCATACATGGTAAAGTGTTAGCACACTCTGTACAGATCACATTTCCTCTTCTGGGTTCCTTCCATAATGAAGAACTGAAATGAAACAAGAAATCACTTGCACTAATATAATATAATAACTATCAACTCACTTCAGTGAACAGGATTGCGCATTGTTACAGCCAAATCCATCATAAAATATGTTGGTAGATGTGTTATAGTTGTATATCAAGGTAACATTTACTCTTGCCAGTGCCCACATGTCTCTGCTTGGTCTATTAAAATCAGCTGTTCCCATCCAGCGGAACTGAACTTCAGTGGTTCGTAGGATGTCCCCACATATATATACAGTGTTTTGTTCTGCACCAGTAGTGGATCTGCGTATGATTACTGAGTCAGACAAGTCATAACCTCTGATCACTGGTGTGAATTGCTGTTCAGCGAGTAGTTGTAGAGGGATCCATTGACCACTTCCACTGGTGTCATTACGCATGGCAAACTCTATGGGTTCCCGATTATCAATTCCTCTACAACCTCCTACTCCATTAATATGATTTATTAGTCCATAATCCACCTCACTATTAAATAATTATTATTGTTAAAGATAAGTGGACAGATGCAACCACAGGCACAAAAAAAAATGACTGTCAAATTATTCACCACCAACAATGCAGTCTGGATAAATAGCAACTTTCTGAATCAATTCATGACTAGCTTGAGAAAGGGGAAAGGGGAGGGGAGAGGCAGAAGGGAAAGAAAAATTGTCCCTATCAATCAGGCTGCTCCATGCATGGTGTATAGTTAGACCTAGCTATTGATTGGACATAATTATAGGGAAAAGAACTTACATTCTAGGTGTGGTTGTGGAGCAATCTTGTAGTAGAGGAGGACCTTTATCAGAGATGAGCTTTGAATTGCTGTCTCCTGGACACTCCTCACTATTCATATTATTTAAAAAGTAGAATGCATTAGAAATCACTCCTCTAGCATCTCTTGCGTTGCCATTACAGAAATCATCTCCTAAAGGAACTCTGAAGCAATCGATCACAGATCTGATAGTTCCATTAACACTAAAGCTAAATGATTCTACATCCCAGCAGTTGCATTCTCCTCCACCATGCTCCAACTGCAAAAATCTGAACTGCACACCCTCCACAGTGCTATCAAAGTCCAAGTAGTGTGATACATCAGATGTTCTATTAACAGGCAATGCATCCAGTGTTATCCAGTCTCCTATAACTGATGTAGTAATTCTGTACTGGAACTGCACTGAAGTGTTGGTCAAGCCCACCTCATTGCCACCAATGCAGGGAAATCTTGGCACCTCATACAAAGTAAAACTGACTCTAACTAAGCAGGTTGCCACATCAAGACACACCACGAAGATTAAAGTAGCAACAATAAATGAATGAAGTACAGAGACCATAGCTAAAATATTATTTGCTATATAGCTTTTAACGGCTACATATAGAATCAGATAGCTGCTTATGTAGCTACTACAGTTAAATTGAATGGGTGCTGAACATAAAAGAAGTTTAATTAATTAATGGAAGACCTGCATGATATGAATAAACAACGCCTAGCGCCTCTGATCTGCTGATGACGGACACGCGCGGGCGGGCAGGCCAGCCGGGCGAATGCGCATGCTCAGTTTACTTGATTGTCAACAGCTAGCTACAGATGTATCTTTGAAAAAACAACAACAACAAAAAAACAAAAAACAAAATAAAGCTAGTTATATTGCTCATAACTAGCTGGTTGACTCCCTATTTTTTTCATAAAAGAGTTAGTGATTGATCATAAGAAACTTCACCAGTACTGTTCACGAGTTGACACATACTTTCATCCTTGTCATGTGCAGTATCCATTCTCCCTGTCCCATTAACAACAATAGTTGTCTTCCTCTCTTCCAATCTGCTTGTTTCTACTACTTTTAAACCATTCTCCATAGGCTTCATGTCATCAGCAATCTTTACTTCAGATAAAGAAAGTCTATCTGCATCATTATCACGGTTGTCCTTTACTGATTCTATCAGTGCTTTTTGCTGCTTCAGCAAAGAGGGGGCATATCGTACACCAGTCTGCAAACATGAACAATATTCCACTAACTATAAATCACTTGATTGTAGCTAGCTAGGATGACAATTGCTATAAATCACTTGATTAGGATGATTTTACTCACAATTGCTGTTGATGATGTGATTTTCTTCTCTCCAAAATGCTTGCCGAGAAATTCTGACTCATTGACCTTGATCTTCCACCACTTGGTGTAAGCTTCTCTGACTTGCTTGGAGAAGACGACGAAGATGAGGAAGATGAAGAGGCCCTGGAAGGCCACCATGATGGTGTAGATGTAAGCCAGGGGTAGCAGTGCCTTCACCTCCACTATCAGTATTCCAACTATCCATGTCAGTCCCATGATGACCACAAGAGACACCGTTCCCTTTAACCAGCCCCTATACAGACAACTCTATTATCACAGGAAACTATTTATCCGCTTTATGTGGCAACTGAACTAATTTATTTAGCATTTCATGTCATATAGTGTTGTCATGTCACCCTGTCTCTGTCTGTGCCTTAGCTAGGCTATGGCCAAAACAGTTTTTGTGTTGAAAGCTGGCTTAGCTGTCTCAGTCTGTCCTATAGTGTTGCCAGTATAAGTTAAAGGATTCTGCCTATTGAATTGCTCTCACATCTTAACTCAGAAACTCACTTGATAGTCTTCAGGTTGGATTTTCCACCAGTCTGCTTTTTCTGATGACGCCACATGATGGTCACTGCCATGATGAAGAAGCCACAGTTGATCAGGATTATCATAACCACTGGGACAATGAAGGCCCAGATGAAGTGTGTTCCAGGATTCAAAAAACAACTGGAACGAAAAATATTGACGATAGCTAGATGAGTAAAGTACCTTCACAATGATACTTACGCTTTAGTGTAGCCATAGTTAGGCTGTGTTGGTAGAACAAAGCCCAAGGCGATGGTGAGAGCCATGTAGAGCAGGGGGACACCATAACTGATGATGGTGAATGCACACATGTACCGCTTCTTGTGTTTCACAAAAACGAGGACCAGAGCCACGTACAAGACCACGCCCTCCATCAACATCCACATGAAGGACACAAGGAAGAAGTAGTGGAGGAGGACAGCTATGACCTGGCAGTGGATGGGGACTGGGTCATTTTTGTCCCCAACACGAGTCACACCAATCACAAAGATGAGCTGAGCTATCCCAAGACTGATGCAGAGGTTGATGTGAATGAAATTCCGCATGCTGTGCAGTGATCTGTAGATAATGAAGTGATGTATTCACAACAGAGAAATCTAGTGAGTACTTTAAAGTACTTTAAAGACAAACCTGAACACTATAAATATAATGACAGTAACAGCCATAGCAACGAGAGATACTGACACACCCACATATCCAATGATCTCCAGTGAGAGTAGGACAGCTGGGGGAGCATTCAGAGGTCGAGCACTCAGGAGGATGGCAAAGTGGGTGAGGTGGTTGCATTCACACACTGTCATGGAGGAATTGGAGAGGTTCTCATTCTTCTTACATCCTCTATCAGACCACTCCCCAGCACTGAGGATGGTGTCATCCTGTGGACTGGTATAAAATACAGTCAGAGTAATGGTATCTCAATTTTGAACTCCATGTAGTACACGAAACCTGTTTGTATTCACCTGGCACCTTGATCATTCACTATAAGTGCTATAACTTTCTCAATTCTTAAGCAAATTAATATTTTAATGCCTCAACAGAAAGCTAATTATCATTATCCACTCTCTCTGGTGTTTGAAATTTGAAATTTTAGTGAATGATCAAGGTGCCAGGTGAATGCAAATATTGCACAATAACATGTGCACTCACTCATTGCCACTCAGGAATTTTAAAAACACACATAGAACCTCGTATTCACTATCATTTGAAATTCGCTCCTAAACAACAAAAATAATAATTTATTGAAATGGTGCATGTACAAACTGATTTTACTCACCTTGACTTCTCTTGAATGTTCTATGCGTATAGTGACAAGTGTGTCCAGGTCTTTAGTGTCACACCTTTGATCACCACATCGTAAGGTGGTGGACACAATACCTGACCCCAACTCAAACCTGTGCAGTAAAAGTACATCAGTGTATACATGTGTGTATGATTGAAGGAAGAATAAGCAAGTGTGTACAGCTATCAGAAGACACCTAGCACATCTTTTTCCCAAAGACTTAACTCACTTAGTGATATTTGTGATATTCATTCCAGGTAAGCGTTCAGGAAAAAGCCCTGTGACGTTGCTGTACACAAAGGATCCCAGTGTCACCTCATCTCCGTTTGAGTCCAGGAACTCATTAATGAGTTGGTTAGGAAATTCGATGGACATTCTAGGTGATTGATATGCTGAGAACTCCGCAGAATCTACAGCCATCACAGAGTCTTCTCTAGCTTCAATTTGTGAAATTGATTTTCTATGAAGTACTGTAATTTGAAATATTATTATTATACAGGTGCATGGGTATGAAACACAAGTAGCTAACTATGGCTTGATTCTCTCTGCCTGCTATTATTGGAATCCTAGGGCTTTAGGTTGACTTATGCCTAGCAACCTACTTATGTCTTCTTTGGACAGCGTCATATTTTGTTGAAACTGGTTGAAAATGAAGCGATCAAGTATGTTGAAAATAGAGCTTCCCTCCACATTGGCTACGTTGTTATTCAGCTGTTAAGGGGAGGGAGGGAGAGGTGGGGGTAGAGAGCTATAGTAACATGATAGATCATATTATTATTATTATTATTCCATGCAGGGCATAATGATTGCTCTATGACTTCCTAGAAGTGTGGACACCTTATCCTTCAGGTACCAGTGAAAGTCAAAGAAGTTCTTTCACCAGAAAATAGTTGTAGATGTGTGGCCTCATTCCATTCTGCATGGAAACGGAAGCTACTATTATAGGCTTGTGCTGCTACTTATACTAGGAAATCCCTTGCAGCATTGCCCACTATGTTATGTTCATCACTATGGGAACCATTGATATTATCTAATTACTGTACATACCAAGTAGAAAATTGGAGAAAAAAAAAAAAAAAGAAGCTGTCATGGTTGTACTTATAACTTATACCATAGATAAAGTATTGGATTCACTCTTCATGATAATCCTGCTTGCAACATCAAGTGAGACCTACATACATAACATATATATACAATACAGGAACTGTTGGCATATTCACTCATCAACCCTACAGGTATATTATATGGTCTCATTACATGTATCCTGATAGTTACTATTAAGCACACACATTTCTGGACAATTTCATGTCTGTGGGTTCAGTCCTGTTCAAGATAGAGCCAAGCAGATAGATGAAGACAACAGGCTCACTTCTTTTTTGGTTCTCTAGGACTCCCTGAAACATTTTTATGGCTTTTCCAGGTTCCTTAAAAGACTAAAAGATGTAATGGAGAGGAAGTAGGTAAGAGTTGACATGCATAATGTTGTGGCTTACTGTCATAAAAATTGGTCTCAAATCTGTATCATTTAGAATCTGTAGTAGAAAAACAGCAACATTATAAAGGATGGATGTTAACAATCTTATGGCTAGGGATTCATTTTGTAGCAGTAATGAATCAGTCCTAATAAATTGAACGTCAGCCTTCCTTTGATGTGCAATGCAAACAATTCCTCCAAGGATCAAGTGATCAGCTTCTAATTAGCCACACTACCTACATATCACCACTGAGAATGTAACAGGAAGTTACAGTATCCATGGAGACGGTTGTATTATCAGAGAATCTGTTCTTCCAGTGTAACCACTCGACTGAGCACACCGAGCAAACTAACTCTCAGGTCATTGAAAGTATTATATATATAGGTTTACACTCCAAAATTCCCCAGGCTTAAGTATCACTCCAAAATTCCCCAGGTCCAGTAATATGCACCCTGCACATGCATAATACACATGCTCCAATGTAATCGCTGGCTGATTTCTACATTGACTGCAATTATTGTAGGCATTTATTTACAATCTAGTTGGTGCTAGGCTTATCTAAGTGGATTGTAGGGTTGGAGCCATCAGTTCTCTAGCCCTAGGAATACTTCACTTGCTTGTTATAGCTACTGATGATTACATTTGACTTTCAGAAAGGGTGCTTGCAACTTGCGGATTCTGGCAAAAATGACTTTTCATTGCTATTAATTAACCTTTTCTCGTGCTCTTTCTTCAGCTTGTTTTACCAAAAGATCAGCAGGTGAGTCACCTGTAATCACATAATATAAACAGTGAAAAGCAGCAACACATCCAACAATAAATGATTAAGCTAAAAATAATAAACTGAAAGAACACACCTGTAGTCATGTCAGTTGTCGTCAAAGGTGATGTTGAAGAAGGTGGTAGTGGAGTTGATGCTGTAGTCATGTCAGTTGTCAAAGGTGATGTTGAAGAAGGTGATGAAGGTGGTAGTGGAGTTGATGTTGTAGTCATGTCAGTTGTTGTCAAAGGTAATGTTGAAGGTGATGAAGGTGGTAGTGGAGTTGATGAAGGTGGAGGTGATGGTAGTGACAAAGGAATTGTTAAGACCGAGCGACTGGTGATGATTTTTCTTTGCATTGGTAGGCTTCGAGTGTTTAGGCCGAATACTAGAGCTCCATCTGCACATTGGGAGGAGATGTTTCCATTCCTCAAGTTGCGTTGTGGCCAGAGGGTATCACTATGTAGTCAATAGAGATTGATCAAAGTAGCAAGATATTATGTTTGCATGCTTCACAACATAACACGTGGCAAAGTATGATCACTTGAACTTACTTTAATTGTTCGTTATCAAATGGATCGTGCAGTAGAGTCACTCTCTCTCCATTACTTGTTATGTAACTGATCGTTAAGTTATCAAGACTCCACACATCCTTGGGGCGTGATCCAGCTGTCAGCTGACTGGTTTGCAGCCACCGAAACTGAACCTTTGAAACCTCTTCTTCCGCAAAATGACATATGTCCACAGTGAAATTAGTATTGGTGTCATTGATCTGTTCTATGTCCTCGACAAGATACCCTCTAATATTCAAGCTTTCTCCTACCTCCCCAAGAGGGATAGTTGCTCGTGATGCATCATTGCTTCCACTCCGATAATAAAAGGAAAGTGGAACCCAAACACTTCCAGTACTTGAACGGAAAGAAAGCTCCACCCCTTCATTAAACCCATTGATCTCATTGCACTCTGAACCGGGAGGAAATTGAAATGAAAGTTCACTGTGAAAAGAAGAAACAATTTCAGTCAATGATAAGTACTTAACTTTAACTTACATTCGAGGTGTTGTGTTGGAACAAGAAGTATCGAATGTCTCTTGCAACCGTGAGTCATTCATCTGGTTGCCAGAGCAACCATTAGGATAGGTGAAGATCATGCTGACCCTGTGTCGGCTAGCACTTCCATTGCATTCAATGGCTGGTTCACTATAGATCACCAGTAAAAAATATGTGATAGTCAAAGAGTATAGACTTGGAAAACAGCTGAAAAATTTTTTGTGACCTACAGTAATAGTCATAAATTATTGGTCTTGGAAGAAGTGGTAAAATAGTGTGTGCAAATGCTATATAACTAGCCAGGGTTGCTTCCATCGCTATTGCCTGTAGCTCCACTGACCTGACTGACGTGTAATTCACCAATATGTTGCTGACCCTCCAGCAATTGCAGCATCCACCTCCATGCTCCCACTGGACAAATCGAAACTCCACACACCCTCTGAATGGTAGGGTGTGGTTCATTTCTTCTCCACCAGGAGTGCTAGAGATGTTCATTTTCATTCGCGTTTTCCACTCTGCATCACTGTCATTTCTGTATTCTAACTGCACTGCAGTACTGCAAAGACCATCACTGCCTCCAAGGCAGGAAAAATTATCAGGGCATGATACATGATCAGGATACTTATATTCATCCAATGTGAATGAAATGTCGATTAAGTTACTATCTATTTCACGTCTAGTTCGTCCGCTTCTTGCCAACAGTCCTTCCATCAGCATCCTTGAGGGGACCGCAACGCTCTCCTCGACCACTACAGCCAATAATATCAACAATAACGCAGACATTTTCTAGCTAGTTAGAACTGTGGCTGAAGCTAAAAGGCTACTATTTATACACCGATTTTCACTTCACTTTGAACGTGCCCCGGGGAGCGTATGGTTTGTTTTTTCGGGCAGTTTCAATAAACATTAAACGGCGCGTACAAAGCATAACCTTCCAAATAGCTCACGGGAAACTTATGCTTTGTGGGTTCCATTGATGCCCATTGAAACAGCCTTGAAAAAACAAACCATACGCTTCCCGGAGCACGTTCAAAGTGAAGTGAAAATGGGTGTAGCAGAGCATTGCATAGCGGATGTTAAAAATTGGCGCATGCGCACAAGAATGAACACTCGAACTCGTGGGCTGTACATGTCGATGAACAGAAGTCATAAAAATAACACAACATGGAAAAATAACACTTCAATTTTTTTTTTCTGTCACAGAGTCACCATCTCTCTCAAAGGATGCTGCAGCCACAGCAGATTTGCTGGGGGTAGTCGGGGGCGTGGACATGGTTCTCATGACCATACACCCAATAACTGAAGGTCTTGCCCTTGTAGTCGCAGCGGGCCTCAAATACGGGGACAATTCGGATCCAATGGCGCTGTGAGAGGATCTTCTCCATGGGGAAACTGGCAGCGTGGGACTCCACAAGTTGATGGGAGGCATTATTCACTGCATTGTCAGGAAATCCAGATACAGGAGTAACCTAGGTGATGAGGAGTATGAATGTCACACTGACTCTGTATACAACACCTTCTTAGTAGTAACCATGGATGCAGGATTTCCATTCCTTGGTATGTCCACTAATTAGTAATTGTACACACTCAGAAGATGCTTATCTACTCAGTCGTTAAAAAAGCATTTGATCTGGACTTTTAAAATAGCATGGGGCAAGTGTACAAGCCAAGCTGATGGGCCTGAACATTAATTAGATAATTAATCAGGTAAGGGAATTTGCTATGAATAGGTCAATCAATTTTCATACCGAATACTTTTTCTGGATGATGTGTACAAATTCCAGCTAGTTTTTACACAAACGAGAAGCAGTTGCTGCAATATCTGGAGGGAAAATAATGGGACCAAGGTGTGTGGTGGTCTGATGGCCTCGTTGGTGGTCTCAACAGACCAGGATCCAGTGGTCAGGTGATCTAGTGGCCTCATGGAACAGGGCCCTTGTGGACCAGGGTATGGCGTGTCTAGTGGCTTCATGGACTCAGTGGTTCAGTACCCAGGGTTGAAGTCCACCAGCTCTCCTACACTCACCCTGGGCTGGGTGTCCTGAAAAGCCATTTTCCCCTGAGCCCCTCGGATGAGGTGATCGGGCAGTGCAGTCCGCTCCACAATGTGGTCGGCTTTGTTGTTCTTCCAAGTCACCGTCAACTTGATGTAGCATTTAACTTGACCTTTAGCATCACACACATTGCACTTGGTCTGTCCACACCCATGACAGGTCCAGCACCTGGGAAACAAGGGCAGGGGGAAGAAAAATCACCATGAAGGGTTTTTGTTTTTTATCACAAGCGGTTATAATGAACTAGCTGCACTAGCAATGTGAAACCATATCAAAGTGGTTTTGAAAAGCAAGCAATTCATTTTAGCAAAACTATTTACATGCAAAAAACCATTGCTATGGCTAGATCATGTAGCATACCTCTTTCTGCCAGAGCCATTGCAACTCATGCAAGGAACACTCTCCATGTCCACATGTGTGCCTCCATGGTGATGGTGGTGATGGTGACCATGGTGATGGTGGTGGTGATGGTTGTCATGGTGAATGTAAGGCTGGAGCCGACGCCCAGTTCCATCACAAGTTCCACAGATGATCTGGTTAGAAGATATTTACGACATGAGATTTACAAGAAGTTACAAATGTTACTACTGAAAAAGTTCAAAGTACAAACTTTACTATAAAAAGATTTTTATACAGTGGAACCTCGGACCCAGCCTTTTATCTTTGGCAGAGAGATTGTCCTTGATTGAGAGGTTGTCCTCTTTTGGAGATTGTGTTTATACAAAGGTTGTCCTTTGGAAGTTCCACTTTTATCATGACAAACCTGGCCACGCCCAAGACATCTCTTGCAGCGGTTCATGCCAACGCCCATGCAGCCATGACAAACTTTAACGGAGGCAGTGTGGGGAACCTCAAACACCTTCACATGGTCCTCAAACATTGCTGAGGGTTGAGCAGGAATAGCCCATGGACCAGGAGCCTGGCCATTCTGGGGGCCATCTATGGGCTGACCTGGAGTGAGGGAAAGATTTAGTAAAGGTGGGTGAGGCTGATCAGTGGGAAGGCTTTATTAGGAATAGTGGGTGGAGCTAATAAATGGGAGGTGGGGCTAAATAATGGGAGGGGGTTGTGGGTGGACTAACCAGTGGGAAGGCTTCATTAGGAATAGTGGGTGGGGCTAATCAGTAGAGGGGCTTAAAATACATACAAATAGTAGGGTTAATCGGTGGGAGGGATTAGATCAGCAGGTGAGGTCTATGGGAGAGCTTGTTGGAACAATCAGGAGCTTACCACGGAATGGCTCATAGGCCCAAGTGGTCTTCCTGCCTTCAGTGAAAGTCTCCAGTTGATACTGTAGATAGTGACAATAATTGTTTAACCTATTAACGTTAGCTTTCCTACTCCTAAAGTAAACTAAGTGATAAGGTTGTCTTGGTGATAAGGTTGTCTTGGTGATAGTTTAGTTCCACGTACATGGAAAGCACTGGATGGAACGATGTTGGTGAACACAAGGTTCTGAGCAGCTCCCTTTCCATAGCAAAAGTGGTTATCGACTTCTCGCATTAAGGCATCTCGAGCAACTTCCTCAGTAATGGTGGGAATTCTGCAGGGGGCGGGGCAGGAGGGAGGGAACCATTAGAATGCAGTATAATTATATAGATTCTAAATTTTCAGCTGGAATTTTTTTTTTTTTTTTGTGGTTTACAATACAATGAGATCATGAATTTCTTACTCGGCTTGGACAGAAGAGGACTCGTCAGTTCTAGGGGCTACTGCCTCATATGCTGGAGGTGGAACGAACGCATCTGTGGAAAGGAGAATCATGGACAACTACTAATATTCAACGTCTTTGCTAGCGATATTCATCAGTTAATTAAACAACCCCAAGTATTTCTAAAGGTCAACTATTTCACTGCCTCAACCTATAGCCAATGGGCGAAGGGATAAAGATAATGGTGGAATAGTATTGAGTCTATATATAGAATGCAAGAATGGTCTCTCTATACTATGACATAGTCTGGTAGGATAATGATGCAACTTCAGATAACTGTCTAGGTGCAGGTCTGGGGGAGATTTGCATTCTCATTATTGATAATCAGGTAGGTCAGGAAGTGCTGAAAAAACATTGAACCGAACCTGCTTCAAAGTTGACATTCTCATAGCCTTCAACACGGTCCATATCAGAAACGGGTGGGGCTGAGGCAGGGACGTCATCGACTGTTTTAGCATTGTTCTCGTGCACATCCTCTGAAGGGACTTCCCCTTTGTAAGCTGGCAGCTGACCTCCTGCATTTATGAGTGGGTGTGGCATAATATAAGTTGTGGTAGTTAGAAGCCATAATTTATTTAAACATGCCTTGCTGAGGTGGCTGCTGTTGTTGTGGAGGTTGCTGGAAATTAGCTGGTGCAGGCTGATAGGTGCCCTGGGGTTGCTGCTGGTAGCCTCCCTGTTGCTGGTAGCCTCCCTGGGGTTGCTGTTGCTGGTAGCCTCCCTGAGGGGGCTGTTGCTGGTAGCCTCCCTGAGGGGGCTGTTGCTGGTAGCCTCCCTGAGGGGGCTGTTGCTGGTACCCTCCCTGGGGCTGCTGCTGGTAGCCACCTGGGGGCGGATAACCTCCCTGTTGCTGCTGCTGATAGCCAGGCTGAGGGGGAGGTGCTGCCATCTGATATTAAAGCAGCAAAACCTATAATTGAATAGATTGCACCTAGCTACTGTATTAAATACCTTGCATGCAAATAGATTGACTCGACCTTAGACCGCAATCAACTAGGAAAAAAATATTGGGCGCGGATCATGGATTGGCGCGCCACGCCCTTTTACATGTCATGACGTCACTAGCCATAATTAATACACTACACAAAAAGATGTTCAGTTGCTCTAAGAAACGATGCTTCAAAAATCTCTACTGAGAACTTTGAGCGAACTGCTTCCCTGGCTGAGCTGGTGAGCCTTCTTCGCTGCTCTTCCTTCATGAAAAACACCTCCCTCAGACACGCAACATACTGGTTCTCCGCCACAGCCAGGTACCCGGTCTTCACTCCCTTCCAGTCCACAACAATATCCATTAGTGGACCACCAGAGTTGTGTCCCACCATGACACATCCAGCTGCCATACATTCCACCAAACAAATCCCAAAATGTTCGTCCTTCATTGTATGTAGAGCAGCAGTGGCTTGGGATAACTCATCCTTCAGCCTATCAAAAGGCACATTGATCTCAAAGCGGATATTTTTACCAATACCCATATTGCTTGCAATGCGTCTGAGTTCCTTCACCCGGTCCCTGTCCTCTTGGTTACGGCAACTCCCTATCATCACCAACTCCACCATCTTTCTCTGTTTATTATCAAGTCTGTCTAGGAAATATTTCATCACTTGGAGCTGCAACTCGTGATCCTTTTCTGGCCGGAACTGACCGACAGAAACGACACTAAACTTCCTGGTGTCCCTCTCAATGGGAAGTTGTTGAAAAGAGCTGGTGTCACAAGGAGGATAAACAATGTACAATCGACTTGGCGACCAAATTTGTGAGATGTGCCCGTGTGTCCATGTGGAATTCACCATCACCACGTCATTTCGTCTCCCGGCAAAGCCATAGATCTTGGCAAAAACTCGGTAGTAGAAAACCTTGAGGTTTGTCAAGATCCTGCTCTGGCTGATTCTGCTGGAGTTATTGAAAGACTGTTCATTTCCTTTCACCTTGTCCAGCATGTTTTGACTGACTGTAGGATAATGAACATAACTGACAGTCTTGCAACCTCCAAACCAGCGAAATAGGGGGATAGTGAAAGCATAACCAGTGGTGTCCATGAAGACATCCGGAGCGAACTTAAACAAGGCTTCCAATCCAAGAATGATGGAACCCAAATTCTGACCCAGAATGGTGAAATGAGGCCAGCTGCTTGCTTCCACCCACTTTCGTCGGTGGAGATACACAAATTCCACTCTCTCACACAGAGAAATGCCAAACTGCTCATACACTTTATTCAGAATATCTTCTGCTATCACATCTTTCTCAAAGCCAGTGTAAATAATACAGCGAATGAAGGAGTATCGTTTCTGCAGGGCATTGATACTCTGCCATAGCACCCTTTCACCACCCCCTCCAGCGTTGCAGTAAGGGTGGAAAAACCCAACCACTACTTGCTTGATTCGCTGTTTATTGAGTCCCCACTTCTTCAGCTGGGAGCGAGACTTCAACGAGATGCAGAGCCTGAGCAGGAGGAAGAGTATGGTAAAGAGCACCAGCGATGCTAGCAGGCCATAGAGCAGCATCCACAAGAATCCAAGAGGCTCCTCATTATCTTGAAAAGAGTCCACACTGCTATCTCTGCCCTCCACATGATCAACGTGAACGTGTGGCTCTTCCTTCGCCGCCATTTTTTTCTGATTACCAACAAAAAAAAAATAAAAAATTTTTTTGCGGGATCTCAATTTTCACAGTATTATCACATGATTTCAACTCTTATGTTGAGCTCAGCAAATTGGCAATCCATCAATATACTAGTCTAAAGTTAGTTAGAAAACGAGTGCAAATTCCCTAAGAGAAGTGGGATGGATGAGACTGACCACCAACCTTTATTTGGAGAAACTAGAAGAAGGGTGAGTGAGTGAATCAAGCATGAGAGCTGGTTATTGTGTATGGTCTTTGCTAGTTAACATGGGGGATGTCAGGGTACAGCTTGAGAGGAATTCATGAGCTAATGCAGAATACTACTCTTTTTGTATCTATTAGCTAGCTCACTGTTACCTTCAAGCTAGTATGAAAGTACTCTGTATAAATCATTGAGTTGGCATCTGGATCCTTGCCAGTGCAGTGGCTGGTAGCAATCTAGTTACTTTCCCACTTGTGATGGTGGCTGTGGGATTATTTTCGGCATCTAATTATCATTAAGCTGTTAATGGGGGACACCTGAGTGCCTGGAAACAAAACATGCACTGGCTTATCGCTCCATTGGAGCAATAGGAGTCTTGCTGGCATCTCTAACACAAAACACAATATTGAAAGTACAGAGAGCACACATAGCTATTACTAATGTTTTGTTTATTTTGGTCCCCCATGCTGAATGGGCAATTGAAAATGAAACAAAAACATTTCCTTATTCAGGATAAGATCATCAACATAGTCATTGCTGCAATTACTGCCATCGTTGTTTTGGTGAGTTATTTTTTATTATTGATAAAGTCATCAGTTAAAGATGGATCCCAATTATACTCAGATCACGGTCATCGTGGCAATCTTATCGAGCGTTTTGAACCATCACAAATGTTACAGAGTTTATGGTAAGGAGGTAAACTTTTGTGTCTACTTTGGGGACATTGTACTCTGTGCTATCATCTTTCTCCTTCTGATACCTCAAGTTTTAGTGGTAAGTTCTACGCAAGACACAGGCGGTTTTAGGGAATCTTGAAACACTGGTCATCAAGCGACAACTGTTAACTACACATGCATATTGCACATGCACAATCACATGCCCAGTGTACACATGGTTGTCGCTTGACGGTTGGCTCAAAATTCTCTAAAACTGCTATGCTCACTAAACCATAGATCTAAAGATTCAGTTGGCAGCCATGCATTTTAGACACACATTGCTTCATTGATTTTGTTCAGGCTTACTGGTACAGAAGAGGAGAATTGGAACCCAAGTTTCGGACTTTGATCTACTACAATGCAGTAGTAACAGTATTGCTGTGTATCTGTGCTAACTTGTACTTCTTGGAAGTGGGCATTGCTAGTCCTGCACAACCCCAACCCACTACCACCTGTGCACCCGCCGCCACCACTCATGCCAGTTGAAGATTGCCCATTGATCCTTGTTCCTCCTCACTCCTTCTATTCATTTTTGTTTCATTGGACATTATACATGTTTTTACTTTGCACCCAGCAATTTCCAAATGCAATAGTGTTTGTTTTATTCATAAACTACCCATTTCAAGGGAGTGTGATGTAAATAATGTATTGCTATTCAGTGTATGAATGCTAACTGCAACACAGGTTGTGTTTTAATCATACCACTTCAGTTAAGCGCAAGTGCTAGTTGAGGATTTTGAAAAAGTACTCTGATTCTAAAGTCCCGTCTTCAGGTAGATCGGTGCAGTGAAGAGCATTCTTCACTTTATCTTCGCCAAACTTTGCCCTCAATGTATTGGGCCGCAAGTGTCTTGCAATTTCGGGGTCACTTGGTCCAACAAATTCCCGAAACTTTGAGTGTGCGTCCTTCCCTGTTATCTCCATGGCAATGCAAGGTCCTGACATGATCTCATCCACCATGCCACCGTATTCCCTAACCACTCCCTTATACACCTCATAAAATTCTTCTGAATTTGCTTTATTCATACTTCTAAGCTGAAGCGCCGATATCTCTAAACCAAGTCCAGAATTGATGATTTCCATGATGATTTTGCCAGTTAGTCCTGCCGCAACAGCATGAGGTTTGATGATACCCAATGTACAGTCAGATTCACCCAATGTGGCAGTGACCATACCTTTCGGTTTCTTTTTTGCTGCTCCAAAGAAGAAATCGATTTCACGCTGAGCAGCTTCTGGAGAATCAGAGCCATGACAGGCATTTCTAGTGACATTACTTCCAAATTGGGCCCTGATGGAGTCTGGGGAGTCATTACGGGCATCAACAGGGTCAGTTGGGCCTAGAATCGTTCGCCAATTCTTGATAGCATCTGGACCAGTAATCTCAAAAGCAAGAACAGGAGCTTCTGTCATGAGATCAAGAAGTCGTTCAAAGAATTCCTTACCCTTATGCTCACTATAAAACTCAGCAGCCTCTTCTCTGGATAACAAAAGCATTCTAGCATTGCAAATGGTGAAACCTTCACTGGCAACTCGATCCAAGATCTCACCCATTTTATTCATGCAGTCCGGCTTGATCATGACTAGAGTTTTCTCCTTCATCTTACCCAGTTTGTCCTTAGTGTACTTGTCGCCAAAATCTACAATGTTAAGCTGGCGTGAGTGCACGTTGACGGCGGATCCAATAAACAGATCCTTCAGATTCAGGTTATCATTTCTAGATCTCTTCAGGAAAATACGTTTGCTTTTAAGGTCGTACATTTCCACTGCGTTATCGGAAGGATAAAAGAGAAGCTGGTATTTTCTGATAAAAGAAGCATGAGGATCGTACCACTCCGCCACAAAGGCATACCTATCGTCTTTGCTAGCCATCTTTGCGCCAAATGGACTGCGTTACCTAGTAACACTCCTGGTCATGTGACAAGCGCATGATGATATAGTGACGATACTGTACCTAATATTATTACCTATTGGAAAATTGATGAAAAATTAGTTTTTGAAAACTTGGTCTAATATTTTATGGTCAGTTACTTCATGGGGTATGGTGATGTTCAGTTTAGGCTGTCTCGCCATAGCTTCACACAGTGTCTCCTTGGCTAGAGGATGTCCGGACCAACTACGACGAGAAATCTGCAAAACATTATAATAATGACATTAACTATCACTGACTAACCACTGATGATTGCTTACCCCATTCAGAACATCCCACGAAAGCATTGCCTTAACTCGTTCAGCTGCATCCTTGGGTACAAAACACAAAAACTTTTTATACATACCATTCTACTCACTATAGTTTACCTCTGATCCATCAAGAACCAAACCAAAACCTCCATTAATCACTTCTCCCCTATAATCAAACAAGCATTGAATCGACGAAATCTTTCTACTGTGATGATCCCTTACCAACCAACACCCCCACCATTGTGTATAGCAACCCAAGTGGCTCCTCGAAAAGAATCACCAATGACATTATGAATGGCCATGTCTGCAAAAAAAAAAAAATAATAATAATAATAATAATAATAATTAAAAATAAACTATACCAGCACAGAATTTAGATCCATCCTCTATATTTGACGTTTCTCTGAACGGACTAAAAAATGAAGTGTTTGTTACATACACTGGGAGGAAAGGGAGGGAGGATTTTCTGTATACCTGTCTGTCCCACTAACATCATGGTGATCCCGACTGAGCACCACTGGAGCCTATATACAATTATGATATCTCAAATTATTAGCCAGCTAGAATACTTATTTAACCTTAAGTCTGCCCTCAGTGACTGCTCTATTGAAGGCCAGGGCCACTGCTATTCGTCCTTCTTCGTTGCTGTAAAGGATGCGAGCTTGTGAACCCACGACCTTCACACAAAGCAATCATGTAGCTAAGGTGACATTATTGTACCAAAAATGAGGTTATAACACACCAGTTGATGTTTAGATGCCTCTCTGATCCACAAACAATTGTCTTCGAACTGCTGCTTCACTCGTTCAGGCACTATTTAAAAGGACAAAGTACAAATAGCCTCTTTTTGATTGAATCCACTGTCTCTCCAGTGTGAGGTTCTCTCCAAACCTCTTCCATACCTCCTTGCTTTATAATTCCTTCCAAAACTTCCAGTGCCAAACTATCAGTGACTGCTAAGTCGCTAGGACAACCAGATGTACATACCCATCGAAAGGGACCAAAGCCTAATGAGAAGATGTCCCTGTGAAAATGGTCATTTATTATTTCAAATTACAACTAATTACTAGGGCTTACCCCATAATGTCTTGCACATAGGAAGGGTAGGCGAATACACCAGGTGAAGCAAGAGGTTTGCACACATCAGCCCCTATAATTATCAATTTTCAGGAATGTTATGTGATTATCATGTGATCTCAAATCTCACCAGCTCTACTGGCTTCTAGTAGAAATGCATTTCCGTAATCCCAGAAGTACATGCCAGCATCTGCCAACTTGTTGATAGCTGCAACTTGCCGTCTCAAACTACAAGGATGGCAAGACTCACCACAACTCCTGCTGGCCCTGCCCACAAGCTGGCTAAGTCCTCAACCCATTTTGACCGAAAACTACCCACCATCCAGCTGGCTTTACGTGAGGTTTCCAGGTTACCTTGTTTTAACGAGTTCCTTGAATCTCATGGGATCAGTTCTAAGGACTTCCCGTGCTTCCTCAAAGTTGAGCTGGACGGGATAATAGCCACCTCCATACGGGTCATGAAGACTGGTCTGGTCCGAGCCAAGATCCACCAATCTCTCTCCAGTCCTCTCATGCTCCATGGCTAGTCTTTCCCTACACAGAAAATACATTAGAATTACTCTAGCAACTTGACTACTATAAAATACAATCACTCACTTACCATAAGTCCACTACGTTTCCCAAGTAGCCAAGACTAACTGCCTTACAATCCCTCTTGGCCCTCCTACCCAAGGGAAAAACATATCAGCACATTGCATGATAACAATACTTTTCAATTAGCAGCCTCTATCTTGGTTGAGTACACACCTGATTCTATCCAGACATGCATCAACACTTTCTGTCCACTCCATCAACCAACCTTGCTCGAAACGTTTCATCAGAGCTGCTTTGTTAACCTGCAGGTATACATTTAGTAATACCTTCATTACTCTCTCTCTCTCTCTCTCCACACACCCTCCTCACCCCACCTCAGCAATGACTCCTACACATCCAGCAATGACAGCTGCTTTGGCTTGAGCACCACTCATTCCCCCCAAGCCTGAAGTCACAAACACCTTTCCTGTGAGATCCCCTGTCCCCAAGTACCTCCTCCCTGCATTCATCACCGTCAGCTGAAATGAAAAGCAGTGATTGGTCAAAGGTTTGGAAAATATCACTTATCTTGTACTGTATACTTACCGTAGTGCCATGGACAATGCCCTGAGGCCCAATGTAGCAATAACTGCCTGCCGTCATCTGTCCATACATAGTCACTCCCATGGCAAACTGCTTCTCATACTCTTCTTTAGAAGAGTAATTTGGCACCACCTTTATTTAATGGGGAGATAGACTAAATTACTGATTCATCAGTATACTGACCAGATTACTGACAGTATACTGGCCAGATTACTGAATAAGATTACTACTAACCATGCCGTTGGATATCACACAGCGTGGAGCCTGTGGGGATGAGGGGAAGAGTCCCATTGGGTGTCCAGAGTAGAGAACAAGTGTTTGATCTTCCTCCATTGTGGAGAGAAAGTGCATCACCAGCCAGAATTGTGCCCAGTTAGAGAGCACCTGTCCATTTCCTCCGTAAGTGACCAACTCCTCAGGAAACTGCAGAACAGTAGTAATGTTAATACAGCATGCCAATGCCTCAGAGTTACTTTATCCTGAAACGCCTATTTTATTTGACTTGCCTGGGCCACATGAGGATCCAAGTTGTTCATGAGCATGTGCATAATGGCAGCTGCCTGTCCACACTGAACAGGATACTCATGAAAGGGATAGGCCTTCATCTCAATGGCGGGTTTAAACCGATACATGTAAATATGTCCATATTCCTGCAACTCCTTGGCAAATTCTGGTGCCAGAACTGAGTGGATGCGAGCAGGAAAGTAGCGCAGAGCATTTCGAAGGGCAAGCTGAGGTCATTAAAATTGAATAGTGTTGTTTTTGTATTAAACTAGTAATAACTAGATCCTTGCCTTTCTCTCATCTGGGCTCAACTGAGGGGTCCTGACTGGTGCATGAGGAAGGTTCGGGTCTCGTAAACGAGGAGGCGGTAGGGGATCTATAGGGAGCCCTGCACAAACACTCACTAAAGCCGCCATTATTATCTCTTTGAAGTTTGATCACTGGCGCGGCATTCCGGCGGTAGAATAGTATTCTCTCGTATATTACACACACGCCTGTGTCACACCTTTGATTATTCTCGTATATTAGACACACGCCCGCGTCACACCTCTGACACACCTCCAAATTAAGTGGCGGAGGATATTTACATTCACAATGTACAGGTTATACCAGTTACATTACCTGTTTTTCTGGAACATTCTTCTAGCATAAAAATTAAATTTCCGCAGGCAGGCCCTAAAGCTAACCCCTTTTGAAGACTGAAACTTTCAAGTGTCATGAAGATGAGGTTTTTCGTGAAGAATCGCGTTAATGGCGAAACTTACGTAATCCCTTGTGACGACTCCGCTGCGCCAGTGGAGGTGCTAAAGCTGAAGATAATCTCACGACTTGGGAAGACTGGAAAGGAAAGTGAACATGGGGCTTCACATCTGGTCTTGGCTGGGAGTGAGGCTATTCTAAATGATAAAGATGCAATCAGTGATGTGTTACAAGATGGAGACTTCATATCCTTGATATGTGAGTCACTAACACCTTTGCACTGGAGTATTGTTAATGTTATTTTTCCTTCAGGTAAAGATGTGGATAGATCTGATTCACATGCCAGTGAAGATATTTCCACTCTTCCTCGATATGAATCGTATCCAATGGCAAATTTAGAAAAAGCTCTGTTACAATAGAAATTAATACTTTCAAATTACCTTAACTCTTTCACCTTTTGAATCAGGTCTGTTTATCAGGCTTTAGGCAAGGACATCAAGACTGCTCAGGTATCCAAGGGCTGCTTTGATATGTTAGCGACTCACACAGACAATATTCAGTTTAATAGTGCATGATTTTAGCACTAGGCAAATCAACTATGCTCTATTAATTATCATCACTATTCTATTCGCACCCACAGTGGATCGAACTGGATGGGAAATCCCTGACAATTGAGGACTTAATGAAGATTGGCAGAGGAGAATATCGTGTCAAGGTACAGATGGGACTCTAATGGAGTCAAATAGAAGGTGTCTTTCTTTTAGAGAGTGAGTCAGTGAGAGGACTCAGGGAAGAAGAAGTCCTTAGGTCCCTCTGATGACCTTCAGCAGTCCTGGTTATACCATTCTTCATGATAATCATATGTTGATGATGTTGTTTGTCTCTTGTAGCTCACTAAAGATGCCATTGATGTAGTTGCCAAGTCACGTGCAGTTGTGGATGAATTTGTGAAGGAACACAAAGGTAGGGTATACTTTCTAATCTCTCCTGTCTCTTTAGCCACTCCCCCTCCCTGTCCTTCCCTCCCTCCCCCTCTCTCCCATCTCTTCCTCCTCCTCTCTCTGTAGTCGTATATGGAATCACCACTGGATTCGGGAAATTTGCTCAAGTTACTGTACCTGAAGACAGGCTAATGTAAGAGCTTCACCTTTATCGTTCCTTGGTCATTTTTTACCGATCATCCCTCCTTTTCTTCTCAGAGATCTACAAGAATGCCTGATACGATCCCATGCAGCAGGCGTTGGTCCTCCTCTCCCACCTAATCAAGTCCGTCGTCTCCTGACCCTGCGAATCAACGTCCTCTCTAAGGGATTCAGCGGAGTACGTTTGGAGACCATCCAAAGTCTCATAGCTGCTCTCAATGGTAGGCACTAGTCGTGTTAAAGTGCATGTAAGTATTGGTGACAATGGTAGGCACTGATCATGTCAGGCTACATGTAACAGGGGACAGTCTATTGATGGCTGCTATTTTGGTTGAGGGTAAATTATGACCACAACTGTCTCAGTGGGAACAAAACTTGCTTCCACAACTTCCTGCAGCTATATAAATTCTCTCTCTCTCTCTCTCTCTCTCTCTCTCAACAGCCTCATGTTTGCCATACATTCCCCTTAAGGGGACAGTGGGGGCCAGTGGAGATTTGGCCCCCCTGAGCCACCTGGCCTTGGGAATGATGGGGGAGGGGCGTATGTGGAGTCCCACCACTGGATGGGGACAGGCCAAGGACGTCCTTGATGCTCATGGATTAAATGGTATCTCTCTCTCCCCAAAGGAGGTAAGTAAAATGTGAAGCATCAAGAAACGATTGACTAGCAAAATGTCTCTGAATTTTCCTCTCAGGGTCTAGCACTGATAAATGGTACACAGTTCATCTGTGCTATTGGTGCCGAGGCCATCCATCGTGCAGACATGATTGCCAAGCAAGCAGATATCATTGCTGCCTTCTCCATCGAAGTTCTACAGGGCACCCCTCGGGCATTTGATTATGATATCCATGCCAACAGGCCTCATCCTGGACAGCAGTTGGTGGCCTCCAGGCTCAGAGCTTTGTTGGACTCCAATGTCCATCCATCTGAAATAAGAAGTAAGACAAAGAAAGAGACCAGACAAGTTGATCAACAATCTTCCTCTATTCTGCAGCCAATCATAAGAATTGTGGGCGTGTCCAGGACCCATACACCATGCGTTGTGTCCCCCAGGTCAGCCCTAGCCCACCCCTAGCCCTAGCTCCAGTAAGCCCAAGACCCATAAACCATTATGTTGGGTCCCACAGGTCCATGGGATAGTCAATGACACCATCAACTTTGTGCAAGGAATAATCACCACTGAAATGAACAGTGCTCTGGACAATCCAGTAAGTTGAGATAGGAGATACGGTCACATGACTTGCTGGCACTATTCATCAGATGGTGCTGGCCAAACGTAAAGAGACTATTTCAGGTGGAAACTTCCATGGAGAGTACCCAGCCAAGGTGAGTGCACTGTCTGGAAAGAGTCTGATTCAAAAAAGAGTCTGATCTGCATAGGCACTGGATTACTTGGCCATAGGGGTGCACGAACTTGCCAATATCAGCGAGAGACGGCAGGAGAGGTTGATCAACCCAGCCTACAGTAGCCTCCCAGCCTTCTTGGTGAATGAAGGAGGAATCAATTCAGGATTCATGATTGCCCACTGCACCTCTGCTGCCCTAGGTGAGTGAGTGGATCTGATGTAACCTTGTACTTTATGGCCTTGGATACAGGGCTACATCAGATGATGTATCTGAATTTCTTTTTGGAATCATGAAATGACTGTCAATGTTTTCAATATAGTATCTGAGAATAAGGTTCTCACTCATCCTTCTTCTGTTGATTCTATCTCTACCTCTGCTGGGACTGAGGACCATGTATCAATGGGAGGTTTTGCCGCTCGAAAGGCACTGGAAGTCGTCAAGCATGTTGAACAGGTTCTGGCCATTGAGTTGTTGGCTGCCTGCCAGGCACTGGAGTTCCACAGACCCATGAAGACCACAGTACCTCTAGAGGGGGTGTACCAGCTGGTCAGATCTGTGGCAAAGTAGGCTGGCTAATTCATGCCAGATATTAAGATGTCATTCTCTTTGTTCTCCTCAGACCGTGGGATAAAGACAGGTATTTTGCTCCAGACATCGAAGCTGCTACCAAACTCCTCACAGAAGGAAAGGTACCTTAAGTTGTTGACTAACCCCTTGACCAATGCTTCCTCCTTTACTGTGTGTGTTACAAGGTATGGAAAGTGGTAGAGCCATATATCAAGGGGTACAATGCAGAATTCATCGAGGCCCCTTCCTATCCATCTTCACCTCAGACAACGGAATCGATATCGATCATGCCAAAAGAATGATATTAAAAAAGTCACAATCTGAACTCTACAAATATTCATTAATCTGCTGCTACACACCCAATATTATACCAACCCCCAATTGCAATTTGAACATTCAACTGATTTTATCCCCAATTAATCTTTGTCACACTTACCATCTTTAACTGACAACAATGCAATGATTTCTTAAGTATAAAGGTGATCATCACCATAATAATTATTAGTGTTACTTGGTGGGTGTGGACCCAGAGGTAGCCGCTGCTTTCCACTTGCGTAGCTCAGTGAAGATGTAGGAGTAGTGGATCATGCTGTCTGATGCGTTATAAGGACGGTTACTGTTGGTGGAGAACTGAGGGGGTGAAATAACATTAGGATAATCCAGTAAACCCTTGATGAATCCTGTCAACTTCTCCCAGGACTGTGCGACAGAATCATTCCCTTGGTCTTCTGTTTCCACAACGACAACGATCACCTTATTTGTAGAATCCATCACAATTGGACCAAACTTAACTGCGTAGGACCTGACTTCATAAATATAACCTTTGACCCAAATCTTTGAGCCCTTTCTGGCACTTGGAGCATAGAAGGGACGGAGGTTCATAAAGATGGTGTCGAGGGAGTTGTCAGCAACAATACAGTTCATGGAGTCCAAGACAGCAAATGTTGTACGGGGGTACTCCGAACTGTGCAGCATATGGACCAATTTCTGTGGTCCTCCTGCAGCTGTGAAGAGAGAGGAAGAATAGGAAAAAGGTTTATTAGTGAAACCAATAAGAGTTGATAATTCAACAGAATAGTTAGATGGATTCTTAAGACAACATATAACCCTCTTGCTCCATCCTTACTGAATGTTTGGGTGGATTGCAAAGTCTCGCACTCCACTGACCAAGAGCCCATGTTCTTGCCTCCTAAAAGCTCCACTTTCTTTTGGAGTAGCTCCACAGCTTGAGTGGGGTTGTATCCTTCGAGGGGAGGCCATAAGAGGATGCTATGAACACAGTAAAAACTGTGAAACTGAACAATTACACTGAAGCAAGAACTCACCTACTTACCCCCATTTAGTACGTTAACGAGGTTTTAATCTAGGCGACCCTTACCAAGATAACTATCTACGAAAACCCTTTAATACTGATCACAGAGATGTTCTTTGATGCATTGCCCCTCCTAATATGCTTTGTATATCTTCTGTTATGTCCGTATACAAAATAGAGGAGAGCTTCAACCTGCAGGCTAAACATGATCTTCTTTTCAACTATTGTTAGTCTCGCGCGCGCGTCTGGCCCGCGCG
The DNA here is from genome assembly GCA_963924555.1 of Crambe crambe. Lineage (NCBI taxonomy): Eukaryota > Metazoa > Porifera > Demospongiae > Poecilosclerida > Crambeidae > Crambe > Crambe crambe. Next base: position 340,941 of record OZ004583.1, read on the forward strand.
ACCGCCAGTATGACCACTTGGAATTTCGTTGAGGAAAGGTACCTTGAGTTTAGCCTCGCAAAAAATACGTCTGGCGCGCGAGACTACCTCGAGTTGTTGACTAACCCCTTGACCAATGCTTCCTCCTTTGCTGTGTGTGTTAGAAAGTGGTAGAGCCATATATCAAGGGGTACAATGCAGAATTTATCAAGGCCCCTTCCTATCCATCTTCACCTCAGACAACGGAATCGATATCGATCATGCCAAAAGAATATTACAATCTGAACTCTACAAATCTTCATTAATCTGCTGCTACACACCCAACATACCAACCCCCAATTGCAATTTGAATATTATTTTAGTGATCTTGTTCACTACTTCATATCAATTTTATCCCCAATTAATCTTTGTCACACTTTCTGAAGTATCATTATGGAAAAGGCGATCATCACCACAATAATATTATTAGTGTTACTTGGTGGGTGTGGCCCCAGAGGTAGCCACTGTGGGTTTGCGTATCTGAGTGAAGATGTAGGCATAGTGGATCATGCTGTCTGATGCGTTGTAAGGACGGTTACTGTTAGCGGAGAACTGAGGGGGTGAAATCGCGTTAGGATAGTCCAGCAAACCCTTGACGAATCCCGTCAACTTCTCCCAGGACTGAGCAACAGAATCATTCCCTTGGTCTTCTGTTTCCACAACGATCCCCTTATTTGTAGAACCCATCATAACTGGACCAAACTTAACTGCATAGGACTTGACTTCATAAATATAACCTTTGACCTCAATCTTTAAGCCCTTTTTGGCACTTGGAGCATAGAAGGGACGGAGATTCATAAAGATGGCATCGAGGGAGTTGTCAGCAACGATACAGTTCATGGAATCCAGAACAGCAAATGTTGTACGGGGGTACTCTGAACTATGCAGCATATGGATCAATTTCTGTGGTCCTCCTGCAGCTGTGAAGAGAGAAAGAGAAAAGTAGTCTGATTGTTTTTGCAAATGGATAAGAGTTGATAAATTAACACACAATACGATGGACTCTTAAGACTAACTATCTCTCTTGCTCCATCCTTACTGAATGTTTGGGTGGATTGCAAAGTCTCGCACTCCACTGACCAAGAGCCCATGTTCTTGCCTCCTAAAAGCTCCACTTTCTTTTGGAGTAGCTCCACATCTTGAGTGGGGTTGCATCCTTCGGGGGGATGCAATAAGAGGATGCTGTGAACACAGTAAAAACTGTGAAACTGAACAATTACACTGAAAGAACTCACCTACTTAGCCCCATTTTTAGCACGTTAACGAGATTTTAATCTAGGCGACCCCTTACCAAGATAACTTTATCTCTTTACCGAGTGAATACCTGATCACAGAGATGTTCTTTGATGCATTGCCCCTCCTAATATGCTTTGTGTATCTTCTGTTATGTCCGTATACAAAAGTAGAGGAGAGCTTCAACCTGCAGGCTACACATGATCTTCTTTACCATGGTTCTCAACTACAAAAGGTACAAATCTCCATTGTTGATAAGAAATGTGTCAATACCTTTTTATGATCCAGTATGACCACTTGGAATTTCCTGGTGTTGTCCCAAGGACGTTTGTAGGTCCCCTAGTGATCTCTGCACTTGCATACCCCGTCGTTTCAATTGCCGAATCAGCAGGAGCAGTAAAGTTCACATCACAAATCATAGGTAATCAATAACTTTGATATAATAGTCTAATCATTGATTCCAGTCTTGCACAGTTCGAGGTGTGTTGGGGTTGTGTGTCTGTTTCTCTCTGGCTTTGCTTCGTCGTGCAGTCCATAAAACACTCGGTGCTGAAGTGGCATGCTTCACTGCCCTCGTCACTTCCTGTCAGTTCCACTTTCTGTTCTATGCCTCCAGACCACTCCCAAACACCTTTGCTCTCATTTTAGGTACATACGACATGCCTCCACCTCTCAGTAAACAATATCTCATCCCATTTAAAAATCATGTTCCCTTCCAATTCTCTAGCTCTCCTTTGTTTCAGATTCTGGTTGCTACAACAACACAGCTACTTCATCTGGATGGCAGGAGCAGCTGTCATCCTCTTCCGATCAGAACTCGTCCTCTTGCTGGGACTGATCCTCCTCTTGGAGTTGTGGGAGAAGAGGGTTAGCTTCTGGAGTCTTATTACTCATGCAATCCCTGCTGGTGTTATCTGGCTAGGTAGCTCAGTTATTCTACTAGTTATGGGGACAGAAGTTGCATTTACTCTTTATTTATTCCAGCTCTCACTGTGGTGATCGACTCTGTGTTTTGGCAGAGGTGGGTGTGGCCTGAGGGGGAGGTGCTTTGGTTCAACACCATCCTCAATAAAAGTCATCAATGGGGTGTATCCTTTAATTAATCAATGGGGTGTATCCTTTAATTAATCAATGGGGAGAATCCTTTAATTAATGCTATTCAATGTCATTTGTTTTATCTCCTTAATGTATGAACCAGACACACCCCTTTTTATGGTATTTTTACTCGGCTCTCCCTCGGTCCCTCCTTTTGCCCCTCTTCTTCCTCCCCTGGTCCTTTTATCGTGCCCGTCAGAGGACTATTAAAATGGTTCTACCAGTTCTAGGTTTCTTGTTTCTGTACTCATTTCTTCCTCACAAAGAGTTGAGGTTTATCATCTATGTCGTCCCTCTCCTCAATGTGATAGTTGCCCTTGGTTACGCCAACATGTGAGTACTGCATGGTGTCACATGACTATCACATGACTGTAATTCTCTATTATGATTATGCTATTCACAAACATGTTTTTTTCTGTAATGATTCATTTGAGTCTGTAATGATGCAGACATCAGAGGATGCAGGATCAGTTTTTAAGTCCCAAATGAAAGCGTAATAGGAGGGATCATACCTCTTTTCCCTCCCCCCTTTGCAGTTGGGTGAATCGACACAAGTATCCCTCCTTTGTCTTGCTGGGTGTGGTGTGCAGTCTCCTCCTCAGTTTTGCCATCTCGGTATGTTTCCTCCACGTGTCTCGTCATAACTACCCAGGAGGCCATGCCTTCACACAACTCCACAGCCTCGTTGATCAGAAAATGGAAGAGAAACTAGGTATATACCATATGGTATCATCAGGGAGAGCAAACTCTATCTCCAGTAAGGTGAAATGTCTTCTCTGTCTGTCTTTAGGTGGGGTCAAAGTTCATATAGGAGTGGAGGCTGCAATGACTGGAGTGTCAAGATATGGAGAAGTCCACCAAACATGGAAGTGAGTTAGTTGCACCCCACACAGTCCCATTCTCATTCTCTATTCTATTCAAGTTATTCTAAAGTTGGTCCCATTCTCATTCTCTATTCTATTCAAGTTATTCTAAAGTTGGTCCCATTCTCATTCTCTATTCAAGTTATTCTAAAGTTGAGGGTCTCATGCCGTCATCAGCTCACAGCAACAGCATCGGTGAAGAGACCACACCCTCTCCAGAGTTGCTCCAATTTACTTTCCTGCTGATCTCAGCAGGGGATTTCCCCTTCTTCAAAGACACCCATCATGTCATTGAGAAGAGTGAGGGCTTCTCCCAGCTCTCGTTAAGTTGGAGGGAGTTCCCTCCAATCAAGATAGTGCTGAGGGAGGCAGTATTTGTGCTTATTCGGAACAGGGACGCTACATGTAAGACTTGACTTTTTTTCTTTAGATGACTTGGGCCAGGTCTTGTATGTATACACAGAGGAAGTTTCAATGTGAATTTTATATAATTAAAATTAAATTTAAAACGCTTAATTTATATAATTTATATGGTGAAGTGAAACAGAAAGGAATATTTGACAAAGTAGCAACAGTATTGTCCCTGCCATTGTATCCAGCAAAGACAGAGACAATTAAAAAAAAAAATCACAAAGACAGAGGAAAAATATTTTCTACGCAACCAGCTGGAGCTAATCACTGCATCATGTCTGGAAGACATGTTCAAAAAAAAAAATTAAATGAAAAGACCAGGCTAAGAAAGTGCAGAGCAGTGAAGGAAAAGGATTGAAAATACTTTAAATCATGCATTGATCACAAAAATGAAGTGGCTAACATGTAGAATGTCTAAATAGAAACGACAAAAATGGCCGTAATCATACACACAAAAACAACTCAAAAGTACAGCAACATATACGCAGAAAGTGTTTATCAATTCCAATGGTGAGTCTTAGGGTTGTTTGACCGTCAGTTTTCCTTTCTGACTTCTGTTGGTAAAGTTGTTGTTTCTGGAGGAGATGTAGTGGTACGTTCCTGTTCGACGGAACCTGAGAATGGCACCTTCGAAGGAGGCGGGGGCATTGTTCAGGAGCCTGTTCATCAGCGTCTTCATAGCCACTGACTCGGTGCAGCCATCCAGACAGTGATAGTACCCTGCACTGGCGAAGGCGACTTCCACGTTGGTCTTATTCCTCCGGTTCTGGTTATGTAGGGGAATGGAGGACCAGACCACATCTGCGTCTTTAAACATCATAGCTCCATTTAGTGAGCCTTGATCCATGAGGGATGGGAAGTTAGAATTGGGGTCTGGAATCTCCACTATGTTGTGACGATCAGTACCTGTGTGTGTGTGTGTGTGTGTGTGTACATGATCAGGTGATGTTATTTCTTTGTAGCCATTTTTCTTACCTCCTGTGCCTTCCCCAGCATCTCCAGTCTGACCATCTCCACCTGGCTGTCCATTATTGTGAGTGTTAGAACCTGTCAATTGAATCACGAGGAAAAAAAAGTGAAAATTGAAACTTTTGGCACCAATCTATCACCTAGGTGTTCATACTAAAAAAAAACAACTTGCTATAGAGACTGAAGCCCACCTGTCCATTGGAAGTGGATGCAGTCACTGGTGTTGATGGTGAGTCTGTTGGGGATGAAGTCGTACTCAACCGAGGGGTACACTTGGACAATATTCCCCCTCTTCCCTCGTACATTTACATTGTGGATACGACAGTCACGATCCTGTGCATTGAAAGTGGGCAGATCTCGGGGGCGCAGGACGATAGCGTGGGACCTATCCTGGAATGTACGGCCAAACTGAGCAGTGTTGATGGCAAGACGGAGTGGCTTGTTGGTGGTTGATCCAATGTTAACGTTCGGGTTCTGTTCCACAGGAGAACGTCGCCCTATACCACTGAATTTAAAGAACAAAAAGAGCAATTAATATTCTAGCTCCTTCATAGTACCCGTCCTTTACTGTCTCGCTAATGAGATTTTGACTTACGGGTTGTCATTGTGTGAGCTGTTGGTTTGCCATGGATGGTAGTCATCGGTGGAAATGTTGTACCTGCAGCCAAATGGAGGAAGAAAGACGATTATGACATCAAATTCATGTTTGCAACAGTTTGACCCCTGGTGAAACTATGTCACAGGATCATAACCCAAACATTTGTACAGTTCATTCCATAAGTTTCCTTTGTAAGGCACAACATGTGAAGCCATGGCTGTAGCCTTACTACATTCACTGAAAACTGTATAGCTTTTTCCTTTGCTCCATTTTATATACAGGGAAGCCCAACATGTTGTATTCAAACATGTTAATTTCTCTCATTCATGCAATTCACCATATTCACTTGTACAACTTCCTCTTTTTCTTTGACAAATAGGAAAGGCTCAAATTTTCACCGAGATGGTGACAATAATCACTCATTTTCCCCCTTAATGGTTTATTCTTACAATCTTCTCCTCACCTGATTCGCACCACGGCTAACTTGGTCTTGTTATTCATGAAATAAGGGATCTTCCAAGTGTAGTTGAGGGGGACTCCATCCCGACCATTACCAAGGTGATTGACACGACTCCACCCCACCTGTTGACAGTCAGGGGGAGGGGGCAAGATCAGGCACTGTGGAGTGCGGTCAGCCCAATTCCGTGGGGCCCACACAGAAGTGTACCCCCGAGTGAGAGTGCTGTTCAAGCTAATGCAAGCGACATTGTTCCTGACGTTTGTGGCGACATCAATGTAACCATACTCAGTGAACCAATTGCCTCCAGCTTCAACACAATCAGCTTCGTTGTTATGGGCACTCCAGAGTCTGGGCTCTCCAGTGGAGTACCTACGAGGGAGAATGTAAATAAGTAAACAAGTGTCAGTGTGTACGTACATATTACGGCACAGTAAATTGAGAAGGGTCTAGTTGGGACAACCTGAACCATCATCAGGCTTAGCAAGTCAGCACACTACTGCATAACCACAATGATGGCAGTGCTACGATTTCAATTCATCCTTATCTCTAACTACCTGCATAACTAAGGCATAGCTTACATTTCTCTGCAGTGTTGTCTTGGCTGAACATTGAAACTCTCTCTCTGATAAAGAGACTCACACAAGCTGACGTTGTCGGTCAGAACAGCAATGTCCTGAAGGAATGTGAAATTTTACTTTAAAAGCTTTCATCACAAATTTCACTTCTATGTACTCACCCTCCATGGGGTAGGGTGCCAGTAAGGGTAGTAGTCTCTCTCCTCGGGGCATTCAAAGCCACGCCTATTTCCGTTGGGGTTCTGACGTGTGTATTTGGCAGAATCACCTCTTAGACGCTGGTCAGCAGTGAACAGATCTACATAAAGAAAGAATGAAATGTGTGGAATGGATTATGACTTTATGGTATGGCATCCAATGGCACTCATTGCCACCTGTTAGCAATATTCACGAGGGAATTTGCACATGGCACTCTCTATGATTCCATATTCAGCAGCAAGCTTATTGCATTGTCCAATCATATCACATCACATCATAAGAGTATCATCTACAGGATCATAATCTTTACTTCCATCCCTTAGCTCCTCCCTCCCTCCCTCCCTCGTGACATACTTTCGTTCCTGTCCCTCTTGGTGCAATCGTCATAGTACTCCATGGTCTCATGGAGTCCCCTGTCTGCCCTCACACTGTTGTTCCGCCTGGCCAGGAAAGCAGTGTAGGTCTCCCTGTCTCCAGGAGTGGAATGTTGCTGCGTGTTCCTGTTCACCCCATTCCTTATGCGAGTGGCTCTGTTGGAATCATCAACTGCAGAAAGAAGAAATCATGAGACCATGACAAATGACTGAGGCTTTTACTATTCCCTCAAAATTTGATCACTAGCTGTAGTTAGTGTAATAAATTATCATAATGATCACACACTGACTTACCAGTTTGAGCAGTCTCATCAAAGTCCTGCAACATGTACTGGAGGACCACGTTGCAGTTGAGTTTGTGTGGGTCGTTGTCTTCGTTTCCTCCACAACCGTGCTGATTGGTCCACTCAATCTGCATCTCCGAGTCTTGCCCCTCCATAGATCCACTCTGGAAGTATTTCTGCAGCAAATTCATAAAATTATTATTATTTTTGTGGTGGCTAGAATCATAATAAGATTTGCAATTAACCCCTCCCTTGTCATTTTAATGAACTTACCATGTAGTAGATGTTGTCTTCGCTGGTGAAGGCAGCAGTGCCGACATCACCAGCATTATACCCACCTCTGTTATTGTTCTGAATAAACAAAAAATGTTCTGTAAAACCATGATCAATTTTAAATCTTGCAATCTAGTTTACCTGAGAGTCAAACATTCTGTTGGCATTATTCCTGTTGGCAGATCTCTCGTTCAACCTGTTGTTGCTGCCTCGGGGATTATGCATGTAGACATCGCCGCAAACCAGGGTCACGGCTACGGCAAGAAAACAAATCAATCGCAGACCCGCCGCCATTGTCTGTTGAATCAGATCTTTTCAAAAATTTGAACTTCTTTAGCTTTGCAAGAGACCAGCTCGCTTCGCTTCTTTCTTTTTTGTCGAGAAGTTGCAAAAAACACCTGAGTCCCGTGTTTTATTTTGCGGCATAAAAAGGGGTGGGGCAGGGATGATGCCGCTAATTATAGTAGCACCGTGGGCGTTTCTTGACCTAATAAGTGCAAAATGTGGTTACAAGCTACCTCGTGACTGCATTCTTTCCCTAATTTGGACCCGTAAGGACCGCCCAGATTGAAATAATAAGCCGAGTGCTTTTGCAACCACACGTCAGTTTTTGTGTCTGAAAAAAAAAACCGAGTGCAGGCTCGCTCTTCAAACCAACAAACCAAGAAATTTCGCAAAGATGAGGGTTCTTCTGCTAGCCTTGGCGCTGGTCGCCATTGTCAACGCAGATATGTATCTGCATAACCCCAGGTAAGTAAATGCCTTTAATGGTTGTCGAGACTTCACTAGCTAACTTTTATTGTTGCTTGTTATTTTTTCAGGGGCTCCAACAATCGCCTGGACGAAGCGAGAAGGGAAAGAAATAATGCCAACAGGTATTAAACATTAATACATTAATTAAATTGCATGTTATTATTAATTATATTTTTCTTAGGATGTTTGATTCACAGAATAACAACCGTGGAGGGTACAATGTTGGGAACATGTATTACTACGAGGGATCCATTCTCCCCATCGAGTGGACCAATCAGCACTCCTGCGCAGACCAGAACAACCACTGTGACGTCATCATACAGTACATGTGTGCTGACAATCTCCGAGATGGCTCCAGCACTAGGTACGTGAATAAAAAATAATAAATAACCCTCAGACCTAATTTTAAGTTCTCATCAAATGCTTTTTAATTGAGGACAAGATGGCGTTAATTAATGAGCAAGATAGGTGGGAATCACACTTTTCATATGTCGTTAACACATGAAATGCCACAATCTATTGCTAGCCTACATCGTTATCACCATGATCAAGTGTTGATCTTCCCAATTTCCACCATACATGATGATATCTTTACCCCTCTGGCAGGACCATCCCCACTAATCCGGCCCAGTGCGATAACTTTGACTGCAACACTGACCTGGAGTACGGCATGCACGAGAACTATACCTACTACCTCAACTGTCGCCTCAGGCAGAGGAACTTGGGCCTGTACACTGCCGACCGTAACCTCAATGGCATGTCTGCCCTCTACACACGCCAGAACAACAACGGACAGAGGCGTGGTTACGAATGCCCCGAGGAGAGAGACTACTACCCATACTGGCACCCTACCCCATGGAGGGTGAGTAGAGTCATGTGATAGTCATGTGATTAATGTCATTAATTCTTTTTTATTAGGATATCGCTATTTTGACCAATAACGTGACTCGCTGCGTCATGTATCAGGAGATGAGCCAGAATGTACAATCACGATTCTTTTGCGACCTGCCTCAGGGGTACATCAATATGCGTATTAACGCCCCTAGAAACCGTCCACAACCCATTCCCATCACACAGGAAGAGTGCGAGGTCAGCCCAAATAGAAAAGCTTTCAGTGAATCTAGGCACCATATAAATTCCCATTCTGAAAACTTAACCTCACAAAGATAGCTTTCCCACTGCACAGTACAGTAGTGGGGGCTCTTTTCAAGTAACTGGACTACTCTCTCCTTGCCACCTACAGGCAATCGTATGGCCCAGTCCAAATGGCACAAGAGGTGTGTGGAGGGAGGAGAAGCCCGATGAGCGTCTCTCAGCACCCGAGTGTGTGGAGAGCATTGGCAGCAGGGACAATCACCTTGGCAACACTGAAGGAGGCTTCCCCATTTATTATAACTGGACCATCCCTAATACCCCCCATGAGCACTGCGCCTTGAGAATCAGGTGAGTGGAGAGAGAGAGAGAGAGAGAGTTCACTATGATTTGCTGTAGATACAACATCTCCACTGGTGACTATGAGGCATGGAATGAAGACAGAGCTGATGGCTCCCTTCGGAGGATGAATGCTCGTGTGTACAATGGAGACCAAAATGGTAACACTGTCAACAGACAGATTTCCAACATCTCTGACGTTTATGCCAAATTTGGAATGGATTACGAGGAAGCTAGACTGGTAAGTGGGTGGGGCTAGTAGGGATAAAGTGGGCAGAGCTAGAAGGGGTGGGGCTGGGTACAGTACGTAATTATTTTCTGCCTTTTTTTTTTTTTTTTTTTTTTTTCAGCGTGGCTATGTCATGAGACAGAACCCAGTGGTGATGCCTTTCCCACGTGCTGGCAATGGCAGGACCTTTGGACTCCAGCTTGCCATCAATACTAACCAATTTGGAAGGACTTTCCAGGACAGGTAATGACATCCACTCTGCTAAGTAAGATAGTCAAAGAGTCTCTGAATAGACCAAGTGAGATGAGTGCTTAAACTTAACACTATGACTGTATATGGGAATATGGAGGTGTAAGCCTTTTTCCTGATCTCATTAACTTTAAATCTCTTTATGAGGAAGCAAAAAAGGGTTTCTTTTAAAGAAGACACTTTTGGCAAGGGTGGGAATAAGATCATAATTTCCTAATATGCTCAAGAAAGCTGAGTGTCTCTAAAGGAGATCAAGTTATTCATAATTTCACGTGGAGGACTTGCAGCGTGACCTTATACAATGTGCTGCATGTGGCCGTGAATCTCATTAGCTTCGTGGGATGATTGCTGAGACATCTCACCTAACTATGAATTCCATACTTACATTGTGTTGTGTAAGTAGCCCTGCACCTCTTGCCCCACCCTCTCTCCTTTTGACCCTACGTGGACCATCCCATATTGGGACAAAACCTGCTGCTTGTGCTATCATGTGATGCATGAATAGCATTAGATAAAAATCTGTGAATATCTTGTCTCGATAATTGTCAAAGTACTTTTAAGAGTTTTTTTTCAAGCTCGTATATCAGAGGTTATGATCTGGAATGTTTGCCAACTGTGAAGCCTAATTAGAACTCCACTTGTCCAAAACAGATCCTATCCCACCTAGCCTCTATATGGTGGTGTCAGGGCTAGCATCAATTACCTTCAATCAAGAGATCATTTTGTCCCCACACTATCAGTTTTCCCTGATAAAATTTCATCCTGATTCTTGTGGTTTTTTTTTTTCACATGACAATCGGCATCTCAGATTACATGTTTGTCCACTGCTAAAGTGTGTTTATGGAAGATAGTTTAGGCATTCGTTAATTAAAGAGTATTTCTCTGTGTGATCTGATATTCCCTCCCCTCCCTCCCTCTAGGTCTCACTCATTTGCCATCCGTGAGAGGCCTGACGACCTGAAGGACGCCACCATCTACAACCTCAACGTGAGAGGAAAGAGAGGCAACATTGTACAGGTGTACCCAGGAGTCGAGTATGACTTTGTCCCCAACTCTCTTGTCCTTGCTCAAGACGATTACGTCCACATCCAGTGAGTCATTCCACCATGTGTGTATGTATGTATGTATGTATGTATGTATGTATGTATGTATGTATGTATGTATGTATGTATGTATGTATGTCTATAGTGATAGAGAGATGACCTTATTAAGCCTGTGGTGAACACTAACAGGTGGTCACATCAGCACAAAGTCTTCTATAATTAATTCTCCTCTTCCTTCAGGTGGACTGGTTCTAACACAAACCCCAACAACAACGATGGCCAAGGTAAAGCAGGGACAGACCGTTCCAACATGGTCCTCCTGAAGGAGCAGGTGTATGATGAAGGAACCCCCATGGAAAGGAAGATGGGACATTGGGGTCGCAGCTACCCTCAGCATCTCAGGCATCCCAACAACACCTTCCTCGGCCTCAGTATGGAGGACAGACAGGCCCTTGCTGTCCTGGACAGTGGTAAGTCATCTCATTGTATTTTCCAAAAAAACTTTACTACTTTTACTATTTTTTCTTCCAGCCCAAAATGGAGGAGAGATGTCTGAATTGGATGATGCTGGAACGTACTTTGACCTTGGCCCCCGTAAGATCACCAGCCGTGGGATGTACCACTACATGTGCTCCAGGAACAACAACTTCACCAACCGCAGTCAGAAGGGCAAGATCGTCGTGACACAAGATGCCTCAAGAACCAGCAGGATCGGGTGGAATGGTGGAATGGCAAGAGTTAGCAAGTAAGTAGGAGTGGAGTTGATTGCCAATAACTGACAGGCTTTCTTGCCAGTAAAGCAATTGTTCAGTTAGTGAGTGTTGATTGTGCTGGTAACACACCACTTCATGGAGCATGTTGGAATGTAGAATTTATCTTGCTCTCTCTTTCATTAGCCACACCCTCATGTTCAGGAGAGGTGACCTCACACAACCCAACTTTTTCACCATGAAAGAATACCGCAATCAAAGTGCTGCTGTTGCCGATGTAGAAGATTTGGCGGCTCAAGGGGAACTAGTTAACACTCCACCCAACCTGAACAGTCCCTACGTGCGTATTGATCCTCCCACTAGGTTCAATGGTGCAATGAGCAAAGCCGAGATTTCCATCCAGTTGACCGAAGGAGAATCTAGCATGGGTGTGACAATCCGTCGAGCAAACCCAGGCAGTGCATGGGTTTTTACAGATCTTGACACTCAGATTGTCGACGGACGAGCAGTGGCTCAGACAGATGAAGGCGGAGTGTTTGTGGCAGGTTCAGGGTTCAATTTTGGACTGGTGATTGGTCTCGTCGTTGCAGGAGTTGTCATTCTCCTTGTAGCTGTCATCGTCATCGGAACAGTTGTGTACTTTGTGGCTCGACCAGAGAAATGGAGGTCAACCAAATCCAATGTGAAGAAAACACAGATGAAGATGAAGAGGAGTTTCGCAAGACAAGTTTGAGCAGCAGCTGGATTGAAATGAACACTGCATGTGTGTGTATTATTATTGTAGTTATTAATTTTGTTACTAAAAGAACATTATTTTTTTTAAAGCTTTCTTATTATTTTCATCACCACTGGTTGGTGATTTGTCATAATTTTGCAGTGTGTTAGAGTGGTGACACCTTACCAAATTTGGCCCAACCATACATGAGGGTCCACTTAGTTGCATACAAAATGATCACATAAAAAAAGGAGAGAGATTTAGAATCAGAAGTTAGTTTCTTTTTGGGAGGGCAGGGGTCTTGGCTGCGGTCAGGAAAGTAGTAGATCCTATATCAACCTAATAGATTCAACAAAATAAACACAATACCCTGCACATCTTTGATAACTTCCTCACATTCAGCTCTTCCATCTCTTTCTTGATTTTGGTGATTTCTTCATGGAAGTAACCAATGGGATCGTCTGGTTGGAATGTAATTACGTGCATAAGTAAACCCTGGATAAAAATCAACCATTTCATCACATACTGGAGTGAAACCCCCCATAATGGCCACCTTTGATGAGTGGCCACCTTGCACTCTCCTTGGTCCCACCTGCATCACTATTCAGTGTAGTACTTTGAAAAGCAACCCCTGAGATAGGGACACCTCTCTATAAAAACTTCATTCCCCAATGGTGGCCACTATATATTCTTATTTTACATGCCTGGAATATTTCTTTGAGCTTTATTTTAGACAGGTAGTCATCAGCTTCCTTCTGCTTTTTTTTACTGTCCTCAGAAGCAGACATGGTCGTTTGTACTTCATTCACTGCAGCTCTGTTTACAACGACTCCTTGGCAACGCCTGCGATTCTAATAAGAGCGCATCAAGTTTTAATAAAAGCGCACCATAGTATCTTATTATATGGAGGAGAATGAAGAGCCCAATCTCGTCATTCCTCGACCTTTCCCTCACGAACCTCTAGAAACGCTAGAGAGGAGTCTTAGTTTAGATGTGACTCCTGAAAGAGAACCTGTCAAAAGAAGCAGAGTTCAGAGAAAGAAAAATAGGCGTAAGCTTAACAGAGCAATACTAGGCCTAGTAGAAAAAGAATCACCTGGATTTCTTTGTTATTTGCAGTATGCTTAGATGAACCACCCTCACACCCTTCAGCTCCTCCTGCACCTTCACGCCTCTCAGCACCTCAGCTCAACTCCACAGGGCACATCTACAACAAAATACGCACCCTCAAACAAGCACAGGGAATACAAGCTTCAGTGTCCTTGCATGATCTTCCCACACCTTCATCCAATACTTCATCATCCCACCTCAACCCAAGCTCTTCAAAACTCGGATGTCCTGATGTCGGAGACTTAACTGCTGTTGCCAATCAAAGAGCCTTAAAAGTGAGAAAGTGTTTCATAGATATCTGAGGGAGATTCATTCAGTTGTGTGGCATTGGTTACTGAAAAAGAAGAGGTTTCTCTACACACCAAATTTCATTTGGTTTCTAAAGTACAGTGGAACCTCCAATTAATGGGATGCAGTCTTTTGTCCTTTGTAGAGAGGTGTCCTCTTTTTGGTGCATAAAGTGCATGATTATGTAGAGATTGTCCTTTATTGAGAGCTTTGTCTTCTTTGGGAGTGTCCTCCAGTTCGGTCATCAGTTTACTTGTTTTTACAGGAAGTGAATGTTCCTTGGAAAATTGCTCGCTATAAGGACCTTGTGCCTGTGAACGTTTCAGAGGAGAGCTTCCAGAAACTCACCTTCAAGCCTCACAGTGTGCAAAGAAAGTTAAAGCCTGCCTCTGTGGACAAGCCTCGCCTTGCAGATCTGTATCCAACTCTATGTAGCGGTTGTGTGCTCTGCACAGTAGGTTCAGATGTGTATTTGGTTCAGAGATTTCACTTTCAGAGGTTTTGTGCAGAGAAAATAAACAGTAAAGCCAGTAAAACTATTGAACAGCAAAGGGAAGTACGCATCCCATTAACCCATTTTCTTTATCACTGTATTTGCCTTAATTTATTGGTTCCAGATTAGTACCCAGTCTGGAATCGGAAGAAGCAGATTGGAGTGGAGTTTCCTCTGCAGGAGTTGAACTTGATTTGAAGCCAACGCTGGTTGAATCAACTGATGTCTTTGCTCTGCATTCATTCATGAAAAGTTTATAGTCTCATTCATAATCCCCTCCCTCACTCAGATTTGTAATAATTGTTGTTGTATCAAATGTCACATGTCTTGAATGACTGCATACTCAGCTAGTACAAGGCATATACTTCCAGAATGTCACTTCAGCGTATTATTAATTTGCCCCTTTTTCACGATAATGCGTATTAAACAGCTGTGCTGACAGTACCATGGGTTGTTTGTGTTCCGGGAGGACTCAAGAAGGCAAAGGTATGATCGGTAAGAAGATAAACTTGTGGTAGACCTGATTTGGTTTTGCAGAGAGTGATCACATCAAAAATCCCAGTTTCAAGTGGATACCAGAAGCAGTGCAGTCTCTCACTGTTACCACAAGCCAGAACCAGCAAAAACCCTCTGTGATTCTGAAATGGGAACCACCTGCCAACTGCTCTGATCCCAACCATCCCGACCATTATGTGCTCTTCTATTACATCAAAGTGAGTTCAAAGAGCAACGAAGTACTGAGAAAGACAGAGGTTGATGGCAACACGACAGAGATTGAGCTCTCAGAGAAGGACAAGGTGGAGCCTCTGGAGGAATACATCTTTTCTGTGAAAGCCAAAGGAAGCAATAATGCGATTGGAGTCATCACAAGGGTGGATGGATTCGTTGGTACATGCCATACCTTACATTGGTGATGATAGATTAACTATCAATAAGAAATGGCTATTTTTGACTCGAAAAATTCACCAGTAAGAAATGTCATCACTCCTGTAATTAAAAACATGGCTATTACATTTTCGAGTAATGATTAGTACAATGTATCACAGTAATGAATAATTTTCATTGTGAATAAGACAGCAGATATTTTGGTATGTGATTGTTCTCTGCAGAATGGCATTGTCAGTTACCAGAATGCACAGAAAACAGGATGAAATTGAAGGATGGAATATATGACTTTTGCTCGAGGAATCACAAAGCGGACTTTGGTAAGAAACTTACTGCATGCCCTCCAGTTCCGTTGATCTGTGTGCTCTGTGTTTCTGCAGATGGGAGATACTGCTTGTACCCAGGCTGCCAGAAATTAATAGCCTCAAGCTCCTCTGCTGGATCCCAACCCCAAAGCCCTCTCGTTAGGGAAATGGATCACTTCTGCTCCCATGATCACTACTACCAGATTCTAAAACGAGGTACGTTACCTCCGAACGCATTTGATTGAGACCAGCTTTTTGTAGCTCGCTAGCAAACATTTCCTAAAAAGTGTGTGATTCCATAATTATGTGTAAGAATTTCCCCTCAAAATTTTAAGAGTGTGTAGGAGTGCTAGCTAATAAATGAATTTCTGGAATTTTGATACTGCTCTCACAAAATATTGTATAGAGAGAGATGTCCAAGCTGGTTTCTTTGTGGAAGTTGATTCTGGCTCACAAGAATACAGGGAGATCAAAGAGTACTTTCAGAAGAAGTGGAAGAAATGCCCCAATATTGATTTGGTACTGGCCATTGTCAATCCCTCCCTCAACGAACAATTCACCAACTACAAAGAAATTCATGGGAACAAGAAGGACAAAAAGAACTCTATCAAGAAATTCTTCTTCGGCACAAAGTTAGGATGTGATCTTCAGACATACCAAGTCCCTTGCAAGCGTGATAAACTGAGTGACTGTGATGTGTGTCGTCTAGCACTAAATGGGTTTGAGGACTTGTGTATTGATGGATTGAGATTAGATAAGAATCCGGAAATAGCTCATAGCAAAGCCAAGCCCCATGATGATTCCTTCACTTATGGTCTGCTTCTCTGTGATGTGGCGTGTGGAAGCAACATGAAGAAGACGGAATCAGCAGTGAGTATCCAGCGTGATGGTTTTGATGTGGTGGGGATCAGCAAAGGAGTGGTGAAGAAGTCAACAGATGAAATAGTGCTTTATAATGCTAAAGCATTATGTCCTAGATACATCCTGCTCTATGTACAGAATAGTTAGGATACAGGTTTATTTTTTACCCCCTTTATTTTTACATAACAAGTTATAATGCAATTCATGATCATTGCAGTCGCAATAAACAGGTTAGAAGCATTTTAACTTTGCTAGAGGTGGAACTGCATGGCTCAAAAACTGGAGACCAGGTGGCAAGATTTGAGATTGGACACATTTTTGCAAAGGAATCTGTCCTGGAAGGACTATGAGAATCTGAACCTTGTGTTATCCTCTCTCCAGAGGAGTACAGACACATTGTACTGGGACAGATCTGCCTCTTCAGCACAAGACCCTTCAAAGAGCCTCAAAATCTGAAATTAGTGGACATAGTGTCGATACACACAAAGTAAGCCTTGGTACCATGGCAACAGCATAACAAAGATTGCCCACCTTTAAGAACTAGATGAAGAGGCAACACCACTTGGACTTTTCAATATTAATCGTGGGCATGTACTGATGTGTCGGTGTCCTTTCATGATCTTCCTTCATCCAACCCAGTAGGTTCAGGTGTATGATTTCTCTTTCAGAGTCTTTTGTGCAGAGAAAATAAACAATAAAGCAAAACAACTGATGAACAAAATAAGCATAAGCATTAATTGTAAGAATAACATTTTTACTCTAGCAATTTTATCACTGTATTTGCTTGGTTCCAGATTAGTACCCAGTCTGGAATCGGAAGAAGCAGATTGGAATGGAGGTTCCTCTGAGGGAGTTGAACTTGATTTGAAACCAATGCTGGTTGAATCAACTGATGTCTTTGTTCTGCATCCATTCATGAAAAGTCATTCGTAACCCCCTCCCTTACTCAGATTTGTAATCAATATTGTTGACTTAGCTACTAATACTCTGATGTGTGAATGACTGCACACTCAGCTAGCATACTTTCAATAATGAATAATAGCAGGAACAAGCAAGGCATATATTTCCAGAATACGTCATCTCTCAGCGTATTAATTTGCAGAAGGACATAAATGATACGCCCCCCTTTTCGCGGAAAGCTAAAGCTTTAAAGAGCGATAATGCGTCTCGACTGACGGCGTCATGGGTTGCTTATCTTGCAGGACTAAAGAAGGCAAAGGTATGATCGATCAAAAGATAACTTGTGGTAGACTAGAAGTCGAGAATTACGTCATGATAGTTATTATAGGCTTGTTAGTAGTGTATAAGGTAAAGCGGGGTGACTTGGGACACAGGTTAACTTGGGACAGTGGAGTTATATTTTAATCTTGTTTCGAGATTACTATGAGTTTCAAGATCTTATTTTGCACACATAAACATTTATGCTTTGTCTCTCTCTGAAGCCAGTCTAGAGTGCTTTGGTTACTCTGTTTGTAATAAGCAGACCTAAACACTCTGCTGATTTTATAAGACTGCAAGAAAAAACTTAATAAACTAACTTCAAACTTACTGAACTGATTTATCAATATTCTACTCACTGAGATAATGCTGCATAATGATCTCTGTGTTTTATAAAAGTGATCAGTCAGCAAAACATGCATAGTGCACTGTTTAAGCTTTATCAAAATTGCATGGACATGCAGTGTCCCAAGTTATCCTGAAAGGGATTTCTGCATGCTACACATTGGTGAATTGTAGCCAATTAATTAGTAAGCAATACCAATCATCTTTAGCTCAGCCTGGGACTAGAAAGATTACTCTATCTCTTGCAACTTAAAGCTTGTTTATAGCTAAAGCGGTTGCAGAGATATCATTATTTGTAGTAAGAGTGTCCCAAGTTACCCCAATCTACCTTACTGCTTTGATTGTTGCACTGCAGAGAGTGGAAGGACGTCTGCAGTAGATAATCGCAGCCGCTCGAGAACTCTCAGTCTCAAGGTCCTAGAATCCTGGACACCAGAAGCAGTGCAGTCTCTCACTGTTACCACAAGTCAGAATCAGCACAAACCCTCTGTGATTCTGAAATGGGAACCTCCTGCCAACTGTTCCCATGATCCCAGCCGTAATGTGCTCTTCTATTACATCAAAATAAGCTCAAAGATCAGCAACCAAGTGCTGAGAGAGACAGAGGTTGATGGCAACACGATGGAGATTGAGCTCTCAGAGAAGGACAAGGTGGAGCCTCTAGAGGAATACATCTTTTCTGTGCAAGCCAAAGGAAGCAATGATGTTATTGGAGATCTCAATATGGTGGATGGATTTGTTGGTACATGACCTATTCTTCTATACCTTGCACACATTGGTGATGACACATTGGTACAATGCATGATAAGAAATGACTTGACATTTCCCTTTTTAATGTGTTAGTGATTGAATGTTTAGATTAATGATGGATATAAATATGGTTTTGAGTAATAGTTAATTGGGAACTTTTCATTCCTGTTTACAGTTTTCATTTTGTTGTTACTTGGAAATAATTCATTGTGAATAAGATTTCCCTATTATTTTTTGTATGTGATTGTTCTCTGCAGAATGGCATTGTCGGTTACCAGAATGCACGAAGAGCAGGATGAAATTGGAGGATGGGATATATGACTTTTGCTCAAGGAATCACAAAGTGGACTTTGGTAAGAGACTTATACATACATGCCCTCAAGTTCCATTGATTGTGTGCTCTGTGTTTCTACAGATGAGAGATACTGTTTGTACCCAGGCTGCCAGAAATCAGCAGTGACAGTTTCACCTACCTCGAGCTCCTCCCAACCCCAAAGCCTTCTTGTTAGGGAAATGGATCACTTCTGCTCCCACGATCACTACTACCAGATTCTAAAAAAAGGTACGTTACCTCCTGACACATTTATGGAGACCAGCTTTGTAGTTAACTATTCTTGCTAGCTGAAATATTATTCAAGAGTGTGTATAGATTCCAACTTGATAATTTAGGAGTGTGTAGGAGAATTTCTGGAATTTTGAAGTAGAAAGTTAATACTTCTCACATGTGCACTCACACACTAAATTGATGAGTAGATATTGTATAATATTATTATTATAGAGAGAGATGTCCAAGCTGGTTTCTTTGTGGAAGTTGATTCTGGCTCACAAGAATACAGGGAGATCGAAGAGCACTTTCAGAAGAAGTGGAAGAAATATCCCAATATTGCTTTGGTACTGGCCATCATCAATCCCTCCCTCAACGAACAATTCACCAACTACAAAGAAATTCATGGGGACAAAAAGGATATCAAGAGCCCTATCAAGAAGGACACAAGGAGCACTGTCAGGAAGGACAGCAAGAACTCTGTCAAGAAATTCTTCTTTGGCACAAAGTTAGGATGTGATCTTCAGACATACCAAGTCCCTTGCAAGCATGATAAACTGAGTGGCTGTGATGTGTGTCATCTAGCACTGAATGGGTTTGAGGACTTGTGTATTGATGGAATGAGATTGGATAAGAATCCGGAAATAGCTCATAGCAAAGCAAAGCCCCATGAAGATTCCTTCACTTATGGTTTGCTTCTCTGTGATGTGGTGTGTGGAAGCAACATGAAGAAAGTGAAATCAGCAGTGAATATCCAGCGTGATGGTTTCGATGCAGTGGGGATCAGCAAAGGAGTGGTGAAGAATTCAACAGATGAAATAGTGCTTTATAATGCTAAAGCATTATGTCCTAGATACATCCTGCTCTATGTATAGTTAGGATACAGGTTTTTATGTTCTCGTTTTTAAAACTTTTTAACCCTTTTTATTAAAATTGAACTACCCATTGAGCTCTTTTGGATCCCCCATCGCGAAATTCATGAGGTAATCATAGATAAACACTCGCGAGTTCATCTGCTGATGAATGCTCAATGGACCGGTTAGAAGTATTTTAACTATATAGAGGCCAACTGCATGGCTCAAAAACTGGAGACCAGGCGGCAAGATTTGAGGTTGGACACGTTTTTGCGAAGGAATCTGTCCTGGAAGGACTATGAGAGAATTATCATCTCTGAACCTTGTGTTATCCTCTCTCCAGAGGAGAAACGCGTTTACAGACACGTTATACTGGGACATGAAGAAAGTGAAATCAGCAGTGAATATCCAGCGTGATGGTTTCGATGCAGTGGGGATCAGCAAAGGAGTGGTGAAGAATTCAACAGATGAAATAGTGCTTTATAATGCTAAAGCATTATGTCCTAGATACATCCTGCTCTATGTATAGTTAGGATACAGGTTTTTATGTTCTCGTTTTTAAAACTTTTTAACCCTTTTTATTAAAATTGAACTACCCATTGAGCTCTTTTGGATCCCCCATCGCGAAATTCATGAGGTAATCATAGATAAACACTCGCGAGTTCATCTGCTGATGAATGCTCAATGGACCGGTTAGAAGTATTTTAACTATATAGAGGCCAACTGCATGGCTCAAAAACTGGAGACCAGGCGGCAAGATTTGAGGTTGGACACGTTTTTGCGAAGGAATCTGTCCTGGAAGGACTATGAGAGAATTATCATCTCTGAACCTTGTGTTATCCTCTCTCCAGAGGAGAAACGCGTTTACAGACACGTTATACTGGGACAGAACTGCCTCTTCAGCACAGAGGACCCTCCAAAGAGCCTCAAAACTGTTCTGAAATTAGTGGACATAGAATCAATACACAAGGTAAGCCAGGACTAACACTTTGGTACCATGGCAACAGCATAACAAAGATTGCCCACCTTATAAGCTCATCATAGACCTAGATGAAGGGGCAACACTACTTGGACTTTTCAATATTAAATGTGTTATTTAGTGGTTCCTGCATGGAATATTATTATAACTGATGTTGATTTTGAAGCTGGAAGATCTACCAGACTTTCTAAGTGGAGAGGAACAACATAACACTGTCCATATTCAGATCTGTTACACAAGACCAGCATCACCTGCAGCGAGAGAGAGGCGATTCCTCAGTTCTCTCGGCAGCAGAAAATCTCCTGTCCCAAAAAGACATCTTAAAGAGAAGGGGGAGGAGCAGCAAGAAGAAGAGAGGTTGTCTCCTGGTAGCAACGTAGAGTTCAGAATACAAAGTGCTGAAATGGAGAAGACCTCACCAACTAGTCGAAGAAGCCCACAATTATCACATCAGGAGAGTAAATATCACCAACTAGTTACAGTGAGCAGTAGCAGCAGTAGTCGGTCCAGAATGCAAAGGAGCCCAACACAGAGAAGCCCACCAGGAATATTTGTAGCTCGCTCTAACTTAGAGGTTGCACATTACAAAGATGGTGGGAGTAGTAGCAATGACTATGATGAAGAATCGCCCTTAAATAAAGAGCCATCTCATTCACCATATGAGCTGAGAAGAGCGAGTTTATCAAGCAAAATGATAATGAAACATGAAGCAGAAGATGCCCAGAAGAAGTACAGTAGTAGTAGCAGACACCTCACTGTTTCACCAAAGCACCTTGCATCTTCTACTGGGAATCTGAGCGTCAAAGACAGAACCTCGTCAATCAACTCTCTATCATCAACTTGGAGCAAAACTTCAAGAGATACGAGTCTTGGCTCAACCTCTGGGACGTTGAGTTTCAAAGAAAGAACTTCATCTCAACCCGAGTTGCGAGTTGGAGGAGAAAACCCTAACCCTTCTGATGTCCTTTCTCTCTCTCTTGACTATGCCACCACTAGCAAATCTCTTACAAAGTCTCAAAGCTTTGGTTCTAGTACTGGTTTTCTGAGTACCAATGTATCAAGGGAGGTTGTAACAGGGGCTGCATCAAAGACTGAGCTGGCTGTGGCTGACCTGTACATCCTAAAGCAAGCCACAGACTTCTATCACCGCTTGAAGGCATCCTGGGAGAGTGTCAAAATTGTAAGCGTGCAGATTTTTCCAGTTTGTGTTCAGAGAAAGGGGAAGATGTAGCAGATGTTGCTTACTAAAGTTACACGTAATGAATGGACATAGGTAGTATGATGATTAGTACATCTATTGAACATTGCTATTGTCCTCCCTTCTGGAAGTGTTCTCAACATCATTTCTTTTGTCCACAGAATCAAGTGCTGAAAGAAGGGCTAGGGAATAGTGATCATGATTCCACTCATGTTAGCAGTGCTAAATCTCAGTGAGTATTGTCTTGCTCTCTTTCTTTATTCAGTCCATCTTTTTCTTTTTTTAGTGATCATTTCTGTCAACAGTTTTGCACGCTGAAGGAGGATCTTCTCTCAGCTACTCAACTGGAGAGTTGTGCTGAATTGGCTCAAGAGCTCACCAGTGCTTGCCAGAAATACTTTTTCATAAAGACACTATTCTGGGAGGTCAGTCAGTTAGGGGATGACCCAGTGTTCAGTAAAGCATATCTTATTCTTCTACATAATATAGGACCCAGAAATTCTTGAGTTCTGCACCAAACAGTTGGACCATTACTTGCGAACATGCAAGTCACATTCAAAGCAGCTGGAGGATCATGTGGTGTATGTTGGAGGCAAATAAGAAAAAAAACAACAACTTAAATTTCTTCCTTTAGGTATGCCATCATTCTGATGGATTTGCTGTCCCAAATGATGAGAGAGGTCTTCACAAGCAAGAAGTTGTCACATCTGACTTGCAACAGTGGTCAACCCCTCCTCTCCTTAGCACGAGCTATCACTTACCACTTCCCCCTGCTTGACATCATTGGCCACACCCATGGAGTAGAGCTCACCGAGAAAGCCTGTGCTTTGGTGTATGAATTGATGCTAACTGCTGACCAAGCCCGGTGGCCACTGGCTAAAAAGACAAATGTTTCCACCTCTTGGTTTGTGAAAACTCTTGCCAACAGTGATGAATTGGTATGGGTATATGTACGTATAATTATGGGTGATCGAAACATTTACCCCCTCCCCCTCTCTTCCGTCCAGCATCACTTTTACTTGGCTATGCTTCAGTATGCTTCACAGGTCCTGTCCAATTCCCATATAATGAGTCCACAGGAACAGGTGACCCTTTACCAGATTGGAATCGTCCTCTCCACCTTGCTAAGGAGCTCTCCATTTGTAGTCCAATTCTTTAAACAACACTTCACAGAGGAATTCAAGTAAGAGAAGTATTGGGTGTGGCCAATTAATGAACTCGCTCCTAACAATATTTTTGTAGGTATTACATCAATACAAGTAAATTGAAGGTACTTTCAGGTCACTACCCTCTTATCACTGACACCCTAAAACTCCTCCACACCTGCAAATCAAAGGTACTCTTCTCCAAGTGAGTGCTGGCAACTACCATTTTCAAAGAGTCCCCAAGTCATTCTCTAATTAACACACTCACTCACACTCTTGAGATTGTTGATAATAATAAATATTTGCCAAAAAATAACTTATAATGATGAGAATTTGATTTACTTCTTACTGGTTTCCAGTTTGGACCCAGAATTGGACTTGGCAATTAGTTCAGTCCCGGATTTGGAATTGTTTTCTAGTTCAGAACCAGAATCGATTATAGCTTTAGTTTTAGTGTCAGATGCTGCCTTGTCACTTTCCCTCTTCTCATCATCTTCATCTTCAGTGAACTTTCCGTATTCTTCAGGATACTTCATGAAACATTCCTGCATGCCCTTAAACTGTGGAATGCAGTCTACCCCCTTTTCCTCCTCCTGGCTGAAAACGAACAAACAAACAAAAAACAAAAACAAGTCGAGACTCAAACAATTATGCTCCCCCACAAACCACATATATACACTCTATACAAAATAACCTCCAACCTCTCAAAAGGCTGGCCCCATTATTCAGAGGTTGATCGGTCTAGGTATTTACCTGTGATGAAAACAGGAGAAAGCATCTTTGAATTCCTTTCCACAAGAGCCATAAGCCATACCCCCCAGGCATGGACAGTCCCAATTGATCTCTCCATTGGGGAGGATGATGCCATGTTGGTCTCCTTCCACCAGTTCTGACACCATCTCGGAACTATTCAGGTCCTCCTTCGTCAAAAACACAGACTTGTCCTTTCCTGAAGGGATGAGCCACGGAGATAAGATAAATACACACAGATGGAGAGGGACTCACCATCTCTCTTGCAGTAAGACATTTCTGCTTGAGTAAAGGTGTATTCCACGTGAATTCCAAGTCCAATAGTTTTTATTGTTGACGACCTTTACCAACTGATGCTTGCAAAGATGAAAATCGAGGTGACCAGTGCTGTTAATCATGTACATCTTCTACTTACCTGCATGCCTACCTATCCTAGGTGTTAAGGAGTTACAGAAATCTATACAGAACATGTCAGAGAGTTTTCAATGGAGATCCTGTAGCCATCAATGGTGAGTTTAATCATAGATCTACAATGACTAACCCAGTGAGGAGAACATGAAATGCAGCGGCCAGAGCTAGAATAAGGGAGGAATTTCTTAAAAACAGTCAAGTTAGTGACAAGGACAAATTGAGTAAGGTATTATGATAAAAATGACTAATTTCCTTCTTGTTTTAATGCTGGAGTTTCTCTGTAGTTGGTAGAAGATGCAAGGGAAGCCGAACAGTTTCTCCGTGAACACGTAGTTCAAGCCGTGCAGACTGGAGAGAATACCTTTAGTAAGTGTGTGGCCATGGCTGTCACTAAACTTGGAATGTGCCAATGATGTGTTGGATGCAGGACTCAAGATCACCGAAGATACCAAGTTAGAGGACAGTCCTTATAAACCACCACAAAATCCCACCCCAGACAAGAAGTAGGAATAAACTTCATGGAGGAAGGCCAGCATTTCAGTTTCAAAATATATATACATGTATTAATGTGCACCTGTGCACCTTTATTTCTCAAAAAGGCTAATTAACAGGGGCTCTCATTGTCCACACAAGATGATAATCATTTTCACTAAACAAGAATTTTTATTCCTTCAAACTTGATGAGTAGAGAGAGAAAGAGAATTGAGGTCTGGTGTTACATCAAAATAAGCAGCTGCATGCTGTGTATAATATCTCATTATACACTAATTAAAATTAATGATTCCTAGTAGTGACTAATTGCATGCAATGGTGTATAAATGAACAAAAAAAAAGTGTGATTTGTTTTTCCAGCAAAGCCTTGGACTGTAAGTTGAAATACAATGTAATAAATGCATAAGTAGTCATAGTGATCGACAGAAGCATTTGTAATAATACAGTGTTACACTTGGAACAAGCTGAGCTGGTGTAGTAGGCATTTTAAAATGTGCGGAAATAATGAAAACAAAAAACAAACACTCCTGAGTGTATTTCTTGGTTAGCTTCATTTTGATTTCTCTGCTTTTGATTTGAGTGCTACAGTTGTGGTGATGATTGAGTTGACAAAGAAGTCGACCAGTGAGCTGATCCAGCAGGCCTGGTTGGACTCGATGGGAAAATTCTTTCCTGTGAAAGCCTGCAGCAACAAGTAAAATCTGAATTGCATGCTAATGTCCAAGAATTACAATAACATACCAGTACAAAGGTTCGTTTGGAATAGGCCCAGTTCTTGAGGACATTGTATTGCCAGAATCCCAACACTTCCTTTGTCTTGGGGTCCACTCGCAGAATGCCCTGAGGACCAACCCCAAAGATCACTGGCTTCAGTTTGGTGCTGTGAAGCAACTTCTTCCTTGGCTCCTGTAGAGAGAGAGAGAGAGAGAGAGAGAGAGAGAGAGAGAGAGAGAGAGAGAGAGAGAGAGAGAGAGAGAGAGAGATGAACTGGAAGACAAGTGCTCTCTAATAAGTTGTTGTGCTTACCCTGACTGGGAAGAAGACGGCTCCATAAGAGTCCATGCAGGAACAATGGTCAACATATGCCTCCTCAATTTCAGCATGACTCTTCTTCTGGAGACTCTCTTGTTCCTTGTACATCTTCTGCTCTATTCCTCTAACTCCTGTATATTCCACTGGCAAAAACTCTGTTGGTCTGAGAGAGAAAACAAGTCAATGAAAGGAGAAAGGGAGGGACTGCATAAAATGTCATGTTTCTCGTGTGTACCATGCATGTGTTGCCATAGTAGCTGTGAAAAAAACAAAAACAAACTGTAACTAATCACCTGCAGAATCCAATCACAGAGTTGACGGCAGTTCTGTCCAGGAAGTAGGCTTGGTAGTGGAGGGCTGAAAGTCTGATGGCATCCTCTTGAGTGAGGGGGAAGTTCCCCTGCACCACACTGATCCAGCACTTGTGATACTCGTCCTCCTCAGGGGGAAATTCCGTTGAGAATGAGAGGTGGAGGGACTCCAAGGGTTCAAGGGGTCTGAGGGGAAGAAAGACGGATGGGAGAATAACTTATAAGATATGTGAAATCAGTTGGCAACCATTTCCTGTTTCTCTGACCACTATGTACCTGAGGGCGAGTATCCTGCTGGTGGTGATGCCCTGCATTCTGAAGGAGAGATTTGTCTTGAGTGTGATTGGGTCTGGCTGGTCAGGGAGGATCTGACTGTCCACTGAGCCCACTCGGTTCACCCTCACCACATCCACCCCTGTCTCACTCTCGTGCAGTGATGAGAGACACGCCCCTTCCACCAGAAGCTGGTATTGTTCCGGATTATCTAGAACAATAAAGCTAGCAAGTAATGTCACACACATCTTTACCTAGTAACCTACTCTATTACAATGACTTATTACATGTGCTACACCTTACCCACTCCCAGGGTATCGCAGAGTTTCTCATGAAGGTCAGAGATTGGTTTGTTGATGCTGTAAATCTCCCTCAGCAAGAAGCCATTTGGCATCTTCACAAAGAACATTCGAAACTCGCGCATCACAAAGGAAAAGTCCTTTTGTGTGTGTGGGGCATTCAATGAAAACTGAGCTAAATTTCTTAGATTAGTAGGGGCAACCTCTTCCTAATTTCTTAGATTAGTAGGGGGCAACCCACTTCCTAATTTCTTAGATTAGTAGGGGCAACCCACTTCCTAATTTCTTAGATTAGTAGGGGCAACCCACTTCCTAATTTCTTAGATTAGTAGGGGCAACCCTACCTATTTGTACGTATGTTTTTGTCCTCACCTTGAGAGCATCAGCTGCACGGATTGGCCGCTGCTTTGTCTTCATTGCTTCAGTGTCGTCATGAGCTGCCACTCGACTTCGCCTCTGCTGTAGGATCTCTCTCTTACCCAGACGAGGACTAACACCCATCTTGTTCATCTCATGGAGACGTTTAACTGGTTCCGTCTATGTGTGTGGGAAGAGAGAGTGAAATAGATGAAGCCAAAAGAATTCTCTACATACAGTAACTGTTGAGGATTTCAGTGTTTGCTTCTGCCGCTGTTTGTCAGTTGGACTTCGTGTACCTGAACTCTCCGACCTTTTCACGGAATTCAGGAAGGAGATGGGGGAGGGGGGGTTGGGCATGGAGGCAGATACAGTGGGAGGATCTGCCCACACGTTCACGTCTTCGTATGTGTGTTGCTGTCGTCGTGGCTGCAACAGAGAAAGGTGAAGCAAAATTAGTCTTAGTATCTTTACTAAGTTGGGGATGGGTCAAGATAGTGTTAAGATCATTAAAGTTATTGTTAAGCGAGTGTGATAAGGGTTAAAGTTAAGTGTTACCTCATACCTTTGGGAGCGTACCACAGAGCGAGTCTCCTTCACTCTCTATGGAAGGTAAGGAGGGTGAGGGTGAACTTGGCATCTCGGAGGATATCTCACTTAGTGTATCCTCATTCCCTGCCTTCCCAAGGAACCACTCGGAATGTTCTCCTTCTTCTTCTACGATCACACTAGGGGGTTTGTTGTGGACTCCACCCGCTACTTTCCTCCCTTCTAAGCTACCAGCGGTGGCACTTAGCATGAGTTTGGACACCGGAGAGGAGTCATAGAGCCTGACCCCATCAGCCTTGAATCCCTTAATGTAGTCATAGAGGGGATTCAATTCTTGGGACCAACGCAGGCGGTTGGAGGAACGAGGGGAGAGGAGCTCAGCAAACGGGTCCTCCTGTTGCTTCCTCCTCCGAAGGACCACACCCTCATATTTAATTTGAGCTTCTTCATCGGCTTTTTTTGCCGCTGTTTCATCATCACTATTCGTTGGAGTAACTCCTACTTCATCTTCATCACTTGATTCCTCCTCGTCTATGCTACCGAAACGACCAAATTGATCAGAGGGGCTCTCCCTTGCTGAAGGGGGCGTGCTTAGTGCAGGCTGTGACGTGATTTTCCTAATTCCAGGATCTACCCCCACCTCCAGGTTCTGCTCGTTGGGGACCAGGATTGGCAAGTGGTCGTAATTCCCTGACTCGGCACTACTGTTGGTGCGTGAAGAACTCCCAGAGCCACGCCTCTCCGGGAGAGAAAGGATGTCTTCATATGCACTGGATGAGGAGCGAGAGGACACTGTCACCATGGGAACAGTAGGAGTTCCCGGTGCTGACCCACTCTCCGAGTTTGAAAAGGTCTCCCATGAATTGTACCGCTTGGAGGGAGTGATGTAGTCTTCCAGACGATCGTAGGTTTCACTGGAACCAGAACTCGCATGCTTCAGAGAATTGGAATTGGAAAGTGGTCTGTCCGCATGCTGATTAAGGGAGGGGCTACTTCGGGATATGAAGGAAAAATCCTCCGAAGGTGAGTAGAGCTCACTAGAGCCACTCTCACTTCTAATTAAGGGGGTGTGCTCATTACTCAAGTCAGATGGTGGGCGGCCCTTTCTGTGAGCCACACCTACTAAAGTGGGTGTGGTTTTCTTTTGTTTTCCTATTGTATTTAGTTCCTTCATACCCGGAGCCTTGGAGATGGAATTAGAACCCTCCCCTCCTCCACCACTACCTCCTCGTTCTGATTCCTCAGGGGGCAAAGTGGGTGGGGCTGATCCTGCCTTATTGAATTCCTGGAGGTGTTCTGGAATGTTTTTCTTTCGTAGCAGCGGTGAATTGGACGAGGAACGCTTGTTGTTGGACGAGGCAGCCAAGGGGGACGTCTTGGTGGAGACAGTAGTGGTGACCTCACCCTTGGTGCTAATGGGAGAATGATTAATACCGTTGGAGTACCTCTTCTCCCTGTCCCTCGCCTCCCCAATCCGCTGACTCAGCACTTCTCGTGCAAGCTGCTTTTCAGGACCAGCTATGGTGCCGTTCATTTTGGGGGGTGAGGACCGGACGTCAGAGGCCGAACTGTACCGCACCGTCTCCAAGTTTGTCTTGGCTAGAATTTCAGGTCGATTCTCAAAGGAGAAGCTTTTTCTTGCCTCATTGTCACGTGCGTTTAATGAAGAGCCTCCTTTGCGTAGCTGGGAGTCTTGCTTGACGTTATGGACCAATCGGGAGTAAGGATCCACTGAGCCCATGGACCTTGCTGTTCTGCGGTCAAAGGTAGAGTACTTGATTTCGTTGCTGAGATGAGACTGAGGTTTGGGATCTGGGTATGGGAATACGACATTAAAATGAAATGGAATTATCTATTCTCGTTATACATGGAAAATAAGTGAAACCCTGCAATTATCAGTGTCACCACCCCCTCCAAATAAAGACACCTGACTCCCACACTAAGAGGCTACTTACCAGCTGAGAACTTTCTTCTAAGCGTCATCAATCCACTCTCTGGGATCTTTGACATGGGAGGGTTATTCAAAGCATCTTCCTGCAATCAAAAGCATACTGAAATGGAATATGGAACACGGGAATGAAATTAAACCACTACCTACGCACCAGTGCCTTGTCAGGATCTTTCTGGAAGGCATCAATGTAGGAACATATCATCTCTCCATCATCTGTTCTGATGGTATAGTCTTGCTTCCCTTTCAGTTGCTATGAATAGATCAATAAACCCATGACAGTTGCTACATAACACACTCAATACAGGGTTCATCTATTATTGTCCGGACATGATTATCTAATAGTAGTTTTAAATGTAGCGCTATGATAGAAAAATTGGTCAGACAGAGGCAGGACAAAATTGACCAGAAAATGTCCCATGACTTGACTGTTACTGTGAGTCCTGCAATACATCACATGATAGTCACATGACTCACAAGGATGAAGGAGTAGCCTGAGTAACTGCTGTCCCTAATCTCCTTGAACTTCCAGTGTTCCAGAATCGTTGGGGTCTTGCTGTCCAGTTTATATATCCCATTCTTCCCAATGCCCAGTCTTATCAGGTTGTAGCTGACATTGCGGATAAAACTCTTCCCGGCCAGTTCCTACCGAAGGAGTAATCTTATCACTAACATTAAACATTAATAACACAGTGCCACCCATGCACTGCTCATCTGAGCCCACTTCCCCTATAGTCTGAACCCACTTCCTCTTTGGAATTTTTATAGGAAGGATTCTTTCCTCCTGTCAGCAATAGAGGAACCCACCTTTCCATGGAAGTACACCATCTTCTTCAGATCCACTGACCCAAAGTCAGTCTTGGTCTCCTGGTGATCATCCCCACCCAGAAGGGGTGTGTCCTCTTCATCCATCACAAGTCCTATCATTGGAAATAAAACATGCTGAATCAACAAGAAATATCAATCGATTGATCGCGATTAAAGATGTGCCCCACCCTAAATAGGCTCCTGTACTGTATCTCCGCACAGGGTGCAGAAGCACTGTTCATTAGCTTCTGTGCAATGCCAAGTTTTTATTACATGCAGCAGCATAATATGCACCACACATATCCTTCCAACAACATTTGTACAATACAAAAAATTATGACTGGAAAATTATGCATTGTAAAATAGGCAGGATCTAATGGGAGTCATGGCAACTATAAATTTTATACACTGGGCATGCTCATCAGTTGGATAAACATTACCCTAATAAAGAGCATGTCAACGTACAAGAAATTATCATGCCATGTCATGGAGGAAATAACAAACAATAAATAAACACACAAACAAAGATATCTTCCTTATCAACATGGCAACAAGTAAGGAATCAAATACTATTTTCCATCGTGTCCAGTTTCCATGGCTCCTAATACTGCAGATTAACAGTTCTGGAGAATTTAATAATCTAATTAAGGAATTTGATGATTTAAATATGAAATGAATTCACTGAGATGTGTGGGACGAGTTAGGTACTGCATGTGTCCACTGCTATCATGTGACCATATTGGAATGAAGAGGGCTGAGGACTGGTATCAGGGCTGGTATTAATAGTGCAGCTTCAATACAACAGAGCCCAATCTCTCCAAGACACAGTCTAGGAGGATTGCCAAAAGAGCTGTCCAAGTCTCTGTACAGGAATCAAAGTATGCACGCCTCTACCACATCAGGGGAGAGTGCTCATCACATCTCCACTGATGTCTCTCTGCTAGAGGCTTCAAAATAGTCTCACGTTATGCATCACCCATCAAGGTCTGCCTAGTACACTTTCTCTCTAAAGACAAATTCCAGCTGGATTGGAACACATTCTAAGAGGAATTAGAACGTGCAAGATGGTGAATGAATAGGAGAGTTGTGAGTTGAGTTATTAGTTATCAAGTAAATACGGAAAAAAACAACAAAAACCAACAACAATGAACTGTCTCATACCACAACAATAACATCCTATACATCTCCACAGGATGTACACCACACAATCTTCACCATAGCCACAACCATTACAAAGCCCAAAGGGCAGCCTCTTGAAGGTGCTACAGCAAGTTTCCTCACTTTTGCCACTGCTAGAGCTAGAGGCTTTAGACCAAGCACTTTTGTGCTCAAAGAAATCACCCATGTCTATGTACAACTGTGACTCAGTAGAACAAAAGGTTTGTGTCAACTGTGGTTTTAAGACCTCTGGCTTTGCAAGGCAAAGGTGAGGAAACTTGCTGTACATTACTGCCAGTGGGTATGCATGCTCCAAACAGTAGTAATCCAATAAAGACTGTTAAGGAATGAGTGCTTACGGTTGAACAAATGCTGATCAATGGGATGGCCATTTTAGGCAATCCACTGTCACTCCTCATCATATTACACTCATATACAACTTACACTATTCCTAAACAAACATAATTTCCCTTATTGCAACAGGGCTGACTCCAAGATTAAGAGTCCACAGGAAAGATTACTAGAAGGTTAAGTTAGGCAACAAGATAGAATACTAGAATGTTTGAATAAAGGCTCAAATTAAACCTAACAACAGGCCATTTAGGCAAATATACACTTTAGCATACGATACAGAGTTTGCCCTGGAGGTCATCAAGTTGTAACCGAGTCAGTCCTTTTGATGTGGTAAACCATCCCCTTTGACGTGGTCAATGGCTTATTTGAAGTAGCACCAATGCGGGAATAGTTTAAAGATACACGTTTATAGCAGATGATCGGAGACCCCTCAAGGTAGGAAGAATGCGCCACCAGCAGATCCAGTGCTCCAAAACACAAATATGCCCTCACAACAGAAACCATAGAATACCTGGCCAGAACCAATGCCAAAAAAAACACTCTGACGGATTGACTCTGTAGTCTGAGAAATATGATCCCAAATCATCCTTCCTGGGAAAGACTCGTTGGAAAAATGTCACTCCAATTATTCCCCACCGAGATCATAACTTCATGTACATGAGCTGCAGAAGCTGTGCTCTATTTGGAGAAGTAACACGTGCAGCTGAAGCCACACCATACTGGAAGATACAGCTGTCATCATAACATGCTCCAACAGTACCTTCAAAAGCAAAACCAGATACATCCTCTTATGCCACTAGTCAATAGATCAGAAAGAAGCCAACACAGACCATCTTAATGATGGCCAGGGGTATTTGTCACATAGAGATGGGTACTCTTGCATTGAGTGTATATGTTAATGGATCTTTACAAAAGAAGTCGCTGACATGTCCATTTCTTTGCCAAATACAACTCCTTTAGAAATTGTCTTCTCTGAAGATTGAAGTAGAAGCCTGCTAGCACTGAACACATAAGAGGCTTCTTCATCACTTACCTTTAATAATGGCAGCGTACAAGAATCATCAGTCAAAATAGTCATCAATAATAAACACGTCATGCCACTCAATAATAGCCACATGTTGCCAAGGGAGTACAGTGAGTCACTGTCACTTCACAATGAAAGAGTCGGCCATTCTGTGGACTATGCACATGATAACACACCCTGGTTCTAACATCTTGTAGCATACGACTCGAAAGTGTAACAAAACGGGCACCATTCACAATGCCATTTGCTAGTAACGATTTAGAACAATCGTTACTACGACAGTAATTTTGTTTTCTATAGTGACTCCACTATAGGCACCTCTATAGCCATCATAAAACACCCAGTATAGTTCACCTCACAAAAAGTTAGTCTTGCTAGCCAAGACCTAACTATTCGCTTAGTCACACTCTTCCTGGTCAGAAGATATTCATAGTAGACAGGTGATATCTTGGTTAATAAACTGGTGATGTGGGGAGCATTTAAATTTTGGCTTTCACCCGTGAAGGGAAGGATTAACTATAAGTGGCATGCCACCCATACTTAGAGCAGTTTATGGAGCATGCTGTACTTGAGAGAACACTTCTATATAGCTAGTTGTTACAAAGATTGGAGTATTCAATTTCAGAATGATCCTCATTGGTGGTCAAGCAAGTTTAGACAATGTTGTTACCACAGCCTTGTTATGAAAACCTCAGCCTTCCTCTGGCTCAGCTGCTACCAGGTATCAAAGAAAGAGCAGACATTCTACTAGCTAATATCCATGCTCTACAAGTTACTCTGAACTAAATAAACAGTTTCGTAGCGTTGCAGAATGCTTGGCAATGGAGGGTAGGTTATAGGGTGTTGCTGAAATCAATCATCTCAGTAAAATTTCATAGGGTCATGCTAGTAAACAAAGAACGCCTAGAAATCCCCCAGTCTCCTCCATAAGAATATCAGGACAGCTTAGCTAGCTACTGGTAGCCTGAGCCATGGTCAACTAGCTACCCCAATAGCCGGCTAGATGCATAGCTCACTCTAACAGACTCACCTTAGCAATTCACCCACCAAGATTTCTCAGTAGCGAACACTCACGGTCACTAAACTACACTAAATACAGTTACCACTGTCAAGTTGGCCGGACAGTATAAATCATTAGGTAGGTCGTTCAACCCAAAGCTAAAGGGCGGTCTTGAGAATGTAAATACAATTACGCATGCGCACTGTACATACCATAATGACACTGAAATAGTAAAAAAAAATGTTCTGCTTGTCTACTGCACTGTAAGTACTAAAAAGGAAGCTAATAAAGGTACACCATTTCAAAAAGAAGATTTCAAACACTAGGTCGCCATTTGTAGGTGGAGCTGTATTCGAAGCCCAACTTCTTGATGAAATCATCTGCTTCTTTAGGACCACGACTGCACAAGAAGAGAAAGAAAACCTCACAAGTACTCCACTAGGCCCTTCCTCATTGATCTTACCTTCCATAGACATATTTGATTGGTTCAGGTTTATCACTGTCGATTTGGTGGAGTAGAGGAGTAAAAATTCTCCAGGCCTCAGCCAACTCATCACTAACATTATATTATAGTCCTAAATTAACAGTGATTTATTGAGGTGTAGACCCTTTACCTCCTGACAAATTGAGCCTGCATTCCATTGAAGACGTCCAGAATGAGACGCTCATAGGCATCAGGGAGTTGGATGTCCTATAGGACAGATATAAACATGTCTTACAATTTGTCCTATAGGACAGCAATCATAGTGTTGGGAATTATATTCCACAATACAATCCTTAGCCGTGCCCATCTCTGACTGACCCCAAAACGTGATTTATAGGTGAGATCCAGCTCACTCTCCAAGGGTTCAAAGGACATCCCTGGCTCTTTGGTCATGGTCTTGATGTACATGGCCTCATTGGGCTGCAGTCTTATCACCAGCTCATTCCGACGACACTTCCCGTCAAAAATGTCCCCAGGCACATCCCGGAACTGGATCCTGACTTCAGCTTTCCGTTCATTCAGAGCTGGAAGGAAAAGGAGAAGAAGTAACAATAAAGATTGATCAGCAGTTGTTTCTATGGACAAAGATCTTCCCAAAGAGAAGACACCACATACCTTTCCCACATTTGAGGATGAAAGGCACTCCATCCCACCTCTCGTTTC
Organism: Crambe crambe; assembly: GCA_963924555.1. Taxonomy (NCBI): domain Eukaryota; kingdom Metazoa; phylum Porifera; class Demospongiae; order Poecilosclerida; family Crambeidae; genus Crambe; species Crambe crambe. Next base: position 376,309 of record OZ004583.1, read on the forward strand.
TGATGTAGAGGACGGCCATGGCATATGTAGGTGTCACTGAACCATCAGGGACAGTCTTGTCATCCAGGTAACCCAACTTCGCATCCCCTTCTCCCTTAGGATTCCCCACGTATTGTCCCAGGACAACATCACTCATCTCAATAGGACGGATACAGCGAAGGACTTTGACCTTTTGGAGAAAGACAACTTAATTGCATGTAGTTAGAACACCAGAATAAGTTGCCATGGATACAGCAAAGGACTTTGACCTTTTGGGGGGAAGACTACTAGTTATAACAAGGTTGCCAAGGATACAGCAAAGGACTTTGACCTTTGTAGAATAACGCCAGATACAACTAACCTTTTCATCCCTCATGTCCTCGGCACTAGTAGAGGCTGGCTTCTCCATGGCTGTCAGACACATGACTTGAAGCAGATGGTTCTGCATCACGTCACGGATTATCCCAAACTCATCAAAGTAGCCACCACGCCCCATGGTGCCAAATGGCTCCTTGAAGGTAACCGTCACTGTTGCTATGTTACTCCGATTCCAAATGGGTTGGAAGATGGAGTTGGCGAATCTGCCAGTCATAATGGACTTCAAGTAAAGTGAGTATGAGTGTGAACCCCCTAAAGCTAGTGCTGAGTGTAACCCTTACGATGCATAATACAGTCAGCAAAGGAAGCTATGGTTGCATGAATGCTCAAGATAATTCACCATTTCACCATTCTTTTGATGTTTGATGTGTTGGTAATGGTTAAGTACATGAGATCTATTTCCAAATGAAAAGGTAAACACATACCTGAGAACCAGGAGATTTTGCACCATCTCTTTGCCAAGGTAGTGGTCAATACGATAGATTTCCTCTTCACTGAAGAGTCCAGCCAGATGCTCACTCAGTTCTGCTGAGCTCTCAGAGTCCTTTCCAAAAGGCTTTTCAACGATCACACGAGACCATCCTCTGAAATGAAATCAAGGGAAGAATAACACTAGTGTCAGCACTAAGAAACACTTAGAGGTACTGATGTCCACACTAAACGTGCTTTGTTCCTGTAAGTTGTAGCCTAAACTGAATGCTATTCAAGAGTATGACATTTTACTTCGAAAGCCCAAAGCTACATACATACGTTTTGCTCATGCAAGTTTCCTTGATGTTGGTAGTAACGGGAGCAAATACGGAGGGTGGTAGGGCGAGATAAAAGAGACGGTTTCCAGCGGATTTGTCCTCCAGTTTCAAAAGCTCTTGATTTAAATTCTCAAAGGCAGGCTTTTCTGAGTACGAACCCTTAATATAGGAGTTGATAGCCCAGAAGGTATCCAGTTTTGATGCCTCGTCATCCTTAGCCTGAAGGAGAGGAAATGTAGGAAAGTGGGAGGGAGGGGTAGGGACAAAGAATATGATGGAGGGTCAAAAGGAGGAGGCACTTTTTTTGTAATATTAATTTGCTAACCTTGAGGAAGGGCTTGCATTTTTCCTTGAGGTCGTTGACGGTGAGAGCAGACCTGGCATAACCCACTATCTTGGTATTGGGAGGGAATCGGCTATTTTTGAAGATGGTCCTGGAGGGAGAAGAAGGTAATACACTACAGACTTCACTAAGTTGCATCTATACCAGAGAGTGGGGTAGATCTTCTTTTTAGCCAAATCACCCTGGAAAATAAATGGAAAGTATTTGAAGGTGTGTATCAACCAAGTGTGCAACAATGCACACCATATAGCAGCAATACATGCAGCTATCGTTTTAATATGGATATTGCCAAAAAAAAAAGTACTTCAAGAATGCCATGGCTTTAGCCTTGAGGGATATTATTCAGCTAGTCCAGTCATAGCTATCTTAAGGAGCTGAAAAATAGCTTTTTTCGACTTACTGATGCTCCCATCACAACAAAGATGTGAGTTGCATCTACGATGACCTCGTCTTTCTCCGCCATAGCTTTCTTTGCAGCAACTACAGCAGTGTTGGAAGAGGGGGTGGGATGTTTTCCTATCCTAAGAGGCAAGCCGACAATAATACGACTGGAATCAGGGCCGCTAGGTTTACTTCCTCCTTGACCGGAAGTTCCCACTGGAGCTCCCCCAGGCCTAGGTTCTCCCTTAGACCGTCCACGTAGAGGACCAGATCCCATAATGAAAGATAGCAAATGGCCAGCTAGAAAGTTATCTCTTCACAGATTATTTTGCAGTGGAAGTTTACTGTTTATAGGTTTTGGTTGCCAAGGCCAGGTGTAGCTCATTAACCACTTCCTTTATCATGAACTCTGAACTTAATGTTATTGTACTAGTCTTAGTTAATCAATGATGGGAGCAAGGGCAGCCCATGTTTTACCAGCAGACATCTTCACTCTCAGTGGAACCTGTGTATTCAAATAAGGAAAATAATACTGACGAATGAAACTGAGTTCCTTCACCTTGAGTTTGCAAGGCAAGGTACTTGCAGACTCCATCAGATGCTTAACTTTATCTATTGAAGTTAAAATAATAATTTTTGATTTATATTTTCATTTTTTTACCAGATATTTCAGAAACTTCTTCATCAGGTACTTCAAAGAGTAATTCATCATGTATTTGAACTAGCAACCTGAAAAAAATTCCAGCAATTGTAGCAAACTAGCTAATCGAGGGGTCTATTAGGCTGACCTTGATCTGGGACTATCTTCAGCAAGCATTTTTATGACCTCTATCATCCCTAACTTGCAAATATCAGCAGCAGAGCCTGGATGCATATGTCAATGGATATTAATCAAGTCATAATCATGAAGGAGAGTGAAGCCATTATGTACCTTGTACAGGAAAATTTACAGCTTGTCTCTCCACATGAGCTTTAGTATGAGGGCAAGGGGAAGAAATCTGAGGGAACCATCTCTTCCTTCCACATATGGTGCTCAGTACACCTATTGCAGTAAGATCAGAGAGAGGTTAGTATACCACCACATGAAGATGTAGGATACTAGCTAACCTTTTAGCCTGGCCTCTATGATGACTGCATCAATGTATTTTCTAACCCTGGGAAACTTGGCTGAAAATTCAAAAGTGTGTAATACCTAGTGACATAATGTTACAAATTATTCATACTGAGAAATGAAGAAATGAGTTCTTTAGCTACTGCTGGAGACTCGTTCAAAATCTCTCCTAATTTCTCCTTTCCTGTGTGTATGCATCGTGCAGATGGAGATAGCAGTACTATTACAATATTGAGTTACCTATGCCATATATCACGGCATAAACAACATGCTTTGTCCTTTCTCTTTCAGACGGCAACACTTGAGAAATATTTGATCCATACCTGTGATTTAATTAGATCTCTCTTGCGGATCTAAGAAAGAACCAGCCTCACCATTCTGAAGTTAAGCTGACAAAGATGTCGCTGGTCTTAGCAGTGGAAGATGTGAAGACAGAAATGAGCTGAGGATCTAGTGATAAATGAGCCAACACACGAAGTTCAATACTTTTATAATCTATAGAAAAAGCAAAGCCAGTTCCAGCATGGATCATGCCAAGTATATTTAAGTGGATGTATATTTTATACCAGCTGCAAGGAACGTAAAGCCAGGTCTGCTCTCAATAGCCTCTCTTACATTCACCTCCACTTCCACTGGGTCTTTTCCTACAATAATCGATAGTTCTGCCCACTGATATTGACACAGATGCATACATACCCACTATGAACTGCTCCTGCACCACTCCTAGTTTCACTGGATGTTTAGGAAACCCTTGGATATTCTGGTAAACCAAATCCATAAAAATGTGTAAGCTAAATCTAACATGACTCACTGGATTGCAGGAGGCCAATCTACCAGTGGTAGCATTCATGTGGAGCCTGGAGGATGGAAATGTGTACAGCATATATAGCTTATATACTGCACAAGAGTAAATACCACATAGGCTTCAAGATTCCCTAAATTAAAAATAATGTGTAACATATTAAATAATCATAATTATATAGGAGGAGCTTTTGCTTTAGCTTAGCTACCTCAGTGATGTAGGGAGCAATTCCTGTAACATAAGTTGCATTTATCTTACAAAGCTGCAATCAAGAAGGACAAAATAGATCCTTGTCATGTCATCAGTACATTTGCAATGTTATTAAATACATGTCTGTATTCCAATACTGCTTTTGGCAGAGGGTGGAGATCGCATAACTGATTGAGCTGCATGGAAGGATAGGAGATGTATTTTAGTCATACATAATCATTATTAGAACCTCACCACAGGCTCTGAAGTAGATTTATGATGATGGACTTGAGTTTTGGAAAAGTTCTTGTTCGAATCTAAATGAAGCTCATCAAATAGAATCTATAGATTATTGTCATTTGTCATTATTATTGTTGTTGTTGTTATTATTGTTGTTGTTGTTATTATTGTTTTATTATTAAATTCATACTGTACCTCCCTCAGTTGAGCTGTGCTATTGATGGGGAAAGAGCGTCCTGCAGCCTATAAAAATGGATGCACGTGCAGTAATTTCATACCAACCTTCAAATCTATTACCTTGTGAGCAACGGCTTCAACTTTTGCAATCTTTTTCTGCATCATTAAATATAGAATATATATTTTAATTGAAGGGTTGAAATTCCACACCACCTTCAATAGGTCTCTATATTGAAGCAACTTGGAGCAGCTGACTTTCAGACCCGCCTTTTCCATGGCTGCAGTATGGGCACAAAGATTATTCACTCCCATTCATGACTTGAATAATTCATACCAGCTAAGAGAGAAATCAGTCTTGTCTCCATCTTGAGGAATATAAAAATTAGGCCTTCCTCCTATAATGTAATAAGCATTTTATTGGATCACATCCTTTGTCTCTCTTACTTGGAGCTTCTTGTATATTTTGACCATAAGAGGACCGAGGAGGGCAAGGTCATGACGCAGTGCCAACTGATCCCCCTTGTCCACACCCATGGTTGTGGGCAGAGTCATTTGCTCCATTCCATAGCGAGTTAGCAACTCAGAAAAAGATCCAGGGGTGTGGTCTGGATTGAGAAGCCATGCCCCTAGGGATGTGTCCATTGGAGCCCATTTTCTCCATACTATTGGGGGGGGGGGAGGAAGTAGCCATCGGACAATTTATTCCATCATGGTTCTTACTGGAAGGGGGAATATCATGAAAGCTATACAGTATGGCAGAGACGAGTTCCTGTCCTTTGTAAGTGATGACTCTTGCTTCAGTCATTAAAGATAACAGTATGTCTCTATACAGCACAAACATCAATGAATGACCAATAGAAAAGGACGAGATTACCTGCATTGCGTGTGGATTTTTGGGTTGGATGAAGCCAGTGGAAGATTGGCGTAGTGAAGTACAGGTCTAGTTTGAGCTGTTCCAGGATTTTCCACAGGGAAAGCCACATAAATAGAGCAAGCCTGCATGAACATGCCCCCCAGTTTATTACATGTGACTGAGTTATTATTGATGAATAGCAAAACCTTAAGAGTTCCTTCACTGGATTGCCTTCTCACCTATGTAGACACAACAATATAATTAAAAAAAAATTAAAAAAAAGAGATTCCCTATTGCATGCAGCATGCATCTGTCAGGAACTCCTACTCTTTTGTTTTGTTTTTTTTCTACTTTGTATGTAACAAAGAAAATTAAGTCTTAGATGTAACCACTAGACAACATTTTCTCAAGGCTTATCATAGATTTTTTTCAAGACATTGAGGAAATAGTCTTGAGTTACTTTTGTCTATGCTTTTATCAACTCTTTAATTGGATAATATTGGTCCACAATTTGGTCAAGAAGTGTGCCTAATCATAACTTCAGCACATACTTGTGTATGTAGCAGACAGAGCTCAAAGAACCAGCTCATGCTGAAATGTCAGAATACCGCCTTTGAGGACAAAACAAGAGTGGTTTTATAATTTGATTTACAGGCACGAAACACATGTCATCCAGACGATCAAATTGACATTCTTTTGAGGAAGTTATTTGATTTATTAGACGATAAGTCTAAGAATACCACAGTGGTTTTATGTCAATGGGAGTTCCTTTGAGCATATGACCAGATAGGACACACAGATTTAGACAACATACTTAACATTTCACACACATGATGTGTGCAGTCAGCCCAAAATTAGCTATGTACTTACGGGTTTTCTTCTGAGTTGAGTGGATCCATCAGTGTAGAGCAGAGTTGTAGCCACTTCCTTTGCATTAGCTAATATTTCCTTTATCTCTCCCAACTTCACCTCACTCGTGACTTCTTCATCCTGGAGAAAGGGGGTCAACTCACTCACTGCAGGAGGGTGCATGGTGAATTAGTGAGAGCTCACAATTTTGTTATCATTGAAAGGCCCCGAATCACTTGATTTAACGTTCCACTGAGGGATGTTACCTAGGCAATTTCATGATTATAATAAAGCTGCACAATATCAACAGAATGTTGTGTACCTATCACATATGGAATCTTCTGAGTGGTCGCCCCCTGCCTGGGAGGTGGTGCAGAGCGCACCGATGATTTCGAATCCATTTTCTTCAAGAAATCATAGTGAAGTGATGCTGCTTGTGTCACCGTTCGATTACCACTCTCCTGGGCATCTTTCTGATGAAAATATCCAGGTTCAATATTCGTTGATTCCGGTGGTTTGACTTTTTTTTTATGCATCATACTGGGAAATCCTTTTACGTCAGTAGTTACATTTTGTCTCCCACTAGAGTTATGATGGTAGCAGACTTCTAACTGATCACCAGCAATATGACCACCATCAGTGCTGTCACTGTCCTCTGGTCCATACTACATATGGGTATACATTCTCAGACACATTCCAACCACAATAAAAATAACTATTACATTGTGCATGGCAATTAGTGAGAACTCACAATTTTGTTATCATTGAAAGACCCCGAATCACCTGATTTAACGTTCCACCGAGGGATGTTACCTAGGGGGAAAAAATCAATTTCCTGAATAATACGAAAATACCAACAGAATGTTGTGTACCGATCACATAAGGAATCTTCTGGGTGGTTGCCACCTGTCTGGGAGGTGGCGGCAGGGCAGATAAGGATGGCATAGTTTGTTCTTTTGCTAGATATACAAATATAATCTCGTAAGCCAGCCTGGCACGTAGGAGAAAATGCAGAAAGATGATTTGTAATAAAAGCTAGTTTGCATATTACGTATGCATGTCACCTTAGTGAAATTTCAGCTAATAAAAACACTAGTCGGTGAACAGCTGGCTATATCTTATTCACACTACTATGGGTGTGTGGAATGCAATAGCAAAAGTAATCCAATTAAGGTGAACCTAGCTATAAAAGAGTTCCTCACTTCATCTTATTTATGACGACCCCCAAAAACTCAGCAGTTCTATAATAGATAGCAGAATGCAGAAATTCTCATTTGTAATGATTTTTCTACTATTGAATGCAACAAGTGCATCTCCTATTCACAACCACCAAGTGAAACGCAGTGCTGTGCAAGAAATCACAAGGGAAGATGCTCCTGAATCAATCCTACAGCGAGGGAAAAGGAGTTTCACCCCACACCATGACTATCCCAGTGTGGTTTATGATCAACTCTATGCTGAACATGGAGGGTGGAAAGAAGAGAATTGCAATGTGCCGTTCAACTGTGGCACCGTCTCTCCACACCACTGCACAAAGAGAGGCAGTGAATTCCACTGCTCCAACAATAGAGGTACTACATTACTATTCTAGCCACAAAAGAATTAGGTTTTTGCTAAAATAAAAAGTAACTCTTCTTCTTTTTAGTTCACAAAGATTTTTACTATTTTCACCTAATGCAGTGAACGAGGATTGTATCTTTGATTTTGGTGTGGATATTCTTGATAAAACTGAATATTTAGCCGGGGATCTTGCTCTATACAAAGCTGAAGAAACTGATCCCAGTGCTTTCTACTTTGTCTTCATCATCTTCATGGTGACGCCCACTCAAGGACACATAATAGCTAACAGAATCATTAATGCATACTGTCACAATTGGCAAATCTTTCACCTGGATTATGACGTACTGAACAAATATGTGGTAAATGGTTACAATCCTTTCTCTCTTCGGGTAGTTGTTAATAAGAATGGCCACAAAGATTTGAGGTGCTCAGAAATATCTTCTTTATTTCTATTGAATGCATCCTTCCCAGAAAATAAGTCTGAAGAAATGACCACTTCTCCAACTGCAAAGGGAAGTGGGGATTATTCCAGTGGATCCGACGATTTGAAGCCAGAACCAGTCTTCACAGAAGCAATACAAAATCCATTCTCATTACCTGATGATGAATTAATCAATTATATTCCGGTTCTGAATTTATTCAAAACTGGAAGAAGAAAGAAGAGAGAAGCAAGCATCGAAAACTTGAGAGGGAGTAACAGTAAGATGCTAATTTACAGCGAAAAGGATAAAGTTTTGAATGATCAAGGCTCTTGCCAGCGCATTGATAAGATAATAAGATTGAATCCATCCAATTTGAATGCCACATACACCGTCATAAAACCCCAAAATTACAATGTTGGAGAGTGTGCGTTCATGAGAAGAGGGCTGAAGAGAATGCATTCAAAATGCATCCCAACAAACTATAGACCATTGGAGATGCTGATATTGCAAGACAACAAGATATCGGTACATAAAAATGACAATATTATAGTAATAGACGACTGTGGATTATCAGTTTAGCTAAAGTCTTCTTACACTAATCTTATTTTTCTACTTACTTGCTGCACTGATTTGTCTGCTAAGTACAGTTATTTGATTAAGCATGTGTTGTTGACGTCTTAAGAAATTGAATTATGAGATCGTTTGCATATTAATTATTAACTTACTGTATGCCACACAATTCATAACAGCTTTTCTGCATAAGTGCACGTTCGCTTGAGCAATATCATTACGACAATAAATCTAATATACAAGAGCGACTAATTCTATATGCTAGGACTTAGTCTGGGACACCATGTCCTGCCACTCACGCACCTTATTATGGTTGCTTACATAATATATATATAGCTAGGGCTGTGGTCCCTTAACAAGTGGCTATAAGGACAGGACTGAACTAGCTATATTACTGGCGGTAGCTATTACCAAACCTGTTCCAGATTTCATGGCACTCAAGACCCTCTGAAAGAGATGACTGCTTTGGGTGGTGAGAGAGAGGGGGTGTGGAGGATGTTGGGAAGGTGTCCAGAGGATGCCTTCTCTCCTGTTGCTGTTCATGACTCTGGGATTGTTTGTATCCCTCAAATTCATCCCTATCTTCACTCAGTCTGTCCAAGTGCAATGAGGTCATAATTAACAGTTGCTACTGTTATTTAACACACAGCCTTAACTCTAAAACACTGACTTACCAAACCTTCCAGCTGCTTGAAGATTTGAATTTCCCGCCTTTTGACTCACACTGACCTTTGACATGACCTGACGTACGTCAGATAGCAGCTAAAACACTCACTGTTTTTGTGGTGGGCGACAATGGCAGCTACAGACAGCTCGAAAAGAGCGTTCTGGAAGAAAGGTGATAATACCAAACTGCCTGGAAGGTATGCTCATAAGCCACTGGCGGTAAAAACGCGGGAAAGCAGATACATTTTTTTTCATCCAATTGAAGCTCACCTAATGTAGTTACTTTCGCTATTTTCTTTGAATACTGTGTAGGCCACAGCAGGTACACAGGTCACATGAAGCATCGTCAGATGTGAGGGGAGTCCATGCATCAGGGCAGGCCCATCAACTGCAAAAGTGAGTTACTTACAGACCTACATGTATATTGGAACCATTGTCAAGTTGTTTTTTTTTATGGTCCTACCTATCAGTTCACACTTTATAGCTTCTATTGTACAATATAAAACTATTGTATGGTATAAATCATGCCTTCAGAGTGATTTGTGGGTCACAATAGAGGTATTATGGCTGTTAATGCTTCAAGACCTTTCCTGATTCCATTGTAACACTTCAGACCCCATCTGACTACTTAATGAATATAGATTAACCACACCCTCTAACCACACCCTCTAACCACACCCAGCGCTGCTAATCGTCCACGAAGCAAGACCTTTGAAGAGTACGAGAAGGAGACAGACGACATTTGGAATGACGGCGAAGAGGATTTGGTGGCCCTCACCCTGGATGCCAGCTTGGAGTTCGTTCCTGAGAGTTCAGGGGGACCAGAGGAGGATGGGGAGAGAAAGAGAAGGGGAAAGGGAAAAGGTGGGTACACTTTTTTTCTTATGTAATTTTTTTGGCATCTTTTTTACTTATAGGAGTGTCAGGAGAGCTAAAGACGTTTTTCACAGATGTCGTCAAACATAGAGCATCTCCAAAACTCCGCCCACGATCCCAATCTGATAGAGCAAGGTTAAAGGTCACATCACTCACAGAACAAGCAATGAGACATTTAGGTGAGAGAAGATGAAGTGTGATTACTGAAATTATTTGTCTACATAATAGGTGAAGGGGATGTTTTTGACCCCCCTGATCGGGAGACCATGAGGCTGCAGAAGTTTGGGAAGCTTCTGGCTGGACCGTATACTGATTTAGGTATGGAAAATAGAAATAAGAACAGATGACTTAGTAGCATTCAATCATGTAGATGAGCTTCGTAAGTTGAGTTGGTCAGGTATCCCTCCACCAGTCCGGGCAACTACATGGCAGCTGCTCTGTGTAAGTACACTCTTTGTCTTATCCACTATCAAGACCAACGACTCCAGAATCTCATTCCCTTTTCCAGGGTTACCTGCCAGCCAACATCGACCGGAGAGAAGAGACACTACAACGCAAGAGGCAAGAATACCAGAACTTCATCGACCAATACTACCACACCAGATCTGAGCCTACACACATCGATACATTCCGTCAAGTGAGAATCAATACTTTTATAATCATTATATGTATTTATTTTTGACCTCTAGATCTCCATTGATGTCCCCCGTATGAATCCAGACATTCCTCTGTTCCAGCAGAAGATGGTGCAGGAGTGTTTTGAGCGCATTCTCTTCATCTGGTCCATGAGACATCCAGCTAGTGGCTATGTGCAAGGCATCAATGACTTAGTCACTCCTTTCTTTGTTGTCTTCTTATCCTATTACATATGTGAGTGTCCCTGTTTAATTAGCAACTCCAGTAGGTCAATAATAAGTACAGGACACTCCCAAAAGAGGACAAATCTCTCAACCTTTGTACATACACCCTATACAAACTAACCTCCAAAAGAGGACAACCTCTCTACAAAGGACAAAAGGATGGGTCCCAAGTGTGTCTATTATTTGGAGGTTCCACTGTGTACAATAATTAAGAATTAGTTTAAAAGATTAAAAAGATTCTCACTATTTCACTATGCATGCTTTCCATGTATACAAGTTCTTAACGTTGCTAGCACACTAAGTGGCTTATTCATGAACAAGTCATTGTTAATAATGGACGTCGTCTTTTTCTTTTGCTCCGTCTAGCTGGGGACAAGAACCCTGAGAGCTACGAGGTGTCGAAACTGACCGAGGAGGTGCTTCGGATGCTGGAGGCAGACAGCTTCTGGTGCATGCAGAAGCTGCTGGAAGGTATCCAGGACAACTACACGCTGGCCCAGCCTGGCATACAGATGAAGATCATGGCTCTCAGGGACCTTATGAAGAGATTAGATGGTAAAAATAGAGAAAAGAGCGATCGTATTTGTATGACTTGCTACAGTTGCCATAACTATGGCTATATAGATATATATGTAGCCAGTGCAACTAGAATAACTGTACTTGGCAGGGTTTCATTTTGGGGAGAGGGGGCACTCATCCTCTGGTTATCTCCCCTAGCCTCGTACCCGGACCCAGGCCTGCTTTTTTTGAAAAGCAGAGGCTACTCTCCTATTGTCCCTTGATATAGTGATTTTGCCTCTGCTTGATAGACTAGCCAAAAAGTGAAGAGGTTTGGACCCTTTGGTGTCCTGCAGGTTCTTTGGAGGCTCATTTGAGCAGAAACTCTGTGGAATTCATCCAGTTTGCCTTCAGGTGGATGAACAACCTCCTCATGCGGGAATTCCCCCTCAGATGTGTCATCAGGCTCTGGGACTCATACCTGGTGAGTTGGCATCTTTTAGTAGTGGATTGATCATGCATGCTATTTTTGCCTGCAGTCTGAGAGAGATGGATTTGCTACTTTCCACATATATGTATGTGCAGCCCTTCTTGCTCGTTTTTCCCGGCAAATAATGGCAAAAAGAGACTTTCAGGTATGCACTATTCTTCTAGCAGCAGAATTAAGTGCACTTTATTTAGAGTATGTTTTATTTGACTTCCAGTATGTGCCTTTGACCTCCTAAGCGTACTTTTACCCACTTGCACTTTGACCTCCCAGAAGTGTGTATTTTATCCCTTCCAGAAGTGTGCTTTATTTAGAGTGCATTTTATCCACTTGCGCTTTGACCTCCCCACTCAGGATATTATGATGTTTCTTCAGAATCTTCCCACAGCGGAATGGACTAATGATGACATAGAATTACTGCTAGCAGAAGCTTACAAATTGAAGTTCATGTTTGATGATGCTCCCGGTCACTTGAACGTCAAGAAAACTTAGCATTCTTTTCAGTAGCCATTTTGTATGTCTAGCTACAGTATTTATGTCCAACAATGTTCCTCCAGTCCCTGCAGGTCCTGCTCTCCACCTTATCATTAATTTTTTATCAGTTGTATGGTAAATATGACATGTTTATGCAACATAATTTTCAGCACACTTTTTTAATGAATTTTTTCTTATTCATATGGGGAAAACAGAATGGCATAAATATTGTAAAATCATGTCACTTGTTCCAAAATGCTAACCGCTTCTGTGGCATTTCTGGCACATTTGGCAACATCAAGAGCTGTAGGTAAGGCGTGCATGTGTGTACACATTGGAATGAATGCAGCATACCTGTCCTTCCCTTATTGTCAGTGAGTGATGGGTCAGCCCCATGCCTTAGCAACACTGCTATAGCACCAGCTTGCCCTTCCTATATCAGTACAGACACCAAGCAGTAACTGAACATACTAACATATTTACTACAAGGGAAACTCCAAAAGAAGAACAGAAGACAACTTTATACTTTATACAAAGGACAGAGAACAAAAGGCTGGGCCATTATTCGAAGGCTTTGCCACCTTTTTTGCTCACCTTTGCAGCATAATGTAATGGAGTAATGGAGTTGACACTAACTCCTTTGTTTATCTCTCCCCCAGCCTTTATTAGACACTCAATGGCATCCTCAGCTCCTGCTTGTGCTGCGTGGTGAAGAGCACGCCGCCCTAAAATGTCCTCTGCCTTCAAGTCCACCTTCCAAACCTCCAGCAGGTATGTCATTACACCCATGTGATTCCCTCTAGCAGCATCCATTAGCGGCCGTACCCCACAGCTGTCTGCTGAGTCAGCATCATACGAACACCTGTTGTGAAACAGTTGCAGTGCCTCAAATCTCCCATGGAGGGCTAGAAGAGGTGTGGCAAGTGCAATATAAAAGCAAACAGGGGGTGGGTTTAATATTAACTTGTGTGATATTTATGGAAGGAGGGAGATGTCCTCACCAGCAGTGTGAAGAGGAGTGCGACCATTCTTGCTTCTGGTGTCCCAGCACTTGGGATCTGTGTCCAGCAGAAACTTGATGATTTCAGGATCTCCTTCACGAGAGGCAATGTGGAGAGGGGTCCACCCATCCTTGTTCCGTAGACGCAAAGATGCCCTGTACCCAATCAGCATCTGTACGGTAGGAAGGTGTGGCTTCGTACAAGCCAGCATCAGCGGTGTCCTGGGACAAGATGGGGTTCAATGGAACCTCCGATAAAGGACACTCTGAAAGGACAAACCCCTCAACAAAGGACAATATAGAATTACCTTTGTTGTGTATATGCACTCTATACTAAATAACCTCCAAAGAAGACGACCTCTCTACAAAGGACAAAAGGTTACAAGTATGTCCATTAATCGGAAGTTCCACTGTGCAATACTCAGAGGTTCATGTTGCCAGGAGATGGGGTAATATACAAATAAAGTATTGATAACACCACACCCACCAGTCAGCCCTTTTCAGAGAGTCCACCTCTGCCCCTTCCTTGATAAGGTAATCGATGCATTCCATCTGACTGTTCTGTGCAGCCTCGTGAAGAGCCGTCTTTGCATCAAAGTTCCGGTGCTCCAAAGGTATGCCATGCTCCTTATGTAGCATTTTGAGGAGAGTCACATGACCATGCCTGGCTGCCACAAGGAAAGGTGTGTCTCCATGTTTATTGGAACTCGTCAAGAAGTCATCCAAACTCAGGCAGGAGGGGTTGATGTTGTGAAGGGATTGGAGTTTGTTCACGTCTGGTAAGTATCCTTGCTGTATCTCTCTCAAGAAGGCATTAATTAGAGGTACAGAGGGCTTCTTTTTCTCTGACATGATATTAGAAGATTACGGAATTCGAAACCGTTTAAGTAAGTATTACGGAGGAAATGGCTTTACCCACGTGGCAGTGTTTATGATGTCTGAGCTTCTGAAGGCTTTGTATGACAGCTCCGTCCCTATCCTGGGACGACTTAAGGTTGCCTGCTACCTATGGGGACAGTGCGACATCCTCCCCCGGGGAAAGAACGCTTTCCTATTGAAATGGGTGTGTCAAGAACTATGTCTCGTTTATTCCAAGAAGAAGAAAGCTCCTCCGTCACCTCATACCGCCTGCAAGTTGTGGCAGTTTCTCTCCTTTGTTCTTAATGCTGTTTTAGAGGGAAGAGACGATGAAGAAACATCAGTCCTCAATATTCATTTATTCCAGGTTAGTTCTGTTTGCTGACTGTGCAATTATTGAGAAAAGTGGGCGGGGCTGACTATTGTGCAGGGAATGGGCGTGGTTTTCTCATCAACAGCTGCTGGAATTGGAGGGGGTGACAACAATGCTGACTTGATTTCGTGTTCCAAGGAGGCACTCGAATGTCTCCATCATGTGTTGATGCTACAAAGACTTCCGTCTGTCCTAAGCATCTTTGAGACATTGGTGAGGCTTACGGCTTCATGAGCTGATCCTGAAATTCTTCCATAAAATACATGCTTTAATTAGTCTTCTCCATCAAGGTATCTCTTTTGGAGACAGTGCTGGAATTGGGTGTGGCTTGTTTGAGGACCTCCCAGCATCAACTATTGCCCACTCTGTTTCTGACCTTGGAGTCTCTACTGAAGTACTACATCTACTTGGAAGGGACACAGGGCAATAGGAAGAAGGTCTTCAGTGCCACATGCCATCATCTCTTGTGCCCTGGTATTCGGCTGTGGAGCTTACTGCAGGAGTTTGATGACAAGGAATGTGCTGAGTCAGCAGCTTTGATTACCAAGGGACTAGAAGCTGTCTTCATGTCTCTGTTTAACAGTGATCAGTTGGCAGAGTTCTCCTCTACTCTCTCCTCTTCATTAGATGCAGCTCAGGGTGAGAGGAAATCAACAGCAGCGATGAGCTCTACTCGAGTTCTCTTTGATGTCTTGGATGGACTCCTGCAGTCAGAGAACAGCCAGGCAGCTATTGAAATTCTTCCTTTCTTCCTCAATGCTTTCCTACTGCAGAACAGGTGAGTGTGTGATAAGAAGGCAAGAGAAAGGCTCGTATCTCGTTGTCCACTCTAACTTATTTGATCCCTTTCTTACAGCAAAACTCAGAAAGTTCCCAAAAGTGTTGAGTTCAAATTTTTCATTCGAGTTCTTCACTTGTTGGGGATTCAGGACGAGACAGTTTCCATGGAGACACTTAGTGAGGCATGCCCACAGGACCTTTCGGAGGTGGCAGCTGCTTACTTCAAACAGGGAAAGACTAAGAAATTGAAAAGAAAGAATGCCACTTCTTTTCTGATCAAGTTTGAAGTGTGTCGACAATGTCTTGAGCTGGTCCAGAAATACAATGTGTATCAGGTACTTTAATAGTATTTAATCCCTTCATTTTTCATAAATGTGTTGTGCATGGTGCAGGTAGTAGAAGATATGGCCTCAGATGGTAAGAAACAGACGTCATATTTCAAGTATCTTACAGACTGCATCGTAAAGCAATTGAACCCTCAGTGAGTTAAAAAATACATCAACCATGCCCTAGTTAATACGAAGGCAAGGGAAGTAAATTTGTGATGTGGATGGATGGATGTCTCCATGTGCTATTTATACATCTTTGTAGTATAGAGATAAGGTGTCTCTTTAAATACCAGGCCTGGCCATATTTTCATGTAGCAACTCCTCGGTACTGTTTGACTGCATCTCTGTCTTGCTGCTACTGAATCACCACCTGGTGGAAGGATGGCTCCCTCTTCTCTGGGCCATTGCACCATCCACTTCTTGCAGTCGGTCATCAAATGTAAGGATGAAGTAAATTGGGTATGTCTTCTTGAAGGAGTATGTTGGTTATCACTGCAGAATCAACTCATCACTACTTGTTTTGAGACTTATTCAAAGTTGCGACAGGTGAGAGAGGAGAGGAAGAAACTAAACTCTTGCTCTAATCTGACATCTATCAATATAGCTTCCTCTTCTATTTGAAAAGCAGCTGGACACAATCAAGTTTCTTTCCACTCTTTCACCCCCTGCAATTACTCCATTAATAACCCCTTCCTCTTCTGCGCTAACCCCTTTCTCTGAGCATGTCCTGGGGAACCACATAGCATCCCTCCCCCCTGGCCAAGCCTCCGAGATCTTCCACCTCCACATCAAGTACTTTCAAGAACAAATCCCTCGACTCAGTGCCGGAGAACATTCTCCCATTGTTGTCAAAATGGCAGTCTCAAGGAGTGTGGAGGTCTTCTCCATCTTCTTGTCACACTTACCGCCTTCTCTCTGGAGTGCCAGAAACAGAGAGAAATCTGCCATGTTGTTAGTGACCTTAATAGAGGAGGTGTGGCCTGAATTAATGAGGATGGCTAAAAAAGATTTGACCTCTGAGGTACTTAGTTGGTGACTATATTTTTTATTTGTTTGTTTTTTGTTGTTTTTTTGTGATAATTTTTCCTCTGGTTCATTACAGACATTGGAAGTTTCCACAGTTCTCCCGACAGCTTCTCTGCTTCTTCTCTCTCGGTGCTGCAAGCTGGTGGCATCGCTCCACCCCCTCCTTGTCTCACAAACCACACCCCCTAAATGGCCCCTTCGCTTGGACACCAGTCGTCCCAAGTTCCTGATCCCGAAGGAGTGGAGTGGACTGGCAGAAAACCTTCCACCATCTGCTTTGTACTTAATGGTAGAATTAATATTCTAGTATTAATGACAGGGCCTTGCTCTCTGTTATATACTAATAACAGGGTCTTACTCTCTGTTGTGTTAGAAACTGTTACTAATGACGGGGTCTTACTCTGTTGTGTAGAAACTTACTAATGACGACGGGGTCTTATTCTCTATTGTGTTAGAAACTGTTACTAATGACAGGGTCTTACTCTGTCGTGTAGAAATTATTAGCCATTCAGCAGTTGAAGTTTGATGCTCTTAGAGGCAAGAAAAGCTCTCGTGTGTATAAAATCTTGGACTTTGTATTTTCCTTTGAGGCTCTCTCTGATCCTTCCTTGCCTTGGAATGGTCAAGTGAGTCATGGTCATCACTTCAACATAAAGTATCTACCTGTGCTATCGTATCATGTGATATAGCCACTCTCTTTGATTGGTCAGAACTACCAAGTGGGGCACTGGAATCTTGTGGCATCAGAGTTGCCATACATCTATGAGTCATGCGGGGAGGACCATTTGAAGACAATTGCTCACTCTATCCTCATGGTTCTGGTCTCCGATGTGGACGGGAGGAGGAAAGGGTGTGGTGTGACTACTAGCATGGAGGGGACTGAACTTGACGAAAGAAGTGTGATTTCTAGTCCTGGATTGAGGAAGAAAGAAAGAGAAAAAGAAGAGAATGATAACTTTAGCACAATGGATGTCATGGATGCTTTTCTCCAGTCGGAAAGTTTCTTAGAGATGAGGCAACTTCAAGAGTTGATGGTTTCCTGTTTCATGTCTTCCTTGAAACCATCCAAGAGGTAAGTCAATTAGCAATGGCATCTTAATTCAAGAAAAAAATGTCCTAGCTCCCCTTGACGCTTGTAGCTTGGCCACACCCCTTAAAAAGGCCCTGAAATTGTGTGGTGGCAACCAATCAGAGGGCTTTGTGGAGGAGTTCCCAGCAGCTCTGACTTGCGTATTGCAACACGGATTAGATGCTGCGGGGGAAAAGACGAACTCCCCCTGCAATAATAATTTCTGGAAATTGGCATCAAAGTGGAAGATGCTCGTCTATTTAAAGGTACATCCCTCTCCTGCTCCATACAGTGCATACATACATACATACATACATACATACATACATACATACATACAGATTATGAAGGTTCTTCCAGTGAATACTTTGAGTTCTTCAGTTCTACTGAGGTGTTTGTTGGCAGCTGTCGTGTATCACGTGGCCCTTGTCTTTCTCTTGGTAAGTATTCTTCAGAGATCGAGGGAGGATTTTAGTGACTAACCACGACTACACAGAATTCTTCAGCTGAAGATGAACATACAGCTGAGAGCCTGTCATCTCTAAGTGACCTGACGTATGTGGTGATGTGGCTCCTCCATGCCCTGGTCAGGATCAGCAGAGGAAAAAGAAAGAAAGCTAAGAAGCTATTGCTGGGAGGAGGGGAAGTCGACCTTCTCTTGAAATGGTGGTACAGTGTTAGCTTTGTGACTCACAAACACCATCAGTTGATGCAGGTGACTCCTGCATGCAGTCCCTAATATGGTGATGCAAGTCTCGTAATAATTTCATTCCATAGGGATGTGATGCATCGATATCAGTCATGGTCGCCATGGAGATGACCCTTGGTATGAGCACAACCCTCTGTGGTTACCCTGACAACCTTGCATTGCTGGTGGGTGTGTGAATTAAGGGGCACTCCCAGTCATTGGGCAATAGTTAATTACATTGTGTAGTTGGTGGGTGATCTGGCAAGGAGTGCTATCTGTAGACCACCTGATGTTGTTGGACGTCACCTTTTGACCTTAGCCGAAGTCGTTTGTAGAGATTTAAAGGCAGGAAGATTGCAGGACCACGCCCCTCTTGGTGTCATGTGCAGACTGCTACTGGATACCCTGGAGCAGCTGCATGTTGGTCATGAGAATCCATCCACAATCTTCACCACCCACCCTCACTTGGTATCTACCCTGGCCATGGTGCTGAACTTTGACCCTCACCAATATACTTCTAGGTATGTTTTCATGTATATAGTGAATTGTTAATGATGATAACCCTCAGAGCAATTTCATTGGTTGACGACTTGTGGCGAGTGGGAAATGTGAACATCCCTTTGTCACTTTCAGTTGAAGGGGCATCGTCTAGTTTGCAGCACCATGAAGAGGTGAGCACACCCCACACACACAAGTATCTAGGGCAACATGATATGGTTGGTATTCACTTTGTTTATCACAGGTGATAGCTTTGCTTGACTGCTTTGCCCTCAAAGTGTGTGTCATTGAAAGTGGACATCACCTTCCTTCCCCATTCCTCCAAGAAGTGAATGATGAAACAGATGCAGACTGTCTCCTTGATGGTGACAACTCCGCTCAAAATGAAGATAATAGAATGGATGTTGATGATGATAATTTATCATCAGATTCTGGAATGAGTTTGGCTTCAGTTTGGAACCGGCTCAAGCAGACACTGGTGGCAGTTTTCAAGGGAAGGATGGAAGGGCACGATGAATTGATCACTGAGATTTTCAAAGAGCAGGAGAGGCTGAAAAATAAGACGTACTTTGCTAAGAAGGAACAAGTGATGGTTGAAAGAGATGGGAGTGAGCTGGTAGCATTCAAGATGATTATAGAGAAGCTTCTGAGTCTTTTATCGCGTGTTTTGAGTGCCATTAGTCGGAAAGAGATGGTTGTTGTGTTTGAAGGGATGGAGAGTGAGGTGGATTGTTGTCCATCCAGTGTGTGTGGCTATTGTTTCTGTTGGCTGGTGTTGCTGGACTCCAAACCAACCCAGGAGAACAGAACTCTCATCAGACCACATCTAAATAAGGTAAGTTGAGAAAACGTTGTAAACTGCAGGCTTACTGATTGGTGATGCTGATTGATTCTGCAGATCCTCCTCTCGTGTGTATCCATAGCAGAGGTCCATTCAGCGAAGAAATCCACCCGCTACTTAGTTGCCATGGCAATTCAGCTGGCAGATCATGTGATATCGATTCCGTCTCATGTGAGTTTCGAGTCAGTGATCATGTGACCAACTGGCAAGTTGTATTTATAGGTTGGTGTAGATGATGATGCTGTGATATTGACTTCACTTCAACTTTGCTCCTTTACAAGCTCCAAAGATTCCAACTCAATGATGTAACTTATTACATACAGTCACATGCTGATCACATGACCATGTTTTCAAATAAAATTAGGGTACTCAGGATTGTGGAGGCAGCAGCCGAGTTCTTGGCAGCCGTTATCCGTCAACACGCACCCACCATTCATCATACCCCCGGCCCCTTCATCTTGGCCACTAATAATATCCTCTCACTGAGCATGCTCAGTAGTGAAAATGAGCCACAGTGGACTCTCTCTAATCAGGCCACCAATTTGGGGCCGGCAGAAGTGTCCTTATTAGAGGGGTGGCTTCATTTCAGGGGTGGATTTATATTATGAAGTATACATTGGGTATGGAGTTTCACTATAGATAATGAAACTAGATTTCAGTGTGGCATTGATGAGGTAATTAATAGTGGCTTCTTTATTAGATTTTGATGTTATTCTGCTGGCTTCTTTAACTGTATTAGTGTAATTATAATCTGTATCATAACTCTTGTTTCCTTGACTACTTGTTGGCATCTACAGCTGCTTGCAGTTGTTGTGGAGCTGGGGCAAACTGTGGTGGCTCTGTGTAGTGGCGAGGCCATTCAGGAAACTTCTCCACTAGCAAGTGATTCTGTGCACTGTGCTATGCTTCTCTCCAGGTCAGTGGTGAGAGAAAGAGGCAGTACTGATCATGGTGTCAATAATCCTCTTTCTTTCTTCCTCAGGACTATGGAAATGTTATCACATCAGAAGTCCCTGTATAAGGTGGGCTTATAATGTATACATTGTCAAAATGATGGAATTGTAATGATGATAATTTGTCCATACTTCTCCCAGTTCTTTGCCTATATTATTCATGACTTTGTGGTATTATCTCGGAAACAACCTCTACACCCTGACATTCAGGTACATGAACAAGCTGTGATTGACAGGGGTGGAGGGGGTGGGAGGAAATTGTTCATCCGTATTTCTCCTCCACATAGCTACATTCTTTGTATTATTTCCTGTGTGTAGGAAGTGCTTCTTTCTGGGGTTTTCTCGCTGGTGAAAGCCTGCAATCAACCAGAGCTAGCATTCCTCAAAGCGTCCCTGGAAACCCATGACAGAGAAGCATTTCTCATCCTCATGGAGGAATTTAACAGATCTCATAGATTTGGAGGACGAATATGAAATATTTTATCACCTTTTTCCTCTCCCCTCCCACAAAAAAATTCCTTTCAGTTATCAGTAGTTATCACAACCGTTTATCATAACATTCCGCGAAAAACATCGCGCGAAAAATTACTGAATGTTGTTTTGAGGAAAAGTAATTTTGTTCAGCCAGAAGAACGGTTCGAGTCCAGCACTATGGGTAAAGAGAGTCAACTTCTAGAAGCGTCTGCCTCTGGCAACGCCAACAAAGTGGAGGTATGCAAGTTTGGTGGTCGTGAAAAGTTATTGAAGTGTAGCATAGCTTTATAGGTGGTATGATGTGTGTTTATATTTTGTTTGGTCGATGTAGAGAGCTTCTACTCTGTTAGATACTTTGCACTATCCTCATATTATTAGCAATGTCACAGTACTCAGTGACTAAGCTAAATGGATGAGTCTCTGAGTACTAGACTGCAACATTTTAATAGATGGCTTGATCTTGTTTACATTCGTATTGCAACCATACTGAGCCAATCCATGTCCTTGCAGCCATGCACACCACAAGGATGTGGGTTTTGGATGCAAAGTTCAAAGTTTGCCCAACAATCATAGCCACAAGGACTCTTTGCAACCGTGATTGTATCCTCATTTGGAAGCCTAGATAGAGTAGGTACATGCTTATATGGATTTCTTCATGATAATAACTCCCTTACTAACATCAGCTTAGCATCTGTGCTTGCACAACACAATAGCTGGAAATTAAAGGATGTATCCCCTTATCAAATAGTGGGAATTTAAATTGGAATGCGAGCCTGTTCCCCAAGGGAGAGATAATTTACTCTTGTGTGTAAACCTGTTCCCTGAGGGAGAGATAATTTTACTCTTGTGTGTGTGAGTGAGTGCATAACAGTAAGATGATTACCTCTAGTGACAGCGTAATGTAAACACCGAAAGTAAGCCATCAGTGTTGAGATGAGAGTAGTGGGCAATTTTCACTGTAAACTTTGCACATGAAGACTACACAAAGTTATCATCATGGTGAAAGTATTAAGAGAAGCATTAGGGAGGAAGTGAAACTACAATAATGGAGCCAAGCTTTATGACCATTGTAGGGTTAATAGTGCATTATCCCTTCATGATAAAATTGTCCAGTCATCCTTTATTTAAAGGTTGTACTTCATATAGTGTCCTTTATTTGGAGGTTTGATACTTTATTTGTCCTCTTTCCTCTCCTCTTGTCCCCTCACCTCATCACCTCATCACCAGCAACTGCTCCAAGGGAAATCCAAACTGAAACGCATCCTCTCTTCTGAGAAACCTCTGGATGATGAAGAGGCAGAGGAAGCTCCCTCCTTAGAGATAAGGGCCAAGAGGAAAGCCCCTCACCTGGACGTTGATGTCAGGGATGACAACGGAGCCTCTCCCCTCATTCTAGCGGCCCTCAACGGCCATCGGCAAGTGGTACACACTCTTTTATCCTACTCAGCCAATGTTCGAGCAGTGGATGATCAAGGGTGAGGATCCAGTGCTGTGTGTGTGTGTTTGTGAGGGATCTCACTAGACACAAACGTTTCTGAAAGCCCAGAATGTCACGGGCCTGTTAAATATAAGGGTAGATGTGTGTCGCCAACGCATCCCTTTCCCTCCATATCTTCTGCAGGAATTCAGCTCTCCACTTGGCTGCTTGGCACAATCGATCAGACATTGTGGAGTTGCTTCTGGCCAACGAATCAGTGGTAGGTTACAAAGGTCAACTTCTCACTGCTATATTTTAAATTAAGAACTCTATTTTGTGTGACTATATAGGCCGATGCTGCCAACAAGGAAGGGAACACTGCCCTCCATTATGCCTGCCAGTATTGTCCGGTTGGGAAGACACTCACCATTGTCAAACTCCTGCAGTACAGTGAGGCAAGCATCCTCACTCCTAATAAGGCTGGAGACACGCCCTTCAGCCTCGCCATCCGATTCAACAAGAAGGGTGAGCTCAGAAGTTGGAAGGGGGTGGGGCTAGACATTTCTTCACTTCAGGCATGAAACTTTAAATAGTGGAAACCTTGACGTGACTTCTTTAACTCCTTGTAGAGGCTGTGTCTTTACTTGTGGATGCAGAACCGAAAACTCTTAAAGAAACGAAATCAATCATCGAAGCATCAAAAAATGGTAAAGATTTGCATGTGTGGACAGGGTGTAGTATCCTAGCAACATGGTGGATGTTGTTACCTCACCTGATGGGCAGATGTTGCCCCTCGTTAGCATCTGGTTGGCAGGCCTCAGTTATTAACGCTGGCTCTTAATGTGTGCTGGCATGTCACCATTATCAAACTTGGCACTGATTTAATGTCTTATGCATAATATTCCCTGAGGAATTATTAATAGAAGAATTGAAGAATTATTTTGTGCTAGTTCCCTGACTGTGTTTAATGATACAGGGAGAATGGAGATTGTGGAAACTTTACTGGATGCCGGAATGGACCCTAACTGCTTTGACGGGGCCTCTGGTCAGTTCTGATAATCATAACTAGCTGTGATCATAACTATAGCTGTGATAAAAATTGAATGTGTCTTGTTTTATACTGTTCTTAGGAAGCTCTCCTTTGCATGAAGCTGTCAGGTTTTTCAGGTGATAAAAAACACACACAGCAAATGTTTTAATTGTACAAGTCAGCATTAATTTTATTGAAGCTACTTCAACCTGTATGCATTATGGTGATGAATTTCTCTTCATTTAGAAAAGACACTGCAAAGATCTTATTGGAATTTGGAGCTTCTTGTGATCAGATGAGTGCTAATGAAGAAGTACGTTATGTCCTTGATTCCCCCTTACAGACCCTTTACCCAATATGTGTGTTTGATGTATGTAGACTGCCATAGGTATAGCCAAGAAGCATCCTGGAGGTAAGAAGGATGAGTTTATTCAACTGTTCCTGGACTACAGAGGGAAGAGTCCAAGAATCCCCAAAGTAAATGCTTCACCACATTTGATCCATAAAGAACATGCAACTTGAATCAACTATACTAATACTAACAGGCTCTGCTGGAGAAGACACAAGCTTCATCTCAAGTGCAACAAAGCACAGACAGTTTCAGTAAGTCTTTTTATTGGCTGCTTCACTAATTCCAATCTCTCTCTCTCTCTCTCTCTCTCTCTCTCTCTCTCTACATCCCTGTTTCAAGTTACCTACCCCTTGTTGAAGAACAAGCCAGAATGGACCAAACTCGAGCCTCAGTTTTGCTCAGCATGGACGAAAATGCACCCTCACACTTATCTCCTGGATGGTAAGTTTTAAAGTCAGCCAGGAATCTAATTCCCTCAATCATTAATAATTGTGTAGATGACCAGACCACTTACTGGAAGATACCAGCTGCTGGAGCGTACAGCTGGGTTGCCTTTGATTTTGGGTCAGAGTACACCCTCACTGGAGTACGACTGGCAGGATGGTGTGTTAAAATTATAGGGGGCAATGCAAGTGTGGTAGGGTTAATCGAGGTAGGGGTTAATTGTATTGATGGTATGTTAGGAGTTAATCGAGGGGTTAATTGAGGGGTTAATTGATTGAGTGACGTGATCTCTTCCAGGGGAGACAAACAGATGGTACATACCTTCTTCGTTGAGGTGGCAAAATCACTATCGTAAGTATTAGTATTAGGTAAAAGGTTATTCAATATATGGGCTGTTGGGTAAAGGGTAGTCAGTATTTAAAGCTGCTTTGTATGAAGTGGGTAATGGGTAACCAGGTTTATAAACTGCTTCATATTGATGTGGTTACAGAGGTCCTTGGAGACAAGTGCAAAAGTTCAAGGCAGACAGCATTGGACCGGAAGACATGAACGAGCCGTCAGAGGTGCAGGATTTCAGAGGATTCTACGACACTGCCAGAGTAGGTTTAGACTATATAATTATATTTGTTAAAATTAATGACACACTCTCCTGATTGGTGTGAAGTATTGGCGACTGGTGATAGCTGATAACTACGGAGCTCCTGCCACCTGTTTAGCTGAAGTCCAGTTCTTCGGAGTGGGTGAGTTGCACTCCATTCTCCCTTGACCACTTAATCACTCTTTAACACTTACACACACTGTAATGTGATGAGGCTGTCAGTCTGTAACTGATCCACTAATTCTCTTCCGCAGAAAATGGTCTCTTGGAGTGGTTTGAACGTATTGACATGAAGTCTCTCATGAAAGGATTCGTCCAAAGAGTAAGTAACCATGGTTATGAGAAAGTAAAAATTGTGAAGTCCAATCCAGTCCAAAAATTGGATTTCTTGGTGATTATATTATTTATTTATTTATTTATTTATTTTGTCTCAAGGGGTTCAACCAGCTCAGTGAATTGGCACTGCTGACAAAGATAGATGTGGATGGCATGGTGTCCAGCAATGAAGAGAAGAGACAACTTTTCCACGCTGTGGCTCTACTCAGAGAAAAACGTAGGAAATAGTAACCAAATCATTTCCCCCTCCCTCCCATGAATCTATTGTAATTATACAGATCACCCTCCCAAAAACTTAACATGGGCTGTGAAACCAGTTCAGAAGGTCTCAGCTGACAAGCCAGTAAGTTTGGAATGTTATAGCTGATCTTAAGCTTGTAGTTTGCAGAACAATTGTCATGCATCAGGCAGGGATAGGTGGTGGCCTTAAAGTATTTGTGGCTTGGGAACAATAAAGTTTCGTAGCCCTATTGTTCTTAGTCACTAGGTACTCCGTTGCCTATCTCTGCCTTATGCATGACAACTATTACACAGCCTCCTTTCAAGTAGCCCAACTCCAAAGCCGCAGTTAAGTCCTTTGAAAGGAGGCTATGTAAATTTTGGTTTTGCAAGTGCAATCCATTTAGATGTCTCCCCATAAACCTATCCATTCATCTCTGCTGAGCAACCTCTTGCCAGCAATTTATAAGAATGTGTAACAGGTGTTACTCCTGTCATTCCATCATTATGTCAAATTATGCAAGGTCAAACCCAAATCTCCTGACATCTGTGCATGAATATTTGACCTCTGAAGCATTGGTAGAAGTCCCAATATGTGCAGTGCATAGATAAACTCGTCCATTTTCAGAATCTAGTGATCACACGCACTTTTGCCTGCATAATTTTTCTTGCCATCACTTTCTCTTTTTTTGCAGCTGCCAGACTTTATAGTGTATAGTGAAGCATATTCAGTTGGAGAGTTGAAAGTGGTTGCTAAGGGTGGAGCCATTCTTGGGGGGAGCACAGTGAAGCCCCTGGTCTCCAAGCATAGTGGCTTTCCTTCCAAATGTACTTTCTCTGGTATCACCATTGGTCCTGCTGGAAGTTATATCCTTGAGGTTCAAAGTACAACAGACCCTTCCGAGGCGATTAGATCAGATCCTATAGCTGTGGCCCCACCCCCTATGCGACAGTCAGAAATAGGCCAAGTGTTTGATGATTTGGACAAAATGTTACAATTTTAGTTAACTCTTCAATAACTTTTTATAAGCACTTCATTAATTAATGAATAATAATATAAAAATTACATAAGTTCTGCTCAACAAATAAATCAGTTTTAGTTTCAGTCCGGACATTCCTGAGATTTTGTTCTACAGAATTTATTGAAATCCAGTCCACTTGTTTTGAGGTAAGAGGCAGCTATGGCAGTGTAGGCTGTATCAGGAAGGGTGGTGTTTCTAGAAAGAACCAGTGCACCATCGTAGTACCACTGCAAAGTGTTTCCACAGTAGTAAAGGAGAACATAGGACATATCTTCTGCTGCATCCACAAGCCACCACGTCTCATAGTGAGAGAGCCCCAGGTCGTGATACACAAATGAGATATTTTCACCTGGGGTAGTATTAGGCATTATGTAGGGATCAGAACTCAAATGGTATTTCCACGAAGTTGCATTTAACCGACTAATGAACAAGTGCTGACATGGATAGCAGTCGTACACTGGGTGGTAACCACCCACCAAGATCTTGGACAGACAGCTTCTTGAGGACAGTGAGATTCTGTGGAGCTATGGGTGTGGGAGGGAAGGATATACACTTGTTATCACCAGTACATTCCATCAAATCCTCATACGCACTGTCTCTGTATGAAAAGGCACAGTATCCCATTATCGAAATGAAGAAAAACAGAGCATTCGATATCTTCTTGTGAAATATGCATGTATGCGCTGCGCATGTGCAGTACTAATTAAATATAACTTCATAATCTTGTGAGACTAATAATCAATACGGTCGGGGCATTGTCGGACCTTTGTCTTGCAAAATTTATTGAAATCCAGTCCAGCAGATTTAGCATAAGAGGCAGCTATGACAGTGTAGGCTGTATCAGGAAGGGTGGTGTTTCGAGAGAGAATCAGTGCACCATCGTAGTACCACTGCAAAGTGCTTCCACAGTAGTAAAGGAGAATGTAAGACATATCCTCTGCTGCATCCACAAGCCACCATGTCTCGTAATGAGAGAGACCCACAACATGATACACAAACGAGATATTTTCACCTGGCATAGTGTTAGGAATTATATAGCTGTCATCAACTAATGCCAGTGAGCCATTCTCTAAATAAACTTGGTACTTGGGAAGGTAGGTCCAAGCTGTTGCATTGATTTGACTGAACATCAAATGCTGACACGGATAGCAATCATATACTGGGTGGTAGCCTCCCATTACCCACCATGAACCTTTGAGATCTTGGACAGATAATTTCTTGAGGATGGTGAGATTCTGCGGGGCTACGCATTGGCTCTGAATAGGAGGAAAGGACATACACTTGTGATCACTAACACACTCCATTGAGCTCTCATACTCCTTCACTCTGTAAGTGTAGGCACAGATATTTGTACAATTCTGAATGTGGTACTTCTCACTGGTGTTGTCTCTCTCCCATAAACCGAAGCACTCTACAGCACAGGCCATTGCAGAGCGACATTCTTTCACCAATCCACACCTGCCCAGCTCGGGCAAACAATGGAGAGTCAGGCATTCAACATTAACAGAAGGGATAATTCCTACATCTTTCAGAAGATCCTTGGCAGATTCTTTCAGGTTGACTCCATAGCAATATCCAGGTATCACTAACATGCAGGATAACACGAGGAGAGCCAAGGACTTCATCGTCGTCTTTAACCCACTGACACTGCGCATGCGCAGAGTAAGGCTATTTCGAACGGCGCGCGCGGCGAGGCTATTCCTGGCTGCTTCACTAATTCCAATCTCTCTCTCTCCCATCCTTGTTTCAGGTTACCTACCCCTTGTTGAAGAACAAGCCAGAATGGACCAAACTTGAGCCTCAGTTTGCTCAGCATGGACGAAAATACATCTCCTGGATGGGTAAGTTTTAGGGATCTAATTGTGTAGATGACCAGACCACTTACTAGTCTCGCGCAGACTTTCTTGATGGGCGGGGCTTCACGGAGAGGGAGAGGGAAAGTCTGGTAACTGTGGCCAGGTTTCGGTGGACACTGCAGGAATTTGTGGCAGCATGCACCAATCAGATCGCAGATTCAAAAAAAAATGGGCGTGAATGTCAGGTGATTGTCATGAATATATCAGCTATAAACGATCGCGCGTTCGAATGGATGACTCTCTAGCTTGCTATCAGAGAAGCTGTCAATTAGCTCCATTAGCTGATGGCTGAAATCTCGCACAGATGACAATCAAATCCTTAAACCTCCTCCCTAAAAAAGGAAAAGAACTCTAAAATAAATTCTTTTGCGCTCGTGACAAGTGCATGTGACTGCATGTCCACTGTACTGAAACCTGGCCACAGTTACTGTTGATTTCACTTCCCTTGGAACTTCCGTGAATATATTCGTGGGGCGTGGCTTGTGATAGAGAGGCGCTAGCTCTTTGCACAAGAGCTAGTTCAGAACAAGAGTTTCAAGTTGCTGCTAAGAGCGTAGAGATAGCTTCACTCTAGCACCTGCCACGCCCCACGAAAAAAACCACGGAAGTTCCATGTAAAGTGAAAACAACAGTACCAGACTTTCCCTCTCCCTCTCCGTGAAGCCCCGCCTATCAGGAAAGTCTGCGCGAGACTAACCACTTCCTGGAGATACCAGCTGCTGGAGCATACAGTTGGGTTGCCTTTGACTTTGGGTCAGAGTACACCCTCACTGGAGTACGACTGGCAGGATGGTGTGTTATAATTATAAGGGGCAAGTGTGGTAGGGGTTAATTATATTGATGGTATGTTAGGAGTTAATTGAAGGGTTAATTATATTGATGGTATGGTTAATTGATTGAGTGACGTGATCTCTTCCAGGGGAGATAAACAGATGATACATACCTTCTTTGTTGAGGTGGCAAAATCACTATCATAAGTATTAGGTAAAAATACATCAAGGGCGTATTGACCTGCCATGCGATGGCGCATGGTGAGCTCATGAAATCAGCTGACCATTATCATGACGTAGCTACTAGCACTATAGTACAGCCCTACAGATCGAGATGGAGTCACCAGGACTCCGCAAGGAATGTGTTGAACAAGTACAAGCGACTGTAGAGGACTTCAATCTGTTCATCAGAAGTTGCTGACTAAGTTTGCTTCTCCAGCTGTAGCCTCAATGGTTGAAGTAGGCTCATTAACCTCAATCTTTCAGTTATCCATTGGTCTAAATTCTCTAATTTGAAGTTTGCCTCATCCGGCCATGCCGGCTGTTTGTGGGCGCGCATGCAGTATACTAATAGTGATGAAACGTGACCACAAACCACAAATCTATTTTTAGCATTTCGGTGGCTATACAGCCTGTATGGGAGTTGCATGCCCTCTCCCCACCTTGGCGGGTCAATACGCCCTTGATACATGGGCTGTTGGGTAAAGGGTAGTCAGTATTTAAAGCTGTTTTGTATGAAGTGGGTAATGGGTAACCAGGTTTACAGAGTAGAAGTAGACTATACAATTATGTTGATGACACTCTCTCCTGATTGGTGTGAAGTATTGGCGATTGGTGATAGCTGATAACTATGGAGCTCCTGCCACCAGAAAGTCTAGTTCTTCGGAGTGGGTGAGTTGCACTCCATTCTCCCTTGATCACTTAATCACCCTTCACACACTGTAATGTGATGAGGCTGTCAGTCAGTTACAGTGTAACTGCTCCACTAATTCTCTATTCTTCTGCAGAAAATGGTCTCTTGGAGTGGTTTGAACAAACATGAAGTCTCTCATGAAAGGATTCGTCCAAAGAGTAAGTAACCATGGTTATGAGAAAGTAAAAATTGTGAAGTCCAAAAATTATGATTTCTTGGTGATTGTATTATTTATTTATTTTGTCTCAAGGGGTTCAACCAGCTCAGTGAATTGGCACTGCTAACAAAGATAGATGTGGATGGCATGGTGTCCACCAATGAAGAGAAGAGATAACTTTTCCATGCTGTGGCTCTACTCAGAGAAAAACGTAGGAAATAGTAACCAAATCATTTCCCCCTCCCTCCCCCATGAATCTATTATAATTATACAGATCACCCTCCCAAAAACTTAACATGGGCTGTGAAACCGTTCAGAAGGTCTCAGCTGACAAGCCAGTAAGTCTGGAATGTTATGCCATTTAATGTAACTCTGAAATTGTGGGCAGCTGGGGGCAGCTTTAAAATAACACTGGTTAGTCAATATGTGGTGTGAAGTGATAAAAGATGTCTCCCCATAAACCTATCATTCATCTCTGCTGAGCAACCTCTTGCCAGCAACTTATAAGAATGTGTAACAATTATAACAGGTGTTACTCCTATGTCATTCTGTCATGTCAAATTATGTAAGGTCTAACCAAAATCTCCTGACATCTGTGCATGAATATCCGATTTTGACCTCTGAAGCATTGCTAGAGTCCCAATATGTGCAGTGGATAGATAAACTCGTCCATTTTTAGAAATCTAGTGATCCACACACACACTACTTGCCTGCATAATTTTTTCTTTCCTTCAGATTGAGTATTTTCTCTTCTTTTTTTTCTTGCAGCTGCCAGACTTCAGTTGGAGAGTTGAAAGTGGTTGCTAAGGGTAGGGCCCCATTCTTGGGGGGAGGACAAGCCCCTGGTCTCCAAGTATAGTGGCTTTCCTTCCAAAATGTACCTTCTCTGGTATCACTGGTCCTGCTGGAAGCTACATCCTTGAGTACAACAGACCCTTCCAAGGCGATTAGATCAGATCCCATTAGCTGTCAATGCTACAGTCAGAAATAGGCAAAGTGTTTGAAAAAATGTTACAATTTTAGTTAACTCTTCAATAACTTTTTATAAGCACTTCATTAATTAATGAATAATAATATAAAAATTACACATTAAGTTCTGCTCAGCAAACAAATCAGTTTTAGTTTCAGTCTGGACATTCCTGAGATTTTGTTCTACAGAATTTATTGAAATCCAGTCCACTTGTTTTGAGGTAAGAGGCAGCTATGGCAGTATAGGCTGTATCAGGAAGGGTGGTGTTTCTAGAAAGAACCAGTGCACCATCGTAGTACCACTGCAAAGTGTTTCCACAGTAGTAAAGGAGAACGTAGGACATATCCTCTGCTGCATCCACAAGCCACCATGTCTCATAGTGAGAGAGCCCCAGGTCGTGATACACAAATGAGATATTTTCACCTGGGGTAGTATTAGGCATTATGTAGGGATCAGAGCTCAAACCAAGGGATCCATTTAGCAGATAAACTTGGTATGTCGGAACATATTTCCATGAAGTTGCATTCAACCGACTAATGAATAAGTGCTGACATGGATAGCAGTCGTACACTGGGTGGTAACCACCCACCACCCACCAAGAACCTGCAAGATCTTGGACGGATAGCTTCTTGAGGACAGTGAGATTCTGTGGAGCTATGCACTGACTGGGGATGGGAGGGAAGGATATACACTTGTTATCACCAGTACATTCCATCAAATCCTCATATGCACTGTCTCTGTATGAAAAAGCACAAATGTTAGAGCAGTTCTGAACGTGGACTTTTTCAGGGGTGTTATCTTTATCCCAGTCATTGAAACAGCCAGAAGCACAGGCCAGAGCCGAGCGACAATCCTTCACCACCGAGCACTTCGCTCCTTCAGGGATGCAATGAGTGAGAATGCACTTGACATCAACGGGGGCAGGGACTCCATCCTTTATTCCTACGTTAGCAAGGAAAGATTCTGCCAGCTCATACTCTCTCTGGTTGAATCCACGGCAGTATCCCGTCATCAAAATGATGAAGAAAAACAGAGCGTTCATCTTCTTGCGAAGTAAGTGCATGCACTGTAACGCGCGCATGTGCGAGACTAATAATAATTATTATATAATAATAATAATTATTATTAACTATTATCAGGGCATTGTTGGACCTTTGTTTTGCAAAATTTATTGAAATCCAGTCCAGCAGATTTAGCATAAGAGGCAGCTATGGCAGTGTAGGCTGTATCAGGAAGGGTGGTGTTTCGAGAGAGAATCAGTGCACCATCGTAGTACCACTGCAAAGTGCCTCCACAGTAGTAAAGGAGAATGTAAGACATATCCTCTGCTGCATCCACAAGCCACCATGTCTCGTAATGAGAGAGACCCACATCATGATACACAAATGAGATGTTTTCACCTGGCGTAGTGTTAGGAATTATATAGCTGTCATCAACTAATGCCAGTGAGCCATTCTCTAAATAAACTTGGTACTTGGGAAGGTAGGTCCAAGCTGTTGCATTGATTTGACTGAATGTTAAATGCTGACATGGATAGCAATCATATACTGGGTGGTAGCCTCCCATTACCCACCACGAACCCTTGAGATCTTGGACAGATAATTTCTTGAGGATGGTGAGATTCTGCGGGGCTACGCATTGGCTCGGAATAGGAGGAAAGGATATACACTTGTGATCACTAACACACTTCATTGAGCTCTCATACTCCTTCACTCTGTAAGTGAAGGCACAGATATTTGTACAATTCTGAACGTGGTACTTCTCACTGGTGTTGTCTTTCTCCCACAAACCGAAGCACTCTACACTACAGGCCATTGCAGAGCGACATTCTTTCACCAATCCACACCTGCCCAGCTCAGGCAAACAATGGAGAGTCAGGCATTCAACATTAATAGAAGGGATAATTCCTACATCTTTCAGAAGATTCTTGGCAAATTCTCTCAGGTTGACTCCATAGCAATATCCAGGTATCACTAACGTGAAGGACAACACGAGGAGAGCCAAGGGCTTCATCGTTCACTGGCACTGCGCATGCGCAGGGTATTCACAGGTACTAGGTTTAATATTAATTTTCAAAAAGAATTAGCTAGCTGCTCATGCATCGGGACACTGAGATCCCACAGCAGGAGAACAAAATGTATTAAAGTCCAGACCAGTTGCTTTCTTGTAGGAATCAGTTATAGCAGGAATGGCACTATCAGAAAGTGAAGGAGTAGCTGAATAAATTATAGCCCCTTCAAAGTACCACTGCAAAACACTTCCACAATAATAAATGAGATAATATGAATTATCAGCAGCTTTGTCTATGATCCACCAAGTTTCAAAATTATCAAAGCCTGCATCATCAAAAATGATTGGGTAGCCGGCTTGTGGAGTTGATTTAGTCATAAGAAATCCAGACTGGTTGATGAATGCTAAGCTTTCATTTACAAGGTAGACTTGGTACATGGGGTTGTATATCATAGCAGTTGAATTGAAGGGTTTAAATACATTTCGTTGGCAAGGATAGCAATCATAGACCAGGTGATGTCCTCGCATTACCCACCATGCACCATTTAGTTCACTGATATCCACTTGCTTCAGGATGGTAATGTTATTAGGTCCTTTGCAGGTGTTGGGAATAGGAGGAAGATGCATGCACTTGTGAGTTCCAAGGCAATTCATGAACTTTTCATAAGCCGGGCTGTCGTAGCTAAACGTGCACTTATTGGTGCAGTTCTGGACCAGAAACTTCTCCTCCGACTTGTCCTTGTCCCAGTCGCCAAAGCACTTGCTGGCGCATCCGACGTTTGAGCTGCACATCTTGTCTGCAAAGCAGGCGGCAGACTGGACGGTGCAATGCAATGCCACGCACGCTGCATCGATGGGATTAGGAATTCCATTCACAGTTGTTACAGCAACTGCTGCAATTAGCAACACTATAGCGCTCATTTTCATCTCACCCAAGACTGACGTGGAACTAATTGACACGAGCGGTTTTATTCTACAGATTGCGCATGCGTATTGGCCGGCCGGCTACGTACGTACAGGGCTTTGCGCGATCATAGATATACCGTAATCGTATAAATTTTCGATGGGGTTTTATTTCGTTATTTTCGTAGTCGATCAGAATCCTCGAAAATAATAAACGAAGTCTTAGTATACTATGACGTCATAACGATGCGCATGCGATGCGATATCGATAGCAGCTGGAAAAAAATCTGGAGCAGATAGTCCGTGAGACGAAAGTATCATGCTTCATTACCAGGATCCTGTCTCTCTTCTACAACGAAGCGTCTCGCCTTCAGTAGCAGTCTAGATTTTAGTCTGGCGTCGCCAGCTCAGCTTTTCTTCTTTTTGGGGGACTATCTAGATTTCTCTGTAGTACTGTAGTGATACCGGGCTATTTTTAAAAATACTATGAAACTATAAATTCATTTCTTAAAAATATTAAGCTCTCTTTCCTCAGCCAGATAAACTTTATCCGATAGAAATCCATCCAGTAGAAGCAGAGATACGTAACATTTTACAATTGAAATTGTACAGGAAAATTTTACTTTCTTGTAGCGATGGGAGTTTACGGACAGCGGTAGTTTACGGACACTTTAGACTTTGACCCATGGTAAAATTGGTACCAATTAGGCGGGAGATTTCAAATTTTGCTGACAGTAGTGATTTTTTAAGAGTAAGAATCTACAGCTAATTCAGTAAATTTGCGTAGTTTTTTCCTGCTCAATTTTTGCTTTGAATGATCATAGTTAGTATCTCGGTCAAATAATGAGGCATGGAAAAAATGACTGTAAGAAAAACCAACTTTATAACTGCACATAGTAAACAAAAACTACATGTAAACACAAAACATTATATATCAATAAAGAGCAAATTTATTGCTCTTTCCAAATGTACCCTTCATAAAATAATATGACTGACACAGTATCAGCAATTTTGGCGTAAATAGATTCTTATTGTGGAGGCAGTTACTGGACAGTGAATAATAATGGGTAATGATCTTTATAATAGGCCATGGCAACAGCAAGGAAGCGGAGAAATTGGAAATCCGAAGATCTGGAGAGAGCTGCAGAGGAAGTTAGAGAGGGGAAGGTGTCTGTCAGAGAAGCAGCAGCAAAATATTGTATACCAAAGAGCATGGTACATGATCACTCCAGCTTGAAGGTTAAGCAAGTTTCAAGTCCTGGACCATCTCCTGTGTTAATGATAGAAGAAGAAACTGAATCATGTTATCTTCTATTGTCATTATCATTATCATTTCTTACAATAATAAGCACATGTGCAGCCATTTTACCTTCATTTTAAGAGCTGTCCGCCAACTGCCTCTATTGTCCGTTAACTGCCTCCAGTAGGCGCCTACTCTAAATCTCTCCCAGAAATCAGCATAATAGGACTTGCTTAGCTTCCTGCCTGGATAGAGCGAGGTAGGCCCATAGCTATCCAAAGCCCCCCTGCAATCTTCCTTGCACTCGCTAACCCGCCGGGAAAAACCACAACTTTGTTAACTGTCCGTTTACTACCTCCGTTACTCTAATTAAAAAAAACGGCACCGTTCCAAAGTAGGTTAAAGGTCATAATGGCTAATAGTACTGCAATCTTTTGCTCGTATCTTAGGATCTACTGGATGGATTTTCTTCAAACAAAGTTCATATGGAAGAGTAAGAAAGTGAGTATAGAACTAAGGGTAAATTAAAAAAAAAATAGGCCATGTAGTCTGGACTACACCAGAGTCCGTTGTACACAATCGTTGTTAATTTGTCCTAGAGTCTGTCCCTGTTCTGAATGTACACAACATTGACTGACAAAGTTAGGAACTTGAGTAGGCCTACTCTCCCCATCTAAATGTGTTTTTGGTTGCTCATTTCAAATTTACTGTATTACGGCTTTGCTAAATTTGTGGCATTAAACCTGCAATTTCTGCTTCCAAGCTTTGCAGTGGACAGTGATTGATGTTCAAAGTCATGTACAGGATCTGAGAGCTTTGCTGTTATTAAGGAATTCAGACTGCAGCATTAATCAACTATGACTCCACAGCCAGAACTGATTTGTGTTGTTCAGAGATTGATTCAGAATTCAAACCTTTTTCACAATTTTTATTTTACATTAAAATGCGTACTATGGGGGTGAGGGGGGTTAGGCTATTCACCTGAGGCAGCACAGATTCAAATTTAGCGGGAAAGGGTTGAGGTCGTGAACTTTGACCTATCAGTTATATAAGTTGAATCCCTTATCCTTCTTGCGTGCCTTCTTTTCCGCTTGACACAAGAAGTTATCCAAGGTACCAGAATCAATTTTTGATGAAGTTTCCAAAAAATATGGTTTCATGACCTATTCAAGTGTTAAATCATAAGAAAATCGAAATTTAAATATGTTTTTGAACATCAAATCTAATTTTAGCACTCTGTCACAGCTAGATTCTCTAGAATATTAGGATTCTGTTGATATGCTTTTTTTCTGGATTTCTTTGGATCTGGACCTTCGCAGCCAGGTTATATCTTGGTCACTTTTGGTGCCGTCGTGCAGTATTATCTTTACGTATAAAAAATTGACCCCGCCCACCTTAGCATCCGGTATCACTAGTAGTAGCCACGAATCACGAGAAGGTAGCCATCATGCATGTCACTCGGCCCTAGCAGCAGGCAATGATATAGCTATTATGCGCATGCATGTGCTTGCTACGAAAATTAGACCTGCGGAAATTTTTTATTATAGGTAACAGCTCCGAAATTTTATACGATTACGGTAGTTAACTGTGCTACCTAGCTAGAAGACTGCAGTGATCGATAGCTAGTAATCAGGGAAAAGATATAGCTAGCGCAGTTTATGAAGAGAGGAAGAGGATAATTTATGGCAGTGTCGGACGAAAAATTGCAAATTTTTAGTTCGCCCTGGACAAAATATTTCCCCGGACCAAATATTTCGTGACAGTACGTATGTATGAGCTGTTGAATAAATGTGTATTTTTCATGCCTTTCATGGCATTAGTAGTGCCTCCACTCAAAAATTATTCTTCAACAAAACAGCTGTTCATATTTGCCCATGATCGTTTTATTTCCATGATACATACATCATGTAATTAGTGCAGAATGTACCCTGGGAGGCATGTGCATGTCAGGTGCTACATTGGCTGATGTGACTATAGCTATAGAGGAGAGAGATTACAGCTATAGCTAGCTGTACCATACAATGTACAATGAAAAATAAAAGTTTATAGCTACTTATTCCATTATGATACCTATTACGTTTCTATATAATGCATGGCCAGCTGTCAAGACTATAGACTTTGTTTAATCTAGGTAAGATCTGACCGAAATTGTGTTCCTGTGCAAGTTAAAGTAAGAAATAATCATACAGGTACTTTGAAAATGGTAGCTAAATTACAAGTATAGTATCGTCCTGAGAGGCCATGGATGTTGAGCTTGCATAGCTATTTACTTTTCATCATGTACATAGCTAATTAACACAGAGAGAGGGTGCATGTCACCTGAGGCCAAGTGGTGCTTCAATCTCTTGCAAATATGGCATCCATGATATGAAGTGTAGCTTTCACCAGACATAACCATAACGCAAAGGTTACAACCCCAGAACTCAGCAAACTAGTTCAATGATGATTGCAGCAAAATATGATATGCAGATCCTGATTGTCCTGCACTTACTGTCTTAGTTTGGGGTCTAAATTGTAGCACGAGGAGTCAAGATTTGCTCACTTTTCTTCACTGTCACAGCACTCCTTTTACCAGTTCTTCAAAGCAGTAGCCATAAATAATACTGGATACCCTCCTTAGAAACTGTATTAGGGAAATGAAATGCAGAAAGAACACTTTTCCAGCTGGTACCATTTTTGTAACCATGCCCATTTTAATCTAGCTACTTCCGGTTGCAAGCAAATTCACCTCAAAACATACATGTGTGGTTTGACTGCTTTGCGGCAAGAAGTGATAAAAAGATAAACTATAGCAACCTCTTCTTATATATGACAGTGTATGAATATAGCAGGAAGAGCATATTTATACACTGGTGTCTGAGTGCATGATCTACTCCTTATTGCTGGTCACATGACTTGTGAATCAGATCAATCTCTGAAAATGTGCTTTAAATCTCTTAAAGCACACAATAAATGTTTATTGCACACTTGAAGAACTGTGCTGAAAGTACATAAGAGCCTAGTGGAAGATCCACTAGGACTATGACCTTCCAGCCTCAGTCCCAAGTGCTTACAATAAGACAGGAACTGATAGACTTTGGTATTCACTAGTTGTATTGGGAAAACGCCTCATTTATTATCACGACATTCTTTAAAACCGAATGTGTGTCAGAACTTGCTAGGTACTATAAAAGAAAGAGTATGGTGAGGCACAAGAGTGTTCATCATGTAAGGACAAACTGAAATCTGATTAGACCCAAGTCATGTGACCAGCAATAAAACACTTAATTAAGACAAGCCTAGCTAACTCTGCATCTTTTAATGAGGCTGATGCATAGTGCACTCGGTTACATAATGCACTGTGCACCTTGGCTCCGCATTATGTAACCTCACATCATCCTCCGTGTGCACACATTAGTTAGCTGGGCATGTTATAACTATTACATAATGGGTTTGTGACCTACATAATATGACATAATGATAGGGTGATAGACCAAGCATGATTTGATAGCGTGCTCTACTTTAGACATAGCTAATGATAGAGTGACCTAATTTGACCAACATTAAATTTTGCAGTGAGTGCATAGATAAACTTGTCCTTTTTTACTGTGATCACACACCGCTGAAACCTGCCTGCTTGACTTTGTAAGCACACAAATTAATTTTTTCCAGACTTTACCAACAGACCCCCTGAGGATCCCATTGCTGTGGCCCCACCCCTATGCGACAGTCTGAAATAGGCTAAGTTGAATGTTACTAACTATTCAATAACTTTTAAAAAGCACTTCATAAAAAAAGAAATAGTATTAAGCCGCTCAGCCAACAAATCAATCTGATTGAAATCCAGTCCATGGAAGGGTGGTGTTTCGAGAGAGAGAGACCTGTCTCAACTGACAAGCCAGTAAGTTATAATGGTGTAACCACAAAAACTAAATTGGGAGGCAGCATTATAATAACATTTAATTAATATGAATACTCGGTGAAAAGTGTCTATGCATTAACTGATGAGTCATCGACCTCAGCTTATATAATAATATAGCAGGTGTCACATTCTATGGCAACTAAAGTGAGGTCAAACCAATTATAGAAGTAGAACCATTATTATGTCAAATTATGCTCATTAGATTGGTCAAGTGTATATCATCCTATCATTATGTCATGTTATGCAGTGTATGAATATGCTCTTCTTAATTTGACCTCTTGCTATTTGTACAGTGCATAGATCAACTCATCCTTTTGTAGAAAGAGACAAATTTAAGTGATCACACACCACTAAAACTTACTTGCCAGCTTATTTATTTATTTATTTATTTATTTGACTTTGAACTAGCTAACCTGTTTCAGATAATTTTTTTTTCTTGCAGCTGCCAGACTTTATAGTGTACAGTTCAGTTAGTGAGTTGAAAGTGGTTGCTAAGGGCAGGGCCATCCTTGTGAAACCCCTAGTCTCCAAGCATAGTGGCTTTCTTCCAAATGTACATCATAGGTCCTGCTGGGAACTATAATATGTCCTGAAGGTTCAAAGTACAACAGACCCCTCTGAGGCAGTTAGGTCAGAGCCCACTGCTGTGGCCCTGCCCAGTCTGAAATACTAAACTGGGTTTCATCTAGGAATTTCACCTTGGGGGGAAGCTCACCGATTGCATGGCCATAGGCCATGGCGAGGGGGAGGGTGTGAGAGGGGGATGTGCCCCCTCCAGTGTGAAGCACGAAGCCAAAAATGCTTACTATATATACTCTGAAGTATCCCAAATTGGTCCTTAATTACTCCCTTTGTTGATGACCACAGGTAACAACCTGTGATCACCAAAGGGAGTAGCCTACGAATAAATGGGGGGGGGGGGGGGGGGGGGGGGGAGTTGAGCTGTTCAGCCCCCCACCCCAGTAGATAGAACCCTAATGCTAACTCTTCAAAAGCACTTCATAAAAAATTATTGAAAACCACTTCGTTAATTCAAATATGTGAAGGGTACAAGTTAAAATCAAAATGTTTGCACAGTAAATTTCGCTTGAGTGGACACATTACAATCGGTACTGTAGAACAACTGACACGACATTGCCTTGCATTTTTTGCAGAAATAACCAGCTGCAAATCTTAGTTACTTGACGTGCACGTGATTTAATTGCACAAATTTTAAAAATATAATTTTGTACGAACGGTTTGATTTTAACCTGTACCCTTCACATATCTAATATTCTTATTAGAATAAATAAGCCAACAAATCAGCTTTAATAGCTTCAATCCAGATATTGCTATGCTTTTGTTTTGCAGAATTTATAGAAATCCAGTCCACTGGTAAGAGGTAGCTATGGCTGTCCTCAGTGACTATTATCAGAGCAACCGAAAATGCATTTTATAATACTGAGAATGGGAGCACACTTTATACTGAAAAATCAAAGTTCACAGGTTGGAGGCACTGCCATCCTCCCATTTTGAACAAGCTACTTAGTCTCGCGAGCCCAGTGCGCGAGGAACGCCTTAACCCACCCCACTACGCATGCGCAGATGTTACAAACAATATAATAATTATTTTTAAATCAAGAACACGTTCTCTTCAAGCGAGGGAAAAAAAAAACATGCACCTGCCGCTCATGCATCTGGACACTGAGATCCCACAACAGGAGTACAAAACGTAGTAAAGTCCAGACCAGTCGCTTTCTTGTAAGAGTCAGTTATAGCAGGAATGGCACTAGCAGAAAGTGAAGGAGTAGCTGAATAAACCATAGCCCCTTCGAAGTTCCATTCCAAAACATTTCCACAATAATAGACGAGAATATAATCAGTAACCTGGTCTATGATCCAATAAGTTGCAGAGGTAAAAGGACCTGCGTCACTGAAAGCAATTGGGTAGCCAGCTTTAGGAGTTGAGTTAGTCATGATATTGCCGTTCTGGTTAAGGAGTTTTAAACCTCCATTTTCAAGGTAGACTTGAAACATGGCGTTGTATGACATAGAACTTGAACTGGAAGCTTTAAAAATATTTCGCTGGCAAGGATAACAATCGTAGACCTGGTGATATCCTCGCACAATCCACCACGAACCACTTAGTTTACTGGGATCCACTTCATTCTGGATGGTGATGTTATTAGGTCCTTTGCAGGTGTTGGGAATGGGAGGGAGTTGTAAGCAGTTATTAGTTACAATGCAAGTAAAGAGCTTCTCAAAAGCCGGGCTATCATAAGTGTATGTACACGTAAGGGTGCAGTTCTGACCCTTATATTTCTCCTTTGTTGGGTCGCTGTTCCAGTCCTTAATGCATTGGGTGACGCATGCGAGGCTTGATTTGCACATCTGGTCGGCAGTGCAGGCGGCAAGCTCGGCGGAGCAGTGCATTGCTATGCACGCTGGATCGGCTGTCTTACTTCCACTCACAGTTGCTACAGCAACTGCTGCAATCAGCAACACAAAAGCGATCGTTTTCATCTCACCAACTATTCAACGAGACTGAGCGGAGCTAGCAGTGACAGCATTTTTATACCGAGTTAGTTCACGTACGTACGTACGTCGTAATATTTGTGATGACATCACTTTAAATAACTCTGGTTGGTTGGTTATGTCAGCCATATGACACTTTAGCGCTTCGTTTGCCGACGTACAATGTGCGCATGCTCCTTGACCTTGTGAACCTGGCCGGTCTTTAACCTACTGCGCATGCACAAGTGAACGTAATTATTACATGTTCCCTGAGAGAGAGAGAGAGAGAGAGAGAGAGAGAGCTTAGCACCATGCCATGCCACTCATGCTGGACACTGAGATCCCACAGCAGGAGAACAAAATGTAGTAAAGTCCAGACCCGTCGCTTTCTTGTACGAGTCAGTTATAGCAGGAATGGCGCTAGCAGAAAGTGAAGGAGTAGCTGAATAAACCATAGCCCCTTCGAAGTACCACTGCAAAACATTTCCGCAATAATAGACAAGATAATATGAATTATCAGCAGCCTTGTCTATGATCCAATAAGTTGCAGAATTAAAAACAACTGCATCATCAAAAACGATTAGGTAGCCGGCTTGAGGAGTCATTTTAGTCATGAGAAATCCAAACTGGTTAACGAATGAAAAACCTTCCTTTACAAGGTAGACTTGATACATGGCGTTGTATAACAGAGCAGTTGAATTGTAAGGCTTGAACACATTTTGTTGGCAAGGATAACAATCGTAGACCAGGTGATGTCCTCGCACAATCCACCATTCACCATTTAGTTCACTGATATCCACTTGCTTCAGGATGGTAATGTTATTAGGTCCTTTGCAGGTGTTGGGAATGGGAGGGAGTTGTATGCAGTTGTGAGTTGCAAGGCAATTCATGAAAGCTCGATAAGCCGTGCTGTCGTAGCCGTAGGTGAATAAGCACTTATTGGTACAGTTCTGGATATGGTATTTCTCCTTCGTTTTATCGCCGTCCCAGTCACCCAAGCACTTGGTGACACATCGGATGGTAGCATTGCACATCTCGTCGGCAGAGCAGGTGGTCAACTGAGAGGAACAGTACTGTGCCACGCACGCTGGATCGGCGGAATTAGGGGCTCCATTCACAGCAACTGCTGCAATCAGCAACACCAAGGTCGTCTTCATCTCAGATTGTTTATCCCTTAGCCTGCAATAGCAGTGTAGATTTTGAAATCAAAATCGAATGGGCAGGGATCGTCACGCTAAGAGTCGCATTTATGCTTGGCAACCGATAGGCCACGCCCACTATAGTGCTCCAGTCCCTTGCAGCCTCTTCAAGTCTCCGTTCTCGGTAGACAGAGCCCGAGCTGGATCCGCTCGTCACCCAAGACACTCACCATGCCCTCCTGTGTCTTCTTCTTAAAAAAAAAAAAAAAAAGAGTGTTGAAAGCAAAGATCAAAGCTTGATCAAAGCAAAACCACTTATGACTCATCACTTCAAAGTTCTGATTTGACCGCTCTATTGTTCTCAGAGATTTTTTGAGATAGATAAGGCCGCCAAATGCCGCCAATTCCAATTTTACATCTATTTAAGCGAGTTTTCCCATTTAAACGACTAATGTGCAAAATTGCACGCTTTTGGTAGGCAAAGGGTTATTATTAATTATTCTTGTTCTGACGTAACTTATTAATAGATCGGACTGCGCATGCGCGCGCCTGGCTTGCTACCTGACCTTTGTTCATGAATCATGAGGGCACTTAGATCCCACAGTAGGAGAACAAAGTCTAGACCAGTTGCTGTCTTGTAGGAGTTTGTTATAGCAGGAATAACACTATCAGAAAGTGAAGGAGTAGCTGACAAAACTATAGCCCCTTCAAAGTACCACTGCAAAACACTTCCACAATAATAAATGAGATAATACGAATTATCATCAGCCTTGTCTATGATCCACCAAGTCTCGACATTCCCTAAGCCTGCATCATTAAATACAACTGGGTAGCCAACTTGAGGGGTTGTGGTATTTTTCAAGAAACCAGATTGATTAACGAGTACCATTCACAAGGTAGACTTGGTAGATAGGAATATACACCCAAGCAGTTGAATTGAATGATGTTTTTCT
Source organism: Crambe crambe (assembly GCA_963924555.1). Classification (NCBI taxonomy): domain Eukaryota; kingdom Metazoa; phylum Porifera; class Demospongiae; order Poecilosclerida; family Crambeidae; genus Crambe; species Crambe crambe. The sequence goes on from OZ004583.1 coordinate 420,385, forward strand.
GGCATGGTAGACTGGGTGATAGCCTCGCATTATCCACCACGCACCATTTAATTCACCGATGTCTACCTTCATCAGGATGGTGATGTTCTTAGGTCCTTTGCAGGTGTTGGGAATAGGAGGAAGATAGATGCACTTGTGAGTTCCAAGGCAAGTCATGAACGCTTCATAGACCTTGCTGTCGTAGCTAAATGTGCATTTACTGGTGCAGTTTTGGATCAGAAGCTTTTCCTCTGATTCGTCCTTATCCCATTCACTCCACCACTTGATGACACACCCAATGTTATCTCTGCACATCTTGTCTGCAAAACAGGCAGCAGACTGAGTGGTGCAGTGCAGTGCCAAACATACTGCATTGATAGGATCTGGGATTTGCTACAGCTACAGCTGAACAAGCTGTGAGTAGTAGGAGTAGTAATACTAGAAGACCCATGCTACACTACAGTCATGTCACTTCGAAATGTAACAGGCAGGCCAGGTGCGCCTGCTGCTCTCCTAGTGAATATGGGGCGCGCGGTACATACGGTCCAAAGCTATAGGCCTATCTACTGCGCATGTCCAGCTTTTATTTCATCATAGATATGATTTCATTTTCATGCATCAGGACACTGGGGTCCTGCGAGGGGGGAACAAAATTTAGTAAAGTCCAGGCCAGTTGCTTTCTTATAAGAATCAGTGATGGCTGGAACAACGGCATCAGGAAGTGAGGGATTAGCCGAAAAGACAATGGCCCCCTCGAAATACCACTGCAGAACACTTCCGCAGTAGTAAATGAGAAAATACGAATTATCGTCAGCTTTGTCAATGACCCACCAAGTCTCAACATTCCCAAAGCCTGCATCATTAAAAATGATTGGGTATCCAGCTTGTGGAGTCGTGGTGTTCTGTAGAAATCCAGATTGATTGATAACAGCCAAGCTATCATTCACAAGGTAGACCTGGTAAACGGGGTTGTAGACCATGGTTGTCAAATTATTGGGATGAAGGCTGTCCCTTTGACAGGGATAACAGTCATAAATTGGATGATATCCTCGTACAACCCACCATGCACCCTTCAGGTCATTCGTATCGATCGTCTTGAGGATGGTGATGTTCTTAGGTCCTTTGCAGGTGTTGGGAATGGGAGGAAGATGCATGCAGTTGTGAGTTCCAAGGCAATTCATGAAGTTATCATAAGCCGGGCTGTCGTAGCTGAACGTGCATTTATTGGTGCAGTTCTGGATCAGAAACTTTTCCTCTGACTTGTCCTTGTCCCAGTCGCCCCAGCACTTGCTGACACATCCGATGTTTGAGCTGCACATCTTGTCTGCAAAGCAGGCGGCAGACTGAACAGTGCAGTGCAGTGCCAAGCACGCGGCATCGATGGGATTCGGCACTGTCTTGAGAGAATTCACATTGGCTACTGCAGCAGCCAACAGCACAATACTGAGAACAGACATCTTTGCAATCTAGCTAGATTTTTACCACGTGCACTTCACCAGTTATTGGTTGCAGATCTAGCTAGAGATAATTTGAAATAATTACAAAAAACAACAATAAAAGAATGGATCAAAAAAATGTAGTACAAAAGAAATTGAAAAAAAAAAATGAAATAAATATACCAGTGGTTTTGTCAGAAGATGTTCACATGAATTGGATAAAAAGATATTTGACAGTCTGTCTGCTTTAATATCATGTCTAATACAGAGTGCTCTTTCTCCGCTCTGTAAAGTGGGTCAAAGGTTAAGTTACTCATATGCTTCAGAGTTCATAATGAGAGCACGTACCTTTGCTGTAGGTGATAGTGTGAGTGGTGTCGGTTTTCTTTTGGCCTGGATTTGCGGCAAGTTCACACTCAGGTAAAGTGAAGATTGAAACGGCTGCAAAGAAAGAAAGAAGAAATCATGGATGAATGATCAGCCTCTCCTGCAAGCTACATCTAGTGAATTATGCCCTTACTGAACAAACCTACACACTCATGCTATTAATTTCTCACTCACTGTAGGGCAGAGAGAGAATCCTCTTTCCTATGGAGCTGAAGTAAGGATGCATCATGCCTTCTCTGGCAGGAATCCGGTTCTTGGATTCAAAATGGAGCAACTTTCCCAACAGATCAATAGCATCGCTGTCTAGCCTTGGGGCATGGAGACTTAATGGCTCGGCCCGGAATATGGGGTAGCCCCCATTAATAAATTCAGTGTTCTTAGTGATTCCAGGCCATGTCTCTTCAGTGGGTGTACCCAAAATCTGCAGGTTGGGGCAAATCACATGATCCAATTCAATTTTAAGTATAATTTGGTCAAACCTTCCATTGGAGGTGGAGCTCCTCTTCTACATTTGATCCAGGGAACATTGGCCTCCCACAGGCCATTTCAAAGAAGATGCACCCAACACCCCTAGTATAATAATTGGTAAAGGGTCGCCATTTCGAATAAACTGCATTGCCTACTTACCACATGTCTATGTTGTCAGAATAATTTGTAGAGCCCAACAGCACATCAGGTGGGCGGTACCTAACAAAAAGACTTAAAATCACAGCCTGGGGGGCATGGCTAGCTAGCTAAGGGGTGTGGCCAGCTCACCATAACGTGACGACTTCATTCGAGTATGTTTTTGTAGGTACAGATTTTGCCCTCGCCAGACCAAAGTCTGCCAGTTTCAAGTCTCCCCCATCACTGATCAGCAGGTTCTGAGGCTTTAGGTCTCTGCAGAAGGTCAGAAGAAAAGATGGAATTTACATAAGTTGGTGGAAGGGTACAGGCTTGAACAATGGACTGATACTGTGGTTAGGGATTCTTCGTGGTGGAGAAGAAAGCAATACCAATACTAACTGAGGTCAACCTTAAACATGTAAGTCATCGTAGCACAACGAAAATGGTCAACCACGACAAGATAGCTGCATTGCACCACATGCACACACGCAACACATGGATACACTTGCATGGATACACACAGATACATGCATGATGAATATTATGCATGCGATTGATACCATTAAGTAATATAATCCGGGCTAGCGCTAGGGATGGTCTCATGTGAACAATAGAAGGTTGAATGGGAAAGCTGATAGCTTAGTGATGTCATGGCTCCATGGTTCACTTACACTTGCTAAACAGGATACAATTAGCCAACTCACTGACTTGATGAAAGAATTGTCATGCTTGACCATGCAAATGCTTACTTCCTTGTGACCTCTATGATCAGAGGTATACCCAGTATAAAGGGTATTCTCCTTTAATTACTATCACAATATTAATGGGTCACCTGTGGAGGATTCTTCTGGAGTGGCAATAGGACAATCCACGTAGCAATTGAAACAAAAACAGCTGCAAAAGAGAAAGAGGAAAATATGTCATCATCCATAACATACACACTCAACACTAATCATGACTTGGGTGCCACGCCCTTTAACCACTCCCCTTACCTTGACGTTGGTCATGCTCATCATGCCACAGCAGTTGTCCATGTACTGTTTGAGGTCCATCTGGACATACTCGAAGATGAGGGTGAGAGAGCGAGGGGTGTGGATGATGTCATGGAGGGTGACAATGTTGGCGTGCTTCAGGTCTTTGAGGAGGGAGATTTCTCTGATGGCCGTGCAGGGAGCGCCTTCCTCATGTTCTAGTCTGATCTCCTTCAGAGCTACCAGTTTTCCTGTGATGCTGTGACATGTGTGAGATGTGAGGGAGGGTCATGCATGAGGTGGTGAGGAATGTGGGGGAGGGACATGCGTGAGGTGGGGAGGGGTGGTGCAGGAGGGACACGAATGAAGTGATGAGGGGTGAGGTGGTGAGGGATGTGAGGTGATGAGGGGTGAGGGATGTTAAAGTGTCCTTCTGATCATATAAACTTACCTACTTCTCCCCTTATAAACTGTGGCATACGTTCCCTGCAAGATAAAAAATGCAACCCACAATTACAGCTGGATGGTGCATGGTGGCATGTCAGGTATGATCAATTGATTGTGCAGTGGTTATGGTTTGTCATATAAGATTACACTACAGAATAATTAAAATTATGAAGATAAAGGAGGGGACAGAGAGTTATCCGACTCCCAAATTGCTGGGAGCATGAGTTATTCATACACTGAATATCCTGGAGTAACTCGATCGTATAGTCTCAGAAACCACTTCTGAGGGAAAATGCCCCCTCCTTCCTCCTCCCAATAATCATGCACCAGTAGATTGTAACCAGAACAATAATGCAACACCAAAAATATCTATGAGCTAGTTAGTAATAACAGTATACAGTATCTGGGGGACTGTTTCTGATGCTCCAGTTGTGTGCCAACAACTAGGATATGGGAGTGTAAATTATCTTGTTCACATGAGCTGTAGCCAGTAGGTCCATTCTACCACTAAAACTCTTAATTGCTTAGCTGACGGTTAGTTAGAACCATGTGGGCTGGGGGAGGGGGGGAGGGGGGGAGTGAATTGGAACAATAGCGGGGGGAAAGGGAAGTGGGAGGGGATAGTAGGGGGAAGGGGGAATTAAGTGGGAGGAGAGGGGGGGGAGAGAGAATTAACGGATGTTTATGGCCAGTAGAGGTCAATGGAGTGTACCAGTTGCTTGACTCAAAGTGATGGTGTGTGAAGCAAGTCTTTTATTAGGTTCTGGTAGCTAACACTCGAAGTCTATTTGTATTCACTTCTCTTGATCATTCACTCTAACTTTTTCGATTTTTTTGACTATTAAAACACCAACAAAGAGCTCTCTATGAGCTGGTTTTTGAAATGTGAATGTTATAGTAGAAATAGACTTAATACGTCTCCTCAATGGAGTGAAACTCAACTACTTAATTACTCTACACTGGAGATATTTTCAAAATGAAAAGGGAAACACATGATAATCATGTTTAGATTAGATAAACGAACGTTTCAGTGATTAAAAATCAAAGGTTTAAAGTATGTGAGACAATAATATAAGTTATACCAGTCCAAAATAAGCAGATCATTTTCCCCAAATACACTGGCTCTATAAACACTTCTTTCTTCTTTCCCATCCCATGGATGGATCAATTGCATGTACACTCTACACTAGGTCATATCACAACTCATGCATCAGCCAAGACACTCTCTCTCTCTCTCTCTCTCTCTCTCTCTCTCTCTCTCTCTCTCCTCCCTTCAATGTGATCTCCATGTTGTGTTGTGATATAGCCAGGTCACTCCACTCCTCCGTGCTCTGTTGCTGAAGAAGGAATGCATGGCAACTCCCTTGAGGACCCATGGAAAATTAAATCCAATTCTCTACAGTTACAAACACCACAGAACAATGCACAGAGGGAGCAGCTAAGATAACTCATTATAAAAACAACAAAAAGATGTGTATAGTGTGGCTCTATCGTGTAACTGGCTATCTCTCCAGTCTCCATGCAGGTCACGTCAAAGATCAAGGAACCATACAGTTCTTTGCATATTGTGTTTTACTCTTGACAGGGCCACCCACTTCCATTGATAGTATAATCACCTTTCAATTCAGTACATCATTAACAGACTCATAAGAGCTGTCAATGCAGCTGTTGCATAATGGGTAATTGTGGGGGGAAATTTTCGTGAATTTTTTTTGTGGTTTTTTACACTTTCTTGGATTACATGTTGCAATTAACATATTCAATAGACTTGATTCTGTTAATTGGTGCAAGCAGTTAAGGATTGCTCTGTGGACTCAAGCAGCTGCATGGGAAATACACACCCATAAATACACCTTTAGGTGCTGAATGTAGTTAGTCAATTTTAAAAAGATGCCTTGCATGAATAAGCTAGAACGTGTGGGTAAGCCTCTTGGCTGTGTCAGCAGACGAATTGCCAGCATGTCCTCTGTGAATAAGCTCAGGTCTCGTGAATATGTGCACGTAACAGGGTGAATATAGGTGTTACTAAGGAGATGGTGCAACTATGAGGGTTGAGGAAGGTGGGTTGTGGATCTTGAACTGGACTAGACTAGACTACACTAGACACTCAAAGTTGTTTGCTGGTGGTTAAAAAGAGAGCTTGGTGGTTTAGCTGGGGGGTGGGGATCATAAACATACCTTCTGGGTGACACTGAGATGCAATGACATTGAAATGCAAGCATTGTGGGGCGAGTGTGCATGCTCAGTTTACCCAAAAAGAACCAATGTTAGATAGAACGTATGTATACTACATATTAATAGGCAAAATTAATGTATAAATAACGAGGGTGAAAGGTCATCATCACTAGTGAATAGGTTAGCTGTGACAATTTTTGCTTATACAGGTGGTATTTTTTTTCCATTGGATACAAACACCATTTTGTTATTCACACTTCTTGTTAGTTGTATCTGTCTGAAAGTGAAAACAAATTCTTCATTCCCCAGAAACTCCCTCACATTGGAACGGGTTTCATTTTGTGAGCCAGTTGGTGTTAATGGCTGGGGCATGACACATTTCAACAGGATAAGGGTGAAAGGGGGTTAATCATTAAATAAGGGAGTTGATCAGGAAATAAGCAGGAGTTAATCAGTGTTAATCAGGCAATTCAGGGACTTTATGCAAGCAGTACACTCCCCAGTAAGGAAAAATGCCATTAGATCAAAGAGTGCTAATTTTTGAGGGTGAGCGTGTAGGGACATACTATGATATAACATACTACTACAAGCATGACTGTACTTGCATCCTGCTGACTTAGCACTATTTACAAACAAAGTCTTTGCCTATTATGGGATGTCATTACTTGTCCCAAGACTTGTCCCAAGCTACCCGTTATTTAATTGAGATATTTTTGGTTTATTTCCTGATCAATTCACTGTGTAAATTGCTAATTGATCACTTGGGAATTAGGTCACCGTGGTAATAGCATTAAGTTAGTAGGGTTGGGTACAGTGTACTCCACCCCAACCCCCTGGTCCCCTCCGAACCGAACCTCCTGTCTACCTCCTCCTCTCAAGCCATCCCCTCCATGGATACACTCACCTCTCCTAACTTCTCCAGTTTGGTATAAGTCTGCAGCTTCCCAAATCCAATGTCAGCCTATATAGAGCAAAAGGGTATGCCAATAATTACTCCCCTGCCCCCACCAATTAGTCCATGTGCTACTCCTTTTTAACATCTCCACTCACTGTGTCAGAGGATGTCCTTTCAATTATTAACTATGAGGCTTTTAAACATCTCCACTCATTATGTTAGAGGACGTCATAAACCTTAGCTTCACTCTTAGAGGATGTCCCTCTAATTTCACTTACCAGTGAGGCTCTTCTTTGTCTTCTGTTGGCAGAAGGCATGTACGAAGGGATGACGGGTTGGACACTGCTGTTGGGAGAGAGAGGGGGACTGATGGAGAGGTCGGACATGGATGAAGGATTGGAGAAGGATACGGAGGAGGAGAAGTTGTGAGGGAGGATGGTGTTGACTTGTGTTGCAGATACTGCTCGCCCCAAGTTGCCAAAGAGAGGGAGCATGAAGCGTTGTGCTCTCCGAGGTTCCACCTCTGTGAATTGCTGATGAAAGAAATAGAGAAAATTAATATCAAACATCAAATATTGAGTGTAGGCATCAAATTGTGCTAACATCTCTTGAGAGATTAGAACCAAGTTGTGTTAACACACAACACGGAACATTCCCTATTGAGAGAATCCAAGAATGATTTGAACACTGCTTCTCACTTCTTCCATAACCAGACTTGAAGAAGGATGGCTACCCAGCAAAGTCAGCAGCTCTACTACTTTAACTCGCAAGTATGTAAGTATTCAAACAAGAAACTGTCCAGAGAATTCATAAGTCATTGATTTCATGTTAAAGAGCTTCCTGTTGGAGCAGCCTTGTGTCTTCACACACGACACAACATCCACTATAGTACCCATTACCAATCCCATCACGCTCCTCAGTGATGTTGCTAATGGTAACCAACTGATGCCCCAGAAGGCATGGTGTGCCATAGAAGGTATTCATGTTATTATAGCCTTAGGTCAAGTTAGGTCAGAATGAAGACCAATAGTGATTGTAAGAGTTAAAAACCACATTATCACTATTGACCACATTTCTACCTTCATCAGACCATCAGCATCAGGCATGTCTCACCACTTCTACCCCCTCGGACTATTTATTCTGAATACCTTACCTCCCCCCCCCCCCCCCCCCCCCCTCCCAGGAAAAAGCAGTCATGGATAGTTGGTTCTTTGCTTGCTCCAGTTGTTCAATGTGTTTGCAAAACAACAATATATCATGAACACATACCGATAATCACCCCAAATATATCTGCAAGTGCTTCACATCACACACATAAACACACAAATCTTAAAACTCTTTTATCATGTTTACCAGATGGCATTTGAGAGTGGCATATAGTGTGTCACTTGCAGGATAAACAAATTACCTGGACTCTACATATAGTGTCATCTTCCACCAGATATCAATACAGTATCAATAACTACCTGGACTCTACATAATAGTGTCATCTTCCACTAGATATCAATACAGTATCAATAGGACTATATTAGTGTCTACAGTATATCTGATTCCCTACCTTTGATTTTGGTTTGATTCGTCTCAGACTTTGGGTCCCCGACTGCAGGGGGCCGTCTTCTGGGTACACGTCCTCTGCACCCCCGTTGACTTCCTCTGCCGTCCCATTCACGAAACCATTCTGTGCACTTCTCTGGATCCCTAAGAAACAAAACAAGTGCACACACAAACAAAGAAACAAACAAACAAACAAACAATAACGATCATAATGTCATTCCAGGAACTATCTCTTACTTTAGCTATTTGGTCAGGTGAGTTATATAAAACACTCTTAGCTGAGCCCCTTATTAACACAATGCAGCAACCGATAGGCCACAAACTGGTCAATGAAGAAGCCAGATTGGACCCTCTGCCCCCATGGTGCAATGCCCTACTATACTAGGCATAATGGCTGAACAATTAACTCATGCTGAGTTGCTTGGCTTCAATCCCTCAAGCTATCACTACACTTTCAGTGATTCAGTACACTGGCCTGCAGGAACTCTATCAATAATCGGATATTGAGACAAGAGTTGCCTGCTAATTGTGCTGGAGCAGCACAATTGGGTCACGTAGTCTGTCAGCACTATCAACTGCAGAGAGATTTATAGTTGCTTTTGCTAATCAATTTTGATTTCCTATAGTCCATGGTTATTTGGAAACAACCTCATTGCTTTTAATCTCATCCTCTTTAGGTCCACAAAGATTCTTTTACGCTTCAATTTCAGGCTATTTAGTTAATACTTTTTCTGAGAAGAGTTTTCTTAGGTGGGTGTGCAAGAGGGTTTGTACTATGCTTTTGGGAGCATTACTAGTTGGTCAAATACTGGGAATTAACCCTGTTCTTTTTAGCACTGGCTCATCACACCTGATTAGCAGCTAAAGTCATGAATCTAAACACTATGATCTGATCAAAACATATACATGACCAAACCATACAACGAACCATCCGATCTAAGCTGCTTTCTACGGCAGTCTCTATGATCTTACCACTTCCATCCTCCACATAGACTTCTTCTCTCCCTTTCTTCCTTCCCAAAGTCCAACTGATCTTTTTGGATTTCTTGTGTTTCATTGCTGCTGCAGCAACAGCTGCACTCCCGTTGCCCGGACCACTGCTAGACGAAGCTGAATACGCCCTGGGCAATGTAGCCATTCTTTGCTAGCTAAGCTATAACCACGAAAAAAAAATAAATAAACTCCCTGATTATTTGCTAAACAACAGCTCTTGCTTGTTATAACATCGATTACGCCCACTTTGACGATTAATTATTACGGAATTACGTCACGTGTTGTGGTTTTGCAAACCGAGTGGGTGGGGCTCGTCAATTCCAAAATGACCTTTGAACTTTTATCAAACACGTGTAAGCTGAGATGGGAAGAGAGATCTTAGCAATAGGGCTGATATTCTTGGGGTGCTGTTCAAATGTCGTCTTCTTGGAGCTACTCATCAAGTAAGTTCTATCCCTAGTCCTAGCTATATCTCAATAAAGACAATGTATCGTTTAGGGAAGACCCTGGTTCAGGGAACATCATCACTTTCTTACAGTTTCTCTTCATAGCCTTGGAAGGAGGTATATTTGTGACTCATTTTGGTCTCCGGAAGTCGCATGTTCCATTGCACCGTTACTTTGTCCTTGTTGGACTCTTCTTCGTCGTCAGTATCCTCAATAACTATGCCCTCAACTTTGACATTCCTCTTCCTCTCCACATGATATTCAGATCTGTAAGTCCAATGGGTGCGGTATACATTGGGTATTACCTTAAAAACAGGTATGCTACTTCAAATTGATATTCCTGCTCGAAATACAGTTTTAAATTAATAATACTTTATTAATGATGATCTTTACCTAATATTTTTTTGCAGGGTTCTCTGATAGCAAATATGGTACTAGGTATCATAATAATGAAGAAAAGGTAGCGCAAAGTATTTAAGTTAAGAAGATGCTTCTATCTTCCCTTCTCTTTAGATATCCTTTATCCAAATACGTTGCCGTTGTTATGATCACTGTGGGGATAGCCATGGCAACCCTAAGTTCAGCTAATCAGCTGGTATGTGTGTGAATTAGTCGTGCAGATCTTGTCACCTGTATTGTATACAAGAACGGTAAGAAGGAAAACAGCAAAGAAGTGGGAAAAGGGATTTATCATTATGCCCAACTTATAATAGGTCAGTCTACACTTTCTGTTAGGAAGTTATTAGATATCTCTCTCTCTCTCTCTCTCTCTCTCTCTCTCTCTCTCTCTCACACACACACACACACACACACACACACACACTCTGTTTAGGGATTTCAATGTTACTTGGTGCACTGTTTGCTTCAGCAAGAATGGGACTTTACCAGGTAATGTCCAGTCTTTTTAAAAAACCTAAAATCACTGTGACAAGTAGGAAGTATTGTATGCTGAATATGGAAAGCATCCAAGGGAGGCAATGTTCTATATGGTGAGGAGGATGTCCTCTAATCAGTCAAATATTGGAGTTGTCTCTCTCTCTCTCTCTCTCTCTCTCTCTCTCTCTCTCTCTCTCTCTCTCTCTCTCTCTCTCTCTCTCTCTCTCTCTCTCTCTCTCTCTCTCTCTCTCTCTCTCTCTCTCTCTCTCTCTCTCTCTCTCTCTCTCTCTCTCTCTCTCTCTCTCTCTCTCTCTCTCTCTCTCTCTCTCTCTCTCTCTCTCTCTCTCTCTCTCTCTCTCTCTCTCTCTCTCTCTCTCTCTCTCTCTCTCTCTCTCTCTCTCTCTCTCTCACACACACACACACACACACACACAGCATGCCCTTCCCCTCCCTGGCTTTATTCTTTTAGCTACCGATATTTGGAGCAAGATTGTATCATTTTCTATTTCAGGTGGTTTAAGCAAATCCAAATCTTTGAGATGATCTAACTTTTGATACTTTTCTCTCCTGTATATAGAACCCATAGTCCTCCTTGGTGTGTTTCCCATACCAAAGATGTGGGCGTACATCCTTGGGAACAGCATTACCCAGTACATCTGTATTCGAGGGGTCTTTATTCTGACCTCAGAGTGTCCCTCTCTCATCGTGACACTGGTGGTCACTCTCAGAAAGTTTGTTAGTCTCCTTTTCTCCATCTTCTACTTCCAGAATCCCTTCACATTCAATCACTGGGTTGCCACAGCAATGGTTTTCACTGGCAGTGCTTTGTTCACTGGTGTCTTTGGCTCATTATCGGACTTTGTTCTAGGGCGTGGCAAGGGGGAGGCTAAACGGGACAAGGGACAAGGAGCTGTAGCCCTAGAAACCATCAAGAAGGTTGAATAATGATCACAGGTTTTAACTCAAGTTTTCCTATAATCATTGTATCAATGACATGGATTTTATAATAGAGTCACAATAATTTAACCCTTTACCAAAAATATGCAACACAGTGCAGTAAAATACAATTGCTCGGATGATGGAACATATATAGTAATGACACAAATTTAGTTCTGCTCGAGGCTAACTAAGATACTCCAGACTTGCTTTAGCTTTCTCCATTTCATGAAGGAATGAGTAAAACTGAGGCAAACTCAACTCTAAGATAAAACGAAATCCTTGTGAAAAATGTTGAGGGTTCACGCAGGCTACTCACCCATGAATACGTCTTCTGTCCCCACTCCTTTATCCAGGACTAATTTGAGTTGGAGAAATGTGTTGCCTACTTTCTTCATATCGCTGTTAGCAGCTGTTACTGTGTGGATAAAACATTCAATGGCCAAGTACAAAGGGAGACACGGTTTTTACTACCAAAAAGTTCAATTACAGAAGGCTGCTAGAGATAGGAAATAGGTCACGTTTTCATTGGAAAAGTTACTATATAGCTAGTCCTGTCAGTGGTCATTTCCAGGAGTGGATGACTCCTTTTTTTTACCTCCAAATCTCCATTCCATATCCACCAGTTGATTAACAGTGAGAGACTGGCCAGCTGCCACACGAGACATGGCCTGGAAGTTAGTCTTCCACTGAGTGGCCACCCATTCCCCCTTCTCCTCCGACAGTCCCAACTGCAACAAATCTTCCTTCACATGACCAGGGGACAAGTTCTTCTTCAGAGCTGCCTTAAAGAAGTGGGTGGGGAGTCAAGGAAATTCATTAGAATTAGGTGGAAAAATACTGAAGTCAGATATTGATCTGAATCTGTAGTTTTTATCACTATTAAATGAGGATATCAGAAGGACAGATTTCATCAGATTCTTGAGGGCATTCAATCCCAAAGAATGTTGCGAGGCAAAAGACTCCAGCTCAGATACAAAGGCACTCGACTGTGAATGTTAAATCAACTTGCTCATGGCTAGAAAAGGGTCTCCCCAACCAGCTAGCTAAAACACACCTGCTGAGGTTCCAACAGAAAGTTAAAAACAGCTGTGCCAAGTTGAGAGAAAGCCTGTGGACATGAACATAATCAGCTTACCCTAAAGTACTGGAGATTAGCTTTGAACAAACCTCGTCCTTCAACTTGTTTAAGTTGCTGAAGTCTGTGTAGAATTGGTCGTCTGGTCGCTCACTGCTGAAATGTAAAGCCATCTTCTCCCTTAAAACTGAAAAGTGGGCGGGGCTCCAAGGTCACGCGCACGTGCGTTGAAATTCAAGTGCGCGCGCAATTATAAAGAATATTAGAGTGATGTTCACTTAATTAGAAAATCGCATGGAAGTAGCCGACTAGTCGTCTTCAAACAAGACACTTCACAAAGTCGTCATTTTAGGGGCATACTGTTCTTGAGGGACTCAATTTCTAGGGGTCCAAGTGACCCATTCTTCCTACTGCTTCAGTCAAGTGAAGGAAACTATGAAGATAGAAAAGACAAAGCCCAAGAAGGGCATTTCAGAAGTGGTAAATTACTTACCTAGCTAACTAGCTTGGTAGCTATGTGTATATGTGTAGCTATATTCTCTATAGTTGTTCATGAGCTGTCTCCCTGTATAATGCTATTTTCTTTTCTTTTTTCCAGCCCTCGGGTACTAAAGAGATGATTTTGAAACTCTTGCTGTCTCCTGATGATGAACTTGTCCCAGTTCTGAAAAATACAACTGTCTGGAGATTTGGAAAGGTTGGTGTGTGTTTTTTCATGGTTGAGAGGGCAGTCCCTCACTTAGAAACACAATTTTAATGAGAAAGCTTAATGATGGGCATTATTTAGAATATATGCCATTGCTTGTTGAAACTGCAGTGTGAGCTTTACCACTGGATAGACTTGTTGGACCGGTTCGACTTGATTCTGGAAAAAGCTACACAACAGCCAGAAGAGAAAAAAACACTCCATAAGAATGAAGAAGATACCAGCTGTGTCTTCATGTGTCCACGGTTGGAGGACCCCAAAGTGAGTGGATAGACTTGTTCAGCATATGTCAAGTGCTATTACATGTTCTTTTCTTAGACTTTATGCCCTAGTTGCTAGGTTATTAATGTGTGCTGTGCCCTTGACAATAGTTGATGGATTTTTGAATGACTAACATAACTTGCTTATGGGGATCTTTCAGCACTACTTTATTTAAAGCTGCAGATAGGCATATATAATTAGCCATAGCAAGAAATACTATGTAGAATCTTGTGTGTATTTATACTCGTATCCTCTTCTTTTTTTTCTTCTTTTTTTTTCCAGTTTAAGGACAAACTAGTGACCATCCTCAACTTTACAGCTCTTTTGATAGAGCATTCTTATGCCCGTCACATATATAATTCCATAGAGGTAAGGAGTAATTCAGGATCCCCACCCTAATGTGAGCCCACCATCTGTCCTGCAGCATTTATGTGTCCTGTTAGCCTGTCCTGATCTGGATGTGGTGCTTGCTGTCCTGAATCTCTTGTACGTATTCAGCAAGCGTTCCAACTTCATATCTCGCCTGAGCAACAAGAAAAGGATGCACATAAACCATTACCTGGAGTACTTGGGAGAGGTGCGTGCTTTTCTAAACATTTTATTGATACAGCCAGCTTTATACCCACACATGACTAGTATGTGCATTCAAGCTTTCAGTCTACTTTCTGTTGCTTGTAGTCATGGGGAGGAAAGCAGAATGGATTTGGGCTGGCCAAGTGCTGCTCCAACATAAAGAAGACAGTAAGTTCCAATGTAGACAGAGTGTGTATGTATGTATGTATGTATGTATGTATGTATGTATGTATGTATGTATGTATGTATGTATGTGGGCTAGGGTATTTGTATATATGTATGTATGTATGTATGTATGTATGTATGTGATTTCCATATGGGGTGTACTTAGGACTTTTGACCTTTTACTTTGACCTTTTCTCTTTACATGGCTATTGTGTCTCAGGGTTTTTCTGAGACTTGTACTGGTGTATACTTTGAGTACCAGCCCGAAGAAAAGGCACAGGACACCACCCAGGTATTGCCAAGATTAGCAACCCTAGTTTGCTGACTCAGCACTCCTTGGGATAATAATGATTTTACTCCAGATGATGCTCACTCATCAGCAAGGGACAATCACTGAATCCATCATTCTGCAAGATGTGGATCAGATTCAGGAGACAATCCCTGAGCTGATGACTCGTCTCACTGCTGATCGCCTCATCCCCCATGTCAACCAGATGCAACTGCTCTCCAGGATCAGACTGGCCAGAAACTTCCCCAGCTCCATGCAAAGACGAAAATTGGTTATGGCCCGCCTCCAGGCCATCTCAATCTTAGGTGATGAGTTACTTAACGAGTTAGCAACATTCTCCTCTTTCCATCTCCCTCTCCTCCTCCTTAACACCTCCCCTCCCCTTCCTCTTTTCACCTCCTTCCCCTCCCTCTTTTCACCTTCCTCCCCTCCCTCTTTCACTTCTCTTCCCTCCTTTTCTTTCCACTTCCCTCCCCTCCTTCTTTTCACCGCCTCCTCCCTCCCTCCCTCCCTCTTTCCACCTCATTTGATATTTGTATATCACACAGTATACTCGGTTGGACCTGCTGAAATAGTGGATCCTCTTATCTATGATGGATTTGTTGAGGAGCTGGTTGAAGTACTGGAATTCAGGGACACAAGCATTATGGTCAGTCATGTTAGTATCGAAAGTGAAAATATTATGACAACAATGGAATACTTGTAGTAATAAATTCATTAGGTTTGTAGGGATAGAGGTTTGCTATCAGTTTAGATGGGATCAAAGGACATAATTATTGTTATAGCAAATTGGGTACATGTGTTAGTGGGATGTTTATACTACAGGAAATCAAGGCAGCAGTTCTGAGGACCCTCACAGCCATTATCCACTTGGAAAGAGACCCAAGGCAAGACATTTTTATCATTGAATATCTATTAGAGTACACTTTCCATTTTCCTTTCCTTCAGACTTGCCACCATCATCGAGGCAACTGGGGCAGCCACCTATCATGGTTTCCTTCCCTCCATGGTCAGAGAATGTGTGACTACCTTCACTTCTGCTGATGACCCAGTCTCTCTAGAAGAGTCAGAATTCCCCCTCACCTTTGCAACTGCCCTCTTCTCGTTCCTCTACCATCTAGCCACTTACGAAGCCAGTGAGTCTCAAAATCAATACCTCTCTTTTCCCTTCTTTGACTCACTTATTCCATTCAGGTGGTGATGCGTTAGTGACTAGTGGCATAATGGAGTCCCTTCTCCAAGTGTTGGAGTGGAAAGCATTTGAACCTATGAATATCACAGTGAGTATTAATTACTTCCATCTATGTGCTAACTGAAGCAATTCATCAATCTCTTTATGTAGTTGGTGACTCGTGCAGTGCGTGTAATCGACTTGATCACAGGTCTTGACATGTCTGCTTTCCACAGCCAAGGTGGCTGGAATAAGATGCTGGATCGTTTGGAGCAGGAAGTGGCTTACTGTGCCCGGGAAGTTCCCGGAATCCTACCCTCAGAACTTAAACCTGCCAAGATGTCAGCTAATGGTGGGGGCAGTGATGGCAAGGGACAGAAGTCGAGAGAGGGGGGCGAATCAGGTGACCAGTCAACCAGTGAAGACCTGGTTCTCCTTCGTTATGAAGAAACCCGTATGGAAACAAGTGTGAATGAGTTGGACACCACGTTAAAGCAATCAGAGGAGCAGGATAAGAGAGAAGGGGGTGTGGCAGAAGATGGAGGACCTTTGATATGCATGCCCGAGAGAGCAGCACTGATCAAATCCATCCTCAACTTCTTGAAAAAAGCAATTCCTGAACCTACCTTTGCAGAGAATATCAGAACATGTACGTCAATTCCTATATTGCATTTTTTATTAATAATTGTTTTCTATTTTCATATAGTTGTGGATTCATCCTTGCCTCGTTCTCTAGTGCATATTATCAGTAATGCAGATTACTATGGTCCTTCTATATACCTACCAGGTAACACCATTCTAATACAAAACTTCCCTAACTACTCTTCAGCTACAGAATTTCATTTCCACTACTCTTTTTATTTGTAGCAACTGAAGTGACCACAGTGTTCATCTTCCACGAGCCCTCTCAACTCTCAGCGCTGCAGGACAATGGTCTGCCTGGGGTCGTCCTGAACTCCATCATCAGCAAACAGATTCCTGTCACTCGTGAAGTCCTCTCCTCTCTCCCCAACATTCTCAGTGCCATGTGCCTCAACTCCAGAGGCTTGCAGGTTAACATTTGTACAAGTTATGACTCTGTGTGTGTAGAGAGAGAGAGAGAGAGAGAGAGAGAGAGAGAGAGAGAGAGAGAGATGGGGGATTTTAGAAGTCCAGTTCATTTGACAATACAATTTTCCTCCATAATTTTAGGAGTTTATTGCAGCAGAGCCATTTGACCACCTCTTCAGTGTGCTGATCAGCCCCAACTACCTGCCGGCCATGAGGAAGAAGAAAGGAACAGACCCTGTGGGAGACACCGCCTCCAATCTGGGTGTGGCCATGGATGAACTCATGCGCCACCAACCCACCCTCAGAGTCAACATCATAGCTGCACTCATACGGGTAAAATAAAATGTCCCATTACCATATAGATTTCTTATATTTGCTGAAACTTTTCCCTTTACCAGATAATTTCTATTGATTTCTTACAGTTGCTGAAACAGTTGATAGAAATGGGATCGGTGATGGAAGCTGAAACACCACTCGTTCTTAGCAGTGAGGAACCAACTCCCTCTGCTCAGGCCCACCCCAGTGGCTCACAGCCTGTTGCCAGAGAACAAGAACAGCGCCGTATTTCGGCTTCTCAAGAAGACCATTTGGACTCTGAGAGCGAGAACGAAGCAGAAATAACAGACTCAGAGGACGAAGGGAGCACAGAAGGTGATGGTGAGAATGGAAAGGTACTATCAGCAGAGCGCCCACCTGAACCCAGTACAATTGACGATGGTGGAGTTGATAAATCTCCACCTCCTCTTACGGAATATATTATCAATGTCATTCACTTTCTTGATGCTATTTTGAGCAATAATTCGACAGAGGACCACATTCGAGAGTTTATTAGTCAAGGTGGGATGAAACCGCTGCTCAATTTGCTCTCTCTCCCTGTCCTGCCCCTCGATTTTCCGTCCTCCACGGCTTGCAATGCCATCACCAGTGCTTGTCGTAGCATCATGGTCAGTTGATAAATTTTTTCTTGTTATTAGGTATAAAAAAAAGTACAAAGTTTATCCCTGTGGAAAAATTTCCATGTCTGGTGTCCATTACTTAATCTGAGACATCTCCCATTTCAGATGTTATTCAATCTCTCTTTCTCCTTTTCTTCATTCTATAGCACATTTCTCATGCCTCAGAGCTCCTGACAGAGAGCCTCTCTCAACTTTCCTCTCTCCTCTCTGACCTTGCCCCTTTCCTGGATTCCCCAAAAAATGCCAGCAACTCCATCCTCCTCCAAGAGATCGGCCCACTTTCCAACATGGCCGAGGCAATCAAATCCCCACAAGTCACTCCTGTTCTCCACAAACTGGTAGCCATAAACTCCTTCATTCAACTCTTTGTGAACTTATCTCGTTCCTGCCAAGCAGGCTACAATGTAAATACAGTAAGAGGAATCAGTTCCTTCACTTTTTATATATAATTATATTTTTTAAATGTTTAGATCGAATCTCGTCACTTGTGTGTGACCAGCTGGGCCTCTGGTTTGGGTCAAGTTACTCTGCACCAGATCTCCCAGCTTTACCGAGCTCTCGTCTGGGAAGGATTCATCCTTCTTGCTGTTGCAGCCGGTGAAGATAACTCCATCAAGCGAGTGGATTCCAATGCTACTGAGAAGGAAAATATGCAAGGGGTGGAGTCACGGGAGACTGTTGTCCCCCACAAACCAGACACTGGTGTTTCAATGGATGTGGACATTGGAGAGTCTGCTGCCACTACCAGTTTGAATAGAGAAACTGATCAGGATCAGACCATCATGGAAACTAGCGATCAACAAGGTCCATCTGATGAGCCCAACTCGCCTGCTGCTGTGGTTTCAAAATTGCCCCCCTCCCCGGTCTCTCATTCCCCTCAAACACAACTCACTCAACATCCATCAATTTTAGTCGAATCACTTAAACAGCTCACACCTCTTCTCACCATCACGTCAAGGGTAGGACGATCGTTGGCAGAGTTGATGAGTCTTCTCATTCGTCTTAGCACCAGCCCCCTTCATCGGATCCACAGACGAGGAGCAGGCCATGCCCCCATCTCTCATTATCAAGAACCAGCTAAGGAGGCCATCAGCGTGTGTATGGAAGTGACCAACCTCCTGGTGGACAGTCTCAAGTGGGAGGTCCCTATGCCTGAGGCATGCTCCTCTGCTATGCAGTCACCCATTAGAGACTGGCTCTTTGCTGGGTAAATTTTGAGACGTTACCAGATAATTTAAGGAAGAGATAATGACATTCTATTGATTCCAGGAGATTTTCTTCTTTCTTCCCTCCTTGTAGAATGACATTTAAGATGTATGCGGTGGATTTTTGTGAGCTGCTGCTCTATGACGAACAGAAGCAGGCTTATCACATGATGCAACATGCCTTCCAGAAGAAAGAGGCCTTGGAAGCACTCATAAGGTACTTGTAGTTAGATATTTTATTTAATGCACACCACTCCACACTGTACTAGCACTCTATGTGTGTAGCAGCCAATTCCAGTCCCATGAATTGGTTTTGCAGTAGGGATGAGTGCCATATCAAACCTGTTGTGTAGTGATATCACCAACATCTTGTGCACAAATAGGACTGTTGGGGTCACTACTGCAAACACTGCACAATTCATTACCATCTTTACTTGTGAATTCTATTTAATGCACCCCATTTGTCTGTAGTACTTTCCATATGGCATTGGAAATTATTGGTAGACCGGGAGACTCTGGATCAGTTTATGGTAAGTTGGATCAAACTTCAATCCTTATTCCAAATAATGACCGCTTTGCTCAACAGGAAGTTGCATTGACTTTCTGGAGGCGTGGCTCAATCTTGCTGAGAAGCTTGTGAATGCTTCAGCCATCTTGGATTCCAGCCATGCTTTGCCAATCCCTCCTTCCACTCAGACCAACGGCAAGAAGCTCATGTTTAGTCCCATCTTCAATCCCTTAGCCTTTGTCATTCAAGCTCAGAAGGTGCTTAATTATAATAAGAATCAATTAACCTAATTAATTGTGTTTGTAAGATGATAAGTAGGGGGTATCCCTTAATAAATTCCATTAATTATGGCTTGCAGGCAATTTTCCCTTGTCTGATGGAACTGTGGCAATCTCCTCAGCTCTTCAAACTCAACCCTAAAGTAGTTGAACTACTCATCGCCACCGTGCGACATTTCTACAGCAGCGAGAAACTCATAGACTCCAAATTCACTGAGTTCTTCAAGTCAGAATTCCCTGGTGCTGCAGGATCCAAAGCTACCGGTAAATCCGCTACCACGAGTACTGCGGTGGCTGAACCTGTGGGGGATAGAACCCCAGGATCTACAACCAGTGCTCCAGCAACAGGGGCGGCGGCACCAGCAACAGGGGCGGCGGCACCAGCAACAGGGGTGGCGGCACCCCCTCCACCTCCCCCTCCCTCCTCTCAGCCTCCAGCCCACCCGAGTGTTAACCCCCACTACCTCCAGCAGCTGACTGACATGGGATTCTCACGAGAACGTGCAGAAGAAGCACTGGTGGCTTGTGCCAACGATGTTCAGGCTGCCATGGATTGGATTTTCATTCATCCCAGTCCTGGACCTTCATCTGCTGCTACAGATGTGAGCCATAATTATTATGGCATGGCACTTACATGTGGGATGACTTGTATGACATGTGCATTACATGTGGCATGTAATTACATGTGGTATCTACATTACATGTAGAATGACTTGTATGACATGTGGCATATACATTACATGTGGCATGTTGTACGTGTATGTTATGATATATCCCTCTACATAGCAACAAGGAGATGAAGATTTGTCAGAGGAGGAACAGATCAGACGAGCCATTGCCCTCTCCCTTGGCCAGGACGTTGACACCGAAGCCAAGGAGAAGGAGGAAGCAAAGAAAAAAGAAGAGGAAGCAAAGATCCAGAAACAGTTGGAGGAGAAAGAGAGGGAACGGAAAGCAATGGAGCCACTTGACAAGGCCTTGTTGGATAAGTTTAGTGACATGCTTCTTCCTGGGTGCCTGGACCTTGCAGCTTCCATCTCGGAGAGTGTGTATCGTGTGTGTGATTTGATTTCTGCTCTGGCCAAAAGGAATGGCGAAAGCTGGAAGAATAATGCTCTCAACACAGTCCACGATGGAGTGAGTCTCCTACATAATAATTATCCTACACCTCTTTTAGTATACTACTGCCACATACTTCAGTATACCATGGATTAATAATTGCAGGTCCTGGAATGTGTGAAAAAACTTGCTGAAAAGTTGAAAGAGAGCGAAGCATGTATCGTAGCAGAAGAAGATCGTGATTCTGCAGCTTGCAAGATTCTCCTCCTGACCTTACTCATGGAGGTATATGGGTTAGCTTTGTCCTGAAATAACACATTACATCATCTTTCCAATAAATATTTAGGAAATGCCTCTCTCCTGTGCTCGAGTGGTGTGCGAGGAAGAGCTGCTATCCCACTGTCTCGTCCTCCTCCAGGTCACGCAGACTAAGCTCTCCTCTGCTCCCCCAGCGTCCACAGCTGAACCCACTCCCACTCCTAAATGGTTAGGCCCCCTTTTGCTTCTATTAGATGTGTGGGAGAAAACGTTAACAATAGCAAAATGGACAAGGCCGCCAAATAAGGTTGGAATCAGGACATCTTTTTTTTCGGTTGGCTACTTAATTTTTTTGTGTGTGTGTTAGGATTGTACAGTGGTGTGGCAGTGGTTTGACAACACTCGCTGGTGCTCTTACACACATGATATGTGCCATGCCATTGAGAAAGCTTACCTAGAGGATGAAGTCAGTATCAAGTAAGTGTGAGAGTTTTTAGGGTGAGGGAGATTGTGCATGATCAAGTGTGATGGAATGTTTGCAGTGTAAGAGGTGGACGACAACGATTTGAGAACAACCGTAGTGTTTTATACTTTGGACCCATGTTACAGGTGAGTATTACGTTTAAGAAGTGAAAAATGTAATGATACAAAGAGGGGAGAGGGAAAAAATAAAAAAAGAAAGAGGAAAAAAAATCGCACTGAGCAGGATTCGAACCTGCGCGGGCAGAGCCCATTGGATTTCGAGTCCAACGCCTTAACCACTCGGCCATCAGTGCTGATGCCAAAAAATTGGTCAGCTAACAAGCTTTTGTTCTTGTGTTATTCACAGTGCAATACAGAAACGAACACCAATAAACCAGCACTCAGACTGGAGATCCCAAAATCAGGTATAATACCTCTGTCTCTCTTATCAATACTAATATTATGTACATCTGAATTATCAAGATACACAAACTACATCCCTTGATGACGATGACCCATTCAGTGAAGTCCCATCATTTCAAGAACTCAGAGGAGATCATGCTGTCACGGCCATTAAGTGCTGCACTCACCTCCTCTCCTGTCCTCTGAATCCCGACACCCTCCATTCTAATCTAAGACTCTGTCTCCGTCTCACAAGAGACCCCAAACTGGCATCCATATTTGCTCGGGAAGGCGGACCTCAAGCTTTGCTCTCTCTCACTCAGAAATCAGGTTTCAGAGGTTTTGCTTCTTTAGTCACTTTACTTTTCGAACACTGCCTCGAAGACGGCCCCATGCTCAGACAAGCCATGGAAGGCATCATCCGAGCAGCTGTTTCTAGCCCCTTCTACAACACCAAAGAAGTCCGCCCCCAACCCATGGGGGGAAGGGAAGTTTACTATGTCATGAGGAAACTAGGTCCCTGTGCCTGTCGTAACCCTGAACTATTCTTTGAGTTGGTGTGCGACACGATTCGCCTGTGTTCGGAGCTGCCTAACCCATCTCTTTATAGTACAACTCAAAGGATCCCACCAACCATGACCAAATGTCTTCCTCCAAAGAAGCTGGAGGTCGTTCCTCTCAATATAGTGCAAACTAGTATCATTAATCTTCTCATAGATCACTTATGTGCTGAAACCTCGGACGGTGAACCTAAGACTACTGAGGAAACAACTTCTAAAAGTCCAAACGTAAAAGTGGATGAAGAGGGAGATGTGACAAGGGTATTACAGTTTGATGGTGGTGATAGGAGGGGACGTGTCCATCATGGCTCGTACAGACGGCAGGGAGGCACGGGGAATTTAGATGACGATGATGTCCATTCTGAAGATATGGCAGTAGATGGTGAGGATGCTAACAGCTCTCGGATACCAAGTTCACTGGGTGCAGCTACCACAAGTTCTAGTCCAGCTGAAGAGAGAGACGGTCCTGGAGGTACGGGAAATAAGAGTGAGAATGCTACCCATGACCGACCTCTCATGTCTAAAGCAGCCATCCTTCGACTTTTATCTGAACTAGTGGAAAGGTACCCATCCTGTGCAAGACTGATATCAGAAAGTTCTAGAAAGATCAAAGTCGATGGGCAGTCCACAGCCAAGGAAATGACAGTTTTGGCATTCGTATTTGATCACCTTCTTCCAGCCTCGTATAGCACATCTGGTAAAGTTCCCCCCATCGGTAAACTGTCTAAGACCTTCATTCAATGTCTGGCAGTATCCCATCCATCACCTGAAACAATATCTCTGTTGGTTACAGAGTTCAAACATGCACTCGCACGAGCTTTTATTTTGCCAGAATCCACTTCCAAGCATAACCGTGTGCGAGCACTAACAGGTCTCCTGAGTCATATATCAGACCACATCATGGCTGCTAGAGGTGCCTTGAACCCAAGTCACTTTGCTCGCCTGCTCATCAGAAAGGGCTTCATTTCAGACTTAGCTCGATCAGTCCATAGTCTTAATCTGAACAGCTCTATGCTCCCTGGTACTGTCAATACGATTCTCAAACCTCTCGAGGTGCTGACAAAGATTGTGAATCAAGTTGCTGCTGCTGGCAAGAAAGCTGAAGGCGATAAAACACCCAGTACAGCATCTGCTGCTGGAAACCAAGAAGAAGAAAACCAACAACAACAACAACAGCAACAACAACAACAACAGGAACCTCAGCAAGGGTCACAGGAAACTCCTGAGGTGACTCAACCATCCACCCAAGTCAGGATCACTGTTGTTACTGAGACCCCTCCAGCAAGTGGTGAAGGGAGTCGTAATGGAGGTGGTGCTCAAACAGTTGAGTCACATCATACACCAAGTCAGCCTGAAAATGCTGCAGACACATCTAGAATCAATGGTAATAGCACATTATATGGATGGATTATGTGGTGAGAATTTGTGTGTAATTGTTGTAGACTCTTCCAGCTTGGAAGCTGTCCATGAGAGTTTGATTCCACTGGAGGAAGAGGAGGAGGAGGAAGGTATGGATCACCGGTCAAGCCTGCTTAACGAGGTTGTCACCCTTGCCAGAGATATTGGGAGATCACATTCATTGAGAGGCATGTTATTCTTAAATGATGGAGTGGTGTGCTTTAATTCGAGTATGCATTCTTATCAAAATAGGAGAATTGGAAGAACTCTTGGAAACGGCTGAAGACATGGATACACATGAAATAGCAGAACTGTTAGAAGACCCCAACTCCTCCATGTCTAGTGATTCCCACCATGATAGACAAGATGATGACGAGGACAATGAGGAAGGGGTGGAGTCATGTGATGATGACCTGACTGACGATGAAGATATGCTTGATGATGACAGGTATAACTCTGCCGGTGAAGAGGTAAGTGGTATATCCAGTGATCTGGAGTGCTCTCAGTGTACTGTCGTACATGTACAGTTTGATTCCCCTTCCCCACCTGTACAGAGCTAGAAATAACTGCTGGTTACTGGTTATTTCTGACCATTTCTTGGAAATGGCCTACAGGGTACTGAATGTCTTTATAATGACCAGTCAAATTGAGTGCCTTATTTCTAGCTCTGCCTATATGAAACCCTGATGTAGCACAACCTTCAGAGATGTATCGATATTGACTCCACAGGTGGAGGAGGATGAGTTTGATGACAGTCATAATAGGGGAGAAGGAGAAGATGTTATAGGATCAGAGCTGAGTGATGCTGAAAGCTCTTCCCATGATGATGAGAGTAGCACCACAGAGATTGAGGGCTTGGGGGACGAGGAGGGAGGTGATGAGGTAAGGGTGGGCATTTATTAGAACTAGAAAGAAAATTTTTTTGAGTTTCTATTATGAAAGGATGGACCAGTGTGTTGTTCTGTTGTCAGCCCTGTGTGTTCATACTAGATATGCTTTCCTTGTCTTTACCATCCAGTCTGAAGCAAGTTTGTATTCTACTCCACCTCCCAATGCGTCCAACAACCCTTCCAGTTCTGACCCCACGGCCTCAGGAGATAGAGTGCTGGTGGCAGATGCTGCTGTGGAGGTTGACGTCGTAGGTGAGGGCGAGGAGGGTGGGGATGACGGTGACGATGAAGAAGAGGAGGAGGAGGAAGAAGAGGATGAAGAGGAACTGGATTTGGAGTATTCTTATGATGATGAAGATGAAGACATGGGGGATTACCTGCATGTGGATATGCCTTGGAATATACGTGAGTCCAGCTCTTTAAAATTATTATGAAGTATTCACTGAGTGAATCGGGTGAATATTATAAAAATATTCACCGAGTAGATAGGAAAACGTTCACTAATATGTTTACTTAATGATAAATGTTTACTGAGTAATTTATAGTGATGAATAAGTTTATTTTTGTAGGTGATCCTGATGTGGATTTGCAGTTTCATGGTGGTATTCCGTCCTTCTTCACAAGGGCATATCACACTCGTCCTTCCCAAGGCACCACCACTAGTGACTTGGAACAGCATACCGTTGCAGCTCGGACCCTCCCCCAGCACCACCCACTCCTGGTCAGACATGCCGATCATCCTCAACAGCTCACCTCCCGTGCTGTAGGAGGCCCCAGCATCCACACGGATCCCACCCCTGCCCCTGTTAATCAGTCCTTGGGAGCAGCTAGAGGAGCATCAGGTCAAGGGAACGTGGCAGCTGCTACTGTGGGAGGGGCAGGGGCTGTGGATCCTCATCACCATGAATCTGCAATGCAGCAATTGTTGAGCAACATCAGTGCTGCTGCTGGAACCAACGAAGTCTTAGGATTTGGAGTAGGGTCAATTGGTTCTACACAAAGAAGTAGAGGTGGGTACTAAATAGAATAATAAAACACATTTTAATATTGCAATTGCTAGGAGGTCATGGTTCACCAGCACAGCCCCTTGACAATGGTTTGGAGTCGACCCACATCCCTACAGCCTATGCTCGTTGGCAGGAGGAGAGCATTGCCCTGGATGGACATGCCCCCCACCTGTGCATGCGAATTTTGAGGAATGCCATCATCCAGCGCCTGACCCAGATCTACAAGAAGGAAAACTCCTCCAAAGAGGCAGCAGCCAGTAAAACCCAAACCAGTCAGCCTGCCAGCACGGGAGGCACCACTTCAAATGCAGCTGCTACCGCCACACCTTCATCTATGCCAGTGCCCTCTGCACCTCAGCGTGCGGATTCAGTCCAGATAGTTCCTGTTGCCCCCCACCCATCTGATCAGGTGACCCCTTCCAGTCACAGTCCTCGAGAACCAGGGTCCTCCAGTGTCGACCAGTTGAGGTCTAGTTTGAGACAGGTTGCTGATGCTCTTGCACAAACGGTTGCTGCTGTTCGTACGACAAGGGAGCAGCTGATGGTTGGGAGAGGGGAAGAAGAGGGAGGAGGGGGCGTCGTCAGTGAGATGGAGGCGGAGACACAGAGGAGCAGGGAGGAGAGAGAGGGTCAAGGAGAGGGAGAAGAAATGGAGAGTCAAGGAATGAGTCAAAACGCAGCAGTGGTTGTGACTAATGGTGGTGATGCGTCCGGTGGCAATATTGGACCACCCATAGCCATGCAAGAAGATGGCTCTGTAATGCAGATCACATCTGTCAGCTATCCCACAACTACTGATGCAGTCGTTGAAGCAACAACGACAACAATGACATCAACAGGTGTGGTGGAAACAATAACAACAGGTGTAGTCATAACAACCACTGAAGTAGCATCTGCAAATGTATCAAGTTCTGTTCCCACCTCTACAACCTCTACCACTCATCCGGTCCTCTCAACTTTCGATGGTTCACAGGAATCTGCTGCTGCCACACTAGCCAGCACAGATCCTAACGATCCTCTACACACCTTCTTCTCTGCAATAGTAGGAGGACCTGCCCCACCCCTTCCTGATCCAAGCTCCACCCATTCCACTCTGCAGTCCTCATCACAAACGTCCACTCCATTCAGCACCACAACTACAGTCACTACCACCTCACCTTCCCCCCGGCTCCCCGTCTTCACCCAGCTTCATCATCCCAATTCCGATTCCACTCAGTCTCCTTCCAGAACTGAAAACACTCAGAGTTCTATTCCCATGTCAGTCATACAGGATAGCAGAACCAATATTGGAGAATCAGCATCACAAAGTAATGCCGCTACTGCAAATGGTGAATCGACTTCTTCCAACTTAAGTGCTGAGCTCTCATCTCAGATGAATCTGTTCTTTAGCTCCAGAAGCCAAAGTCAAGAGGCAATAGATGCCAGGACGTCTAACTTGGCAGAGGAATTAGCAAGAGTCGTGTCACAGCTCATTCCACCATCTGCAGCAGTTTCATCAGTGTCTTCTTCCGGATCTTCTTTATCTCCATCATCCTCTGCTGAGGTTAGAACTAGTAGTGGAGGGGAGTTGGTATCAGTACAGTCTCCAAGCCCCTCGGACACACTGGCCCCTCTACTTATGTCCTCGTTACAGATGCCTACTGGTAGTGACGGGGGTATGTCCACAAGTGGTCCTACAACTGAAACCACACCCACTGTGCCCACTACTGATCAAGTCAGGACACCTCAGCAGCAAACTCCCACTACCGAGCAGCCACCTACAATGGACGAGCAAACTGGCCAGCAACAATCGTCGTCCACTTCCTCAGTGACTATCACACCATTCCCTATCCTCCCCCAGTCAGCTCTAGACTTAGTTTATCATGACCACCAGCTCACTACAACACCATCTTACCCTCTACCCACTTTCACTCCTACCACCATATCCTCTGTCATCACACCTACTGCAGTAACATCCAATGCCAACACTGTAGCCCCAAGTATGCTAACACCAGCTTCCAATACAGCACCTTTGGCAGTTTCTTCTCCACAGCAAGCAGTCGTATCTCTTCCCTCGATCACCGAATCTCCTTCCTCTTCAACAACAATAACAACAACAACTGCTTCCACTGAGACGCCTTCCACTCAAGCAGCAGCAGCTGCGATGCAAGCCACCTCCACACTGACGCCGATAGACCCCACCTTCCTGGCTGCCCTGCCGGACACCATCAGGCAGGAGGTGATGGTTCAGCACGAGAG
This sequence comes from Crambe crambe, assembly GCA_963924555.1. Taxonomy (NCBI): domain Eukaryota; kingdom Metazoa; phylum Porifera; class Demospongiae; order Poecilosclerida; family Crambeidae; genus Crambe; species Crambe crambe. Next base: position 448,600 of record OZ004583.1, read on the forward strand.
GGAACAGAGGCTCCTGCGAGTTCGGCAAGAAGTCAGCTCAATCAGTCCGGAATTCCTGGCAGCCCTTCCACCCAATATCCAGGAAGAGGTAAAATTTATGTACAGTATCTTTATAAAATGGATTTTTTTTTTGTTATTATTATTATTATTTTTATTTTTTATTTTTTTTTGAAGAACTCGCTATTACCTACGTATGTTTATTGTGCAGGTTCTTCAGCAAGAACGTCTTGAACGTGCTCGCCAGAATCCGACTTCTATTGCTGCAAGGGAGTCTGTGGACAATGCCTCCTTCTTCCAAAACCTTCCCCCTGATCTCCGACGAGCCATCCTGTCTGACATGGACGACTCCTTGATCAGTCACCTCCCAGAGGACATGGTCACAGAAGCACGTGCCCTTCGACAGGAGAGAGACTCTAGGAGACGCCAAATGCTGGAGCAGAGACATGCTTTTCTTGAGAGAATGATGGAGGAAGCTCATATCCGATCCAGTCAGAGCACTGGAGAGAGTGGATTGCTTCCTCCGACCAGCTGGCCTCAGTTGAGCTCGCAGGGGATGCGATATGCTGTGGTTAATCTTAACCCTCACATGTTGGATAGTCATTCTGTTCTGAGCGGTATGCAACTTGGGGGTGCATATCTGGGTCGTGGACCCTTAGGTTCTCACCACTCAAGAGGTGGTGACCAAAACAGCAAACAGATGCTCGATCAGGAAGCTCTCACTTGCTTACTCGTTTTGCTATTTCTGGACCAGACGAAACTCCACAATAACCGCCTTCATCGGATCATCAAGAATCTCTCTCAACACGTACCAACTCGAGCGTGGATCCTCTCCAGTTTACTTGCCATTATCAAAGAGATGCGAAATACCCCCTCACCTGTTCCCCCTGCGATTAGTGCCACTTGTCCAATGCCACCACCTCTGACCATCAGTGTAGCTGGTAGAAATAGTGGAAGTAGCATGAGTGGTTCAAGTTCCAGTAATGTCGGGAGCATAGTGAGCAGCACTCCCATGATAGTCACCCCTCAGCACTACACATCCCCTCATTGGCTGGATATCAGCATCAATGCTGCATTGGGATCCCATGCTAAGATCTTCCAATTTGAAGGGGAACACAGTACAGGTAAAGGCAGTAGTGGCTACAGTAACAGGGTCAACATCCACCCTCAAGCAGGAACTGCTATTTGTCACAATGTCTTTGATCTCCTGATCTTCTTGGGCCGCCATTTTGGCTCGAGTTTCTTGCCTGCAGATTTGCTCCCCAAGGACAAAATAGACGAGAAAAAAGATGAAGCCAACGAGATTGTGAGCAATTTTTGGCAGATTTTAATGAGGCTTGATGGAGCAAGCGGTCGCAAGGGGAAAGGGTCCATGAAGAGTTTCAAATTCTCACCAAATAAGGGAATTTTGACAGACCAAGAGCTGTTTTCTAACTCTATCATCGGCCAGCTAATGGGGCTCTTCACCCACGACATCATCAGAGACAACATCTCGCTCATCGACAAGCTCCTGAGACTTCTGAGCATTGTGTCCGGTTCCATTCCAAGAACAGAAATGAAATCAGTACCAAAGGAATCACTACTGTCATCTTCAGGAATTTCAACCCCTTCCCAACTTGATCAGAACGTGCCTAAGCCAGTTTCATCTCCCACCGAAAAGTATCTTGCATCTTCTTCTAAAGACAGTGAATCGGAGATCAAGGATTCATCTGCCAACATCAAGATGTCCATTGTGGCCCCGCCTCTCCTCAGCAGTGTGATATTAGTCCTGACCTCAGGGTTGTGTTCCGAAGAAGGATTGGAAGAAGCTACAACTATGCTCACAAACCTTTCAAAATGTAGCATCCCAACACGCGAGCAAATTCTCTTCATGCTTCTTGATGGTGTCCGAACGATTGGTAAAACCCTGTGCACTCAGATCATCAACTTGGATGAAAGTGTGAACATTAAACTGCAGGAACAGCCTCTGGAGAAGGAATTACTTTCCATCGAAGAAGACACAATGCCCAAGCTAAAACCTGTTCCATCTGGTTCGGGAGAGAGCAGTGCTCACACTCTTGGGGGGATTGTGTTACCCACAGTGACGCCAGAGGAGCAACATGTCGACCACTCCCACGATCTCCATATCCCCACCATGGAACCTCTTACCTGTAAAGGCTCCCAGCAGTCTTTCTTTGTGCGAATGCTTAAAGTTGTTTGCCAACTGAGGGAGTCTGCTCAATTGGCCATCAGTCTTGTCAACAAAGGTGCCACACCCACTTCTACTGGTGCCACGCCCCTATCAGCACAAAATGTGGAGATGCAGTCCACTCCTAGTGCAGAGCCGGCATCCTCATCTGGACCCTCCGACCAGAACCAAGAAGGATCAAGTTCCCATTCCAAGGCTGGGGCCATGCCTGATGTACCTGAGGATAAACCAGTTTTCCATGAGGCACTGAGTCAGCAGCTCAAGTTGGACGAGTTATGGGATATTTTGAGTAATTGTCTTGATGCCCTCTCTCGTACAGAAGATCCCCATGCTGTGTTTGTGCTTCAGCCTACTGTCGAGGCTTTCTTTTTAGTGCATGCCAACAGCAAGACTGAAGATCAAGCTGGTGGAAAGAAAAAAACATCAATGGGAGGACTCCTGAGGTCTCGTTCCAACCGTCTCTCCTCTTCACATGCCATAGCAGATGCTGAGAGTAATCCAGCTTCCCCTTCTCCCTTCAGCCCGCTCCCTAGCACCCCTGGACCCGGGGAAATCGATGCTGACCCCTTTTCACATCTCCCACCTGATACAGCAAAGTTCCTCAAATTTGCAAGTAAGGGTAGCTAGCATTCATAATCTATGGAGGTAGTATAATAGGAACTCTGCTGTGCACTTTATTCTTCTTCCCTTACAGAGAAACATCGGACTGTCTTGAACCAGATCCTTCGTCAAAGCACTATCCCTCTAGCTGATGGACCCTTTGCCGTTTTGGTCAACTACACCAAACTCCTTGACTTTGATATCAAGCGACGTCACTTCAGGCATGAGCTGGAGCACATGGATGAGGGACTAAGACGAGAAGACATCGTCCTTCACCTCCGTCGTGACCACGTCTTTGAGGACTCCTTCCGTGAGTTTCGTCGTCCTTCGGAGGAGCTGAAAGGAAACCTGTACATCCAGTTTGAGGGAGAAGAAGGCCAAGATGTGGGTGGACTCTTGAGGGAGTGGTACATGATTATCGCCAGGGAGATGTTCAACCCAAACTATGCCCTATTTCAGTTGACCCCTGGGGATAGGGTGACTTATATTCCAAACCCAAGCTCCCAGATCAACCCCAACCATCTCGATTACTTCAAATTCATCGGGAAAGTGATAGCCAAGGCCATTTACGACAATAAGTTACTGGATTGTTATTTTACACGATCTTTCTATAAGCATATTCTCGGGAAGCAGCTTCACTACACAGACATGGAGGCAGAGGACTACTCCTTCTATCAGGGCATGGTGTACCTGCTAGAACACGACCTCAATGAGATGGGCATGGAGCTCTCCTTCAGCATCGAGGTAAGTCTACAAATCACTATTGAACCATTTCAAGATACTATTTACAAGGCAGTAAGAACCCCACCCCCCAAATAATGGACACATTTTGGACCCAGCCTTCTGTCCTTTTGTAGAAAAATCATCCTCTTTTGGAGGTTATTTTTGATTATCCTTTCTTGAGAGGTTTGTCCTTTTCAGATTGTCCTTCATCAGAGGTTCTACAGTTGCTTTTGAGCATCCATTAAAGTCTTTAATGATTATTATGCAGATGGAAGAGTTTGGAAAAACTGTGGTGAAAGATCTAAAGCCAAATGGACGAAACATTCCTGTGATTGAGACCAACAAGCGTGAGTACGTGCAGCATGCCTGCAACATGAAGATGAGGGAGTCCATCAAGGCACAGATTGATAGCTTCCTAAAGGGTTTCTACGAGATCATTCCAAAAGAGCTCATTTCTATTTTCAATGAGCAGGAACTGGAGTTGCTGATTTCTGGTCTCCCCACCATTGACATTGATGACCTCAAGGCTAATACTGAGTACCACAAGTACACAGAAAACTCACTGCAGGTGAACATCATTAGAATAGCTTCTATAGGTGTGGATTAATTGGAAAGGGTGAAGGTGTAGATATGTGGACTAATTAGAGAGGATATGGTGTGAGCTAATTAGCATTGCTAGGTGTGGATTAATTAGAATGTATATACCTGTTCAGATTATCTGGTTCTGGAGGGCATTGCGGTCATTTGACCAAGCCGACAGAGCCAACTTCCTACAGTTTGTGACAGGGACCTCTAAAGTTCCACTGACTGGCTTTGCTGCTCTGGAAGGGATGAATGGAGTCCAGAAATTCCAGATTCACAGAGATGACCGCTCAACAGATAGGCTTCCCTCAGCCCATACTTGGTAAGTGATTGACTACTTCAGTAGTGGAGGGAGGGAGAAGTGGGGAAAACCCTGGACTGCTGGTCCAATCTTGTATGCTGACTCTTAATTTTTCTACATTTCTGCCCTAGCTTCAACCAACTAGACTTGCCACCCTATGAAACGTATGACAAGTTGCGTCATATGCTGCTGACTGCCTGTCAAGAATGTCCAGAAGGCTTCGGATTTGCTTAGGCAAAAAGACAAACTTATTTGTACATTAAAAAATTTTTGCAGACTTATAAGTTGCTGAGTTTGCAGATTCAAAAAACCTCCCTTGAAGATTAAGCTTGGCTATTTATTGTAATTATAATAATTATAGCTATTCTAGAATTCTCTTATTGTCACAAAACACCTCATCTTGTATCATAAAGAAATATAATTATCAAGGTTAATTAACAGGGGTTTTCCTAGGGAAAGGGTTAGGAATGGTGTGTGTGATAGAGTATACCTGAAGTGATGGCTGCAGAAGGAGCTTTATAATCCTGACAAATTGGTTAGAGTATACCTGAAGTGATGGCTGCAGAAGGAGCTTTATAGTCCTGACAAATTGGTTGTGGGTTAGGGGAGTGGTCGTTACAACAGGTTGTTCTAGAGTAACTTGATGGAGTAGGGATGGGGTCACTGCAATGGGTCATTCCTGTGTGATCCGATCGACTCGGAGTGGGTGGGTGGCTATTGCAATAGGTTGTTCTTGCATGATCCGATGGAGTGGGTGGGTGCCCATTGCAATGGGTTGTTCCTGCATGATCCGACGGAGTGGATGGGTGGCCATTGCAATGGGTTGTTCCTGCATGATCCGACGGAGTGGATGGGTGGCCATTGCAATGGGTTGTTCCTGCGTGATCCGACGGAGTGGATGGGTGGCCATTGCAATGGGTTGTTCCTGCGTGATCCGATGGAGTGGGTGGGTGCCCATTGCAATGGGTTGTTCCTGCGTGATCCGACGGAGTGGATGGGTGGCCATTGCAATGGGTCGTTCCTGCCAACGGAGTGAGTGGGTGGCCATTGCAATGGGTCGTTCCTGCCAACGGAGTGAGTGGGTGGCCATTGCAATGGGTCGTTCCTGCGTGATCCGACGGAGTGAGTGGGTGGCCATTGCAATGGGTCGTTCCTGCGTGATCCGACGGAGTGAGTGGGTGGCCATTGCAATGGGTCGTTCCTGCGTGATCCGACGGAGTGAGTGGGTGGCCATTGCAATGGGTCGTTCCTGCGTGATCCGACGGAGTGAGTGGGTGGCCATTGCAATGGGTCGTTCCTGCGTGATCCGATGGAGTGGGTGGGTGGCCATTGCAATGGGTCGTTCCTGTGTGATCCAATGGAGTGGGTGGGTGGTCATTGCTATCCATGTGATTTGGTGGAATAGAGGAGAAGCCATTGCAGTGGGTAGTGTTTGTGTGATCCAGTGGAGCAGGAGTGGAAAAAGGGCTACTGGAATGGGTTCCAACTTGATTCAATGGGGGAAAGGAGAAACTATTGTGATGGGTTGTCTCTAATTGAGCATGGGATGTGCCATTGCAATGGGTTGCCCTGGTGATGTGATTGGATGGAGTGTGGGAGGTGCCATTAATCGTAGCCATCGTCCCTGTGGTGTGGTTCAATGGAGCACAGTTTTGGTGGGTTGAAGGGGATGAGTGACTGTCTTGGGGTGTACTTGTGTGCAAGTGGCAGAAGTGCATGTGATTGAGAGAGGGAGGCTCTGGAGAGCGCAGAGGGTAAACTGCTGGACTGAGGTTGTTGGAGTGGTGAGGACAGCAGGGTGGGATCAATGCTAGAGGCTGGTGTGCCTGAGGTGATGACATCAAGGATTGTTACAGTAACATTCATATTATATTAAGGCCTAGCTGTAAGTGTGGCTGAAATGGAAGTACCTCATTATTGGAGGGATTTGCACTAGGTGATGGAGATGGATCTATCCGAGGGGGTGGAGGCACCTCGTTGGGGAGAGACATGGGAGCATGGAGGAGCCCATTGGGACGAGAACAGAGCTCATAGTCACTCTCTGCCCAGTAATGTTTGTCTTGTGACGTCACCACTAGATCATCAAATAGAACAAAGAAATTTCACCTTACAATACAATACTACATGTAGGAAACAAAACAAATTCACCCTCAGAGTCTTCGAAGCCTGTCTCTGAAGTCTCCCCTTTCAACCTTGCAACCTTTGATGCCGGAGCCGACTGCGTCCTCTTCCACCTCTTCTTCCTTCTTCCTGCCTCCACTGAACCAGCCCCCTCGGACTGAGTGTCTGAGTAGTGGGTAGAGGTGATGTAATCGCTATGGAAACCAATAGGCAGATAACCATAGTTGCTGACATCAGCACTATCAATGCAAGATTCTTTAGACTGAAAGGAAGGATAAAGTAATGGTATAAGCAGTCACGAAATGTGCTTACTCAGCAAGCTATGGACAGTACATACATACATACATACATACATACCTCCTCATTCTGTATATTGGCCATGATTGGCTTCCTACATGGAGTCTCATCTTCAGAGGATGAAGACGAGCTTTTTTCTCCTTTTAGCCTCTTCCTGTGCTCCATCATCTCTTGGTGTGCCATCTCCTCCTCATCCCAATTGATCTCCTTCTTCACCCTCACCACCTGAATGACGGCAGAGGGAAAACAAAAATGAACTTCAGGATGACCAAGGACAGCCAACTCATCAAGGTAGTAAAGGTTAAGAGGTCATAGCTAAAGGCATGTAAGCTAGCTAGTCAGCACCACCTTTTCACGGATTTTTTCAGTTACTTCTGGATCCAGAGTTATTGCCTCTTCTTCTTCACTCGACTGATACTCATCATTCAGTTCTGAGTTTTAAAAGATATGCCATTACTTAGTGTATGGTATCTCAAGAGGTTCACATACACATACATACACATACTTGTAAATTTCCTGCTATTGCAATTATCAGGAAAGAGTTTCTCCACTTGAGCATTGAAAGCTGCTTCATCAGAGAAATCCACCAGTGTCCCTCCAACCTCGTCCGAGTCATAATCACGGTCATACTGCATTGTCAACGAAATAGCCACATTATTTGAAGTCGTGTTATTGGGAGGGAGCAATAACGACTACAGAAGGGGAACCATATGCAGTGAAGGGAAGAGGAGAAAGCAACCTCCTCCCCCTCCTCAGACCAAGAGGCATTAGCTAGCTACCTTATCAAATATTCGCTGAAAGATGGAAGAGAAAGTGATGGCGTTCCTCTGGATCATTTTTTCAAGGTCAAATTCTTCGTCCTCACTAGAGCTGCTGGAAGAGTCTTCTTCAATCTCTAGCCTCTCCTGGAAACCCGCCATTTTTACTTTACTAATAACGATCCCTTACCAGGCATGAAACTAACCTCTCGATCGGGGCGCGGCGCGGGCCGGGGCGGGCCGTGGGAAGGGCTAGCCAGCCCCAGGCACTTCCGGAACTCCAGCCAGCGCAAGGGTCTGGTAACACACAATACTTTTGACTTGTGTGTTACAAGACCCTTACGCTGGAGTTCCCGAAGTGCTTGGGGCTGGCTGCGCCAGAGTAGTACTCCCCAGACCAGTTAAGACCCTATCATACCTCTAACTGAGCAAAATTATATTATCATTGTAGCACACTCGTTATCCCAATCCTAGTTGCAGCTGATTCATAAAAAAATAATGCTCAACTGCTCTTTTTATGGACATTTTCATCCCAATAAGTTCTGTACATAATATACTTATTTCTTGAAGTGAGAATATCTCTCTCCCAAACTGCTTTTGCATGCTGTACGTAAGTTACCAAAGTTTGACCATCTTCCGTTGCTACGGCTTGTTGACTACCATTACTATACAACAAGTAAGTTATAGGCCACAAATTTGCATAAATTTTGTTTTTAGTTACAAGGGACACATGTTACAAGAACATTCCTACAACGAGGGTCAGCGGAACTTACCAGCTTAAGAAATAGCTAGTAATATTGTGTGCGCAGGAATGCGATTAAAGGGAGGCCACAAATTTCTACGGCTTCTAAATTATCCATCAAGTGGGACCAACAATACAGCCAGACAATGAACTGGCTACGATGCACAATCTCATTTGCACTACTAAGATCAGCCATCCAGTGCATTTCCAAAGGCCACGCATTCAAATGCTCACCAGTGGATTTGGTGATGGCGGAGTCTGACATGGACATTCACTTATTTCCACATTGTTAGTTTACAAGTTACTATACTATACAACACGGAGTGTCCGCTCATGCGGAAAAATTTGCAATCCTGGTATCCACGATTTTAACCTGTAGCATTTCTGTGGCTACACAGCCTGTACGGGAGTTGCATGCCTTCTCTCCGCCTTTGGCGGGTCTATACGCCCTTGGTTTGCATAAGACTAGACAGAACTGCGTCTCTAGTTCTTTAATCGCATTCCTGCGCACACAATGTGCTTGCGCAATATTATTAGTCGTGAAGGGTCTGTCGTCCATCTAGCTAACTCGAGCGTACTAGCTATTCATTTCTTAAGCTGGTAAGTTCCGCTAACTGACCGTCTCCCATTGTTGTAGCAAGTTATTAGTGCCATTATTGTGATATAATAGCAATTATTGTAGTTTAATTAGCTAGAAAAGTCCCCATATCGTCCCCATATCGTGGTTATAAAGCGTGCGTCTCCAGCAAGTTATTAGTGCCATCATTGTTGTAAGGAAGAAAATTGTGTGGTTTCCATTATTGTGGTATAATTAGCAATTATTATGGTTTAATCAGCTAGAAAAGTCCCCATATCGTGGTTATGAAGTGTGCGTCTCCCATTATTGTGGTATAGTCGGCAAGTTATTATAGTGGTAAGGAAGAAAAGGGTGTGGTTTCCATTATCGTGGTATAATTTGCAATTATTGTGGTTTAATTAGCTAGAAAAGCCCCCATATCGTGGTTATGAAGTGTGCGTCTTATTGTGGTATAGTCTTTGTTGTATTGTAGGAATGTTTTTGTAACATGTGTCCCTTGTAACTAAAAACAAGTAAAATATTTGTGATTGCATTTTTTTTTTTTTGGCATTATTTTACCCTGCGTCTCCGGTCCTGGCCTGGCAATAGCCTATGTATTACAATAGCTCCTGCAGCGAGTGTTAGGTGTGCGTGTATGGGACGCACTGTTGTGACTCCAAGGCCAGGCAACACTTGCAGTGCAGCTCCCTAAGGCAACCAAAGAGTTTGAAGTATAAATATCTCTTTCAAACGGCATTTTTAGCCCATCGGTTAGTGCTGCTTGCTATTGAACGTGTGGTATCTGTTTGATTCTCGTATTCTTTTCAATCTTTGAAAATTTTTCCAAGTGTCCTGGTGCTTGGACTGGTGGCCTGAATGGACCTATCCCAGTGCTGGGATTGGAGACACAGCCTTAATTTTAAGCTGCTAAGAATTAGATTGCGAGCACGCTGCTAGAAATAATAATATCTTTGCTTACTGTTAGGAAAGTCTCATTGTGGTAACCTCGCATTTGGTGCATGGAACAATATGTTTACCAGCTAAATGGTGTGTGTGTGGGTTGTACATTGAGTGGTTTTAAACAGAAAAATGGGCTTGGCTCTGATTGTGTCATGAAATTTAGAAGTCAAAAACCAAAATTTACATATTATTATAGAGAATTACTGCTTCTTTGTGTGAGAGGCCACCAGCTATTGTTCTGAACAATAGTGGTACTGCTACCTTACGTAAATAAGTCCCCCTCAACCAACCTGCAATCCTCTGTTAGGCCAAGCAAACTTGATTGTTATTTCCCCCCCCCCCCCCCCCCCCCCCCCCCCCCCCCCCCGTTGTACAATCTCATGAATAATTAATTGCAATGCGCATGAGCAGTAGTGCACATGAGAAGAAGCTAGATCTATTGTGCAACAATTATCAGACTTGGTCAGTCTATTCATGCTGTCAGCAAAGTCACGAACCTGTTAAAAAAAGAACCAAGTCATAAATTCATTTTATCATTGCTCAGCATGCTTTTTTATTATGATATTTTTGATAATGAATAATTAATAATTACCGCCCACCCGCTTCCCGCATCCTATTAAGCAGGAAGTGATTTGGGAAACTAATAATGTACTTTGCTTGGCCTTAGTAGCCCAACTCTAAAGCCACAATTCTGTCCTTTTGCATGTTGCAAGATTAAGGTACTGGCACAAAAACCAAAATTTACATAATGAGAATTGCAGCTTCTTTGTGTGAGAGGCCACCAGCTATTGTTCTGAACAATAGTTAATAAGCCAATAAGCCCCCCTCAACCAACCTGCATAGCTTCCTTTTAGTAGCCCAACTAGGCTTAGGTAGATTATGCCAGCATTGAGACATCCTGGAATCAAGCATAATGCCAGAATAATGGGGCATATTTTGAGCATAATGAGAATAATTGGAGCTTCTGTAAGCCTGAAAACAAAGACTTCTGTCACTCTCTACTGCCTGAGGTGGTTTCTTACTACACTGTGACAGTGTCTAGCTATATCAATACCTAAGACCTGAATCATTATTATGGGCAACTACATGCAGCTGTTAGTTTATGGCAATGGCTAAGCTACTTCTAGCTCTGCTACTGGTGGACTGGGGAAGCATAATCATTAGCTTATTTAATAATAATAGTGGGAATAATTGGTGTATTTTAGGGAATAATAGGTAGCATTTTGGAGCATTGTGGAATAGAATAACTGGAGAAATCTTGAGCATAATCTACCTAAGCCTAAGCCCAACTCTAAAGCCACAATTATGGTGTTTTGCATTTTGCAAGACTATTACTGTAGGGGGGAGGAGGGTACTTGAAGTTTGGGTGGCATGGTCCAGGCCTATTGTTCTAGCTACCATTACTCTGCTACTGTTTCCAAATAAGGGTTTTCAGTCTTCAAGCTCTGTTGAAATATTCTGCAAAACCCTATAAAACTTATAATATTGTAGTAGGATGCCCAAAAAAACAAAAAAAAAACAAAAAAAAACAAAAAAAAACTGTATTAACTCTCCTCCATGTTATCTATTTAGCTAGCTAAGTGTGTCCCATACATTACGTTATACTTGTCACAGCCTGCGGTTTGTCTTCTCTGCTGCCCCCAAGTGCTTTGGTAAGTTATTCAGCTAGCGAAAAATGAAGAGTCATTAACCGTACCTGACACTGCTCATAAGCATTGCCACTGTCCTCTACAGCCTGCTCCTTCTGTTACTGCCATTGCTTTGGTAAGTTTGTCAGTTATACAGTGTCGTGTGAGTCATCATGAATTACTTGTCACAGCCTGTTCCTGCTGTTACTTGGTTCTTGGTCGTCTTCTCTGCTGCAGCCTCCATTTGCTTCAGTAAGTTATTCAGCTAGCCTAGCGAAAAATGAAGTGTGATTTCGTCACTAATTGTACCTACACAGTCTGTATCTGCTGCAACTGCTCTGTGGCCATCTCCACGTAAATCTGTTTAGCGAGTCCTTCCGTTATAAATCTGTTTAGTGATCCATTACATTATACTTGTCACAGCCTGCGGTTTGTCTTCTCTGCTGCCCCAAGTGCTTTGGTAAGTTATTCAGCTAGCGAAAAATGAAGCGCGAGTTTGTCATTAACCATACCTGACACTGCTGCTCTACAGCCTGCTCGTTCTGTTACTGTCATCTTCTCCCGCTGCATCCATTGCTTTGGTAAGTTTGTAAAGATAAAGTGTCGTGTGAGTCATCGTGTCACACTTGTCACAGCCTGTTCTTGGTCGTCTTCTCTGCTGCAGCCTCCATTTGCTTCAGTAAGTTATTCAGCTAGCCTAGCGAAAAATGAAGTGTGATTTCATCACTAATTGTACCTACACAGTCTGTATCTGCTGCAACTGCTCTGTGGCCATCTCCACGTAAATCTGTTTAGCGAGTCCTTCCGTTATAAATCTATTTAGTGATCCATTACATTATACTTGTCACAGCCTGCGGTTTGTCTTCTCTGCTGCCCCAAGTGCTTTGGTAAGTTATTCAGCTAGCGAAAAATGAAGCACGAGTTTGTCATTAACCATACCTGACACTGCTGCTCTACAGCCTGCTCGTTCTGTTACTGTCATCTTCTCCCGCTGCATCCATTGCTTTGGTAAGTTTGTAAAGATAAAGTGTCGTGTGAGTCATCATGTCACACTTGTCACAGCCTGTTCCTGGTTCTTGGTCGTCTTCTCTGCTGCAGCCTCCATTTGCTTCAGTAAGTTATTCAGCTAGCCTAGCGAAAAATGAAGTGTGATTTCGTCACTAATTGTACCTACACAGTCTGTATCTGCTGCAACTGCTCTGCGGCCATCTCCACGTAAATCTGTTTAGCGAGTCCTTCCGTTATAAATCTATTTAGTGATCCATTACATTATACTTGTCACAGCCTGCGGTTTGTCTTCTCTGCTGCCCCAAGTGCTTTGGTAAGTTATTCAGCTAGCGAAAAATGAAGCGAGATTTCGTCATTAACTGTACTTGATATAGTCTCTGCCTTTGGCTCTGTGGCCGTCTCCACGTAAATCTGTCATTACTTTATAAATCTAGTGAGTCATTACATTATACTTGTCACAGCCTGCGGTCGTCTTTTCTGCTGCCCCAAGTGCTTTGGTAAGTTATTCAGCTAGCGAAAAATGAAGCGAGATTTCGTCATTAACTGTACTTGATATAGTCTCTGCCTTTGGCTCTGTGGCCGTCTCCACGTAAATCTGTCATTACTTTATAAATCTAGTGAGTCATTACATTATACTTGTCACAGCCTGCGGTCGTCTTTTCTGCTGCCCCAAGTGCTTTGGTAAGTTATTCAGCTAGCGAAAAATGAAGCGAGATTTCGTCATTAACTGTACTTGATATAGTCTCTGCCTTTGGCTCTGTGGCCGTCTCCACGTAAATCTGTCATTACTTTATAAATCTAGTGAGTCATTACATTATACTTGTCACAGCCTGCGGTCGTCTTTTCTGCTGCCCCAAGTGCTTTGGTAAGTTATTCAGCTAGCGAAAAATGAAGCGTGATCATGTTATGCCTGACATAGCCTGCTATATGGAGAGAACCAAAAGAGCTAGGTAACAAAGTCGATTATCATTAAGTAAGCAGTAAAGGATCACTCCGGAGGTAGAGGTTCTCATTGAGGGGCTGCTGTCTGGCAGCACGCCAAAACTCCTCATTGAGAGCGACCCTGTGAAGGGTCACATGGTTGTGGCTGGCGAAGATATCGTGGAAGGGGAATATGTGTGTGAATACACACCCCACAGAACGTACGGAAGGTAACGCAATGCACACAAGTATGGTCACTTAAACTAACGTATTTCAATGTGAATAGAAATGAGATGGAGAAATACGAGAGCGAGTACACTGCGAATGGTGAGGGGTGCTTCATTTTTGAAGTGCAGAAGCCTGGGGGTGGTTGGGTTTGCATTGACGCCACCAGGGCGTACGGAACCATTGGCAGGTTAGTTAACCATTCGCCAAACCCCAACGTGAAGGGGAGGGTGGCGGTGGTGGAAGGAAAACTGAGGATGGGATTCCTCGCAATGAAAGACTTGGAGAGGAGACGAGGTCCTCGTTGATTATGAAGGTCACAGGTGTTCACGAAGTTAGTATGCACTGAGTTAACTAATGTGTGATCTTGAAAATGAAAGCCAAAGTGCTCCAAAGTGACACATGCAAGGTCACAGGTGTAATTGTTAAGGAAGTCTCAGTTAGTATGCACTGAGTTATCTAATGTGTGATCTTGAAAGTGCAAGCCAAAATGGATGTGTCATGTAGCTATACATAGACTGTTTCTTTCTTGACCATAGCCTTAGTTGATGATGCCTGTAGATCTAGTAACCACATTAGTTAAGTTAGCTCATATTATGTTCCTAGAGCAGAAACACAAGAAAAATAGATGCAGCCCTGTGTCCGGACTTAATAACCTAATGATTTTGCATGTGCGTAAAGATCACACTGATTTATTGAATGAAATTGATGTGGCTAATGAATTTGTGGGTGAAGACTAGCTGGAGAGGGAATTCAAGCTTTAGTAGTCCCTATAAGAATAAATTGATGCAGTGATGCTGAACCAGCAGGGCTTAGCTACATAATCTCACTAACCTGCCCTGCCCTCTCCTTTACCAATTCCTGGGATTTCGTCAATTCCTCCATTAATCTGCTGTTCTCAGCTTTTTTACTTTGCAGCTCCTCCCTCAGTCTGGCTTCCCTACCTTCCATTTCTACACACAAAGAATCCTATAGATGAAGTGCCATTAAGCTATCTTTATTAGGTTCAAACATAGCTATATAATTACCATTTCTCCATCTTTCTGTCGGAGCTGTCCTTCCTTCGCCTCTATATCTTGTTGCTTCTGATGGAGCTGCCTTACATGGTTTTCTATATCCAATTGTAATTGTTCTTGTCTCTCTCGACTTATCTAGGATGTTACATCATATAGGTCTACACAGTCACTTGTTAATCATGTCAGCTTGAAGCTTGAAACTTACTTCCAGTTCTCCAGCCAGTTGATCTGCCCTTTCTTGTGCTGCTTCAAATCTTTCCTGCAGGGAAAAAGTTCATTAATCGAATAATAACAATGAAGTCTAATACCTCCACTTCTCTCAGTTCCTCTATCCTCCTGTCTTTCATCTTTATCTCCTTGGCCAACAACACTCTGCCAATATCAAGCTTCACCAGATTCCCACCATACACTCCTTCCACCTCCACCTTCAGTCTCTGCAGTTGATTCAGAACCTCATCAGTGGCTGGTCTTTCTTCTGGGGCATTGTGCAGATATTGCTTGATCAGCTGGACTAGGGAAGGGTGAAGACAGCTAGTCCGTTCCTCCAGCAGCTTAATGTACTCCCCACGACGTTCCACTTCTGAACGACCTAGCATACGTCCAGGGTTATCAGGATCAGGGAATGTGTGTGCTAACAGGCTCCCGGGAAACACCTGAAAGGTCAATAGGTCATTGTCATCTCACAATACACCTGAATAATAGTGTATAAGGAGAGATGTCCAAAGGAAAAAATGTCGAGGGATGGTCCATAGCGGTGAGTCTCATCCATAGCCTCTGGAGGCATGTAAACTTGCGTCCCTGGCAAGCGTGAGAGGGTCCTGGCCAGTTGACCAGGCCTCATGTCAATGATGCGCGAGTTGCCCATGTCAGAGATCTTTGCAACTAGGGAGGAAGTCAGGAGGATATTGTTGGTAGTCAGGTCCCTGTGGATGACTGGAGGTCGGTTCTTGTAGAGATAGACCAGTCCACTTGCTACGTCTTCAAGGACTGAGGCCTGGCATGTGTTCCAACAGATCATCAAGGCTGGTTTCCAATCGTTCCATCACAAGAAGAGGGAGCTGAGCCCCAGGGAGAAAACAAAGACCAAGAAATTGAGTGATGTTGGGGTGACGGAGGCTGGACATCAACTGGCACTCCTGCTCATACTTGCGAATGATGTCAGGCACTCCAACATTGTCAGCCTCCAGGAGAATCTCATGGAGCTTCTTGCCAGCACACACAAGATGTCTGTATTTCACCTGTGGATTGATATTACAATAAAAGGCTGGAGGGAGCAGTCGGACAGGAATTAATGGACTGACCTCCTCCACTGAGCCATAAGAGCCTGTTCCCAGGACCTTTCCAGTTGGAGTAACGTCAGTCAGCATAAACTGCTGTAAGTGGCAGTTGTTCCTGAAGGCTTGAGATACATCACGTCCTCCAAAGAGAGCCATTGCACATAGCTACATGCAGTAGTAAGTGGCTCAAGTTATTGACAGAGTGGACAGAAGCACCAAAACTTGATAGAAGTTTTTGCCGGCATTTTCTATCATAAAGTGAAAGCAAAAGCATGCAAAACATTCTTTGATGGGCTAGCTACAAGGGTTTCTTTGTAAGAAGAGTAATTGTCAGATTTTGCAATGGCATCTAATTAACTAGTACAGTATGCATGCACATTTCAGGTGATCATATTAAACATCTGGCTATCCATTCAGGACTTCACATGGTCATTCTTGCAGGATGAAAAGTCATCATAGCTAAATGAGTATCTGTAGGTGATTGATATAATATGACACTAGTCCAGTAGTCAAATTGTGAACCTAGAAATGTCCATTCCAATTTTTTTTTTTCCCCCTGATTTGTATTTGTATGGGGTCCTAGAACAAATTCAGCTTGGTTGCCCGGGGCAACCTTGGGCAACTCCTGGAAATTTCGTGGTTGTGTGATGCTAATGCTTAAATTTTGCTCTACATCCTTTCGTCATAGAATGAAGTAAAATGACTGTTTTTGGGTGTGTGACATTATTTTTGGGATTGCATGCAAAGCTAAGGTTTTACAAGGTAAATGTGCTTTGTGACAACGGAAAATATACGAAATATTATTCTGCTGTGAATTCTGTCTCAGTATCATATTCTCAGAGTTTTCTTCAGCCTTTAACTCCACAACAGTTATAACCCACTGAGAGCAAGCTTGCACACTAAGTAGCTGCAAACACTTCGTCCCAAGTTCAGTACAAGTTGCATTGGTGTCTAGTACTGTTCCATTCCATGGACCTTATACTGCAATGCTGCTCTGTGTAGCTACCCAGTAAACTAGTCGGACAAACACATCTGCAGTCATCACTGACCATGCGAATTACATCTTTCCCATAATTTGCAGCCTGAATGACATAGGACACCATGGTAATTATCAGCTTAAAATCCACCATCATCCCCTTGTTTCCACCGTAACATTCTCTCCCAGACAGAAGGTCTGCTTGTTCTTATGGTCTGAGAATATGATACTGAGACAGAATTCACAGCAGAATAACACTTCAATGGTATTAGTATATTTTTCGCTATCACAAAGCACATTTACCTTATAAAATCTTAGCTTTGCATGCAATCCCAAAAATAATGTCAGAAATGGACTTTACACACCAAAAAATCCTATAAAAAGTCGATTTTACCTTATTCTATGATAAATGGCTGCAGAGCAAAATTTAAGCATTAGCATCACACAACCACGAAATTTCCAGGAGTTGCCTTGTCTCGCGAGCCAGCCCACTTATTTTTTTCGCGGGCACCGCCCTGCGAAAAAAATAAGTGGGCTGGCCTTGCGAGACTAGGAGTTGCCCAAGGTTGCTACCCGGGCAACCAAGTTGAATTTGTTCTAGGACCCCATACGAATACATATCAGAAAAAAAATTTTTCATTGGAATGGACATTTCTAGGTTGAAGTATTAGCCCTATGAAGTGTCTCCTGGACTTCACTCTATTGAGGACAATACAATATCTTTACACACAAAGGTCAGAGGTCACAAATAGAATTCCTGAATACAAAATTGGTAAAGGGTCACCAGTATGGTGCGAGATATATCACGTGACCGACTTAACGACCTTTTCCATTTTTTATACAATCTCATAGGGTTGGAATGAGTGGAGGACTAGCAAGAGTACACGAAACCTTCCGTATGAACTCACTAACAATGACAACTCAGGTGAGAATTCATCATCAGTGACCATAATAAATTACACTCTTGCTGGGCAGATTTTTGAGAAGTGTGGTAAAATTGATAAGGTGACCATCTTGAAGGACAAGATAACCAGAGAGGGTAAAGGTGTGGCATTTATCCTCTTTGTTGATTGAGCATCAGTCGACAGAGCCATTCAGGCCCTGAACCGCAAGGAATCATTCGGTCGTACTCTGAAGGTGAGCATCGCGTCTGATAATGGACGAGCCCCTGAGTTTATTAGACGTAAAGTCTACAAGGACAAGTCGAGGTGCTATGAGTGCAGGGAGACGGGTCACCTCAGCTACAATTGTCCCAAGAATGCTCTTGGAGACAGAGAAGTGGCCACAAAGAAGCCAAAGAAGAGGAGGAACCAGGAAGGGAGAGGAGGAGGAGGAGGGAGACGAGAGGTTGGGATGAAGAGGAAGAGGACTATACCTTGGGGGATGCCATACGGTCAGTAAGTAGTATAATCCCCTCACCTTCTGTTTCTGTGCGAGGTCTTTATGTTTCTGATTGATGCAGAATGTGTCAAGAGATGAGAGAACATGAGACAATTGTGGGAGAGCCTTCCTACTCAGACTCCACCCACCCAATCTCCATAGCTGCATCCAGGAAGAGACTTTAGAAGTTGCAACAGCAGGATGGTCATCAGTGATTATATAATACTGTAGCTAGGTTATAGATACTGCACATAGTAGAGTGATATTATTCAAACAAATTCTTAAAATTATGTTAAAAAGGACAGATATTCAAGAATTTATAAAAATGTTATTCTAAGAGATTTGCAAGAATAATGCTCCAGGTGAATGGGCAGATGTCCAACAGCAGACCACCACAGTCTTGTGTTCAATAGGAAACAGCAATATCATCATCAGGTGCACTTTCAGAAGGTGTTTGAAAATCTTCTATCAAATAAAAGTTGCTGTACCACACACATACATTGATGAACAAGTACATTCATCATATAATCTTTTGAACAGCTTGAGATTGTTGGTGCATGTGGTTAATACCTGCTGATGTTCATCGGGTAAAGTTGTAGTGCACAGATGATCAGTCGTAGATGGAAGAGTGCTTATGAATTTGTGCATTATATGCCAACAAGATCACCACATTCTCCAAGCACACTGACCTGTGTACTACAATAATACACACAGTCTAAGTGCATCATTCAATAACTCTCTGAAATAATCTAACACAAAATGGAGGACCTCAATTTTGGAAAAGGTCTAAGCAAAAACAACAAATTATATTTTTGCTACTAGTCACCTTGTGTATTGTCCACAGTTTCACACTAAAATGACCTGAATCAAGGCTCATGAGAAGCTCCAGCAGCCCAAACTTAGCTGCAGCCTTGGGAGGGTTGCCTGGTTACATCTCGCGGTTTCTTAGTTACACATGCATTAACAAGCGCTGCAATGATTGTCCTGAGAAATATCCGTATACCATCCGTATTCGCGGGCGTTTCATATCCACGGAGCTCTCTATTATCTATGATTTAATATAAAAAATTGTACGCCGATGATGCGGGCGGGCTTGAGAAACTGTAATAATAAAGTTTGTGTGCTCAAAATCTGCAAACACATACACATAGTTGGTCATGTATAACTGTGAAAGCACCTCTTCACGTGCATGATGTACAGTGATCTTAAGTAACAATGTAAAACTTGAAACTGGTCTACCTTAAACTAGCTAGTTAGCACTTTTTGGTGTCGTGTAGGATCCACCAGCCACCACTATTTTCTCCAGGCAAAGCCATGTCGTAGAGATGGTAAGTCTCCTACTTTCACCTACTCCCCAGTCTCAGGTCAGTAGTGGTGGATTGCAGTTGTAACTTTCACATTTATGCACCCTCCTAGTGCAAGCAGAGACCCACCAATGGAGAATGGAGTGGAGTGGTGTCCTAGTGCAGATATCATCTTCCATATCTGACTTTCTTTCTCTTTGGAGTCGACCTGAGAAATGAGAGCTGGCAGGGACACACTGTACACGATGAAAATGCAAATGATTAGTGGCAGACAAAGATGGAGGAACAATTCTGCTACAGCTACATCTCCACATCCAGAGCACACCCACCGATCATGATTTTAACCTGAACTTTGAGATACGCAGACCCTTGTAAGAAAATGTAATCTCAAGAAATCATACAAAACTGACAGTTTACATAATCCTGTAATAGTATTCTACCTAAAACTAACTAGTTTAGTACTTTTCAGTGGTCTCTCATCACCTCCTGCAGCCACTAATATTTCTCCCTCAGTGATACTTGCACAGGTGCAATCATATCGTGGAGATGGTAAGTCTCCCACTTTTACCCACTCCCCAGTCTCAGGTCGGTAGTGGTGGATTGCAGTTGTAGTTGTCTCATCTATAATGTCCTGCCCTCCTAGTGCAAACAGAGACCCACCAATGGAGAGTGGAGTGGAGTACTCAAGTCCTAGTCCAGATATCATTTTCCATATCCGACTGTCTTTCTTTTTGGAGTCGACCTGAGAAATGAGAGCTGGCAGGGACACACTGTACGCCCCATCAGTAGCATCATCATTATCATACCCTCCCATGAAGTAACACGTGTCACCTACTATAACAGTCCTCATGCAAGTCAAAGCCGTTGGTGTTGGAGCTGCAATGTGCCAATGTTTGCTGTTTGTGTTCATGACCTCAAAAGATGATAAGTATTCCCACCCATGAATGCATCCACCAACCACTACCAGCCATTCCTTATAAGTAACAGCAGATGGAGTACAACGTGTTGTGGACATATCTGGGTAAGGATGTGTCCATTTCTTGCTGTCTGTTCTCCACATGCCCAGTGACTTACTGTAACTACCATCACGTCGCCTACCACCAACTAGGACTAGTTGGTTGTCGATTGCTGTCATTCCAAACTCACTAGTCATGTATGGAGGCAATGTGCCCCATTTCCCTGACCTAGTGTCGTACTCCATCACTGCACACACGTCATTACTACTATAAGTATGTCCTCCCCCAATGTACACTGTGCCCTGCAGCACTACAGACTGTACATAGTTCCACATCTCATAGGGCATATCAGGACCACACCTCCAATTTAGCTGGAGAGGGAATTCAAGCTTTAGTAGTCCCTATAAGAATAAAATGATAACCACAATAGCTTGATATGTTAAAAGCCTGATGCTGAGGCCAGCAGGGGCTAGTAGCTATGGCAGCCAAATAATCACTAACCTGTCCTGTACTCTCCTTTACCGATTCTTGGCACCTCCTCAATTCCTCCATTAATCTGCTGATTTCAGCTTCTTTACTTTGCAGCTCCTCCCTCAGTCTGACTTCCCTACCCTCCATTTCCACACGCAAAGAATCCTACAGATGAAGAGCATAGCTATAGCTACTACTGGAAAATGCAAAGCATTGTGGGGCAAGCGCACATGCCCATTTACCCAAGGTCATCACGGAAATAAACTACAATACATTCGCATCAGTACATAATGAAGGTCATCACTAGTGTAGCTTCAGTCACCCAAATTACCATTCTCTATCTACTATTACCATTTCTCTATCCTTCTGTTGGAGCTGTCTGTCTTTCACCTCTATGTCTCTTCGATGCTGTTGGAGCTGCCTTTCCTTCACCTCTATGTCTCTATCCTTCTGTTGGAGCTGTCCCTCCTTCGCTTCTATGTCTCTATCCTTCTGTTGGAGCTGTCCCTCCTTCACATCTATGTCTCGCTGTTTCTGTTGGAGCTGCCTTACATGGTCCTCTATATCCAATTGTAATTGTTCTTGTCTCTCTCGACTTATCTAGAATGTTACATCATATAGGTCTACACTTTCACTTGTTAATTACGTGAGTTTGAAACTTACTTCCAATTCTCCAGCCAGTTGATCTGCCCTTTCTTGCGCTGCTTCAAAATTTTCCTGCAGGGAAAAGGTCATTAATCAAAATAATAATGTAAATAAAAATACCTCCACTTCTCTCAGTTCCTCTATCCTCCTGTCCTTCATCTTTATCTCCTTGGCCAACAACACTCTGTCGATATCAAGCTTCATCAGATTCCCACCATACACTCCTTCCACCTCCACCTTCAGCCTCTGCAGTTGATTCAGAACCTCATCAGTGGCTGGTCTTTCTTCTGGGGCATTGTGCAGACATCGCTTGATTAGCTGGACTAGGGAAGGGTGAAGACGGCCAATCTGTTCCTCCAGCAGTTCAATGTACTCCCCACGACGCTCCACCTCTGAACGACCTAGCATACGTCCAGGGTTGTCAGGATCAGGGAATGTGTGTGCTAACAGGCTCCCGGGAAACACCTGAAAGGTCAATAGGTCATTGTCATCTCACAATATTCTAACAGCTAACCTGTATGATAGTGTACAAGGAGAGATGTCCAAAGGAAAAAATGTCGAGGGATGGTCCATAGCGGTGAGTCTCGTCCATAGCCTCTGGAGGCATGTAAACTTGCGTCCCTGGCAAACGTGAGAGGGTCCTGGCCAGTTGACCAGGCCTCATGTCAATGATGCGCGAGTTACCCATGTCAGAGATTTTTGCAACCAGGGAGGAAGTCAGGAGGATGTTGCTGGTAGTCAGGTCCCTGTGGATGACTGGAGGTCGGTTCTTGTGCAGATAGACCAGTCCACTTGCTACGTCTTCAAGAACTGAACGTTTGAGGGAGAGAGGGAGGCCTGGCATGTGTTCCAGCAGGTCGTCAAGGCTGGTTTCCAGTCGTTCCATCACAAGAAGAGGCAACTGAGTCCCAGGGAGAAAACAAAGACCAAGAAACAGGGTGATGTTGGGGTGACGGAGGCTGGACATCAACTGGCACTCCTGCTCATACTTGCGAACGATGTCAGGCACTCCAACATTGCCAGCCTCCAGGAGAATCGCATGGAGCTTCTTACCAGCACACACAAGATGCCTGTATTTTACCTGTGGATTGATAGTACAACAAAAGACTGGAGGGAGCTGTCTGACAGGACTCCCAGAGAGAGGAATTAATGGACTGACCTCCTCCACTGAACCATAAGAGCCTGTTCCCAGGACCTTTCCAGTTGGAGTGACGTCAGTCAGCATAAACTGCTGTAAGTGGCGGTTGTTCCTGAAGGTTTGAGATACATCACGCCTTCTAAAGAGAGCCATTGTATTTATCACATGTGCACAGCTAGCCCCCAAAAAATGATCACGTGATCGATTTGACGATCTTTTCCATATTTTGTTTTTGTAGCAAGTTTGTAGGGCCTAGGGTTGGAATGAGTGGAGGACTAGCGCCCAGCAAGAGTACACTATACGTTGGAAACCTTCCTTATGAACTCACTAACAATGACATAACTCAGGTGAGAATTCATCATCAGTGACCATAATAAATTACACTCTTGCTGGGCAGATTTTTGAGAAGTATGGTAAAATTGGTAAGGTGACCATCTTGAAGGACAAGGTAACCAGAGAGAGCAAAGGTGTGGCATTTATCCTCTTTGTTGATCGAGCATCAGCTCACAGAGCTATTCAGGCCCTGAACCGCAAGGAATTATTTGGTCATACTCTGAAGGTGAGCATCGCGTCTGATAATGGACGAGCCCCTGAGTTTATTAGACGTAAAGTCTACAAGGACAAGTTGAGGTGCTATGAGTGTGGGGAGACGGGTCACCTCAGCTACAATAGTCCCAAGAATGCTCTTGGAGACAGAGAAGTAGCCACAAAGAAGCCAAAGAAGAGGAGGAACCAGAAAGGGAGAGGAGGAGGAGGGAGACAAGAGGTTGGGGAGGAGGAAGACGAGGGTCAGGGTTGGGATGAAGAGGAAGAGGAGGACTATACTTTGGGGGATGCCATACAGTCAGTAAGTGTGTAGGTGGTAATATAACCCCCTCACCTTCTGTTTCTGATCGATCAAGAGATGAGAGAACATGAGACAATGGTGGGAGTACCTTCTTACTCAGACTCCACCCACCCAATCTCAGCCCAATCCCATGGAACAGATGCCACTGGCAGGAGAACTATCAAGCCTGATTCTTACTTCAGTGATGAAGATGCAAGTGATTAGTGGCAGACAAGGATGGAGGAACAATTCTGCTGCAAGATATTTCCACATCCAGGGCACACCCTAATCTAGATGACTGAAGCCTCTATCATGATTTTAACCTGAACTTTGAACTTTATGAGATAGCAGACCATGGCATTATAAGAAATGTAATCTCAAGAAATAATACAAAACTGACAGTTTGCATAATCCTGTAATAGTACCATGAAACTGTTCTACCTAAAACTAACTAGTTTAGTACTTTTCAGTGTTTTCTTGTCATCGCGTCCTCCAGCCACCAATATTTCTCCATCAGTGATACTTGCACAGGTGCAGAACTGTCGTGGAGATGGTAAGTCTCCCACTTTCACCCACTCCCCAGTCTCAGGTTGGTAGTGGTGGATTGCAGTTGTAGTTGTCCTATCCTTTATGCCCTGCCCTCCTAGTGCAAGCAGAGACCCACCAATGGAGAGTGGAGTGGAGTACTTAAGTCCTAGTCCAAATATCATCTTCCATATCTGACTGTCGGAGTTGACCTGAGAAATGAGAGCTGGCAGGGACACACTGTACACCACATCAGTATTGTTACCATCATCATACCCTCCCATGAAGTAACACATGTCACCCACTATAGCAGTCTTCATGCGAGTCAAAGCCATTGGTGCTGGAGCTGCAGTGTACCATTGTTTGCTGTTTGTGTTCATGACCTCAACAGATGATAGATGATCCATCTCATCGCTCTGTCCACCAACCACTACCAGCCATTCCTTTTTAGTAACAGCAGAGGGAGCATGACGTGTTGTGGACATATCTGGGTAGGGGTGTGTCCATCTCTTGCTGTCTGTTCTCCACATACCCAGTGACTTACTGCAACTACCATCACGTAGCCAACCACCAACCAGGACTAGTTGATTATCAATTCCTGTCATTCCAAACTCACTAGTTCTGTATGGAGGCAACGTGCCCCATTTTCCTGACCTCGTGTCATACTCCATCACTGTATACTGCTTATACCTACTACTATGAGTATATCCTCCCCCAATGTACACTGTGCCCTGCAGCACTACAGAATGTACATACCCCCACATCTCATAGGGCATGTCAGGACCACGCCTCCAATTTAGGTGGAGAGGAAATTCAAGTCCCTATAAGAATAAAGTGATGACTACAACACATAGCATGATGCTGAGGCCAGCGGGGGCTGGTAGCTATGGCAACCAGATCAATCACGAACCTGTCCTGCCCTCTCCTTTACTAATTCCTGGCACCCCCTCATTAATCTGCTGATCTCAGCTTCTTTACTTTGCAGCTCCTCCCTCAGTCTGGCTTCCCTACTCTCCATTTCCACACGCAAAGAATCCTACAGATGAAGAGCCATTAGCTATCTTTATTAGGGGGTGTATACAATCGGTGGACTGGACTACTGGACTGGATTACTGGACTGGACTACTGGACTCACTAGAAAATTGCTGTTATTGCAGAACAAGGCTCGAATGTGACACTTATCTGGATATTTTATACTCGAGACTTGACTAATTATCTGCTAGTGTGCTGTGCAGAAAATTTGAAGGGCACGCAAACTAGGGTGTCTGAATTCACTGGACTGGACTACTGGTATGTACTGGACCATTTAAACCTGACCACAAAAATACATTATTGCCACTTAAAATACTGGAAGTGAAGTAGAGCAGTAATTAATGGTAGCTACACTAGTAATTTGTAAGTGCTAGTCTCGTACATGTTACAGACCCCAAACTATTGTAAAATTTCATAAAATATAAAAGATAAACGCCGTGGGAAACTAATTATGACTAGCTAACTCTAGTAAGTATAGGTAATCAGTGACACAGCCATGCTTTTGAGTGCAATTTAGGTATAATTGCATGGGAAACTGGTTAGGTAATTTCACGAGGTGAAGCTGAGTGCAATTGTAGACAGTTTTGAATGCGATTATACCCAAATTGCACGAAAAATCCTATGATTACCTATTAATCATACATGCTAGACACGCCTCCAGAAAAATATGAGGTAAAAACTGTTGAAATAACTGTTAAGGCCCATTGAAATATGAAATAACTGTTGAGGCCCATTGTCATCCCCTTGTTTATAGGAACTTCTATTACTTGTATCAGCCGGGTAGCTCCCTGTTTCCACTTAAACCTAGCATGGCCCACTAGGCCAACAATCCACCTAATGCCTACAATTCACCCTGAAAAAAATGCTGTAGAAATCAATCAAGCTTGCCTACCATCTTCTGAATGTCATTACTAGGTTAGTCTGCACATGCTCAGATGTAGGAGTGCAATTATAAAACTACAATTACTGGCATGTGAACTGATGAGGGAAGTGTAATATTAGCTAGTAATTGCAGTAATTACTGGTAACTACACTAGTAATCACTAGAAGTGCATATCATCCTGCATACCTCTGATTGTCTTGCACAAAAATGGTAAGGCCATACAATCTATAGCTACTAGATGAAGGTAGCTACGTTTGCCGCTTATAAAAGTTATTCAAACTCTACCCTCCCCTCCATTCCACTTCCCTCCCTCCCCGTACAAAACTATCCTAGGAAGTACATACAGGTTCAAAGCTACGTACCATACACCAGTGACACCACCTGTGTCTGGGTGTCTGACTGGACCACTGGACTGGAGGGAGGGAAGTGGAATGGAGGGGAGGGTAGAGCTTGGCTAAAAATTTCTGACTAGTAGTAGCTAGTTCTTACAAGCAGCAAACATATACCTTCATCTAGTAGATTCTATGGCCTCACCATTTTTTGTGCAAGATAACAAGTGTCATTCAGAGATATGCAGGATGATATCCACTTCTAGTGGTAGACAAATTACTAGTGTATGGAGCTACACTTCTATAATTTCACATATGCCACGCAGGGAAAGGGCAGTCCAGTAGTCCAGTCCAGTACTCCAGTCCAGTACTCCAGTCCAGTACTCCAGTCCACCAATTGTATACACCCTTTATTAGGTTCAGATTAGGGAAATGCAAAGCATTGTGGGGCGAGCATGCATGCTCAGTTTACCACAGAAATAAACTACAATGTTAGGATGTACTTATGTATCAGTACACTATATGTCTGCATATGAGGGTTATATCACTACTGTTACCATTTCTCTATCCTTCTGTTGGAGCTGTCTGTCTTTCACCTCTATGTCTCTATCCTTCTGTTGGAGCTGTCCTTCCTTCACATCTATGTCTCGCTGTTTCAGTTGGAGCTGTCTTACATGGTCCTCTATATCCAATTGTAATTGTTCTTGTCTCTCTCGACTTATCTAGAATGTTACATCATATAGGTCTACACAGTCACTTGTTAATCACGTCAACTTGAAACTTACCTCCAGTTCTCCAGCCAGTTGATCTGCCCTTTCTTGCGCTGCTTCAAACCTTTCCTGCAGGGAAAAAGTTCATTAATCAATATAATAAAGTAAATGAAAATACCTCCACTTCTCTCAGTTCCTCTATCCTCCTGTCTTTCATCTTTATCTCCTTGGCCAACAACACTCTGTCAATATCAAGCTTCACCAGATTCCCACCATACACTCCTTCCACCTCTACCTTCAGTCTCTGCAGTTGATTCAGAACCTCATCGATGGCTGGTCTTTCTTCTGGGGCATTGTGCAGACATTGCTTGATCAGCTGGACTAGGGAAGGGTGAAGACGGACAATCTGTTCCTCCAGCAGTTCAATGTACTCCCCACGACGTTCCACTTCTGAACGACCTAGCATACGTCCAGGGTTATCAGGATCAGGGAATGTGTGTGCTAACAGACTCCCAGGAAACACCTGAAAGGTCAATAGGTCATTGTCATCTCACGATATTCTAACAGCTAACCTGAATGATAGTGTACAAGGAGAGATGTCCAAAGGAAAAAATGTCGAGGGATGGTCCATAGCGGTGAGTCTCGTCCATAGCCTCTGGAGGCATGTAAACCTGCGTCCCTGGCAAGCGTGAGAGGGTCCTGGCCAGTTGACCAGGCCTCATGTCGATGATGCGCGAGTTGCCCATGTCAGAGATCTTTGCAACCAGGGAAGAAGTCAGGAGGATGTTGTTGGTAGTCAGGTCCCTGTGGATGACTGGAGGTCGGTTCTTGTGGAGATAGACCAGTCCACTTGCTACGTCTTCAAGGACTGAACGTTTGAGGGAGAGAGGGAGGCCTGGCATGTGTTCCAGAAGATCATCAAGGCTGGTTTCCAATCGTTCCATCACAAGAAGAGGCAACTGAGTCCCAGGGAGAAAACAAAGACCAAGAAACAGGGTGATGTTGGGGTGACGGAGGCTGGACATCAACTGGCACTCCTGCTCATACTTGCGAACGATGTCAGGCACTCCAACATTGCCAGCCTCCAGGAGAATCTCATGGAGCTTCTTGCCAGCACACATAAGATGTCTGTATTTCACCTGTGGATTGATATTACAATAAAAGGCTGGAGGGAGCAGTCTGACAGGACCAAAGAAGAATTTATAGCTATTTATGGACTGACCTCCTCCACTGAACCATAAGAGCCTGTTCCCAGGACCTTTCCAGTTGGAGTGACGTCAGTCAGCATAAACTGCTGTAAGTGGCGGTTGTTCCTGAAGGCTTGAGATACATCACGCCTTCTAAAGAGAGCCATCGTAAAATGAGATCGAGATACGCCCAAAAATATATCATGTGACGATCTTTTCCATTTTTGTGTTCATACAGAATTGGGTTGGAATGAGTGGAGGACTAGCGCCCAGCAAGACTACACTATACGTTGGAAACCTTCCTTATGAACTCACTAACAATGACATAATTCAGGTGAGAATTCATCATCAGTGACCATAATAAATTACACTCTTGCTGGGCAGATTTTTGAGAAGTATGGTAAAATTGGTAAAGTGACCAGGTAACCAGAGAGAGCAAAGGTGTGGCATTTATCCTCTTTGTTGATCGAGCATCAGCTCACAGAGCTATTCAGGCCCTGAACCACAAGGAATTATTTGGTTGTACTCTGAAGGTGAGCATTGCGTCCGATAATGGACGAGCCCCTGAGTTTATTAGACATAAAGTCTACAAGGACAAGTCGAGGTGCTATGAGTGTGGGGAGACAGGTCACCTCAGCTACAATTGTCCCAAGAATGCTCTTGGAGACAGAGAAGTGGCCACAAAGAAGCAAAGAAGAGGAGGAACCAGGAAGGAAGAGGAGGAGGGAGACGAGAAATTGGGGACTCCACCCACCCAATCTCAGCTCGAACAGGTGGAGAACTATCAAGCCTGACTCTTACTTCAGTGATGAAGATGCAAGTGATTAGTGGCAGACGAACAATTCTGCTACAGGACAGCTCCACATCCAGAGCACACCCTAATCTACCCTCTATCATGA
This sequence comes from Crambe crambe, assembly GCA_963924555.1. Lineage (NCBI taxonomy): Eukaryota > Metazoa > Porifera > Demospongiae > Poecilosclerida > Crambeidae > Crambe > Crambe crambe. The sequence continues at coordinate 477,761 of OZ004583.1, forward strand.
TTTTAACCTGAACTTTGAACTTTATGAGATACACAGACCCTTATAAGAAATGTAATCTCAAGAAATAATACAAAACTGACAGTTTGTACTAGTACCATGAAACTGTTCTACCTAAAACTAACTAGTTCAGTACTTTTCAGTATTGTCTTGCCATTATGTCCTCCAGCCACCAATGATTCTTGCACAGGTGCATTCCTGTTGTGGAGATAATAAGTCTCCTACTTTCACCCACTTCCCAGTCTCAGGTCGGTAGTGGTGGATTGCAGTTGTAACTTTCCTATCCTTCCTACCCAGTCCTCCTAGTGCAAGCAGAGACCCACCAATGGAGAGTGGGGTGGAGTAGTAAAGTCCTAGTCCAGATAATGTCTTCTATATCTGACCATCTTTCTGTTTGGAGTCGACCTGAGAAATGAGAGCTGGCAGGGACACACTGTACACCACATCAGTATTATCATACCCTCCCATGAAGTAACACATGTAGCAGTCTTCATGCATCTCATCGTTCCATCACAAGAAGAGGCAGCTGAGTCCCAAGGAGAAAGCACAGACCAAGAAACAGGATGATGTTGGGGTGACGGAGGCTGGACATCAACTGGCACTCCTGCTCATACTTGCAAACGATGTCAGGCACTCCAACATTGCCAGCGGCCTCCAGGAGAATCTCATGGAGCTTCTTACCAGCACACACAAGATGCCTATATTTCACCTGTGGATTGATATCATAACAAAAGGCTGGAGAGAACAGTCTGACAGAACCAAAGAAGTGAGCATCGCGTCCGATAATGGACGAGCCCTAGATGTAAAGTCTACAAGGACAAGTCAAGGTGCTGTGAGTGTGGGGAAACAGGTCACCTCAGCTCCAAGAATGCAGAGAAGTGGCCACAAAGAAGCCAAAGAAGAGAAGGAACCAGGAAGGGAGTGGAGGAGGAGGGAGACAAGAGGTTGGGGAGGAGGAAGATGAGGGTCAGGGTTGGGATGAAGAGGAAGAGGAGGACTACACCTTGGGGGATGCCATACGGTCAGTGTGTGTAGGTGACCCCTCACCTTCTGTTTCTGTGTAAGGTCTATGCTTCTGATCGATGCAGAATGTGTCAAGAGATGAGGGAACGTGAGACAATGGTGGGAGAGCCTTCCTACTCAGACTCCACCCACCCAATCTCAGCTCAATCCCATGGAACAGGTGCCACTGGCAGGAGAACTATCAAGCCTGACTCTTACTTCAGTGATGAAGATGCAAGTGATTAGTGACAGACAAGGCTGGAGGAACAATTCTACTACAGGACAACATCCAGGGCACACCCTAATCTTGAAGACTGAAGCCTCTTTCATGATTTTAACCTGAACTTGAGATACACAGACTCTTATAAGAAATGTAATCATACAAAACTGACAGTTTGCATAATCCTGTACTAGTACCATGAAACTGTTCTACCTAAAACTAACTAGTTCAGTACTTTTCAGCATTATCTTGCCATCACGTCCTCCTGCCACCAATATTTCTCCATCAGTGATTCTTGCACAGGTGCACTCCTCTCGTGGAGATGGTAAGTCTCCTACTTTCACCCACTCCCCAGTCTCAGGTTGGTAGTGGTGGATTGCAGTTGTAGTTGTCCCATCCTTTATGCCCCGCCCTCCTAGTGCAAGCAGAGACCCACCAATGGAGAGTGGAGTGGAGTAGTAAAGTCCTAGTCCAGATATTCTCTTCCATGTCTGACTGTCTTTCTCTTTGGAGTTGACCTGAGAAATGAGAGCTGGTAGGGACACACTGTACACCAGGGACACACTGTACACCACATCAGTAGCATGACCATCATCATACCCTCCCATGAAGTAACACATGTCACCTACTATAGCAGTCTTCATGCGAATCCAAGCTGTTGGTGTTGGAGCTGCAGTGTACCATTGTTTGCTGTTTGTGTTCATGACTTCCACAGATGATAAACGTTTCAACCAATGACTGCATCCACCAACCACTACCAGCCATTCCTTATAAGTAACAGCAGAGGGAGCATAACGTGTTGTGGACATATCTGGGTAGGGGTGTGTCCATTTCTTGCTGTCTGTTCTCCACATGCCCAGTGACTTACTGACACTACCACCACGTAGATTACCACCAACTAGGACTAGTTGGTTGTCAATTGCTGTCATTCCAAATTTACTAGTTATGTATGGAGGCAATGTGCCCCATTTCCCTGACCTAATGTCATACTCCATCACTGTATAATTGTTATTACTAAAGCAAGTAAGTCCTCCCTGAATGTACACTGTGCCCTGCAGCACTACAGACTGTACATAGTAATCCATCTCATAGGGCATATCAGGACCACGCCTCCAATTTAGCTGGAGAGGGAATTCAAGCTTTAGTAGTCCCTATAAGAATAAAGTGATAACCACAGTAGCTTGATATGTTAAAAGCCTGATGTTGATGCTGCCAGCAGGGGCTAGTAGCTATGGCCGCCAGATAATCACTAACCTGTCCTGCCCTCTCCTTTACCGATTCTTGGCACCTCCTCAATTCCTCCATTAATCTGCTGATCTCAGCTTCTTTACTTTGCAGCTCCTCCCTCAGTCTAGCTTCCATTTCCACACGCAAAGAATCCTACAGATGAAGATTAGCTAGGTTCAGATATAGCTACCACTAGGGAAATGTGGGGTGAGCGCGCATGCTAAGTTTCCCCAAGGTCATCATGGAAATAAACTACAATGTTAGGACATACGTACATATCAGATATGTTTGCATATGAGGGTCATCACTAGTGTTTACCATTTCTCTATCCTTCTGTTGGAGCTGTCTGTCTTTCACCTCTATGTCTCTATCCTTCTGTTGGAGCTGCCCCTCCTTCACCTCTATGTCCCTATCCTTCTGTTGGAGCTGCCCCTCCTTCACCTCTATGTCCCTATCCTTCTGTTGGAGCTGCCCCTCCTTCACCTCTATGTCTCTATCCTTCTGTTGGAGCTGTCCCTCCTTCACATCTATGTCTTGCTGTTTCTGTTGGAGCTGTCTTACATGGTCCTCTATATCCAATTGTAATTGCTCTTGTCTCTCTCGACTTATCTAGGATGTTACATCATATAGGTCTACACTGTCACTTGTTAATCACGTGAGCTTGAAACTTACTTCCAGTTCTCCAACCAGTTGATCTGCCCTTTCTTGCGCTGCTTCAAACCTTTCCTGCAGGGAAAAAGTTCATTAATCAATATAATAAAGTAAATTAAAATACCTCCACTTCTCTCAGTTCCTCTATCCTCCTGTCTTTCATCTTTATCTCCTTGGCCAACAACACTCTGCCAATATCAAGCTTCACCAGATTCCCACCATATACTCCTTCCACCTCCACCTTCAGTCTCTGCAGTTGATTCAGAACCTCATCAGTGGCTGGTCTTTCTTCTGGGGCATTGTGCAGACATTGCTTAATCAGCTGGACTAGGAAAGGATGGTGATTGCCAATTTCCTTTTCCAATAGTTCAACATACTCTGCACGACGTTCCACTTCTGTACGACCAATCACACATCCAGGGTTATCAGGATCAGGGAATGTGTGTGCTAACAGGTTCCCAGGAAACACCTAAAAGGTTGATAGGTCATTGTCATCTCACGATATTCTAACAGCTAACCTGAATGATAGTGTACAAGGAGAGATGTCCAAAGGAAAAAATGTCGAGGGATGGTCCATAGCGGTGAGTCTCGTCCATAGCCTCTGGAGGCATGTAAACTTGCGTCCCTGGCAAACGTGAGAGGGTCCTGGCCAGTTGACCAGGCCTCATGTCGATGATGCGCGAGTTGCCCATGTCAGAGATCTTTGCAACCAGGGAGGAAGTCAGGAGGATGTTGTTGGTAGTCAGGTCCCTGTGGATGACAGGAGGTCGGTTCTTGTGGAGATAGACCAGTCCACTTGCTACGTCTTCAAGAACTGAACGTTTGAGGGAGAGAGGGAGGCCTGGCATGTGTTCCAGCAGGTCGTCAAGGCTGGTTTCCAGTCGTTCCATCACAAGAAGAGGCAACTGAGTCCCAGGGAGAAAACAAAGACCAAGAAACAGGGTGATGTTGGGGTGACGGAGGCTGGACATCAACTGGCACTCCTGCTCATACTTGCGAACGATGTCAGGCACTCCAACATTGCCAGCCTCCAGGAGAATCGCATGGAGCTTCTTGCCAGCACACACAAGATGCCTGTATTTTACCTGTGGATTGATAGTACAACAAAAGGCTGGAGGGAGCTGTCTGACAGGACTCCCAGAGAGAGGAATTAATGGACTGACCTCCTCCACTGAACCATAAGAGCCTGTTCCCAGGACCTTTCCAGTTGGAGTGACGTCAGTCAGCATAAACTGCTGTAAGTGGCGGTTGTTCCTGAAGGCTTGAGATACATCACGCCTTCTAAAGAGAGCCATTGTATTTATCACAGCCCAAAAAAATGATCACGTGATCGATTTGACGATCTTTTCCATATTTTGTTTTTGTAGCAAGTTTGTAGGGTTGGAATGAGTGGAGGACTAGCGCCCAGCAAGAGTACACTATACGTTGGAAACCTTCCTTATGAACTCACTAACAATGACATAACTCAGGTGAGAATTCATCATCAGTGACCATAATAAATTACACTCTTGCTGGGCAGATTTTTGAGAAGTATGGTAAAATTGGTAAGGTGACCATCTTGAGGGACAAGGTAACCAGAGAGAGCAAAGGTGTGGCATTTATCCTCTTTGTTGATCGAGCATCAGCTCACAGAGCTATTCGGGCCCTGAACCGCAAGGAATTATTTGGTCGTACTCTGAAGGTGAGCATCGCGTCCGATAATGGACGAGCCCCTGAGTTTATTAAACGTAAAGTCTACAAGGACAAATCGAGGTGCTATGAGTGTGGGGAGACAGGTCACCTCAGCTACAATTGTCCCAAGAATGCTCTTGGAGACAGAGAAGTGGCCACCAAGAAACCAAAGAAGAGGAGGAACCAGGAAGGGAGAGGAGGAGGAGGAGGAGGGAGAGGAGAGGTTGGGGAGGAGGAAGACGAGGGTCAGGGTTGGGATGAAGAGGAAGAAGAGGACTATACCTTGGGGGATGCCATACGGTCAGTAAGTGTGTAGGTGGTAGTATAACCCCCTCACTTTCTATTTCTGTGCGAGGTCTTTATGTTTGTAATTGATGCAGAATGTGTCAAGAGATGAGAGAACGTGAGACAGTGGTGGGAGAGCCTTCCTACTCAGACTCCACCCACCCAATCTTAGCTCAATTCCATGAAACAGGTGCCACTGGCAGGAGAACTATCAAGCCTGACTCTTACTTCAGTGATGAAGATGCAAGTGATCGTGATTAGTGGCAGACAAGGATGGAGGAATAATTCTGCTACAGGACAGCTCCAAGGCACTTCTTAATCTCTATAATTTATATTATGACTGAAGTGAAGGGAGAAAGTGTCAACCAAAAGTGTAAAATTCTTTAAACTTCGAACTTTATAAGATGCCGATAAGGGGCGTGGCTGAATCTTGCATTTGTAAAATCATGAAGATACCACAGCTGTATTGGCGTTCCCTTGTACTCTGTTTGATGGTTCTCGGTGGGAAATTGGGACTGCTTGTCTATGCGCAGTGTGATGAAGCCACTTGCACTCAAGACTGCTTTCCAGGTAATCCTCGATCCCGTCGGTAACAATCCAGCCCCTCCCCTTTTAGTTCAAATGGGCAGCATTTTGTTCCATGACTGGCTAGTTAGATCGAACCTTTTTCCTCCAGAGGTATGGAAGAGAGATCTGTGTCAGTTTTATTCACAAATCTGGTCCTGGAGGCTAACAGCAGAAGGGTGTGGCCTGTCTCTCCCAGCCCTACCCACTAGGGACGGCAGTGCTTCTGCAGGAGAGCAGTGGGAACAAGCAAGGGACTACTGGAAAATGATCTTTGATATCTGGAGAAATGAGACTCAAGATACAGGAATATTTGAACAAGGTAGATAGCTAGATATGCTATTAACTTGCTATTGAAGAAGGTGTTAAGATCATACAAATTTTAGATCCTCCAACTTCTGGTATCTTGGAAGGAGCTCCAAACCAGTCTTCCTGGGTCCAACAAGTGATAGTGTGGGAAGAGCAGTACACCATGTGGAATAACTTCACCCGGCAACACCCTGGTGGTGGGGGTTTACCAGAATCAAGAAGCATGGCTATTGCTAGGGGACTAGTATCAGATGAAAGGGCAGCAAGTGTTCGAGCCAACAGCAGAGACTGGTCGGCACTTGTTAGTGACTGGAGTGCCAGTCATATAGCTTACAATAACACATTTGGCACATCATGTTCAAACTATTAAAATTTACACACAGAAAACATATTATGATTGCAAGGTAGAAAGAAAAAAAGGTCATTTATTTTTAATATGATGATTGTTTTTCTCCACATAACACTTGGCAGGCCTCCACATAGGATAGTAGCCTCGTGTTTGTGGACTCTTTGTCTTTATAGGCTGTTGAGTGACTGTGGTGTGTTCCAGAAGGGCGTTGGCTGAAAGAGGCTGCCAGTTACGTAAGGACCTGCGGGGCTCTTCAGTGGACTTAAATTGTACAACATTGTCATAGTTTATGACTGCACTCCTGGGGATAACCTGTTCATCATGTGAAGGAAGATCCGTCAGAAAAATCGAAGAGGACGATTCCCTACTTTGCTCTTCCTCCCCAGGATATCTCAACTTCTGGCTGGGACAACAGAAGAACATCTCACTGTCCAATTCTTCAATAGACCCAGAGACCAACTCTCCATTTTCAGTTAGGAACAAGGGAAGGAGCTTTTTCACTGAAGAACTTGTTCTTTCTCTTACTCGTTTTTGTTTCATCAGTGATGTTTTACGATTGTCAACCTTTACAGAAGTATCTCCTGGGTTCTTATCTTGGATCAAATCCCCACACCACTTGTGAGATCTGTTTGGTGAAAACATTATGTTATTATTATTAGGTGCCCTCTGTTTCAGCATCCCCTCAGCTATCATTTGTGTTTCTCTCGCTATCGTTTCCATGGCTTCGTTTAACATCAATGCCACTCCCCTCGACCTTTCGTTCTCTGCTTCATTCAGCACTTGAGTCAGGAGAATTGGCTAAAAGTTACAAAGATAACAAGAATAATCCCAGTGATTATCCATTATCTCTATAATTATAGTTAACTAACCTTTCCTGTGTATTTGTCAACGGGAGCTGGGTTAGCGTAGATATCTAGACACTCCTTCACTGAGGGGCTGACATTTTGAATGATTTTTGTGAAGTGAAGCATAGCTGGTTTCAACTCCTTCATACTTCTGTCCTTAAACTCCTTCCACATTCTATCCAGTGTCCCGATACGATCACTTGTTCTTTGCATCTGATAAGCTGAAGATGAATAAGTATGATTCTCAATAATTATTATAGTTACAACCATAGGCCAAGCGTGAGATAACTGCCCAGAGTTATCTCACGCTGAGCATGCTCACAGTCATAATTTCCAAGGCAACTGATTGATTTCTACAGCTTTTTTGTCAGTAGAGGATTATAGTATGTGCTAGGCTTATCTAAGTGCTTTGTGGTGAGTATTACAGGTTTCTTTGTATGCAGCTGCCTAGCCGCTTACAAGTCAACATCTATGGAGTAGCCTATCAGCTATAAGGGACATGCAAATTATGCTGGCATAGTTTTGGGCATAATGGGTTGAACTTCAATGCCAGCACAATGCTGGGATTTTTACTTCCAGGGGTTGGCAGATATGGAGGTATTGATGTGGACTCTTGAGTTCCTTTGTATAAACTGCTGAATTAGAGTAGCCACCTACGTAATTAGTGGTGGTAACAAAAATTAGCCGGAGCCACCTTAATTATAGTGGTACAGCCATAGCTACCATCTGGAGGGTCTGGGGAATTCCCTCCAGTAAGTTCAATATCAATTTCAATCTGGTATGATCCAGGCAATGCCATGTACTAAACTTATAAGTCAATATCATCATTATTATTTAAATTGCATACACACACACACTCTGAGTGGTGGTACGGCCATGGCTGTACCAGCCGTAGCAGTGCCTCCGGCCGTGTTATTACAACTGTCTTCTGCTGCTATTTTCTTTACTAAATGTTCCAGCAAACTAACTTGCTGCTGATAAAATTATGATGGATGACTAAAAGAGGCTGCAATTATGCTACAATATACCATCACTTATTAATTTTCTTACCAATTTTTAAAGCATAATAGGCATGTTTGTTGAGCATAATAGGGCAGGGGTTCTGGCATTGGAGCATAGCATAATAGGGAAGAAAAAAAGCATAATTTGCATGTCTCTATAGGCTCAGCCTATAAATACCATAATGATAGCAGTATAATTATTTTATCAAGTACATTTATCACACTCATCATGAATCATTTCACTTGAGGCTGTATTTTCACTCGCCTTTGGCTGGTGAAAATACGGCTGCCTTACTCATGAAATAACTCGGCATATTCCACTCTGACTCGTATTATATAAGATCATCTTGAAAAATTCAACAAACTGAACTTCCAAGACTTACATTCACTTACATTCAATGCGTCTTAACATTTCTACTTCTGTCTCAGCATCTTCTTCTTCTTCATTCTCCTCCTCATTTAAAGGAGCTGGATCACTTTCAACATCTGAAAAACCTTGATCTTGAGGACTGTTTGACACATATTCCCGTCTTATAAGGGGAGTATCCGGTTTTTCCCTAGCAACTACAGATAAAGATAGTTTAGTAGTACAAATGATTTGCATTTTGGTTGACAAGAGTGAAAGCAAAGTAGCCACACACAATGGCAAGATTAGGAGCAGGAGCTCTGTGCTCCAGAAAAGACAAAAACTATACATTAATGGCATCTTTCTATCAATTACTGAAGAAATATAATTAAGCACTGTCTTGTAAAATGATAGCGTGGTGTCTTTCAAGCATTATCATTTTTAGCACTTACCATACTGTCTCAACTCTGCTGTTATTTCCTTGCATTTATCCTTTCTAAATCTTAATCTCTACATAATTAATTATTTAGAATCACACTATTTTATTTTATATTGAAGAAAAAATCCTTACTTGTTCTCTTTCCCTTCTGGCTTTGAATTCAAGCACCTCATGTAACTGATCTTGCTTTGCAATCAGCGTCCTCTGGATGCCAACTCTCTTCTGTAGTCGCTCTAATTCTTCTTTCTTCCTCTTCTCCAAAGCCATGTCCCAATCTTTCAAAATTTTCTCATGATCATCATCCTGCAGGCAGCGATTCACAACTAAAACTACGTATATTCACCTAACTACTAAATTGAACACACATTACCTCAGGTTCTTTCAGAATTTTTGCTTCTTTTTTCAAAATAATACCATTCATAGATGAATCATCTTTAGATGAGGTTTTTCTTGATGACAATGTTGTCTTACTTATTCCCTGTCTCTTGTTTGTGATAGCGAATTGCAGTCCCTCTATCCCTGCATAGTTCACCTGTTTGATTGTCCTGGGACTGGAGGTGTTACACTCTTTGAGAATGGGAGGGAAGATAGACTTCCTTGCAGGAGAGAAATCTGCATAGGCCATCTTTTAATACCGCCTATGGACATGTTAGTTTTTTCCCCATGGCAACGGGTCTACGCGACCTTTGCACTCTCACGGATTCTAATTACACGAACAGTTCTGGAATTTTAGAAAACATCAAAATGGAAATTCCAGTGGAGGAGGAAGAGATAAAGTTCCAGTCCAATTATCGCCTGGTGGAGATCGGTAAGCAAACTCTGGGGAGTCCTATGGCTGCTTTAGGGTTCCCTGGCCTATCCCACGGCGTGAGGAGTGCGGATACCACCATGGACATCCACCTGAAGAAGCTGGAATCATACAGTAAGAATAGGAAATAGAGCTTAGCTGTGTGATGTGAAGAGATATTTTATGCTAGATGCCCAGATGAAAGTTTTCATAGCACAAGAGTCCAATAATGGAGATAATTTCTTACAACCACTTGGTGACTGCAAAGCTATATTGGAACGGTTAGTGTTCATAGCTACATTCAAGCAAGTGGCTCTGCTGTAAAATAAATTTTGCAAAACCTGTATTTTGCTGTAAGGTGCACTAAATTTAGAACTATGCATACAGCTGGCCAGTGGCAGTCATTGATGTGACTCAGCATAGCAATTTCTAACTCCCTTCAAGCTTCATGCAGCATAATTTTTAGCAAGGTATCATAAACAAACAAACCTGAACTACTAAATGTCATGTAGCAGCTTTTATTATTACAACAGTTTATTCTTAGTGCTGTTGCCTATGGTAACTTGGGATGCTCTCTTTTTTTGCCGATTCAGCATAGTTGCAATCAATCAGAGTAAGCTGTCATCATCATCCCACAAGCCAGGATTCTGCCAGTTTGAGCTCTCAAGAAGAGGCCGGCTACACCTGAACAGCACTTACAACTTGATCACAGAGAAGCTTCTCTTCTACTTCCAGCACATCCGCCAGTCTCGAATGGAAATGGGCACTCTCCTCCTTGACGTTCTTTGTCTGATTGTGACTCTTGATTCGGAGTCTCATTCCATCTTCCCACAGGTGTTCGCCTCTTGTTTGCTGTTCTTCAAGCCGTTGTCCAACTGGAAAGATGCCAACAAGGAGGTCATGAACAGACTATGTTATTTTGTCCTACCAAAATGTTTAGGTGAGAGGCCCATCATCATTAAAACATCTGTCAATCATAGTATTTAATACTTTGAGGAAGCAACTGTTTTTCAACCACTTCTGGCTGAACCAGTATTGAAGATCTGACCATAGCTTTGTGGGGTAGCTTTAGGCACTTACTGTGAGAAATGTTTGAATTGCTAAATGGTGTGTGGTTAATATCAACAGATTACTTGTTAAATCATTGTTTTTCTTGATTTGTCATGCAATCTGTTGAGGCGAGAATGTTTTTGTTGATGCTGGAAAAAAAATGTTATTTGTGAAAGTTGCTAGTTTCATTTTATCTGATCATTTAGCAGGAAAGATGTCGTAACAGTACAGGGTTTTGTACTACTATTATAGAGAAACTTTGGAGAGAGAAGCCACCACCATCTCTCCCCCCAAAATCATGATGACGATGACAATGATTTGTCCTGTCAATGATATTGAATGTATTGACTCACTCTGTGTTTTCTCTCTCTGGACAGTGTGTGAGCTGCAGGCGTGTCCATGGATGAATCTGTCAGCCACTCTGATGATGGTGTTGGAAGGTTGCACCGCCACCAAGGACCACCTCCTCATCATCAACACGCTAATGCAACTCAAGAAGAACGTCTGTCTGGTGAGCTTTAATTAATGGCAGGAGTGGACATAATTAGTACTACAGTTCAACAGTGTTGATAGAATTTATCCTCTGCCAAGACTTTCCATTTAATTGAAACTTTTTAAGATGATAAGAGCACCTTTGTAGTTCATAGGCTTTAGAGTCAGGGTACAGCCACATGTACATACTTCAGTATTTCCATGATCCCTTCCATGTACGAGTGAGTAATTCTATGAGGTTTCTCTGAGGTATTGTACGCATGTATCCTACAGTAGCTGCCTTTGAACTGTAGCCTCACTTCCCTGCAAAAATAGTCTGCTCACAGGTTATTATATTATGTACACCCTCAGGATATTATGTACACCCTCAGGATATTATAATATGTACACCCTCAGGATATTATATAATGTACACCCTCAGGATATTATATTATGTACACCCTCAGGATATTATATTATGTACACCCTCAGGATATTCTGTCAGTGATAGCATATGGGACCATGCCCATCCGTGAGAAAGCTCTGAACCTTCTCCTTCACTACTGGCCCATTCCCATTCCAGAATTCTCCAATTCTAACTGCATTTATGGAGGTTTGATTCCCATTCTGAATGGGCTGGTAGTACAACTAAGTGTTAATGATCATGGTGTGCTATAGAGTGGACCACTCCTCTGTGCGAGAATGGAGACTGCCAGCACAACAAGGCCAGCATAGCCAGCATGGTTAGTCACTCATAATTATATGACCTTCTCCTTTGATATCACAATGACTTACCCTCCCAGTTGTGTATGGATCCTCTTTGTGTGGCTCAGTACAAGCAGAATGGTCCCAAGTTGTACATGCTGCTCTGTCCAGAGTGTGACAGCATCATCCATGGGTATGTCCACACCTTACCATATGGAGGCAGAACGCTCTATACAGCAGTGCTTATGATAAGAAATTAATATTGACCAGACATGATGTCCCCACAAAGTATAGTTCGTCCCTGGACATTGAATCGGTGTGCATTATGACCAATACTTTTGTCCTGATAAATAAATAATGACCAGATATATGCCGGAAAATGTCAGGTGGTTAGGCTGTTATTATAAGCTCTGTTAGTACAGATAATCAGTACTAGCTATAAGAGCATGTTGCTATGGATCTATTAATCATTGCAGGAGCCCCCCTCACGGAGATCACATGAGAATAAGAGTTCCCAAGCCTCTACGTATGTTACTCATCCAAATATTTCATTGCTTCTTGTATATTATTCTGTATGTGTATATTGAGGCATAATAGACACTCATTTCACTGCCTAATGATTTCTCACTTTCTCTATCTCTCTTCCAGATGACGTGAAGCCCAACTGTGAATTCCAGAAGATCTGTTCTGGGAAGGAGCGTCAGGTTAATCGTGCAGAGGTGACTTGTTACGACCCTCGCTGCACTGCCATCCAGCATGGCCATCCCATCCGCATGTGTCGAGACTGCCACAACAAGCAACACAAAGACACCACCAATGCTAGCCATATCTACCAAGGTAGGTGTGACCAGAGAGGGCGTGGTCGAGTGTGGGTGTGGTCTGGGTGGGAGGGCATAGCACTACATTAATGTGTTGATCTCTCCTCTAGTTAGCCCTCCTGACCCTTGGACCCAGGAAGACCCCGCTCTCTGTACAGCCATGCTCGAAGCTGTCTCCAAACTGCTAGAGGTCACTCCATCTCAGAATGACCTCCACCCCAGAGGAGGCGGGGTGGGGACAGTTTCTCGTGGTGGTCTCCACCAGTCCAGCTTTAGTCCTCGCTACCAGATTGAGATAGGGATCAGTCGAGAGGGCATGTGGATCCTCTCCCATTACTGCACCCCCACCACTTTGATCAGGGGAGTAAGTTCTCCCACCCACCGCATGGTACCTATGGGCAGGCAGCTCTTCATTTCTTGTTTGACTGGTTTAGGATACCCAGAAGGACTGGTTGACCCACCTTTCAGCACTGACTCTGAACTGGCTCCAGGCATATTATAACCTACTCCACACTGCCTCCATCGGTTTGGATGAGGGGCAGAATTACTCCCCAGGAGGAGGAGATTTCGTTGATACCCAGTTCCCAGATTGTAAGTCACATGCTCATGTCACATGATCATGTTGCTCTTTTTTTTTCTCTTATAGATTCACGACTCTTTTCTAACTATGGAGACATTTCTAATCTCGTGAATACAGTAAGTTATTGTACTACATACCGTAATAGTTTACTAGGTTCTTCAAGGCAGGATATTATTATTTTACTGACTTCAGTATACTCTTCCATGGTTCCGGCATGTTTGTGAGTCCAATGACGACTGTGTTTCTGAAGTGCTTAAACCTGAAGTATGTGGTTGTGCTCAAGTTGGCAAATTATGGTAAGTCTTAAAATCCACTCATATAATCATGTGATCATCATGTGACTTTTAGGAATGAATCACATGACCAGATCAAGCGCTACAAGCACACTCTGGACATCATCCACACCCTGTACCTTCTCTTCCAGGAGGGAAAACTGCCCGAAAAGACATTCATGGTTATCTTCAAGACAGTCATGCCCATGTGGCTGGATTTCCTGGTTGCTATGCGGCAGGAGCCTGGCAGAATGGAACTCCTGAAGGAACAGTTCAAGTACGTATGTATGCATGTATGTATAGGTAGGATTGTGCCTCATTAAGGCCAGAAGTGTGTGCCTCGTGTGGTACCCAAAGTAGAAGTAGCCCATAGTGGAAAGTATGTTACCCAGACCCCATGGTGGGAAATGTCTCAATTTTCGTGAAGGAATTTGAAGATAAGATGTACCAAAAAAATTTTCCATCATAATACGTACCAGCCAGGCCAGCCACACTAATGGAGTTCTCACCATCATTAGCAGGTGATCCCTGGTACTAACAAATATCATAATTGTCCTACAATCATTCATGTGGGTGCTCAAAGAAGCTTCCATTATCTGAGCGGAATAAGAAACAGATGTTTTCCTGTCTTGACTCGTTAAGAGTTAATGTGGGAGTAATTGGTCTCATGCATGTGACTAATTATTGACTGCAATGGAGCTGGAGGAGTAATAGTGTGCTCTAATTAGAACTCTAATTAGAAGTAGTACTCGAGTTCTGCAGTGTAAATAATTTATGGGAATTCACACTCTAATTAAAGCACATTATGGGGAGTATTTGGAGGTATCTGCATGTGTTCATTTTAAACAGACAAGCCCTAGCCCTAGTCACGTCCTTTTTCCCTCTTCTGTGCAGACTGATCTTTTTTCACGAGAAACACGAAGAAGGACTCAAGACTTTTGGTTTCGTGTGGGACCTATTTCGGGAAAATGACTCTGAAAGCATGCACAAGGCACTCCTTTGGCTTCAGGTCTGTTTTAAATCATACTGATAATCCTTCTTGTTAAGCTCCTCATTCCTCTAGGATTTGACTCGTTTGAAGGTTCCTATAGCATATCTGAAGCACATGTTTGAGAATGCTCTTCAAAAGAAGCGAGGTCATGGAAAATATTCCTCTGTCGACTCTTCCTTTGATCAGGAAAGTGAGAGAGAATTGGTGAAGCGACACCGGGAGAGCACTGGAAGGTTTGTTCATTACCTCAGATGGATAGCCAGATCATATGTACATGCCTCAAGAGATCTTTTCTGATCAGCTTAACTATTTAGCCCCCACCTTTGACTATCTCACTTCATCCCTGCTCACCTTTCACCCTCCTTCTCTCTCTCCTTCTTTCTAATTTTTTTAATTTTAATTTTTTTTCTCTCTCTCCTTCTTTCTCTCTCCCTCCCTCTGTCACCCCCCCCTCCCTCTCTCACTCCATCAGCCTGAGTGGATATGAATCGGAATCTGCCCTGGTGTCTCAAACCTCAATAGATTCCGGCGAAACCCAACAAGTCCTCACCCTCAACTCTTCCCTCACTCGCTTCATTCTCATGCTGGACATCTGGTCTTCCCAGGTCAGTCTTACCCCTCTCCCTCTCCCTCCCTCCTCCCCCTCCCCCCCCCCCCCCCCCCCCCAAAAAAAAAAATATTATATAATAATAATTATTATGATCCCCAACTTCTGCAGTTGATTGAGCTCCAAGTGTTGACGATGGATGCAGCTTCCCTCCACACAATTCTGGTGAAGATGCTGCGACACCCCTGGGGGACCAGCCACACCTACCTGGACCACAAGGAGAGCTCCAACCTGTGTCTCCTCTGCCATGGGATGCAGATATGGTTCGGTCTGGCCAGCAAACTCATCCGGGAGTACGCACGTCTGGTCAGGGAGGACAGTGCAGGTAATATCATCCTTGGGGCTCTGTTGACAAGTACAGAGAATTCTTTCCAAGGTTGTGTACCAGGCTTTGGCACATTGTTTGTTTGTTGTTGTTGTTGTTTTTGTTGTATTTGTTTGTTTGTTGTTGGTGTGTTTGTTTGTTGTTGTTGTATTTGTTTGTTTGTTTGTTGTTGTTGTTTTTTCATGTGTGACCAAAAGGATTTCATGGCGGGACATTTCAGTTTCATTCCCAAAACTTCCTCTCTTGTTCCATTAGGGGAAGAGGGTGTGGAAGACACTGTGTCTCCTATTACCCAACAACGCTCGTTTGTTTCCATTCGATCCATCAAACTCTCCACCCCAAGACGCAACAGGAGGAAATTCTTCTCCTCCTCCGATAGCCCGGACATGCGTGTCGTTCAGGTGGGTGTGGTCACATTAATGCATGTAATTATATCTGCTGCAAACTACATTAATTAATAATATCCCAGGACTGTGCATGATCTTACAGTGGGTGGCTGTGATCTTACACAGTGGCTGTGATCATACAGTGGCTGTGATCATACAGTGGCTGTGATCATACAGTGGCTATGATCATACAGTGGCTGTGATCATACAGTGGCTGTGATCATACAGTGGGTGGCTGTGATCTTACAGTGGCTATGATCATAGGGAAGCCCCCAATTAATTAATGAGTTAATGATTTTTTTTTTCCATAGCGTCCCAGAATGAAGAAACTGTCACAGGACTCTATGGACAATGACCCTCAGTAAGCCCTTCCCACTTCACTGTGCACAATGAAGTTAAACCATCCTTGTTTACTCAGCATTTCTGAAGACGAAGAAAACTCTAACCTCTCGTACGTCCAAAGGTCTCGCGTTTCCCCGGGCAACCCCCACCACCCCAACCAGCGCAAGCTTGCCAAAGTTCTATCTCATTCTGACCTTGTGGTGGTTCCTGGTTTGGATGGTGGTGGTGCAAGTAGTGGTGGCACCGGCGGCACTAGGTGGGCTAGAGTCACCAGGAAAGCTGACGCACCGGGGATACAGGAAGAAGACACGTCTCCAGCCCTCTATACCGTCTTCCAACTAACAATTGAGGTGGTGTAAATCAGAGAGAGAGAGAGATCTTTCTGTTAATAATGAATGAATTTTAGTGCTTGAAATAAGACCCAGACAACAAGCTCTTATCCCAGTACTGAGCACTCAGTTTTATCAACTTTTTAAAACTTTAATTAATTGTAGAAACTGAGTTACAAACTACATCCTGACACACTGCTCCACATAGTGCGTTGTCTCCTTACCCTGGTGGGAAGTGGTCACGTCTTGAAGGTCATTGCTGATTATAAACTGGTCCGAGAAGACCTCAATCACCTCTTTGAAAAGTAAGTAAAAAGTACCTGCTAAAATTTGATTGGACATACCCTATAATATAGATACTGGTTTAGTGTACACAATAGAATACTGATAGTATACTAGTATACTGGTTTAGAGAATACTGATTTTAGTATGCATATACTAGAATACTGTACATAATAGAATACTGATAGTATACTGGTTTAGTGTACACAATAGAATACTGATTTTAGTATACGTATACTAGAATACTGGTTTAGTGTACACAATAGTATTAGAATAATAATGATGTGTTTTAGATTGTGGGCATGTTTGGAGGCAGACACATCCAACGTGGCTCGCTCATGTGCAAGGCTGTTGCTGGAGTGTGTGGAGTACTTGTCTGCTCACCCCTGTGGACAGGAGGAAGAGGAGGAGGACAAGGAAACAAAAGCCAGTGTCCCAGTCAGTGAACAAGACCAAGTCAAAAGCAAGATTAAGAAAAGGCTGGGTACAGGAGGAGGAAGAAGAGGAGGAAAAAAAGAAGGAGATGATATATTCTGGAAGTCCTTGGAGAGTGGTCTCACTTCAACTAGTTGGACCTTCAGATTCAGAACAAGTAAGAAGAGTGATCCCCACAGAACAAATATGATCGGTCATAAAACAATATTCTATGCCAAGTAATTTTTATTTCAGTTGAGAAGTTGACGGTTCTGTTGGAGTTCATGTTGAGTTCAGATGATGAGGGTATCGAGTACCAGAGTTTCCACCAGTATGTGAAGGAGACTCTAGGTCATGGCTTCTGCCTCCTCACCATGCTTCTCCAGGACAAGAACACTAATGTCTGTGCTAGAGCCAAGTACTGCATCACCAGCATCAAAGAGTCCTCGTTACAGGTGAGAGCCTGCCCATAGGAAAGCCACACCCATTGACCACACCCACCACAGCTAGAAATGTTATAACTGGTTGTGCAATTACTACTACTATTTTAGTTGACCACACCCACTAATCTCACATTCCTTATTAGGCTATCCGGCACTTCCTGACTGTCTTTTTCCAAGGGAAGCAGGAGCATCGGCCTCTGGTCCTCCAAACCCTCTCCCTCCTGGACTCCACCCTTCCCGAGATTCAATTCCTGAACCTTGACCTCCTGAATAAGCTGATGACCATGGCTCTGCATGGAGTCTCTCCCATTCTACCAGGCAAGAACTTGGACATCGAAGGATTATCACAAAGAGCAAAAAAAGTGAGGTCATTAAAATGAGCAAGTGGGAATTGAATTGAAAGTATATGACAAAATCGAAAATTCTCCTACCCTATCAATTTCAAGATTTTGTGCTCTTTCTTTTCAACAGATTTCGGATGGAAGTTTGAGGGGCCATGCTGCTCCTAAGGGGAGAAGTGGAATCAAGATCTCAACAGGTTCCTCCAGCTCTTCTCTCTATGCAGAGACAGTGGACAACAGTGATTTAGCCCAGCAAGTCCTCTCCCTTCTCCTCAGAGTGAGTCCATGCCACGTCCATATTGAAACTGCCCCCACAATTATCTCTCCTCTAATTCCCTCCTCCTAGCATGTCGGTAACCCCAGGGCAGATGTGAAAGAGTCAATGCAGAAGGCATACCAGGCCTCATTCCTACAGACCCCAAAGAAAAGTATCACCATCAAGAAGTCACAGACTGCCGAGGAGATGTTTGTGGTCACTCTTCGTAAAGTTGTCTTCAATGAGTTGAGTTTTCCTCACGACCTTCGGAACAGTCCAATTTTTGAAGTTTTTTTGAATCACATCTTTCCTGTAAGTGAAAGTCATGTGATTGTAATAGTATAGACTTTACTGTTAGAAAGAGATCTTGCAATAATAGAATCATGTGACTGTCATGTGATGACTATGATAGATCATATGATTATCATGTGACTATCCACCAAGGTACTGGATCACAACATTGAGTTTGGTCAGACTAAAGGCCTAATTCGCTTCATCCTGAAACTGCTAGGCTACTCAGCTGCCCCGCAGAGTGAGGAGTGCAGTGGCCTACTGCAAGATAGGCAGCTACCAGAGAACGGACCCAGTTATAGTCTGGGAGCTCTCCCTTCTCAGCTACAAGCTCCATGGCTCCGTGTCTTCTTTGTCATCATTTATAAGGTATACTACCTCAGCCAACAAGTGACACTTCCAAGTACACACACTTTAGACCCAGCCTTTTGTGCTTTGTAGAGAGCTTGTCCTCTTTTAGAAGTTATTTAGGTATTTTTAGACTGTCCTTTGTTGAGAGGTTTGTCCTCTTTCAGAGTGTTGAGGTTGCACTGTAGTTGAGGGGTTCGTCCTCTTTTAGAAGTTATTTATACTTTTAGATAGTCCTTTGTTGAGGGATGTTGA
Organism: Crambe crambe; assembly: GCA_963924555.1. Classification (NCBI taxonomy): domain Eukaryota; kingdom Metazoa; phylum Porifera; class Demospongiae; order Poecilosclerida; family Crambeidae; genus Crambe; species Crambe crambe. Next base: position 496,960 of record OZ004583.1, read on the forward strand.
GGGGTTTATCCTCTTTCAGAGTGTCACTTTTCCTGCAGTATATCCACAATTGTTCTGACAGTGACTCTGCCCTGCAAAACCTTGACATGAATACGCTGGCTAGCTGGTGCATGCAGATTACCCTAAACTCCCTCGAGGCCCTCCCCCACGAGTGTCCAGTGCTCAACGGAACAGGGACACGTCCACACCCTGTGCTCCATCGCCAAGTGGAGTCCTTTGAGTATTCTGATAAGATTACAAATAGGCGATCCAGAGGAGAGAACCCTGTGATTAGCGAGGGGGGACTAAGTGTAGCTCAGGGAGGAGGGAGAGAGGGGATGCTCACGCCCGTTCCTGAAGATCCTAAAAATCAGGAAGATCTCAACCAATCAGATTCCGAGACCACTGAATCTGATGATCATGTGACCAGCCCTCTCAGAGCTAGAGGAAGAGGAGGGAGTTTTGATAAGAACGATAGTGGTGGTGCTACTTATTGGGATGATCATGTGACCAGCCCTCTTCGGGGAGGGGAGACCTCGGAGCAATCAGAGAAGAAAGGTAAGTATGCAAGAGAATTACTGAAACTATTAATCTTGTTGGACTGTGACTCAGCTCCAGCTCCGACCCCGTCCTCCCACCCGTGGACACAAGAACCACCCATTGGGAGGTGTGTCGTGTGTGGGAACCCGACTAACGAGTTTTCAGAGGAAGTAGTAGCACTTTGTTCGGTGGCCATCGGGACATTTTGCAACCGTCTTCCTCACATGGTTCCACGCTACCTCGTCTCCAGAATCATCCCTGCTATTGCCAAGTGAGTCCATCCAAGACTGTTTGTTTGTTTGTTTGTTTGTTTGTTTGTTTGTTTGTTTAGAGTGTGAGTCCAGGTGGCAAATTGTTTTTTTTTTTTATGTTTAGAGTGGTGAGCCCAGGGTTCTACACCTGGCAAAAGTTCAACATCTCCAACAACAACCCTTTACCAGGTTCAGCATCAGCCGTGGCACAGCACCTCCTTGCTTCTATCCTCACACAGTTTGGAGAGCGACGACTCTTTCTCTATCTCTTTGGGTACAACCATGACACCCTCAAGGAAGCCGTCTTCTCTGGCATTGCTGGGTCACTCGAGGACATGGAAGGGGAAGTCCCTGCTGATCAAACTGGAGGAGGAGATAAAGAAGGAGAAGAACAATTGTGTCACACTTCACCAATCAAATATTTTTTAGAGGTACAGAATCTTCTCTGTGTGCAAATTAATCTTTCCTTTATTCTCAAACTAATTGAAATCTGAAAATAGGATTTAGGGCCTCTTAAAACAACAAACAAACAAACAAACAAACAAACAAACAAACAAACAAACAAACATAAAACTGTCTATACTGTACAGGATGCAAACTCATCACCGCATTTCAACCAAGACGTATCGAAGTACTCCTTCATCAATCTGGCGGCCTATCTTGAAGCCCTTGATAACATTCGTAGTCAGGCTCTGGCCACGGCTCCACCCATCTCTCTGAGTCGTGATCTCCTCCTGTGGGATGTGTTCCTCAAGAAGGTAAAGGGTCACACTGAGATTCTGAGGAGCAGGAAAGCTGTCAAGTCTCTATTTCAAATCATCATTAGACTCTTCCAGTATACCATAGATTACCAGGTAAATCCAGTATACTATGACCAGACACTCCTAGTATACTGAATCTAGATTCTAGTATACTGAATTCCAGTATACCAGATGTTTGTTTGTTTGTTTGTTCGTTCGTTTGTTGTTTTCTAGCTTCCCCAGTACTCGTTGAGCAACTACAAGGCACACGCAGTGCAAAGTGTGATCCAGTCCCTCACTGCCATCCTGGAGACAGCACTCCACAACGTCTATTGTCCCTTAGGAGGCATAGTCATGCTGGGGGGCCTTTGGTACAAGGTCTTTCAGCAACATAGCCACAGGGTAGGTCACATGGTAGTCATAGGACGGAAGTGAATATAATTTTCACCATCTTGACAGGAGTCAGAGAAATTGGTGAAGCTGCTGATCTACGAGTTAAGAAAGGCCTTAAAAGCAAAGACAACTACAGTGGAGGTTGTTACCCCAGAGAACTTCCTTGCTCTCATACAAGTGAGGAAACCCCTGCTCATTAAATCATTTAATTTCAGAATTCCATTTGAAACATCAGGTTCTATTACTAGAGGAGAATGGATACCTTGGATATGTGGATGGGCTCACTCAGATGAAACACTTTGCTCCTGAATTGGTAAATAATAATAATTAATAATGATAGGGGAACCCTCGAATAATAATAGACACACTTGGGACCCAGTCTTTTATCTTTTGTAGAGAAGTTGTCCTCTTTTGGAGGTTATTTTGTAGCCATGGACCTTGTCCTTTGTTGAGATTCAGTGTAATACATACTGCACTACAATTACCTTCTCTTTCTTCTCAACAGACACAGGAGTTCGAAATCCATTGTCTCCCTGTGATACAATCATCTCAATGGGACTTCCTGGATGTCCTCAACTTCCTCATCACTCCATCACTCCAGTGGCAGGAAGTGGGTGTGGTTTATAGCATTAATCCACACTATTTTATTTAGTTAAATTAATTCCAGATGGTTTCTCAGCTCAAGCTCTCCCTGGCACAGTTGATAGCTCTAAGAGTGCAACATGGCCGACTTCCAGATGATAAACTCAGGAAAATGATTGCTGGAGACAACAAAATCACGATCTCCTCCAGGCAAGTGGATTCTTTGTTTTTTTCTTAATTGCAACCGAGCAAGCCATTAGGGGGTTGAATGAGAGGGCACTAATTTAATCTTCTTCTGGTTCCGTCTTTTGCAGTTCTGTCCTTTGCAATACGGCTGCTCGCCACAATGCTTTGTTAATGTTATATCGGTTGATTTGATCCTCCCTTCAAGACTCTTTATGAATAGACAATAATATTGTAGCAAGTCACACCCAGACTATCTGTGCTAAGGGTGACCAATGATGTGTGAAAATTTAAAATCCTGCAGCTCTAAATCAGGGAGTGGAGTGTCTAGCCAATGGCAGTCCTGCTTTGACACTCTCCATATGTTGTCCTGGTTGCTGTTGGGGGCCATGAGTCATAATGCCATACACTCAGTTGCCTCGGAGATGAAGTCAGTGACTAGCAGTGGTGGGTTGTGTTTGCTGATGGAGAGTCTTTCCTCAAAGATGGAAGACGTAGTCAAAAGAGCCGTATTCCTCACCAAGAGTGTGCTCCAAAGATTGGCCACATACGAACCAGAGGTAAGTGATTTGATGGTCCATTAATTTTGTGTGTCTTCATCCATTTCTTTCTGGTTTGCAGCTCAAATCTGACTATCTTGAAATGACTTTTGTGTTTGGTGCTGTAAGTACCTAGCATGTAATTACTGCATAAATATTATAGGGGCAGTGGGTGGTAGTGCCCATTAATGTTTTTCTCATTTGCTAGATTCTCACAGTGTACATTGAGTTATATGCTAAGGAGGACTCCGCCCCTCTGATACTAGAGTACTGGGAGAAAGTATGTGGCTGTCTCTCCTACTACCTCATCAATAAAATGGAAGTGTGTTCCCCTCAACAGCTTGCACGTACCACCTTGGTATGTAGAGTGTGCATTATTTGAAAGCATCTTTCTGTTCCCTCAAATACCACCTTGGTCTATAGAGTGTGCATTATTTTGAAAGCAGTTCCCTCACGTACCACCTTGGTATGTATGTATAGTGTGCTTTATTTGAAAGCATCCTAACTATTCTCTTTGTTCCTAATACTGTTGCACCTTTTCATAAATCTTTTGTTCTTCTTTAGTATTGTACTGAGGTGATACATAGCTTGAATGAGCAAGTGATGACAAGGATTAGGGAGATTGATCTCTCCTGCTACCCTCTCCTCCTGCCAGTCTGGCAAGAAGTAGCCACCAAGACTCTACCCAATAAGAGAGTGGTGAGTTTCAGTTTTAACCACCAAGGTATAAGTGTGGGTGGGTGGGGACTGTCCTTTTTTTGGCGGTAATTCTGATTCACTAGGGACTAGTCTTTCCCCACCCCCATTTTTTTTTTTTTTCTTTCAGACCTCTATGACTACCAGAGAGGCAACCCACACACCTGTCAATATATGGTTTGATGAAGCTGTGGCTGAACTACTCCGGATTGAATTTGAGTCCATCCCTAACAACTTGTTAAAATAGTCATGCAAATCATTTCATTTTTTAAATTTATTTTACCCCATTAGTGATTTAAAAAGTGCCATCTTTTGATCAGTGGTGGCTTTGAGAAAAGCCGGTTTTGAAGAAAAAAGAAAATGAGAAGAGCAGTTCTTTTACTTGCTGCTGGTGTATTTGGTGACAGCCTTGGTCCCCTCAGACACTGCATGCTTGGAAAGCTCTCCAGGGAGGTGGAGCCTGACAGCAGTCTGGATTTCCCTGCTGGAGATGGTGTGCTTCTTGTTGTAGTGAGCAAGCCTGGAGGCCTCTGTGGCGATCCTCTCGAAGATGTCGTTGACAAAGGAGTTCATGATGCTCATGGCCTTGGAAGAGATTCCAGTGTCGGGGTGCACCTGCTTCAGCACTTTGTAGATGTAGATGGAATAGCTTTCCTTGCGAGACTTCTTTCTGCGCTTCTTGTCTCCAGCTGGCTTGCTCTTGGTGGCGGCTTTCTTCTCGCCTTTCTTGGATGCAACTTTGCCGGGCATCTTGAAGATTTGGAGGGCTTTGTTTTTTTGAAGATCACTTGAAGAATTCTTTGAAGAGATCAATGCTGTCCTTCTTCTCGGCGGTTACTTTTATAACGAGGTTGAGGTGGATAGATCGTGGAGGATCATTTCCAACTTGTCCAATCAGATCGCCGGAATTTGGCGGCAAATCCTCCTGCGATAGGGTCGGGTAACTAAATGCTGATTCAGCAGCCCGCCAAAATTTATTGAATTTTGGCGGGCTCTTAAGACATGCGCACAATCGCCACTCTCTAATTATAAAATCACTCTTGAGAAATACAAGGGAATCTCATAGTACAGTAGTCATAGCCCACTTTCTTCCTTTACAATAAAAATAACATATTCTAAAGCATGTGTCATGAGACGACCAAAACAGAATCATATCACAAAAATTGAATGGCCTTCATTGCTAGAATAGTCAGGTGTGATGGGAAAGGTTGTGTGTATATATAATTGTATAGGAGATTAGCGTGTTTCTGATAAGTCCAAAGTGGTTCCAAATAACTCCATCAGCTGCTCCTCGTAATTAGAGAAGTTTCTCTTCATGACTTCAATGCAGGGTCCAAGCAGACGCTCGAATGCACCAACTTCAAGCACTGAATACAAATATTCAGTGAAGGTTATTGGAAGAAATGTGGTCCCTTAACGTAGCATACCTGCACATGTCACACTGCCCACTGCATGTACTGAAGCAGCTCTGGGCTTATTTGTAATCAAAGCAAGCTCTGAAAAAGGAAAGGAGATTTTTTTTTTTTTAATTTCTTTTTCTGACAGTGCTGGCTACTTGCCTCCAAAGTATTGGCCTGAAGTACATGTGCTTAACTCCACGACATTGCCAGGGTTAGCCTATACAGAGAGAAAAATAAGACATCATAATAGTTAGTGTGTTAGAGATTGATCAGAGGCAGCTTACTGGGTCTTCACGTGTGATTTTTGCTGTACCGCTCTCAACTATATAGAATGCATCTGCTTCATCATCCTGGTAAAGGAGAGAAGCAGGAAAGTGGAAGAGAGTAAAGTAAGGGCAATGGTATGTTATAATACATACCTGTTTGATAATACACTGTCCATCTTGATAATACTTTCTTTCCAGGGCATCTGCCAGATTCATCAGCTCATAAGGCTGCATAGTTGCATAACAAATGCTAATAAGATTGTGTGCAGACAGAATATACTCACCTCCAGAGTCTTCAACATCGGCACAGATTCCAAAAACGACTCGTACATTTGCCTCTGAATCATACAGTAATAAGTGGTTCATTAATAGTATCCCCCTCCCCTACTGCTCCTCCTCCTCTAGTGGTTTCCTACCTTTTTGGCAGCTGCTCCACAGATGATTCTTTTGAAGGTCTGTCGGTCCTGGAATGTGTCAGAGAAAGTTGTATCAAATCAAAATGGTGCACAACAAATAATGCAGGTCACTCACCAAAGCCCAAATAACAGCATTTGAAGTAGCAACAACTGTGGCTGCCCTGCAGATAAATAGGTACATCATAATGGGATGAGAATGTATTGCTCTAAGTTATTTGAAAGAACACATTAACATACCTAGGTGTGTTGTACATCAAAGCCAGCTCTCCAAAACTGCCTTGATTATCATAGTTAAACACCTATCGAAAAATTAACTCAGTGCATGAGCTCTACTTAATCATTGGGAAAAGGTTAATTATTTCCTTACCAGTTTGGGCTCCTCTCCATTGGCAGATACAAACACATCAAAGGTGCCACTACAAAAAAGAGTCACAATAATTATTATCAGACCAGCAGTCACCAGTACAAACATCAGAGCAAGCACAACTCCACTTAACATTTAGTATATTCAGAGTATAAACTAGTAATTCTCCATACATAGCAATTAATAACATTAGTATACGTCACACAGTGCCTCCTTTGAAGGCAAATTTGCTACAGAGGAACCCAGAGCTAGAAAATAACTTCTGGTCACCGGTCATTTTCCAACCATTTCTTGGAACTGGCCAACCGAATTTAGTATTACAAGATACTGAATGTCCGAGTGCCTTATTTCTAACTCTCGAGCCATTTTTCAACCAAGTTCGCTTATCATTAGTGTATTCTACATTGCTTTCTACATTGCTTGCACTATCTTTTTTAACAGCCCTGAGGTGGTCTGAGAATAGGGCGGTGGCAAAAAAAAAAGGTATTGTGGGAGAAAATTGAAGGAAAATTTAGCGCTTGATGTGTAGTAGTCTTACCACTACATACCTGTCAACTACGTAGAAATTATCACCATCATCACCTTGCTCAATGACATGATCACCAGATGAAACCTAAGTGGGTAAACACACCATTATGACATCATTTTACATCATCATAGACACCCTGCCCGCCTACTACCATGTTGTAGGCATGGCTACAATACTGATTGCTGCCACACATACAAGTATGTATTCTCAAACCTTCAGTAAGAACTTCTATAAATTCTTCCTTGTAAGAAATGTCCAGAGTTATGTAATATATCAATATGTCATATTGCATCATAGAGCATCATCATAATAATGATAACAGTACCAGCTGTTTACACTATGTCTGATTCTTAAAAAATAACAGTATACAACTTGTCATACTGCATCATAGAGCATCATCACATAACAGCATGAAGTGTTATATACCACCCATCTGCTCTCTCTCTCTCTCTCTCACTCACTAAACTCCGTATCAGAGAAAAGCTCATTACATATGTGAACACATCAAGTAAAAATCAGGATTAAATCACATTTTAAAGTTTTTGAGTAATTGATTCTTGAAGTGCAAACTTTAAGAATCAATTACTCAAGAATCAATTACTCAAAACTTTAAAATGTGATTTAATCCTGATTTCTACTTGATGTGTTCACATATTCTATTATGCAATTAAACGGAGAAATGCAAGAAGCATAATCTGATCTAATTCACTGGAGTGGTAGACTTGGAAAAGCGTCAAATTCATGTTCAATGTATACATGCATCAATTGAGTAACTGCATGCATACTGCCAACCATGAAGCCTCTGTATTTATCAAGAGCTTCCCCAGACATTTTGTTCCTACATAATATAACATGAAGCCCGCCAACATGAGCACCTACAACACTCACTGAAACATGTTTGTTTGCTTTCACAAAGAAAAGCCGTTGATACACTCAAATTCCTCAAAATGATATACAGATCCAGCATGTAATGTATGCATGTATGTCTGTATGTTCACATGTATACTAGCATGCATGTCATCTTATTTTCAAGAGCCCAGGTCTGGCTAGGTCCCCAAGTGTCAACTACACCCTCTAGCACTATGTGGTTATCTCTTTTGAAGTAGAATGTGCAGACACACACCTTTCTTTCAAATATTGCATCCAGCACTTCATCATACTGCTCTTGGTCTAGACTCCGAAAGAGAAAACTCTTGGACACAGCTCCAGCTAATCTCCTTCGCTGTTCGTCTGTCTTTGGGTGCACAACCTGTTTCAATACAGAGATAAAACTTGAATGAAGATAAATATTTTATTGCATTATTGCAAACCTTCTCTACAGCTTCATCATCTTCTCCTGGTTCATACGACTCGGCAAAAACTGATTTTCTTCGCCGGTCCATGCCAGCCCGATAAGAAGGAGGTGGGGCAAAATCATCATCAATATCTATTATTAAAGATATCGTTATGGTTGGTGGGGGGGTCTGCCCGGCACAAAAAAATTCAAAGAATTTGATAAATATTTTGGATGGAGGTAGCTAGCACAGTCTTAAAAGGCAGTCCACCTTAATTTAATATAATGAGTAAATATTAAAAGTAGAATGCACCCCACAGTAGCTGAATGCTGCTTGCTAGACACAATAATTGTGTTTGAAAAAATTCAGTCTATGACTATACCTTCTATTGTCATTTCCATCTCAGCTGTACTGGCTTGCTCGGACACAGAAGAACCTCCTTGCTTTCTTGACATGTTCAACTCGTTAAAGTAACTAGCTGCGAATTCCACCAAGTCCTTGGGTTTCTCTCTCAACACTGTCACAGCAAACTCTTCCAGGAGCTCGCTCAGGCCTTCTGGAACAGTTACACTCATCTCACACTTGTATTGAAATAGCGAGTTGGAGCAAAAACGCCTATCTGGAGTTAGACTGTTATCACGAGCTGTTGCCACACCGTCACGTTGTGATTAAAAAATCTCACCAAAGAAATCCCACAGCTCTTTAGATTTTGAAATTATGGAATTTATTAATTGAATACGTTTAATTAGAGTCAGATGTCATGCGCGCGCGTATAATGCATGCATAATTAATTATTGAGTCTGATGGTTTTGTTTTTGTCTGTTGTCACCTCCATTTCCTCCTCCATCTCGCCAACCTCTTCCACGTCCTCCACCACCTCTTCTACTCCCACCTCTCCCCTGGCCACGCCCCTGGGTGTGGTAGCCATGGGACTGAGAGTGTCCCCCTCCTTCCCTGTCTCCTCCATGCTGGTAGCGGTGGTGCGACTGAGTGGAGGAGTGCTGCTGATATTGTGGCTTCTTTTGTGGTTGAGAAGAGGCTTGTTTCTTGTGCCCTGGCTTCATCTTGCTTTCCATATCTGCTATCATAGCTGCAGGCAAAATTTCAAATAAAGCTCACTATTATAGGAAATACCAACAGAAATAGATACCTTGATATGCCTCTTCTTCTTGCCTGCGTTCATAATCGAGAACTCTCTGTTTCATCTCTTCGTGGTCCTCTGTCTTAGCCTGCCTCGTATTCCTCAGCCCTGTGGTGAGGTCAGAGTCCAGGGGGATGTTGAGCTCCTTCAACTGTTGCTTGTGGCCTTTCCTTGTCATCACTTTGAACTTCATCCTAAGCTCCCCTTCCTCATGAATCAGGGCACCTGGAAGGGGGGACCAAGGTTTAGATTAGGAAAGACACTGCACAACATGTGGTCTTAGGCTGTTTGCTACATGTCCATGTCCATGCTACATGTCCATGTCCATGTGAAACACCAGAGCATATACATGCACACACTATACTACATACGGTGTCATACATACTTTTGTCACTGCCTGGCCCTTTGAGGTGCATGGGTACAGCCACGTCCAGTGTGGGCACTTTCAAATTCTCAATCTTTCGGGTCTGAAGGTCATCGGTCATCATCTTCTCAAATGCAGTCACGAACTCATCATCTTCCTGACACTTGACCAGAGCTGGGGTAGCCTTCAAAACTGGATCCTATCAAAATGTACACAATAGTAGTAACCTACACAGCCCACAGCCAGTTTCAATACCTCCTCAAAGGTATTGTCCCCCGTCTGTTCCTCTTCCTCCCCCTCCCCCATTTCATCATCATCTTCCTCTTCCTCCTCTTCCTCTTTGTTTTGACCACGCCCATTGTCCCTCTGCTCTTCTTCTTCATCTGACTCCTCCCCTGCCAAATCTTCTCCATAATTACCTGGGGGAGATACATGGAGACAGCAGTGTTATGAGAATGGGAACCATTATAGGAATGGGACTGACCAATCTTATCCTTGTATTTTTTCTCCAGCTCTAGTGCAGCCTCATATGCTTCTTGTGGGGTGTGGAATAACTCTAACTGTGGTCGCAAAGCTTCAATAGCATCCCGTACCAAATACTCAACCTGCAGAAATAGCATTTTAAAGTGTTGGTGACCTCAAGGACCAAATTTCATGAACCATTAATATCCATGATGATTCATGAATTGCATTCATGTATGAGGTAAAGGGTCATCAATTCATAAACTACGTTTCATGGGGAGAACCCTGTATCACCCCTTCATCTCCCTGTGGTAGGGTCATGGTGCAATATGCTAACCTCTAGAGGCTGTGGTTGCCTCTTGCTGAAGAGGTAGCACTGGAAATAGACTAAGAAGGCATCCAGTCTCTTCCGTGAGCTCCCTCTGTCAAAATACTGTCCACAGGTGTCCAGCAAGATGCAAATAAGACGAACCCGAAAGTACGAATCAAACGGATCCAACAATGAAGGGGTACCTAAATATAGTAACATAACATGATGACCATAGGACATCAAATGTGGGTACAAAATTGATGCGCATGAATTAATTTTGTCTTGTTGTTATTTATTTGTTTGTTTGTTTGCTTATAACAAACCATCGGGATTACTGCCAAACTGCAGCAAGAGGTAGAGTATTCTGAAGATGACATTGGACTCAAGCAGCTGGTAGTTGTAGAGTTCCCCAATGAACTTGATGCTACTGACCCTGCACTGGTTCAACTTGGGCAAGTTCAGCTCAAGTCCTGTGCGAATGTCTTCCAATACAGTATCCACAACTCGAATCACTGCCTCCTCCTACAACAATGAATAAAATAATTAAAAGTGAACACTACTCTGCTTTCTAATCATGTGACTATCACATGACTCCTACAAGAAGGACTGAAAGGAAGAAAGAAAAGTGAACACTACTCTCCATTCCTGGCTTTCTAATTTTGCATTAATTGTATTATCACATCATGTGATGACCTGATAGGTTTTGAGTCCAGCCAGGAGGTTTGCAACGCAGTGTATGTTGTTATATTTGACATTCCATATAGCAGACAGAGTGCTAATGGTAAACAAGCTTATCTCCAAGTCCCGCCAATCCAGTTTACGAATCTGCCGCAGAATCTAATGAAATATAAATGTTGATAATGATTCTAGAGCAAAAGCAAGTTTTATTTTCAACAAATATAGTGGAACCCTCTGAATAACAGACATACTTTCACTGTCTTTTTCAGCAATTACCTTCTCTGTATTCATTTTATTGAGGTCCTTATAAATCAGCTTCTTGATGTATCGTTGCATTGGAGGTTGTTGCACCACTGATATCTGGGACACCTCAGGGGGGTTAGCATAGTAGAGTGCATTCTCCACTAGTGATCTCTGACGGCCGTCAAGGTGCTGGACTTTCTTCTTTCGGAGGAGGATCTCCAGAAGAGCCTTGGCCCTCAGGTGGGAGTCCGGTGAACGAAGGAGAAAGCGGCCACAGTGTTCCAGGAAGAGGCAAGCCATGTCAATGTGGTGGTGTGTAAAATCCCTCAGTAAAAGCTGTTATAGAAAAGTGGAGGTGAGGAAGGAGAGGAAAAGGGAGGGGGATGGAGAGGGTGAGGGATGAAGGGGAGGGGTAAGGGAAGGGGAAGGGAAGGGATGAAGGGGAGGGGTAAGGGAAGGGGAAGGGAAGGGATGAAGGGGAGGGGTAAGGGAAGGGGAAGGGAAGGGATGAAGGGGAGGGGTAAGGGAAGGGGAAGGGAAGGGATGAAGGGGAGGGGTAAGGGAAGGGAAGGGATGAAGGGGAGGGGTAAGGGAAGGGGAAGGGGAGGGATGAAGGGGAGGGGTAAGGGAAGGGGAAGGGAAGGGATGAAGGGGAGGGGTAAGGGAAGGGGAAGGGAAGGGATGAAGGGGAGGGGTAAGGGAAGAAGGATGAAGGGAAGAGGGACACGAAAGGAGGAGAGAAGGAGGGAAGGTTTACTTACTGTGATGCATTTCATTGCTTCGGGTTTAGAACAAATTCCAAACTTGGTCAGCTCAGCTACAGTTTAAAAATAATCAGTTTATGATGGACTTTCAGGGACTACAATGAAGCTTACCTAGGCAACGAATGTTTTTCAGCTTGGTGTGAATGTGAAGCTGGTCCTTCTTCCTTATTTGGTGACGCAACTCTCCCAGGAGGATCTCCACAAGAGTCGGGGCTACGTCATCCACACAGGGGGCCAATGTGGCCACCAGCCGACAGTAGAAAGGAATCAAATCCATCCTACAGATTTCCGACATATAATAGGACACTTTCCCCAGACATATCAATCGACATGTTTGATGAACAGACCTATTTTTCTCCACATTGTAAAGGGTCCTGGCCAACTTCTTGCGGTAGAACTTTGTGTTGAGGGACATGCAGAACTCGACTGCCAACTCATCCACCAGCTTCCGGTTAAGCATGGTGGGCAATCTAGAGAAAAAGCCAAGAAAATAGCTGCATTTCTTGGATGCTGTTAATAGAGCAGTCTCAAGAGCTTTGAAATAAGCTGCTAAGTACATCTATGTGAGTTCTAATAAGCATGCATGGTCCGCTACTCTCTGCTTCCACATCGCTTCTTCATATATTTTACCTGAGGGCAAACAGTTCGAAGAGTGCTGCTGGAGAACCTGGTTCCTTCTCCTCTTCACCAGTGGGTTCGGCCACACCTCCTTCCTCTTCCTCTCCCTCCTCCTCCTCATCTTCCTCCTCGTCTTGGGCTGTTTCCTCCTCAGTGTCTCTAATCATCTGCTCCAGCATCGTCTCCTCATCTGAGGAAAAATAAACAAACAAGCAAACAAATAAACAAATGAGCAACTAAATAAACAAATGAGCAAACAAACAAACATACATACAGTACGTGTACCTATTTCCTCTTGGGTCTGATCACCTGACTGGACTATTTCATCACTTGGTGATTCATCTGTAGACTCAGATGCAGATTTCTTCCGTTCCTCCAAAACTATCTATTGAAATGAAAAATAAAAATTCAAACCTTATGAAGCTGATATTTCTTAATTAACTGACAGCTGGTACGAAGGGCTTAATGTCTGTGATGCCTTCATAAAACTGTCGTGTGTCTTCATCTTCCCATAACGCATTGGGATCTGACTCATCTGTCTAGAAATAAATCATCATGTCCACTTATAATTATCAGAACAATGTAATTATTCTGTTATTTTGTACCATAAAGAAATTTACCAAGTCTATAGACTTGGAAAAATACCCATTTTCCCCCCAAGACCCTTATATGTGAATCTAAACATTAGCTTTTAACTGTTAAAGGTAAACAGACCAGACTATAATCTTGTAATTAAATTATCATTCTATGAAATTACTGACCTCTCCCAGGGAAGGGAACTGTAGCTCAATGGAGATATCAGAGTCCTCTTGAGGAGCCTGGTACTCTGGCAAATCAGGCATATCTTCATCTAGCAGCTCCTAAATTCCATTAGAGTAGGGGAAAAAAACGGAAATCTTAAACATTAAATTTCGCTTCCTGCTTAAATATCATAGCTCTGTAGACTTACTGCCAGTGTTGACATGCTGGTGAGTAGCTTATCATAGGCCTTCTGTGCTGCCTCATTCTCGGCCTGGCGGTCCTCGGGAATCTCCCCCTTGGTGGTGAGTAGCACATGGTTCCTTCTCTCCCTCTTATGCATGGCTTTGTGCTCCTTCAGCAAGTGCCGGCTTGCAGACGCAAAATGACTCTGAAGCAACTTCCTGACTTCTTCCTTCTTTGACGAAGGAAGAAACTACAAAAAATATTATGACCAGTCAAAATGGATCTTTCTTGATTTTCTATCCACGGCTGCAAAAATATCAACTGTTCTATTCAGCTTAACTCTATATTCTCCACACTACTCACTCACTTCTGATTGAGGGAGCTCAATGTTAAATTTGAGCAAAAGTGTTCGTTGCTTGCGAGGAACTATCCCTGCCATGTCCTCGGCAAAGTGTCGAGCGAAGCTCACCATGACAGAGAGATATGGATGGCTTTCCTCATCAGCCTTAATCACCGTCGAGAGCATCTCAAGGAGAAGAGATGTACCCACGTCTTGATTGACAACCCCCGACAACACCAGCTGTCATAGAGATTAAAAATTGTTGGTCACTAGATAGAGGGGTTCTCCATCATGGACACACCTCTCCAGTAAGTCTTAGCCCAAGCCTGTACTTTGAGATGACAGCAGACTACAAGATACAAAGAACAGTATTGTTCAACTCTCTAGATAGAGCAAAGAGCCTCAAATCTTCTCCTACCTTTTCATCATCCTTAGTGATGGGACTGTCATAAATACGCTGCAAATGTGACAGCAGCAACTCTGAGAATTCCTCGTATCGCTGGTGCAACAAAGTGCAGAGGTGGATAGCACAGCTTACATCAGCAAGCTGCAAAATAGAATGACCTGTTGCCTAAGGTTCAACCATCACTGACTAACTGACCTTTAACTTTGCTTCTGTTATACTGCTAGCCTGCAAGCATGCAATAATACTAAACAGTGCATGTCACACAAAGGGGAGGCCCCTCTCCTCCAGGTAACTAATTGCTAAGCAATGATTCACATACCACTTCCACCAAATACTTGGAGAGATTAAGTGTCTTGAGATCGGACGTCAAATTGGCTCTCTGTTGCTCTGTGAGAGAGCGCTATACAGAAGTGCAATACAAGGTCTTATAAATGCTACGAAAGTTTGAATTCGAGTTAATACCAGTTTCCTCTGAAAGGCTGTATTCTTCTTAACAGATCCATCTAAACGTCTCAACTGATCTTCTGAGAGCCTGAACTCTTCAGGCTTTAAGTTTCTCTCCCTATTTTCCTGCTTTATTTTAATCTTGGCAACAATTTCATCCTTCAGTTGTAAAGCTGCTTGCTAAAAGAAGTGCCAGTTAGAGGTAGCAGTACTCCTGAACTTAAAGTACGTATGCTTACTCTTTCCTCCGCCCTTTTCTCCGGATCAGCACCATCCAGTTCCTCTTCATTCTCTGCTTTGTCCCTATCAGCCATCACAAGAAAGGTCAAAGTTCACGACTCCGGTGGGCTCTATTTGGAACATAAGCCAACAGCTATTGCACCACTGAATGGCAATGTTTATCACATCCAGCAATTACAAATAGTGAAGCTCAGGATGGTAAAGTAAGTATTTCCATTGTTGTGTGATGAGAGCATATCTGAGTACTTGGAGAGGACACACGACAAGAATCCTCTAAAGAGAAAGCAAGCATTGAAAGATCTCTGCCCCTGTCATGTAAGGGCAGATATCCCACAACTGTGGGAACGTATTTTCCAGCTCCTCTCAGACGAAGAAGGTAAGTAGGTGTACTTTAGCATCAAGATCCCCCACTGAAGCTAAAGGATTTGACTACACTAAAGCAAATGTTCCCCTATAGAGAGAATCAAAATTAAATTCATTCCCGTAGGAATCGTGAGAGACCAGGCTCTGCATGCACTGGGAGATGGTTCCCCAAAACACCTGGAGGAGAGGATTGTAACAGAAGTGCATGGAGAAGCTTTATAATGACCCTCATCCTGATGTCAAGAAGAAGGCACGACGGATGCTGAATTCTTATAGGAGAACTGGGAAATGGAATATACTTTAAATTATGCATCAATCTCTCATGTGATTTTGAAACCGTAAAAAAAAATGCCAGATAAGAGTGAGATAATAAGAGAAATGTACTGTGTTTGTTGTGTGTCTTGGGTGGGTCAGTGCAGTGGGTGTATCATTCTTTCATCTCCCCATCTTCTTCATCTTCCTCTACTCCCCTTACATACAGAATATTGTTGCATCTACAAGAGAAGTATAGTATACTGAAAACTAGTATACTACTACCAATGCACTACATCACCCATCACCTAAAGTTCTCTCATCGTGATGTGAACACATTTTTATTCAAACCCCTAATAATGCCCACCCCAGCCACAGTGTGCATTAATTAGATCTCTGTATAATATGGTCCATTTCCATTCCTTCTATAAAGTTGGAAACATTTCTTTCCTTTTTTTCATACCTGATGAGGACCTCCCCTAGGTTCCCAGCCAGTTGTCCGTCAACAAATTCTTCAGTGTTTGCCAGCTGTACGTTCATGTATGAGTCAGTGGAGACGAGATAGCCCTTGTACTCCATCCCCCACTTCAGCTTCACTACCACAGGCTTTCCAGTCAAACCATTCAGAAATGGTTTAGGGTTTAGGGGCATAGCCTTTTTGGGTAAAACCGGAAAATTAATTATAAGTTAAGAAATTATGTTTTTAGCTTACAGCCATAGTGGTTCAGGAATCTTTCTGAGAGGAACAGGGGGATTCAAGACTGCAAATCAGATACGGGTGCTCTCTTTTTAGAAACTTTTTTTTCACGTGTGGAGGCAGTAAAGAATGAAGGTGAAGTGAATTCAATTAGCAGTTTCTCATTAAAGGGGTGCGGGGAGTGGGCGTTCGTTTACCACCCTTTGTCAAGGAGACAGGACATAAACACGCGCCATTTCCAAGCTGGGTGGCCAAGACGTTAGAAGAAAGCTGCAAAGCTCTATCCATTAAAAACAACCTGATAGATCTCCGGAAAGAGCAGGGTTGCAAACGAAAAAGGGGTGTGTCAGCGCAGCCACGGTGTGCAGAGGGGCGTTTCTCATTCGTGTCACTGCAGAACAAACAATTCGCTATGGGGAGTCTGAGAGGGAGAGATTTATTGGCCGTGGCCATCGTTTTGAGCAGTTTCTGCGCTCTGAGTCAGACACAGGTTCCTAGGAACGTGACAATGCAAAGTGGGAGTGGCAGTGGCAGTGGATCTGATCAAGGTATAAATGACATTAATTAGTTAGCTAGCTTCTAGCTAGTCCAATGTTCTCCAAGACAAAATAAAAAATCTTTTATGGGCATAGAGAATTGCAAGTTGATTTAATAGCTGCATAAAATCACTCTATTTTAATTAATACAGCAGCAGCAGCTAGGAACTGTAGTGATCTGAGTTGCAGTCATAGTTGCATGGAGCGTGCAACAGGACCAGAGTGCTACTGTCCAATCGGCTACATCCTTGCACAAGACATGATGACATGCCAAGGTATAATGAACCTAGCTAGTTGCAACAGTCCAGGACTCCTTTAATTAATATTGATACTTAACTTGATTACGTACTAGCATGTCCTGGGGGCTTGTACGGCATGGGTTGTTCACAGCAGTGCAATTGCAGTTCTGGTGGGAATACTTGTGATCGCATCTCCGGCACATGTATGTGCAATCCTTGTTACACTGGAACTCGCTGTGAGAATGGTAAGACAAAAATTCGCAATAATAATCATAGGTAATATTCCTCCTCTCTCTCCCTCTCTTACAGGAACTTCGTATGATTGCTTCGTTCAATTCCTTGGCATAGGAGATAAGGTTCTTGATTTAATACTACACCATAGACATTATCAAATAGCTTGCATATATAGCTATATGAATCCAATTCTCACATCACTATTCTCCTTTCTTTTTTTTCTTTTTTTCTCAAGAGTTACAACAGTTTGAGAGAGAGGTATGGATTACTGGGGTATCCCAGGCCTCCCGATACATATCTAGCAAGACTTGTGGTCACTGGCATTATGGAGCTCACTGATTCAAGCTTAATATCCAATGTTCAACTGGAAACCGTCAATAGAACATCTGTCAGACAGGGTCCTTTAGTCAAGGTAATGATATAAACCTGTATGGGGGTAGCTAATGAGGAGTCGTAATGGGAAAAAATACCTACTGACATCCTGTGATTTCAAGGCCTGTAACCTATGCCAAATTCTGTATAACTGATAGCATGCCCATGCATCCGTCATTATAACTTTTGGTTGATTACTCCCTCAGCTGACATGGTCTGTGAACAAGGACCGCGATCGCCCGCAAGCAGATAGAGCCCTGAGCGACCTGAGCAATAAAGTGAAGCTTGGAAACATTAGAGCAACATATATCGCTCAAGACTCCACAGACACCACCTTAGTGACACTGAATGCTGGCATCAAAGAAGACCCTCTCTAATAATTATTATGCATTGTCTGTCAGTCTCTCTTGCTCCTTTGTAATTCTTATATGTTATTATCTCAAACAAACAATAATATATATACACATGCACCAGTACAATATAGTCACTTATTATTTTTGTAAAAATCTGAAGTCATTGAATTATTAGTCTGAGTCTATCTACTTTCCTGTGTTGATCATGTCGCCATGGAGTTGAGTGAATGAATATATTTCAGAGGGATATTAGTGGCGGATTCTTGGCATACTTCTAACTTACAACAGAAGTTTGTCGCATAGCGCTAGCGTAAACAGAGCTAGTGTTGGCCACGTGGCCAAGACACGCCCATTTTCCTAATGTGCAAGCTCGTCCGCAACTGGTAGCAATGAGTATAAATATCGCTTACTGGCAGCATGCTGAGTGTTAATCAGCGAAGATAGTAGCGCCACCTAGTCATCGTCTAGAGTACAGACTCTATAAAAAGCCGAATCAGTACATCTGCACTTGCTACTGAACTAGCTAGCTAGCTAACAATAATAGCTGGCAAGTGGATGTAGCTATATTGATTTTCTACACTGATAAATCTGAATCATTTATTTATTTCTGCAAGACCGCAAGATCCGGTGAATTGGGGAAACAGAATTTTGGACTGTATCGTAGCTTTAAAGAAATAATGGCAAAGTCATTTTTCAACAAACTTGATCTACCACGACTTCGCAGTAGTTCTCTGTCCACCACATCCCATGCAAGCAACCACAATACCACAACCACCAAGACACCACAGGAGCTGGCCCCAAGATCCTTCTCCTGTTCCTCTTCCTCTTCCTCCTCCTCTCCCCTGCCGCCCTCGGCCCCTAACATCAAGAAAGAAAACCCATCTTCCTCTGCAGATTCCCTCAGTATGTGGGGGGAGGTGACACGTCTGCAAGAGAAAGAGAAAACTCTATTGCAGATGCTAAAGTTAGAGAGAGAGAAGCGTGTGAGGGCTGAGCAGCTGGTGGAGGTAGAAATGATGGCATGTCACGAGTTGGAACATCGTCTGCATCTGGAGGTGAAGAAGAGAGCAATCAGTGAGAGAGAGAGTGCAAGGAAAGAAGGAAATATGAATATGGCAACTCTTACTGAAGATGATATGGAGGTAAGTTTAATGGAGTGTTATAATCATAATTATTACATGATTATTATAACTGATCATGCATGTGCACTAACATTGACTAACATTGACTTCAGCGTCATCCTGTGGGTCACCTGAATACTCAGCCAAGCTGACTCGGTCAGAAGTTGGCTTTTTTGTGGTTACCATAAAAGGCTGTAATTTGCTTTCTTTACTACTCAACAGGAAGTCCTTTGGAGTTGCTTTGAGTGTACTTAATATTATCAATGCCAGCACTAATAAATTATTATTGTATTCATGGAACTGCTAAAAGGATTAATTTTCTCAAATGGCAGTCATCAACAAGTGTAGTACATAGCTGCGGACAAGACTGAAAACAGTGGCAGGCTTTTAAATCAGTCTTTATAATTGAGTGGTACTTGTAAACATGATTGCATAGTATAATCATTAATGTGATGATAACAGCTTTCACTGATGCCGCCTGTCAGATAGCACTGTTTTCGTGATCTTTTGGTTTTGATTTCTTTTTTCTTTTTGCTGCTGACTTGATCTGTGTAGTATTATTGAGCATCAGATCTTGGGATATTTTTTTAAAATAATTGGAGCATCTCCCAATCCGGACAAAGAAATTACTAGAAGATGGAAATTACTAGTAGATGTTATTAAAAGCATAATTATTAGTCGTGGCCATTAACCACATTTAAAAGGTAAGATGGGTTCCTTTTACTGGCTCTGGAGTTGAAGGTTGAGGTTCAATCCATAAGTGAAAAGAAAAGTCACTGTTTTCAAAGCATGTGAAAGTCAGAAGGTCAAAAAGTGCAGTCTTGTTAGAGTGATCTCATGTATAAACTTTAAACTCTCTGGATGGCATGGCACGACCTCTTGATCCGAATTGTGAGATTGGCACTGGAATCTCATTTGAAGTCATTCGTGCACGAAGATTTGACTAAAGTGATCACTGGATCTACATTCCAAGGGTCAAAAGGTCGAGCTGACCAAAAAAAAAAAAGAAGTTCTTTTCTTAATATAAAGTAACAAATAGAGTCACGAATAGTCCACTTAGTATTTTATTATGCTGCTAAAATGACACAGTTCGTTTCTATTAGTAATAATGTTCATTTGAAATAACAAATAAAGTCACACTTTCTCTTTGAATATAGTATTTTATTATGCTGCTAAAATAACACAGTTCGTTTCTATTAGTAGTGTTCATTTGAAATAACAAATAAAGTCACACTTTCTCTTGAATAGTCCACTTAGTATTTTATTATGCTGCTAACAGTGGCCCAGTATTGAACACTGACTGACTAACTGTTCCTTTGTTCACAGGAACTTGCTGAGGAGGATCCATCAGAGAATGAAGAAGAAGAGAAAGCTCGGGGTGAAGGCTCACAACTCAAACCCAATCTTCTTGCCTCCCTGCAAAAAGATTACGATTTTTCCCTTTCAGTCTTTGGCCAACTCACTAGCACACTACAAAATATCCTGAGAGAAGGGGAAGATGAAGGTGAATGGTAGTTTTATGCTGGACATAGCTACATGCATATGGTGAAATTTGGTAGCTGGTAAAAAAAGTTTGCAACTTAGCAACAAAGGTACCTGTTACTTAATGATTTTTTTGAGCCACCTGTCACTGCTTGCTGTCAGTTCGTCTGTCTACTAGCTTGGGGGACACCTGGATACTTTTAATTGAGTCCTTGCTGGCTTCATCTTTATCTACAGGATCTAACACCATACTGACAGCGTCTTAACACTTTTTAACAGATAAAATTAGCAGATAAAATTAGCGAGTATTGATTTCAATAATTACATTGGTTATTACCTGGCTCGCTAAATCACAAGTTCGCACTTAATCGTGACCTGGCATTTTAAACGAATTTCTAGGAATTTCTAGGCATTTAGCACCCAGGGACCAAACCAGACCTGCCTTCACTTCAGTTATTAGCAGGTGAATTGTACCCATCACTGCATGGCTCTTAAGCAAGTTAGCACCTGAATTAACGGCTCTAATAAACAAATTCCTTTTCCTTGGGTGGCAAAACTGCTCCAGGGCATGCCAATGGGAGTATCCTACTGAGACCCCCTATAATTAGAGAGTAAACCCCGTTTACACGGGGTAACCCAGATTCGACCCGAATTCGCTTCGCGTGTGAACGGTACCAACCTGGATTCCAATCCAGGTAGCCCAACCCATATCAATTAGGTGGATTGGAATCCGGATCGAATCTCAACCCGGGTTGGGCGCGCGTGTAAACATGGCTTATGATAGTACTTTCTCCCCCCCCCCCCCTAAGATAGGTGATATGATTAGGTGTCTCCTTCCCCTAAGATGATTATCCCTTTCTCACAAGCTCACAACTGCTCCGGACTAGTTGGTAATCATATCAATCAGTGGTGATTGATTATAGGAGTCTCCCAAAGATGAGTATAAGTGTGTGTGGTTATCATCCATGCAGGTAATTCCAGTATTTCACCTTTCTCTCAAGCACTGGACGCTGTGAAGTCCAACGATCCTACTACCCTTCAAAAACACATCTCTTCCCTCGAACCTAATGATGGGTTGCCCCTGGCGAAATTGGCTGCCGAAAAGGGTCATGCTGGCTGCTTGAAAGTGCTTGCTACCGAGAAGAAATTTGACCTCTACAAGGGAGGGGGTAAAAAGACCATGCCCCTCCATTTAGCAGCAAAAAATGGACGAAGGAGGTATGTTTGTGCGAGACAGACCTTTGTTTTTCATCTAGTTATGGAATGAAAAGTGCCCCACTTTGGCACGATGGAGTTTTTAGTGCAACCAATAATGTAGAGGCCCAGACTCCACTGGAGCTTTTCAGTGTAAAGATTTTTGGAAGGGTCTAATTAATTGTCCTGATTAGAGAGATGTCCTGATTAGAGAGTTGTCCTGATTAGAGAGTTGTCCTGATTAGAGAGTTATCCTGATTAGAGAGTTGTCCTGATTAGAGAGATGTCCTGATTAGAGAGTTGTCCTGATTAGAGAGATGTCCTGATTAGAGAGTTGTCCTGATTAGAGAGATGTCCTGATTAGAGAGATGTCCTGATTAGAGGGATGTCCTGATTAGAGAGGTGAATGGGATATTTAATGCAGAAAAGTATCTTGTATTTGCAGGGGAAAATATTCAAAGGTTAATATGCCTTTTGTTTTCAGGTGCATTCTGGTCCTGGTGGATTTCGGGGTCCAGTTGGATCCACTGGATGAGGATGGCCACACCCCTATCTTTTTGGCTCTTCAAGAAGGTCACAAAGAGTGTTCCAAGAGTCTATTGGAAGCAGGAGCGTCTCTGGATACCATTTCCAATGTCAGTCAAAGCCCAAATATTGATGGGGATATACCATCTTTGCTAATTAAAGTGTAAAAATTTATGGCATCAAAAAGACCAATAATACTTTGATGTGTTTTTGACTACTATTTGAGGAATGCTTTGATGTGGTTAACAACAGTCACTAGGGTGACTAATCAAACACCTCAGCCTGCAAGCATCCAGCTCACGTACTAGCCAAAACATGTCTATACACATTTCAATGTGTGTCTTTGCTTAAAGCACCTTCATACCTGAATCCCATAGCTGGGCCAAATAACTGACGCTTTAAGGAAGGTCTTTCTTTTGGCAAGCAGGTGGAGATAGTGATCCAGCTTGCCAATGTGCAGTGAACGTGTTGTTGTGAATTCTTATGTGCTATAATGTCTTTACTGACCACTTTGGGGTATGTGGTTTACTTATTGTATACATAAGAAGGTGTGTGGTTATATTTTAGCACCTAGGGGGAAAAATCCTTTCCTTTGACCTTTGCACTCTTATCTGGTACTAAATTTTTTATCCCTCCCCACCTCCTCCCTTCACCCCTCCCTCCCCCTCCCCCCCAGTCTGGCCGCACCCTCCTCCATGCTGCTGTGATTGGTCGAAAAACTACGGCCCTTCGTCTGCTGCTCGTTCACCTCAAACTGGCCCTGGATGGTTCAAAGGTCAGGGAACTGATCAACAAACAGGACGAAGATGGTCTGACAGCTCTTCACATCGCAGCCTCCAAGAAACTCAAGGTGAGAAGACTCATATTCTCTTCCCTCCCCTAGATCTCTCTCTCTCTCTCTCTCTCTCTCTCTCCCTCCCTCCCTCCTTGTTCAGGGGTGCATGGAGGTACTGTGCACTTATGAGGAGTTGAATCTGACTCTGAAGGATCGCTGGAACTACACCCCCCTGGACAAAGCCACAGGAATCACCAAAGACATCCTTCTCAACAGAGGTATATAATTATGGGGGAGCAGTAATAAAGTGGGAGGGGCATGAATGGGGAAGGAGGCATAGTCCCCCTCACTGTGGAACTGTGAGCAGTCCAAATCATACACTTAATAGTGCATGACCTTCTAAGGAAGAAGCTTGGCTAGAAGTGCTGAACCAATACAAGGAGATTGTAGCACCTTGTTCCTCTGCCTGTCCAACACTCCTAATTGGACCGATCAGTACAACTTCCTTTTCTTTCACTACAAGCAACAGGCCTCAAATATGGCTTATCTCTCTGTGTACCCAATGCTGTCTACATTACTTAGCTGGCTGCTGCGTACTCAAAATGCCTTTCCAATGGAAGAATTTGGCTCCCATTCGAATCTGCTACTGACCACACTAGCCATGCTGTCTGGCTGACCACACCCCTCATTCAAGTCATTTAGAAGTATGTGTGGAAGGTCTAGAGAGGCTAAAGGTCTAGCTTGATCCCTTGATCATCTGCTGTAATTTTCTCAATTCTTGACCAAATTCCACATTTGCAACACCAGCAGAGCTGATCACCCACTCTATCAGCTGGTTTTTTTAAATTTGAAATTTGGTTAAGAATTGAGAAAGTTATGGGATCAAGTGAGTGTCACATGACTAATGCACATTTAATTAAGTTGACCTCATGATTACTTCAAGTGTCTATTTCTCTATTTCTCTTGTAGAAAGCAAATCGGTCATCTTGTATGTTAAGATGCCCCCTTCCTACCACCTGCCCATGTCCCCATGTCCCCCACACTCACCCAAGTCATGTGACCCATCGTTTGAGGGTTTGAGGTTCGATCTGGCCGTGGGGACCTTGAGCATCCTTAGGCACCACCATTTCAGTGATATCGAGAAAATGACTTACGATGTCCTCCACCATTTTTCCTCCTTCCTTAATACTGCCGAAGTCATCCCGATATCAAACATGGAATCCACTAGCAACTCAGGTGGGTGTGGGTGGGATGACGACACTCGTGTGGGTCTGACAGAACAAATCCAGAGGCGATACCGTCTTGCAGAGACATTCATTTCACCTTCTCTTCCCAAGTCTAAGTCTGATTCTGAAGCTGGAATGGAGAACGGGGATCTGGAACGGGACTCCTACCTGGAGCATTGTAAGAGTGTGTTGAAGGAGTTTCATTCCAGATGTGATGATTTGCAGTTGTTTGGGGAAAGCATTGAGAGTTTCAGCATTGGCAATTTTAGCTGGAGAGCGGGAAAGCTACCAAGAAGTCTTGGACTCAAAAACCTGTTTAACCTGTTGGCCGATGACAACAAGAATGCTATCTATGTCTCACTAAAAGGCAAGTTAACTTCCAGAAAACGAATCTTCAATTTGTTTGTTTGTTTGTTTGTTTGTTTGTTTACAGGAGGAGATGAGGGTTGTTTCGATCAGCTTTCACTGGAACTTATGATGCCGTCCTCTCAATTGAAAGAGCATTTTGGAAAGGTAAAGCGAGACGGTCCCTCTTGACCACTTTGACCACTTAGCTAGTCGAATTGCAATCATTAATTGTCATTGTTTCATTTCAGCTGGAAAAGCATAAAAAGCTGATGATTCATGGACCTCAGGGAAGTGGAAGGACGCATCTAGCAAAGAGTTTGGCCAGTCATTTCCAGGTATACACTGAATTAAGTAATGACTTCTGTTATCATCGTGATCTTCCTATTCAGGATGTCCATGGAGCAGACAGGACTCGGGTGATCCATGCCCCCCTGCACAGATCATTCCGGCGAGCTGACCTCTTCCAGTTGCTGTGTACGAATGGCCTCCTTCTACCAACATCAGAGGGGAGAGGTCAAGGTCCAATCATTGAGGTCACGCCTCCAGCTGCATCCCAACACAAGTAAGACAAAACTTTCAAAAAACTTTATCCAGAAATGATTTTCGTACTCTTTCCTCTCCCTGTTTGGCCACAGGACCCATGTTCTGATCTTGGATGACCTGTCTCTCCTGTCCCAGCCGGGTCTCCTGACTGAGTTCACCTTTCTCCTCGACCACAGGGGGATGGGCCACTCCCTGTGGGTAAATGAGGTGTTTAGTGGCAACGGAGAAGAGGTGTTGTATCCTGGGGGTCTGTATTACATTCTGGAAGAGTGCTATGTCATTTGTACTTGGAATGCCGGATGGTGAGTAGAAAAAAAAAATTATGAATGAAAATTTTTCAAGAACTGGGCAGTAGACCTTGAGCAGTTATAGCAGAACTTATTTCATGGTTTGTTTGTTTGTTTGTTTGTTTGCAGTACCCTACCTCAGCTGGCGGCTGATAAATTTCCTCATGTTCCTCTGGGTGTGGCTTCAGGTGCGGCCTCGGGACTGTCTCACGGAGTTCTCCACAGGCAGCTCATCACTTCTTCTGTCCACTACGCTAAAGGGGTGTGGCCTTACAAGGCCCAGCCCCTTTACAGATTATTTCGCTGGGTAGGGGACATCTGGGTCCTCTACAATCAAATCTTGAAGGAGTTGGGCTTGTCGTCAGTAGCAACAGGTGAGAAAGATGGAAGGGGTAGTGATCGATGTGTTTTTCTCAAAGTAGATCATAGTATATTAAATGGAGTTATAATGTGGTCAGAAATAACAGCTATCTGTTAAGAATTTGTCGTATCTACAAACTTAACTTGGAGCATTTTACCCTCACTTGTTTTCTTGTTTCGTGCAGGTCTTAGAGACTTCCTGTGCTGTCCAGTGGATTCTGCTTGTCCAGAGCAAGAAATCCCAGAGTGGCTGAGCTCCCTTTGGCAGAACCACCTGGTCCCTTCAGTGGAGTTTGCCATGCAGGAACGTTTGAGCACCTCGGAAAGTAAGGATCTTTCTCCCCAAACAATAATCATTCAAGTAAGTTGCAGTAATGATGGTACATGGAACACCTTAACGTGATTCAGCTACATCTCTCTTAAAAGTCAATAAGCTAATTAGGTCTGGCAGAGGATCCAGAAAAGAGATGATCAAGGATTTAATTAAGTGTTGTTGATGGGCTAACAGTCAACAATGATTTGGCACCGTGTCAAGAGCAAAGCTAGTGTACAACAACCTACTTCCTATACTAAAGCTTAGGCATCTCTCTCTCTCTCTCTCTCTCTCTCTCTCTCTCTCTCTCTCTCTCTCTCTCTCTCTCTCTCTCTCTCTCTCTCTCTCTCTCTCTCTCTCTCTCTCTCTCTCTCTCTCTCTCTCTCTCTCTCTCTCTCTCTCTCTCTCTCTCTCTCTCTCTCTCTCTCTCTCTCTCTCTCTCTCTCTCTCTCTCTCTCTCTCTCTCTCTCTCTCTCTCTCTCTCTCTCTCTCTCTCTCTCTCTCTCTCTCTCTCTCTCTCTCTCTCTCTCTCTCTCTCTCTCTCTCTCTCTCTCTCTCTCTCTCTCTCTCTCTCTCTCTCTCTCTCTCTCTCTCTCTCTCTCTCTCTCTCTCTCTCTCTCTCTCTCTCTCTCTCTCTCTCTCTCTCTAGGTGCTACAAGCCATATTTGGACTAGCATTCCTTCCCACTTGCCCCCTCTCTTTCGACAAAAGAGACAAATTTATCGAGGGACTGAAGGAGAGTCTGAAAGGTCCTCGCTTTGCCACTCCCACTTCCACTCCAACCGCTAGCAGCACTGAAGAGCATGTCGTGACCAAGAAACCTCCCTCCTGGATTTCCCCAGTCTTTTCTCCTCAGTATCCCAATCACCACTCCCTCCCCAACTCTGCCAGGCCCACGCCCATCCTCAACATGAGGCGTGGCTCCCTCCAATGTCTCAATGGCTCACTTCTTCCAGGGGGAGGGTCCCCATCGTCACTCAGGAAATCTTCCCCTCTCTCTCGACGCAGGGGATCAATATCTGACCTGCGTCCTTCTTTCCTTCGCTCCGAAAAGAAAGCAGAAAACATGGTCTCCTACGAGGACCTCATTCGAAACTCTCCACGTCTCAAGTCAAAAAGGAACCATGATAAAAAGGTAACAATTATCAGCCTCTTGAAGGGGCTTGTGAAAGAGGTGTTGGTTTTAAGGTGGTAGAGATGGACCTGCTCACTTGGTGATTCAGCATTTTGGTGCATTCATTGCGCTTGCTCATTTAATTCGTGGCCATGCAGTCTAGTTGACCTAGTGATTGAGGGATCTTTTACATCATAAATTACCACAATAATTTAATATCTCTCATAATCTCTGATGCTTCTTTCTTTTAGGTTGAGTCATCGCTGAATGTCACTCCCCCTAGTTCCCCCCATGAGCTGACCGTTAGCGCTCCCTCTTCATTCCCATGGGAGGAAGAAGATGGTGGCAAGGGGGGAGGAGGAGGAGGAGAGGAGGGCGGGCAGGATAAGAAAGTCCCGAAGGAGAGCATGACAAATAAGGCACTGAGAAAGATTCGTGGAATTAATCTCTTTTCAAAGGAAGGAGGAGGAACAATCCCTAGGTACTGTTACTTGTTTATTTATTAATTTTGTTTACTTGTTTATTTTTATTTTTTAGGTTGTTTCGTCAGAAGCGTAGAGCATCCATCTCTCATGTTGTCAAACCTGACCCCCACTCATCCACTTCCAATAGTGCTCGTCATAACTCAGTTTCATCACGGGAAGATTTCACCCAATCTCTCCAATTGCATCACACCCGTTCTGGTACCGATCTCTCAGCCGCGTCGTCAAAGGGAGACTTCACTAAGTCTTTGGATGAGGCAAACCTGGATGAAATCTATGACATGATAACTTCGGAGAATTTGAGTCGCTTTGAGGAGCAGCGTAGTCCCCCTCCTTCCAGTCCTATTCACGACATCGCTGAAGAAGACGACGACGCGGAGAATGTCCTGGATAGACTCGACGATTTCCTTGATTTGCATTCTGACCCTAACTCAGACCAAATGAGTCCTGTACCACCCATGCACAAACCAACCTCACTGAGTCTTGAGGAGAAGAGCGTGGGCGTGCCCAAATACTACCTCTCGACTGGATCTCCTCGTTCGTTGCTTGCAAGGCAGGGCAATCGCTCCCCCATCAAGTGGAGCATGAGGGACATGTCGCCGCCTGCTTACTCCATGCCGGATCTGACGGGGGAAGCCCTTGAGGAAGTGGACGAGGAACTGGACTCCGCCCACAACATGTCACCACATGCAATCTATCCCAGTGATGATCAGCTACTGACCGAGTCACATGATTATCGGGGTGCCCCTCCCATTAAGTCACATGATTATCGGGGTGCCCCTCCCATTAATAAGCACAAGAGTTATTCTACAGCTTCTATTCTCGAGGGAACTGACCAGTCACACGACCAGTCTTTCTCGCAGGTTACGTCTCCTAAGGGACAACCATATGAGAATCACCTCCCCACGACCGACCAGAGACGTCGAGTAAGTGATTACAGTGGAAGGTGCACAAGTCCTTTGGCGATGACTTCGTACACCAGTCAGAGTCAGAGTCAAAGCAGTCTGGACAGTGTCCCCAGTCCCTCCAGCACAAGGTACGTTATGCTGATACCCCCAATAAAAAATAAAAACAGAGCTGGAAATTAATTTTCATGGCAAAGTATTTCATGCTTATTTATGAAGTTCACTGTTCACATCACAGTGGAACCTCCAATAGAGGGACCCTCCGAGAGAGGACAAACCTCTCTAATTAAAAAGTTTCCTTTATACACTCTATACCAAAAAGAGGACAACCTCTCTACAAAGGACAAAAAGATGCGTCCATTATTCGGAGGTTTGCACAATTCTCCCACAAAGTCTGCCAGAATATTAGTAATGCATGATGATCTGTATCTGTTTCTCTACTCAGTTCTCAAGGAAAAGGAAACACAAAGATCTTCAATTTCATCCCAAAGAAGGTTAATGGTCGAACTGAAAAGTCCCAGCAGCGGCGCTTCCATAACAGCAAAACTGACGGCGGTCAACCTCCCAGTCCTGAAGTGGACCAGAAAACACCCCCCAGACTCAACAAGGGAGAGCGCAGAAATATGCCATATAAGGCAGGGAAATTTAGCGAATCTGAGATGTCATTCATTGGGATAGATGGAGATGAAAAGGCTCAGAGGAAAGAATGCAAAGATTGGACCCAAGAAAGTGATGACGTTGATATGTTCTCGCCTAGAAATATGCCTCATGATTCATCACCAGAATCTCATGCATCTCCTCGATGCAGTTCCATTACTAGAGGCAGGTATGTCAACGAGGAAATCGGGAGAATGTACAGGTCTCGAAGTAATTCATATGCTGCTAAGGCTACCCATGGCCACAGTGACGATATACACCAAAGTAAAAAACCATTACAGAAGAAACGATTGAGTTCGTACAGTGAATTGAGAGGAAGAGATCAAAGCAGCAGTACCAGTTCATCTGAGGCAGGGGTGCGGGGGTCTGGAGTACTGTTCAGTGCCACCTTGGGGTTCTTGGGACCCAATTCTTCACTCTTGAAAACAGCTGGTAGCCGCCGTTCAAACACACCCACCAATATATAATTCATCTGACAGCTTAATTAAACAGCTCATCAAGAATCATTCTGTATTATATTATACATGTAGATGTAATATTAAATCTGTCACCGTGCATGCATGGACTATTAAAATGATTATTTTCCACAGACCCATAATATCATAGTATTGTTGTAATCATGTTTTCGTTTTTGATAAACTTTTTTTGTTTTTTTTTTTACTACAAAATACTCACGACCTAGTCAAACAGCTAAAACTGACAGGGGGTGGTTAAAAGCAAAAGTTCAAGTTCCAAGTCCAAGATCCAGGAGGCATTTTAGTCTTCTCCAAGTTCCTTGTCAAAATGGTATTCACCATGACCAGGACCAACACGCTTGAGTTGGGTGATGTATTCACCAAGCTCCTTGATGGCATCAACTTGTTCCTGAAGGAATTCTCCCTCAAGGAAGTCTGACATCTACAAGAGAGAGAAGCATTTTCAATCCAAGTTTGTAGATAAGGGAGGACCTTTCAAACTGAGGTAATCAAAAGGAGAGCCCTAACCTGGTAGTCGTTATGGGAGTCCGAGAGCTTATGGAGGTCAAGCAGAGCCTGGTTGACAGTACGCTCCAACTCCTGAGCAGCAATCATGCCATCAAGAGCACTTCCCCACTCATCCTTGGCAGGCTTCTTGAGGTCCTGAAGAACCACCTTCCCACCACGTTTGTTCTGAAACTCCATGAACTTCTTGGCGTGGCCTAGCTCTTCGTCGGCGGCCTTCTTGAAGTACTTGGCGAGACCTGGCAGAGACACATCATGGCGGTCATAGTAGTAGGACTGTAAGATAAAAAGAGATAGTATTACCAACGTCCATGACACAGAAAAAAGCTTGCGGACTTACCATGGATAGGTAGGAGTACATGGCGTACATTTCAAGGTTGATTTGCTTATTCACGCCAGCTTCACATTCCTCATGGTAGTTCTGCCTCACGTTGCTTTGCTTAGTTGCCATCTTCTTTCAGTTTCTTCTGTCGACTGTGGTTTTAGATGGATATAGAATCACTCGGTCGCGGTTCCTTTTTTAAAAAGAGAAAAGCTACGTTTGAATCCGTGTAGTCACTGCTACAGCAAGATATCAACTGAGCAACCTTGCCGGAAGGCTTGGCTTTTATACCCAATGGCAAGAAGTAATGTGATTGGTCAAAATAGAAGGCGGATCCGGTCACATGTCTTAAGAAATCCCAATGCGCATGCGTCATACGCGCTAGCGTATCAATAACAATGATGTCATACAGTAAGAGAACGATTCTGATTGGTCAAAATAAAGCGCACGTGTCGTGCGTAAATTTAATATTATACGTTACGTCATGCAGCTAAAAATAATATTATTGCAGCGCAGTAGTACACTCAGCATTAAATAATTATTATGAATGCAGCTATACTGAATTCAAGAGCTAAAAATCAATGATTTAATACTACAGTCATTATACAAAGTTAATAATCTAGCAATTCACAAGACTGTTAGGCCATAGCTGGAATAGGAAGATTAAGATTGAGCCTGCCCAACATGTCATATTCCTGATAGAAGGAACAACCCTGCTCCATCTTGGTAAAGGGTAGGTCCAACTCATGCCACACATTCACCAAGGAGTCCACAAAATGGTCCTGCATTTCCTGCGTATGGAAAGGGGTAGGGGCAATACGGAGTTTTTCCTCCCCACGTGCCACAGTGGGGTAGTTGATATCTTGGACGTACACACCATATCTGTCCATCAACCTACGCGAGGCTAGAGTAGAACACTTGGCATCTCCAACCTATCACATGAGGGGGAGAGGGGAGGTAAAACCCTGTAGAGTATGGTCACTGCCACAGCTGAACAGGTCAGTATCATCATTATTACATATAAAAGGATAAAGGCAATCAAGGTGTGTGTCATCAGCCCTAAAATATTGTCTACTAGAAGTTGGATTATCAATAAACACATGCCATGCCCATTTTTGGGTGGCTTCAGAGTAGTCATGAGGCTAGTATTGTAATATTGCCATAATGCTGTGTGTAGGGACTCTTGAAGCCCTTAAAAATTTCACCCGTGACTCTCAGGATATGTGTATGGGATAGTGAGAATATTCCTTTAATTACACAATTATTTCACCCATGATATGTGTATGGGATAATGAGATCAATACTATTAATTTCACTTACGTGTAGTGGGACTATATGGCTAGGACTTGGAATCACAGGAAGTCCTACTTCCTCTAATGATTTCCTCAACCGATTCACGCTTGCTTGGTGCTTGGTCCTAAGGTCTCTTCCCTCATCCGATTTGAGGATCTGGACTGATTTGAGGGCTGCCACAGCTTGCATGGGAGGCATGGCAGTGGTGAATATGAAACCGTCAGCATAGCTTCGAATCATGTCAATCAGTTGAGAAGAACCTGCGATATACCCTCCAGCGACACCAAATGCTTTCCCAAGAGTACCAGAGATAATATCAAGATCACCCATGATGTTATCCCGTTCCCCTATCCCTGCCCCTCGATCCCCATATAGCCCTACAGCATGAACTTCATCGATAAAAGTCAAAGCATTATAACGGTGAGCCACGTCACAGATTTCCTTAATTGGAGCGATACTTCCAGACATTGAGTACACAGATTCGAATGCGACCAACTTTGGGACACTCGGGTCATACTTACTCAGCAGGCTTTCCAAGTGCTCCGGATCATTATGTCGAAAGATCTCCTTCTTCGACCCCCCATGTCGGATCCCAACGATCATCGAGTTATGGTTGCCTGCATCGGAGAAGACAACACATCCTGGAATCATTTTACCCAAGGTAGAAAGAGTGGCGTCATTTGCAACATAACACGAGCTAAATATGAGGGCAGAGTCTTTTTGGTGAAGATTGGCTAATTCTTTTTCCAGAGCGACATGATAGTAACTATTGCCAGAGATGTTTCTGGTCCCTCCAGCACCAACTCCATGTTTTTTCAGTGCTTCTCTGAAAAGGAAAAAAGGATTGAATAGAGTAAGTAGCCAGGATTACTTAGTCGATTGTAGAGAGGTTGTCCGCTTTTCAAATCAGTCAATGCGAAAGCTAAAATGTGTTCGTTATCTATGGTTAATGCTTACTTACATAGTGGAATTGACCACCTCAGGGTGCTTGCTCATCCCGAGATAGTCATTACTGCACCACACAGTAATGTCCTTGCCTTTCTCGACCTCCACGGATACATCTTCAAACTGCTTAGCTGTGGGGAAGCGATCGGCTGAACGAGCAAGCACACGAAATTGCCTGTACAAGTTATCGTTTTGCTTTTCTTCTATCTTTTGATGGAAAAAGGCATCATAGTTCAGTTTGCCACCTAGAGAGAGAGAGAGAGAGAGAGAGAGAGAGAGAGAGAGAGAGAGAGAGAGAGAGAGAGAGAGAGAGAGAGAGAGAGAGAGAGAGAGAGAGAGAGAGAGAGAGAGAGAGAGAGAGAGAGAGAGAGAGAGAGAGAGAGAATAAGGACTTTTCCAAAATCACACATAGCCCTAAATAAGATATTTGTGAGTATAATCTCCTTAAAACCTGACCATACATGCCAATGTTTAACCAGGAAGGGAGGAAGAAGACCCACAAATTGAGTTTACGAAGCCACACACTTCATTAGGACTAAATGTGTGTTCTGATAGGATGTCATGATCAGGTTTTCATGACCACTGGGTATCATTCCTTGCCAAGAGATTCTAAACACACCTGGAATCCTCTCACTAAACATATCCAGCCCTGAAAAAAACTCAATACTACCTGAAAGTCACAAGTGGCTTCCACTCCTATAATGTGTAGGCTTCTAGGGATGCTCCATTACATTTGACGACATCTCTATCAGTTACTAGTTATGCCTTGAGCCAAAAGGATTCAGATTCATCTCATACTTTATTCTAGTTGGTATGCTTGCTTATCAAGTTAGAAAAGTGAGGGGAGGGGTCATAATTATTTACTGGGTTTTGCTCACCTGTCTCGGGGATATTGCTGTTCACTTTAGATCTTGCAGAAGCAGGGACAATATTCCTATGGATTGTCTCCTTCATAGCAGCAGGTAAAAAATCTCTCCATCGAAATGGGCAGTTACCTGGATTGTGAGTGGGAGGATAACACAAGAAATGGGAATAAGGGAATTGATCTATGAATTTTAATCAACGTATGATTCTCAATTATTGTATGTAATAGATCATCTACAAGTGACCTTTTTTACATGATCACACCTTTGGGTTGGCATCCACTTGAAGCACATTTGCACTCTGGACTTTCAGTGATCACATCACTCTCTCCCTCACTGGACATGGATTTGGTCTGGGGGGCTCCAGTCATGGGTGCAGAATTATGCACTTCCCTCCCTTGCAGAACAGCTCGGAAGGGACACTTTGTAACTTTCTCCCTGCCCTGGAGAGATGCTTGAAAGGGGCACTTAGAAGTCCTAGCAGCTGCACCAGACGATGGTTTTGTCAAGGTGGGATGAACAGAGTGGAAAAAGCGCTCTGAAAAGAAATTTAGATAGTAAATGTTGTGCATAAAAGCATGCCCCAAAAGATTCCCTTGTTCGTTGAATTCCATTGATAGTATAGTGTGAGGAGTCTACCATCTGCCACTGTACGTTAATCCTTTTACGTCAATTATTGTAAATTTTTTTATTGCAAATACCAATTTCAATGCAATCATCAGTGAAGCATAATTTATCATGATACACATTAAAGAGAATTAAATATTTGTTCAATTTGAATGTGTTAGAACCTATGGCACTAACAAGGAGATCACGCAGGAAATAATCCCATCCCACTGATATTTGGTTAGTGAAGAGCTAGCTAGCTAATCCATTCATTGTATTATGCCGTCAGTTATCTACTAGTACAGTCCTTTAAGCTTTGCTTACCCAAGGTCAGAGGTTGCTTCCCATTGGTTGTGGCTGCACGACTAGCTGAGTGGAACAGCT
Organism: Crambe crambe; assembly: GCA_963924555.1. Lineage (NCBI taxonomy): Eukaryota > Metazoa > Porifera > Demospongiae > Poecilosclerida > Crambeidae > Crambe > Crambe crambe. Next base: position 531,817 of record OZ004583.1, read on the forward strand.
TTGACATCACCGGGCATTTCTGCCCGTACATCCCAAGAGACGTCCCTGATTTCTGCAGGAAAGTAGTGGTCACCTGAGTCAAGAAAGGACACTTTGAAGCTGCAGAGAAACTCATTATATCCTCTTCTGCCCTTAATAAATCCGTTCTATATAGTTGAAATGCAAACAGCCTATAGCATTTCCTGCTGTTATACTATTATAAGGGCTGAAACACCGGCTATGGGTGGAAGTTTATGACCGGTATCTCTGACAACTTCGAGTCGCATTCCTGATGACGTCACGGGCATCGCGTGCTAGTCATGTGAAAATGATAGTGGGGATGAAAGATGGCCGCCAATTCAAATAAATTTTCGTTTTGTTGTATTTCTAGGCTGTAGCATAAGATTTTGGCCTTGCCCAAGGACTGTTAAGGATCTCAAACTGAACATTTCGCATAGGAAGACGCTTGCTATTCTTGCTAGTTAGTGCTACTGCAGCGAATTGAAATCGTACAATTCGGTAAGCTTTTAGGCTCAAATTGACCTGATTTCTCGCCTTGGATGGCTCACTGACAACAAATTGTCGCCCCAGTCGGATGGGAAGATTCTAATAGAAGATTTAAACTTGGATCATGAATCAAAATACTCAAATTGATTGCAAAGAGATAGTTCAGAGCATTAGGGGCAAGAAACCACCATTCAAATGCCCAGTATGTCTCAAAGAATACAAGAGTATGACAGGAATCATGTACCATCTGGGACAGTTTGGACCCTCTACCACAGTTCCCCGCTGTGTGATTGGTGACGACACTACTCCCCAGGGAAGTCCTCGCACCCTCCCCAGTTCCCCTGCAGGAGGGGGATCAGTGCGGCGGAAAGCTCGTAGAGAACTCACGTGGGGCGAGGCACAACGATTGGTCGAAGTGGAGTTCGAGAATAACTATCGTCGGATCGAAATTGATAACGATTTGGACATAAGTATGCACAGTGACGAAGAGAATTGTGAGGTGGGTGGGGCTGGAGGTGGGCGGAGAACCAATGGACCTCGTACACCCCAAAAGAGAGGACGTGGTGGGACCAAGGGTGCCAATGAGACACCTGCTCGAGGGAAGTTAGACTCTGCAGCGAAAAACAAAGGAAAACGGAAGTCCAAATTAAAATCCGGGAAAGGGGAGGGGAATATTCCACTCCCAGCTGCTGATGTCACCATGATGGAAAGTCTAGACTTCCCCGATGCCCCGCCCCGAGAATCCTCGTATTACCGATTTGTGGAGCAGAGTGCCGAAGATCTTGATGAAAACATCGAGTATGATATGGATGAAGAGGACTACCATTGGCTCTCACTTGTCAACGAAGACCGCAAGAATCAGGGATTGACCTCTGTACCTCAGGATGTGTTCGAGATCTTGATGGATCGGCTGGAGAAGGAGTGTGTCTTTGAGAGTCAGACCTCAGGAGGAATTGAAGGAACGGATAGCAGTAATAAGAACATGTACAACATTGATGAGAATGCTGTTTGCTGCATCTGTAATGATGGAGAGTGCCATAACACCAATGCCATCTTGTTCTGTGATATGTGCAATTTGGCTGTCCATCAAGAGTGTTATGGAGTGCCTTACATCCCAGAGGGGCAGTGGTTATGCCGTCGTTGCATTGAATCTCCTTCTAGAGGTGTCGACTGTCTCCTCTGTCCGAATAAGGGTGGTGCTTTCAAACGGACTGTTGATGCCCGCTGGGCGCATGTGATCTGTGCTATTTGGATCCCTGAGGTCCAGTTTTCAAATCCTGTCTTTTTGGAACCGATTGACGGGATCAAGGAGATCCCCTCGGCTCGCTGGAGACTCACCTGTTACGTCTGCCGTAAGAGAATGGGGGCGTGTATCCAGTGTGCCAAGGCCAATTGCTACGTGGCTTTCCATGTGACGTGTGCCCAACAGGCCAGCTTGTACATGAAGTTGGAGGTGACGAAAAGTGGGGAAGTGAAGAAGACAGCTTACTGTGACACCCACACCCCTCCGGCTGTCAAGAGAAAATTGAAGAAAGCGGCCAAAGCTGAGGAGGAGAAGGCTAAGGCCGAGGGAGAGGGGGAGGGGGAGGGGGAGGGTGGTGGGGATCAAAAAGAGGATGAAGTGATGGAGGAGGTGGTTGTTGATGACGAGGCGGGAGGTGGTGGAGGAGGAGAGGAGGAAGAGAAGAACGCTGTAAAGGAGAAGCTTGAAGAAGGTGAAGATGTTAAAAGAGAGGAGGGCAAAGGGAAGGAGAGTGATTCTGATTCTATTAGCATGCCGAGAACTGTGAGCAGTGGGGTTAAAAGGGCTCGCAAGATGATGGAGGAGAAGAAAGGGTGTAATGTCCCTGTGGTGAATATCCCCTATGTCCCACAACACAGGTGAGTAGGGATCATAGCCCCTTAGAATGAGGACACCAATCTTCAGTGGGTTGGGTCAAATATTCAGCCCCTTAAAATGTCATAGGATGCCAATCTTATTTATCTTATCTCTATCTAAATTACTTCTGACCTTGTCTCTTCTCTCCTCTCTGCCCCCCAGGTTGGATCACATTATCAGTCGAGTGAGCCTCCACAAGAAATCTCAGTACATCCCAAAACTCGTCAGTTACTGGAAGTTGAAGAGGCAGTCTCGTAACGGAGTCCCCCTCCTGCGACGCCTCCAGGCTAACAAGGGCCAACGAGCTGCTACCACTGTGAGTTCCCTCTCCTCACTTCAGTCTATCTTGTCATCTCCTTCTACCTAATACCTCTCCCTTCTCCATCACTCCTTCCCCCTTCTCCATCACCCTTTCCCCCTTCCCTCCTCTCCCTTCTCCATCACTCCCTCCCTCTCCCCCTCCCCCTTCTCCATCACTCCCTCCCCCTTCTCTATCACTCCTCCATCATCCCCTCCCCCCTCATTGTTTAGCGTAGTTGATAATCTTAAAATCTCCCTTGATGCTGGAGTACACTGAAGATACGATCAGCCTTACATAATGCTCTATCACATGATCCTACTCCAACTTTATGCCAGCTCAGCATTCACTCATTTTGCCACTCCCCCACTTCATTATGCCTGCCACTCCCCCATTTCACTTTAACCACTTCACTTTGCTACTCCCCCACTTTACTCTTCTCATATTACCTCTCTACTCAGAATCTAACCGAAGAAGAACGCGAGATTCTGGCTGAGCAGTTGACCCAGTGGAAATCTCTGAGACACGACTTGGAGCGGGCCAGGCTGCTCATTGAACTGGTGAGGAAGAGGGAAAAGTTGAAAAGGGAACAGCTTCGCCTCCTCCAGGCCATTGGGGAGCTCCAGATGCGACCTTTGAACCTGGTCATGAGGAGGATTCTGACTAGAATATCTCGGAAGGACCCTGCCGATATCTTTGCTGATCCTGTGTCTGTTGATGATGTGAGTGTGGGTGGGGACTTGATCTAATTAGGAGGGGGCTGGCTCAATCATATCAGGGAGTAGGGCTAGGGCTAGGGCTAGGGCTAGTCTTAATTAGAGGGACTTACTCTATGTTGGGAGTCTTAATTAGAGGGACTGACTCATATGTATCAAACTAAACTCAGTAAACAAGTGTACAGCATAAGTTGTTTACTGCGACCATCGAGGAAGTGAGTGATTATTTTCAGTGTGTAAGCTCCAGTAATGGTGGATGTTTTTTCTGAAAACATTGTGACAGCTTGCTTCTAATTAGATTTTATCCTGAGCCTAACTGAATTAGTAATGGGAGCAAGTATGTGATTGCATAGTGGCTTGCAACTAGATACCCTTTACATAAGCCTTATACCAGTGTGTTTCTCCCAGAGTACTAAATGTAGGGTGGGCCACCTCTGTTTGGGATACAGAAACTTCAAAGAAAGTGGGATGGGTCCATAGCCGCCATTGGCATGGTAAAAGGATGCATTGCAAACACTCTATTCTTTTGGGAAGTCTCTGCCTTACACATTTCTAATTATCAGAGAGCACCCACCCTTATCTATCTCGTTCCCGTCTTTATTTGCAGGTTCCTGACTACTTGGACGTGATCAAGAAGCCTATGGACTTCAACACGATGCGACAGAAGATAGAGGAGAACGCCTACGGTTCCATGGAGGAGTTTGAGAAGGACTTCAAGTTGGTGTGGCACAATGCTACCATCTACAATCAGAAGGACACCATCTACTATAAAGCAGCCATTAGGATCAGGGATGCTGGTATGTGATATGTATGCTGTCAGTTAGTGGTTTGTATTCTGTGTGAGATCAAGTCCCACTAGTGACATAGTGACATACTCCACAGGAGGAGGTTGCCTGTGGTCACCAAAGGGAGTAAATTTGGGAGTAATAAGCATTTTTGGCTTTGCGCTTTGCGTGGGGGGGGGGGGCACATCCCCCTTCCGGACCCTCCCCCCCCCCTCCCAAAGGTGAAATTCCTAGATGAAACCCTGCCTTGCTCAGCAGGATCTATTGATTTGTATGTATGTATGTATGTATGTATGTATGTATGTACCTATTTACATGAATGAAATACTGGTCACTGTCACTTGCACTGACTTACACCCTTCATTCAAGAAATTGAGTTGAAGTGTTGTATGGGGAGGAAGGAGGCTCTATAATAATTATAGAGGAGTACCAAATTAGATGTTTATTTAATCTCTCTGTGTATGTGGGGATGATTTGTTAGTCTCCAGCGGTTCTGCTTCCATCCAGTTATTAAGGGTTCCACCCACACTTATTAATGGAGTATGGGATTTTTTTTTTTTTTTTTTTTTTACTTACTGGAGAGAGGAAACATCTGAGTAGCTGAAAGTTTGCGTGACCACTCCCAGCAGTCTGGCTCCACAGACCAACAATCAACCACTGTACATTACTACAAGCTAGTTTTCAAGTGACCTCTTTTTAGAGAAAAGGGTGAAAATTTCTGGGGTGGGGAGACTCAAGCTGGAGAGGTTGGGGGGGGGGGGGGGGGAGGATCAGGGGTACCCCTACCTCTCTATGGGTGTGGCTGTGAGTCTCACACTGATTCTGGAGCTATTTTCTGACTTATTTCCTCCCCAGGTCAAAAGATTCTTGAGCATGCTCGAGAGCTGATAGCCAGTGCGGGTATGGACAGCAAGACAGGGATGCATCAACCAGAGGTGGAGGAACCCCCTCCTCTCACTCCCTCCACCATCTCCCTTGTCACTGAAAATGCCGTCAACATGCTGGAGGTCAACGGTTAGTGGAGAAGACCCTGTTAATCAATTTCAAAGAAACCAGTATAGTGTTATTTTGAGGTATAATTTGAAGTGACAAGTGAAAGTATCATGTCCTCCATGTTTGTAAGACCTCAGAGCAAACACTGAAAGTTGGTTGGCCTTTCTAAAGTTACCTTTGACAAAAAAGATTATTTTGACTTGTATTCTTGTGTGTAGATGAGAGCATGTTGGAGTCTTTTCGTGATAGACACCCTAGCATCACCTCTCAAGCCTCACTGGATGAGCAAATCGACTTTCTGCAGGAGAAGCTTCAGATGATCCAGTCACAGTCTGGATACGCTCGCAAGAGGAAGGAGAAGACATTGAAGAAGGAACTTACTGCCCTCAGGAGGCAGATTAGGAACGAGAGAAAGGCATCGGGTGAGTCGGGCTTTGGCTAAGATTAGGATCAGGGTTAGATCAGGAACGAGAGAAAGGCATCAGGTGATGATGCTCTGAGAGAGAGAGAGAGAGAGAGAGAGAGAGAGAGAGAGAGAGAGAGAGGACTAACAACTAATCACTGTATGAGTACGTACATAATTCTCAAACAGAACATTTTTTGGGAGAAAAGTGTTATTCTAACAACATGACCGACAACTCATTCTTTTTTACTTACCACTGTGCAGAAACTGAAGAACAAGGGGTGGGGTCACCACGTCGTCACCGTGCTCCCAGTATCCCACGGAACGCAGAAGAGCTTGCGAGCCACCTCCTTCACGGGAGTCTCCGTATGACCCCAAGCAGACAGCAAATCCTCTCCTACTCTGGGATACGACTGGAAGAAAGGGCATCGGCCTTGCAGAAAGAGGAAGAGGAGGCCAAGATGCAGGCAATCAGAGAGAAAGCCGGACGTGGACGCTTGCATAGCAGTTCAGACTCCATGCTCTTGAAAGGGGGTGTGGTGCCTTCCAATCGTCCAAGGCCGAGAGTCTGTTCCAGTGAGCCCCGGAAATCTGGTAGCAGTCGGGATGTGGGTAGCGATTCGGGATCCGAAGGAGAGGAGATTTTCAGCTCCAGTTCGAGTGGAAGTTCAAGTAGCAGCAATAGCGCTTCTTCCTCCAGCAGCAGCAGTAGTAGCAGTAGTGGAAGCGGGGAGGAGTTTGTTCCGGAGAAAGAGTCGACCAATAGCAAGAGGCAGAGAAATAACGCAACAGCGAGATTATCGGCCAAGCCTGCGAGTAACGAATCGGTTAGAAAACGAGCCAAAGACAGAAAGGAGAAAGCTGAAAGTGAAGAGAAGCCTAAGGAATTAGAACCTCCCCATCCTCCACCGTCTCGGTTGAAGAGAACCTTGAAGAAACCAAGTAGAGGCAAGCAGCAACAGAAAGGGAAGTCCAACTCGTACGTTGAGAGCTTGCGGAAAGCACGGAACATCAAACGCAAGAAGCTTCAAAGGAACGAGGAAGAGGAAGAATGCGACGAAGAGACGGACCTGTCTTTCCAAGCTCATTGTGGGAGTCGATTGGCCCGCAATCCGGTTGGTGTGCGCCATCGCAACAACAGCAATGGCAGTCACAACAGGACAAACCGGAGCAAGGCATGCCCAAATAAGCCCAGGCGACGGTTGCGGAGTATGGATACGGTGAGCAGCGAATCCGAAATTGAAGAAGAAGAAGAAGAAGAAGAAGAAGAAGAAGAAGAGGAGCATTCACATTCAGTAAATGGGATCAGCAGGAAAAATGGGAGGAGGAGTCCCAAGAAGTCCAGAGTGGGCGTTGCCTCTTCCTCTGAGAAAGGGCGGGGTTCAGGACGAGTTAGAACTACACGCAAGAGCAGGTCTTCTTCTGTGTGTGAGGAGGAGTCTGGTGGTGGACCTGGAAGTGTTCTCGATGAGAGAAGAAGAAGAAGAAGTCGGAAATCTCCTTTCTCCGACTCAGAGGTCAAAGGGTATCATGATGATGTAATGACCCCTGGTGTGCCGAGTGCCAGCAGTGCTGATGACCTGACAGCACCTGGGGCCCAGTTCAGAGGGAGCGGGGCTGGTTGGTGGAAACGCAAACGCAAAAGGAAGCCCAGTTCCAGCAGTGACGACCAAATTGGTAGCAAGAGGAAGTGTTTGAATTCGGAGTCGTCCGATGGGGGTATAATCAACGGTATGCTAATGAATGGCAGACTGGAAGAGATCAAGCCGATGGATCTAGTTTGGGCCAAATGTCGCGGCTACCCACCCTACCCTGCTCTGGTCAGTAAGAATTTATTGTTATGTGGTTAATTAAAGAGTTTGTTATGTGTGGTTCAGGTGGTGTTACCCTGTAATAATTAAAGCATCTATTTTTCATACACACAAAAAAAGTTGTTGTTTTTTTCTATTTCAGGTGATCGACCCAGACATTCCCCCAGATGGCATCTTGGTGAAGGGAGAGAGAATCAAGGCACCATCAGATGAGGTGATGGACCTGCAGACAAAGGACACTTACTTGGTCCGATTCTTTGATGGACGACGAACGTGGTAAGTGAGCTATGATATGAGAAGTTAAAAAGGGAGTGTGTTTGCTTGTGGTAATATTTCCCTTCATCCTTCCCTCCCTCTTCCTGCTTCTTCCCTCTTTCTCCTTCCCTCCCTCTTCCTCCTTCCCTCCCTCTTCCTCCTTCCCTCCCTAACTCCACCAGGCAATGGCTACCACCCGAGAAGATCGAGTATTTGGGTATCAGCCCAGAAAACGACAGCGCCAAAATATCCCTGGCTGGCACCAGCAAACGTTCTGTCAAGGAAGCATATCAGAGAGCCAAACAGTGGCTGAGACGAAAGACAACGCACAGGTCAAAGTCCACTGCCACCCCTGATGCAGAGGAAGTAGCTGATCCTAGCAATATTGATACTAACACATCTGATACCCACAGTGATTCTAACGTGCAGTCTGAAACATGACAAGAAAAGAAAAAAAATCTATAGAATCTTTTTGTCCTTTCAAAACATTATTTTTATAGCTATTACTCTCCTACATATATTATACAATAGGTGCAAAAAAAAAAAAAAAAAGCCTTGGCTACACTCATTTCACTGTTATTTTCTCTTCTCTCTGTCTTGCTCAACTCCTTGTGTTATTATTTATGTATAATAGCCCGAAGGCATTCGTTGTGTTCTTTCCACTGATTTTTGTCACATGCCACAAACTAAAAAAAGCCAACCATTTCTTTTTCTCCTCTATTGCGGTCCCCCTCTCACAATTGGACCTCCTCCATCTTTAGCTGACTGGATCCATCCATCCATCCATCATACCTCCATCCCATCCTCCACCTCCCTCCATATGACCACTGTCATTTTATTTTATGTACATGTTCCGTTTGTGCTTTTATCAGAATTTGCTAAAAAGATTTACTATTGTACAAAATTTCGCTGCCATCGACAATACCAGAATCCGCTAGAAGGAGAGAGATTTATTATGCAGTGAAACCCTTCATAATTGCCACCTCTGACGAGCAGCCACCACCCTTGCCTATATTATGGCCACTCTCCTTGGTCGTCGATGGTGTCCATGGTGATTGTGATCTCTGTAGTGATCTCTATGGTGATAATGTGGTGAGCGTGCCTCCTGACTGCATCACTATTCAGTGTATTAAGCTTACTTCGAAACAAACCCTGAGATAGGGACACCCCATTCCCTTATGGTGGCCACTATAGAGAAGTTTGAAGTTTCATAACTTCTTAATGAACTTGGAAATAGGAAATTGTTAATGAGATGATGATGGTGGTGATGATGAAGAGTTGGTTTTTGGTGCTGATGTATCTTTGGTGACCACTGCGGTTGGTGGCTGCTTGTTCTTCAGGACCACGCGTTTCATCGCCAGTTTCTTCTCCGTCTTGCACAAGTAGTTCAACTTATTCCCTGCAGATTTAGAAGAAAATGAATCAAATAAGAAGTCGGAGTAGTTGTGCAAGTCAGTTCTTATTTTTTCAAGGGAGAATCTCTTCACCTTCCTCTTTGAAGATCATTGCTGTTCCCACGATGTCTTCATAAGTCCCTTGGAAGAAATAATTATCAAGTTGAAGAATCGGCTCTGGTGTTTCCAAGCCCTATATGTATGCACGTAAAATACTAAAGAAGATGATGTTTCTATTAAACTCACCAGCACTGCACATGTTCCATTGCAAGTCTTAATCATGTCAACACTTGGAAGGCCAGACAGCTCAACCATAAGAATCACCTTTTTCAATATACTAACGATATTTATCAGTCATCATTCAATAACCTACCTCTTCTTCTTCCTCCTCCTCCTCTTTAGCAGCACTGGTGTCTACCTCCATCTTTTGGTTCGGTTAGGTAAGGGGTCGTACACTTCTGGGTCAGTGCGAGCGCGAAGAGGTGCGAAAAATGATCAAAGAAGGTGTTATATATAGGTCGGTGCAGCTGTGCCAGGCTTCAGAGAGGCATGGAGGTAGCTACGGTAACACCCAAAGGTGTCAGGATCTCCAGAGCAAGAGTGTGGCAGAAAGAATGGGCGCCTATGCCGTGGGATTCTTGCAGGAGAACTGCGTGTACGGAAACTGCGGACAGTTTCATTCTTCACGAAGAATACGGGGAGAAGGAGAGAATCCGGAGAGAGGTGGATATTAAGACTCCCAAGGGGGTCCGGACCTGCAGGGCGAGGGTGTGGCAGGCTGAGTGGGACCCTATGCCATGGGATCACTGCAGGAGAACACCCTACACACAGACGAATGTCATTGAAGAACCAGAGAAGCAGGCGAAAGTGAAGGAAGAAGAGATTAGGACACCCAGGCCCAAGGAAGTTCGGTCATCTAGGGCGAGGGTGTGGCAGGAAGGATGGGATCCTATGCCGTGGGATCACTGCAGGAGGACACCTTATACAGAGACAAAGAAAGAGACTTACCAAAGTTTGAGCGAGAGAGAGAAGAAGAGGAGGGAAGCAAAGTTGAACAGATACCAACAGTACCAGCGCCAGTTCTATAGCTCTCCAAGTGAGAGGGAGATAAGAAAGTACGTTCCATTGATAGTGTTGTTTTCACAAGACAGTGTTTAAAATGGCCAAATTATTTTTACAAGACTGTCAAATGTTAATCTGAGTATCCTTCCTCTGTATCACTGCAGTTCACAGATAAGAACCCATCTGAAGGGACAGCTGGAACTGATTGAACCACCTTACAGAACGTTTGTGAAGCGAGTGGCTGAGAGTCAAGAAATCGCTGAAAAGAACAGGCTAGAAGAGATGAAGGAGAAAGAGGAAAACCGTCAACACAGAAACTACCTCTCGCACTTCAGGATCAATAACAAGATGGTAATGGAATTATTCGACACTTGCAAACTCTCTTGTCAAATGTTATTAATTAGTGATAATTTGCGTTACTTTTGCAGGTGATGGAGCAAAGTGCTGAAGAGAAGAAGGAGCAGAAGTTGAGAGAAGTCAGAGAAGAACAAAAGAGACTAAGATTGAACCCCATTAACTGGAGTTATAGTCTTTGGTGACCATATCTGTAATCCATTGTACTTCATAATTATAAGCTACAGAGAACTGGCATAGAGTTGGGAGGTTTAATAACTGAATTGGTGCATAATATTATGCAGTGAGTGGGTGAAACCTCTAAACAATGGTAGAGAGGTTGTGTTCTGTGGCGTATATAAGGAAGCTACTTATTATTGTGGTTTTGTTCTGTGTACATCCTTCATTGGAGGTTGCACTTTATCCCATCAATCACAGTGCCATCACCCTCTTGCAAGCATTAACCAAAAAAAGTATTATTGATGTATTATAGCAGAACTGTATGAATATTGATGATCAATGAAGTGAGTACACATAAATTACCAGTTAAAACAATCAGAGTATATATACACTGTACAAAAATGGAAAAGCCAAGAAAAAATTTTTTTAGCAAAAAAAAAGACAAAAAAATTTAGATCACATGACTTCCTCCACTGACATCCTCGATGATGCCATACTTGGCAAGGTTTTCATCTCTCTCTTTGAGCACTTCGTTCCCTCCCTCACCGTCAGCCGCAAAGCTCCCACTGTTCAGCCCATTGGAGGAACCCAGACTCATGCTCGAACTACCTCCGTCACTCTTCTTGGTATGATACGACACCACAACCTCTGAGAGACTACTAGAAGTAGAAACACTTGAATTACGTTCTGATGAACTGTCTAAAGATGTGTCCTGCTTGGAACCAGCCTTGGGATCAGGACTGACTGTAGTGGGAGAAGCCGTCCTTGTAGAAGCAATTTGTTCTTCGATTCTCATGCGACGCTTGGAGAGCTTTCGCATCAATTCCTCTCTTCCTTTGGGTGCAGGTTCTGCAGTTGTTGTTGTTGTTGTTGTTGTTGTTGTTGTTGTTGTTATGCGGAGATTGCCTCCTGCTTTGGTGCCAGTGTTACCACGAGGTGGTTTAGGAGGTGCTGAAGTAGTTTTAGTATTAGTCTCTGCAGATGTTGAGCCACTGAATAAGCTCGTGTTGGATACATTGCTACCACTACCACCTTGCAAGGGAGAAGGGTTGGATGTCTTTCCTTTGACTGTACCAGGGCCTGTTGGTTGTTCTAGTGACTGAAAATGTAAAGTTTTTGCCTTAGCTGTGACCAAGGATGAATCCGATGATGGGTAAGCAGCACCTTTTCCTTTGACTTGATTTACCGGTGGTATCAAAGGAGTGGATTTAGATGTTATTAAATGTGGTTTATGTCGAACATGCTCCGAAACTTCTGATCCAGATACTGATTCTTTTTGGCTGTCTTCCATCTGAGCATGCTCAGTGTGTTTAATGTCATGTGATTTGGATAATAGTGACGATAATGACAGTGGAGGTGTACGACCTTCTGAAAACATCTGCTGTCCTTGCACAGCTTTTGATGATGCTGGGGGCAAGATGGGTTGCTTCCTCAGATCGGGCCTTGTCTCAACAGTGGTATAACTGCGTGGTTTGGTGATCGGTAAAGGGTCTTCATACCCACAAGATCCTTCCAACTCTGCACATGGCTCTTCAATGGAGTTCCCAGAGGCTGAAAAGTTGGCATAGGCAATGCTATATGGCCTCGAGGTCTCAGCATGAATTGTGGTTGAGGCAATATACTCCTTACTTGCTGATGAGGTGGACATAACCGGAGAAACGCTGATCGACGTATTGCTATCTGCAGTTGGTAACTTTGGTTTTGCAGGAGGTACGGGTTTTTTCGTTGCAGTATTAGTACCACTAGCACTGGTTGCTGTGGAAGATACCGGTTTGATTTCATGATTACCTGAAAGAGTGAGGACGGACGCACCCTCTTCCCCGCTGGCCTCGTCAGACTTATTCCGCTTTCTCTGAATGGGTACTGGCTTCTTGGGCATAGTGGGAGACTTCTTAGGTGACAATGTTTCCTCGCCCGGACCAGGAATCGTTTTCTGACCTGTGATCGTTTTATTGGCAATTGCAAACTCAAAGTTGGCGTACAGATGGTGTCCTGAAGACGTGAGTTCCTCTTCTTTCTCCGAGGAAGCAGGTGGTGGTGGGATCGAGAAGGCAGTCTCATATCGCTCACTCGTATTTGCTGTTTTCGGAGTTGAAGGTGAATTGAATCCTTTTGGTACAGGGACCTCATAGTAAGGGATGGGGTTGTCTGTGTGACCTTTGTCCTGGTATTTCTTCACTGTGCTCTTTCCTGTGTTATCTGCTTTGGGAGCTGATATGGTCTCTTTTGTTCTCGGGATGCACAAGTCATAAATATGAGAGCTCGCAGGATCACTTTCGCTCTCTGATTTTGTCTTTTGTGGTTCAGGAGGAGCAGAGTCAGGGGGCAATGTCTCGTTCAGTTTCGGGACGTGGGAGGTACTACTGCTTGGAGGAAGAGGGGGCTTCATGGGGATATTTGGGAGGCCTTTTTTCTTCGGTTTTAAAATTTCTGGATCAAAAATGTCTGAGTCGTTTAGTTTATTGGAATCGCCTTCACTTGGATCCTTCCTCTCTACGTTGATATAAATTGGAACCACAACATCAGATCCCTCATTGCCGATGGACTCAGAATGAGATTTTGTGAGAGTGGAATCTGAATTTCTCGCCGATTCGTGATCCGATCCACTCAAAGTCCTCCGATTGGTGAGTGACTCTTGGCTGGATGTGAACGAGTTGAAGCTGTTGGCCCTCGCTTGCTGGTCGGCTGATTGCCTGGAATTTCCCCTCGAGCTATCCTGTGTCTTGGTGCTCTGTCTCCGAGAGGAGAGACGCTTGCTGTATCGTTGCTGTAGAGTGTCCCACTCATTGGCCAGCTGCAATAAACAGTCCGATCAAAGATGCTCTCAATGCAATACTATAGTCTCTATCAGATTATTTTCTCTCTTACTTGTCTGTGGAAGTTGGCTTGCTCCTGGAGAAAGGACTCCATCATGCCCTCAAAATCTTCCACCATCTGTTTGCTGCAATGGTCAAACTCTGCCAGGAGGATGTTGTTCAATGTCTCACAGTACTGCCGAACTTCCTCTGCCTCCTTTTTCTATAGAGGGGTGTGGTTTGGGTGTGGCCAATTCATAACCCTTTTGGATCTCAACTGTTTTCCCGGTTTCTCCTACCTATTGTATTGGAACTTACCGAGTCTTTCTCTTTACTGGCATTGTATATCTCCATGGCTTCTTCATGTAGTTTGACCAGAACCGGTAAGGTGTGGATGATTCCGGAATAGTCCCTCAGGACATCCACTACCTGCGTCTCCAGGGCACCCTGATAATCCGAGCTGAGTTGTGATACCTGCTTTATCCCTCCAGCGATGTCAGAAAGATCATGCATCATCTTTGAGAACCTGAAGGAGAATAGTATTGTTGAAAAGCTGTAGCCAGAAGCACCATTGCATGGGTTCAGATACTCTATAGCTCTACAGACACATAAATAAGTTCTTCCTACAGACACATTTTAAGTAAGTTCTTCCTACAGAAATTTATCAGGCTAAATGTCCAGGCTTAACTGGCCATTTTCCCTGTTAGCCTGCAATAATAATTATAATCAGTACAAATTCCAAGTCAACTGCAATTAGTCCTGGAATAAACAAGGCTACTCACCGAGCATCTTCTCTCCAGTTCCAGTCTCCATTCACTTCCCCTTCCTCCTCGCTCTCCTCTGCGTCCTGTTCCACCGTCGTTGACTTCTGAAGGTTGGGTGGTCCCAAGGACACATGGAAGGCAGAACCTCCTCCATTGGGAAGAACTGGAGGCATGGAAATAGTTGCTGTCAACTTCCGACGCTGAGCTGCATATAAGGGAGAGGAACTGGTTGGAATCACATAACAGTGGAACTAGGACAAACCTCCCTTTGTATATACACTCTATATAAAATAACCTCTAAAAGAGGACAACCTCTCTAAAGGGTGGGTGTCCATTATTCAAAGGTATTGTAGGGAATATTATTTTGTGATAGTGACATTAAATCTATTCCGCCCGATGATAAATTCCAATGCATTACCTCCTGTGGTGGGTTCCAGGCCTTTGGTGAATCTCTGAATGTCCATACTGAGCATGCTCAGAGCATTCAGCATGTCTCCTGTTTTTGAAGATACCTGGAGGTAGGAGAGCTGCAGTGTGTTGACGCTCATCTCCAGCAGGTTCGTGAACTTGGAGAATTTCTCTATGGAGGCAAGTCTGGGATGGGAGAAAGGAAGGGGTAAGAGATGGAAGATGTAGGGGAAGGAAAGTGGGAGTGAAGGAGAGAAGGGGAAGCAAAGGGGGAGGGAGAGGGAAGGAGGAGGGGAGGCAAGGGGAAGGGGGAGGGAAGAGGAAGGGAGGCAAGGGGGAGGGGAGAGAAGAGGAAGAAAGTAGGAAGCAAAGTGGAAGAAAGTGAGGACACCAGTGGCTTATGCTTACTGGTTCAATGGGACATTGTAGGCAGGGTACTTCACCGCACTGTAAATAGGAGCTCCAAACAACTTCTTGGCTGATTTAGGTGTTTTAACATGACTCATATGACGTCCGATTTTCCATTCCTAATAAAAAGGGAGCTACTCAATAATGCTTCACAGAAATTTATAACTACCTTGTCATCTTTTGCAGTTAGGAAGGCATGAAATAGCTTGGTACAAGAGAGGACTGGATGCCTCACTACTCTCATAAGAAAGTGTTCCAAGCCCTTGCGTCTTGCCTCCACTCCATCAGGATCCTTCGCACCTTCAACGAAACATTTAAAAGGAATTATAATGAAACGCTCTAACGGTTGGCCTCCGTAGCCTAATGGATATGGCATCGGCCTCCTAAGCCGGGGGTTGCGGGTTCGAGTCCCGTCGGAGGTGTTTTTTTTCTTCTTTTTTTCTTCTTATTTCAATTCCGTTTGTAATCTTTCTCCTAGTAGGACACCCTTTTCTACATACCTGGAGATTGTTTCACCGGCAATGGAGGAAGACTGATGCAAGGAAAGAGTTCTGCCATTTTGTCATAGAGCCACAAGAAATGCTTGAACTTTCTAACAACTGAAGTGCCCAGCTGCTTGGTCTCCACCATGTAGGAGGAGAAGTGTTTGGCCCCACTGAACCGAGACTCTGAGTGATGGTGCCTGACAGTAATGATATATGAAGGAGGTTGACAATCCCAGGAAGGACCCACCTACATAAACATGGAAAATGTTAGGTAGTGATCACTCAACCCTTTCCAGTCAAAAAAATGGCTGATTGGATCACAAGTATTAGAGGACTGCATGTTCAACCTAATTCAGTGATATGACAGATTTGATTACCAGTTGAGCGACACACAACATCAGAGCTAGTATTGCTCAATTCCAGGAAATGGCAGGATCATTTTCTATCCCAACTTTTAATCTTTTAATTCCCTAACCCTAGCGCTAGCCCTAACCCTAGCCCTAGCCCTAACTTTCAATCAGTTGGTCTGTGCTTACGGTCACTCCAATGTCACTGTGTCCCTCGAGGAACAGCTCCAAGGCCTTCTCCTTGTTGTAGAACTGGTCCTGTGCTAGAGTCGGTGGGGCCAGAAGGGTCTCCATGAAAGCCTTCTTACTGATGCCGGGGGTGGAGGGAAGTATTGGCGAATCCAGGGAAGAATCGTGAAAGGGACTATTAGCCGGGAGCTAAAACAGGTGGTGGGGAAGGATAGTTCATAAAAAAAGGGGGGGATATTATATGCCAGGAAAGTGAGACACAGTTATACGCACATCCTAGACAACCACTGTATTTATCAGAGATTAGGTTTTCTTGCAAGTGGCTGCTTGGATTATCACTACAGCAGACCCTTTTGCTTGGAGGTAGTCATAGAGCTATGCAGCAGAGGTCAAAATAGCTGGTTGGAGACTCTTCCAGTCTTTCAGGTAGTTGGCTTTCCCAATGGCTTGAAGTCAAACACGAGCACTTGCTAGATGGCAACTTTTGTACGTACGTTTGTCCAATTACAGCCAGGCTGCTCTATTTGCTGTTACGTAATAGTGATCACGAGTCATGTCATGTGTCCAACATGATCGTGTCATTACATTGCATGCATAAGAATCATCAAAATACAAGTCACTTCAATAGCCACTTAGTTGAGAAATACCGCAGAAAAAGACTTTCAAAAATGTACTTTTCAATGTCTATGTACCTTATCCTGATTGGTTAAACTTACTAATTTGACGTAGGAACAAGGGAACAATCCTCTCATGCCGTTGAGTTCTCCCTCCCACCACCCCTCCCCCACGCTCATCCTCCGCACCATGATCACGTCACCCTTCTGCATCAAAGACGGAATACATGGTACATGATAAGCTGTCCAGAGCTCACATGATCTATCCTAGGGGTCACATGATCAATATGAAGGGGTTGCATATTAGTCCTAGGGGTCACATGATCAATCCTAGGGGTCACATGATCAATCCTAGGGGTCACACGACCAATATGAAGGGGTCATACGGTCAATCCTAGTGTGGGATACACCTGTGCATGTAGGACACCCGTGCATGTAGGACACCCGTGCATGTGGGACACCCATGCACATGTGAGACACCTACACCTGTATATGTGGGACACAAATTGAAAGCCTGGGGATTCAATTGCTACATACTCCCAAGGGTCACCCTATAATATATGTTTTCTTAAAAACACTGAATGTCAACTCTTGGCCCTCTCCCCTCCAAGCACAGTAAACTCCGAACCTTATCAGTTATCACTATCATAAGAAGATAAACCACTTTCATAATTCCACATAGGTGTTCAGCAAAGATAAGCCCCTACAACACAATAGTCAGCCACAAAAAAAAAAAACACTGACTTTAAGTATAATAAAATTATGATAAGAGAGAGTTCTTATGTACTTCAAAGGTACAAATGATTTATGTTATGCCTAATTTTCGGTAATCACATTATGATCAGTAAATATTAAGTGCTACATATCAATTGATGCACACTTCGAAGTTCAGTGATCCAATTAATTAATTAGTTTTACTCACCGGGCTCTCAAGCTCTTTATGTTCCCCTTCATTGAAATTAGCCCATCTTTAGAGGGACAATATTTAGATTTTTCTTTTTGGTCAATTGTGTAGTTAGTGATAGACATAGCAACACTCCCACAGTTCACACATTGGAGAGAAAATGACCAAGCCAGTTAACGTTTTGAGCACATAAAAAAGTTATCTCATTAGCTAATATAAAAGGGGATGTCCCATTTTGATATAGTTCAGTGATTGGAACCTAATGAAATGTCACCTGTGATGAGAGACATTCAACCCAAATGGATGGATGGAAGCAGGTTATTATTCGAACTATGGGACCCTGGTATCCATGGAGAGTGGTTTGGCTGCACATCAGTCTCCAGGCAAAGTCTTACAGACTAAATTTAGTTGTGATGCCATAGGTGAGAGAAAGAATGGTTGATTTCTGGACATTCCAGCACTTGCTCGTTCAAAAAGGGAACATTTATCACACAGTATTCTTCCATTTTTGGAATAGAAGGGAAAAAAAGCTTGAGCAAACATTCCATAAAGAATAGATGGCCTTCTCCCTTAATTATTCTGATGTAAACAGATTCTGTTTCACTTCTCCCCAATAGCCTTAGGCTAGGTATAGGAGATTAGATTCTTCACACTTAGCACACTATCATGTGACTTTTGAGATATCTCATGTTGAGATACGGTCCAAAACAGAATCTGATGCTTCAAGGTGACTGCAATATTATTCAAAACATCACCATAATGAAAAGACAAGTTGTGGACTGTGTTTCACTTGAGCTGTTTGGAGTGTTATCGGTTCTCTATTAGTCCCACACACAAACACTGAATCAAGTTGGGAAAATTATATGGACCCTTTTGTCTCCGCATGTGGCAGGCAGAGGGAGATGTTTTATTTCCCTGGCATGAGGCAGAGGGAAATATGTTTTTTTGTTTCCCCGGCACACATACATGTGGCAGGCAGAGGGAGACTGGCATGGTCTTTTGATGTGAAATATTTAGAGCAAGTTATCAAGTTCTTAAAGAAACGACTAAAACACATCCACTTGCATTTATCCAATTTGATACTAAAAGTAAAATTTCAAAGATCTCATATCTCTGAGCAAATGCACTTTTTCAAACTGGACAAAATACATAGGTGGCATGAAAAAGATTTTTCTCCTGCATCTGGCAAGCCTCTGAAAGTGTTTCTATATCACTGAACATGGAATGCCTCAGTCTGGGGAGTCTCTAACCATAATTACATACATTGATGGCTGGACACATGGTCACCACCCTCCCAACTCATTTACACATGGACTTCAGTCACCACAAGTTATGACTAGCATAAATATCATGAAGGGTTCAGTATACTCCAATTAATGCACACCAACATGCCCCTCCTAAGGAACCTCACCCCTTCCTAATTAGGAGTCTCCTCAAGTAATGTCCATTTTCCTCTCAATTAAGGCAGACACCATTCAGTGGTAGGACCAGAATGATTAATGTATTGTCCTGACACAGAAAATTAGAATAGCATTTCACATTGACTGGATTTTACTTGTGGTTTTCTCACTGAAAGCATACAGTGGGATTCATAGTAGGACATCACAAAGCTTTCACTCCATTACAGCTTGCTACAACTGAGTGACCCCCTCGTTTAGTCTGTCCTAAGTTACTCACACACAACCAGAGTACCTTATTTGAAAGGTTAAAGGTCAAAGTAGGAAAAAAAAGTTCCCTCCAGATTTTAGGAGGTTTCTGATAATTATTTATTGCTATTCCATAAACATAGGAGTAAAAGGAGACTAATGACAGGTTAGGGATTTATGAACATAGCCACAGGCAATTCATGCAATAATTCTTTATATCACAAAGAGTGAACATAGCCACAGGCAATTCATGCAATAATTGTTTATATCACAAAGAGATATAAAAACATAACTCAAAGATACACTAACAGACATGCACACTTTTGTGTCATACGGGAGTGATGAAACCCCAGAAGCTGGTTACTGCTAGCTACATACAAGCTGAGCTGTTTATACATGAATGATGATCAACTCGTAATACCTTTATTCCCAGCTCTACATCTGCAGATGGAACGAAATCAAATAGGGCTTCTGCTCTCTGCTGAGGCATGCTCGATCACACCAGGAAGGCTCCTAACTTGCTGTAGTGTCAGAAGAGGTCACGTCCACCAGCCAGCTAGCTGGTAGGCTAGTCAACCTACTGAAAATAAAGTCGGATCACCGGGCAAATCTAGTAAACATGAATAACTCTACCGAACTGTGATGAGATGATCTTGCTTATTATCCTAGATCTCCTAAAACGAGAGAGATCTGTCAGCAAGTAGCTAGCTAGCTAGGTGCTCTCGCCAAAAATTTAAAAATTTCGCGAAAGAATTAATCGCAAAATTTAAAATGAGATCCAGCGATCCAGCGTAAATTATCCTATGCGCATGCTCAAAAATTGTAGTGCAGCTGCAAGATCAGTCACAGAGAAAGCGAACTCTGCTTGATTTATCTATCTTTTCTCTCTTTAGCGCCTGTGCAATGGCCACGATTACAGGTAACCATCACTTTCATAAAGAAAACACCATGAAGAGAAAAAGAAGTGTTGAAAGAAAGAGAGTGTGGTTGATTGGCCAGGAATACCATGCTCTGTCCGAGTTGGTTGGGCTGCAGCACAAAAAAACAAACAAGGTCGTCATTCTGCGGGCAGCAGTCCAATTCATCAAAGATCATCATGAAGGATTAAAACTTAAAATGGTAAAGAAAATTGTGTTTTGCTGAATAAAGATCTGAATCATTTTTTTAACAAATAGCCCAATTCACCTCCTGCAAGCAATTCATCCCAAACAGCAGTGAAAACAGAAGTGGAAGCAACTCCAGCAATCATGAAAGACACTCCCCCGGACATGCAGTCTTTTCAGTGTCAGGTTATGTCCTCTCCCCTCCTAGCACCATCAAGTGCAAACAGCATGCCCATGCCAGGCTGCACTCCATCACAAAGTGGGGAAGACAACTTGCTCTGTTTGGAGACAGTGAGCTACCAAGATGAAAGCGAAGATGAATCCGAGAATAGTATCCCTGCTACTGCTCCCCCATTACTAAGCTTACCTTCCTCCCAGCCGAGATTGGTCATGGTAGCTTCAGGAACAAATTCCTCTTCTTCTCCGACTCAGTACTACAATCACATGCCGTTGACTCCCAGCAGTGGTGTGCTCTTCTCCCCAAACAACACTCCCTGGTTAACGTCACCCAGTCCTCAGATTTTCAGCTCGGCTTTCACATCTCCACTGCAGCCATTGCAGCTGCAAACCACTCCAAAGCTTCATCACCTCTCCCCACCCATCTCGATCTCCACTCCTGTGTTGTCCAGCATGTACAGTCCTGAAATTTCAGTCACGAATTCTCCAAGATATATTCCAGCATATAGCATTGATCAGGGACAGAGCGAGCTTCTCCAGTGGGAGTATACCATCCATCAGTGACTTTCTGTATGCAAAAAAAAAAAAGGAGATGCACTTTTCAGGGACATTATTATTACGGCGAAATTATTATTGGGCTGCGTACATGACGTAATAAATTTTTAAGTGCAAAAAAAAAAAAAAAAAAAAAAAAAAAAAAAAAAAAAAAAAAGACGCGTGTCCTCGCTTCGAGAATGTCTTCGAGGAGCTATCAGGCAGACTCTGCTACAGTTAGGAAAGGTTAGCATTTCAAGCTTAGCAGAACTACTGGTCCCGTGTAGAGAGTTAGTTCTATTGTCGTGTGGTATTGATAGACTTCTAACACCGCTTGTAAAAGTCCATGTTTGCTAGTTAGCCCAATTATTGTCTCATGCAACACACAGTGAAAGCTGTTCAGGCCAGGAAGAAGAGGCTAAAAGGGAAGAATTATAAGAAGCCTCACACTTTATCAACACCTGAGGCCCACAAAGGAGGCAAAGCAACAAATGACAGGTAGGTGGGCTTCATTTCGAATTTACCATGCAGCTGCAACCTGTGTGCTGTTACTAATAGGGATTCCACCGAGTCTTCAGACTCCTATGATGAGGATGAGAGTGACACATGTTGCAGTAGTGATGAGGATGAACAGGAAGATCCAAAAGACTACCACAAAGGTGAGATATGGCAGGGTTGGCTTTAGACTCTAATAGAATATCATTAGAGTTGGTCATAACAAAATTTAGTTGGATAAAAGGATTTCTTTCTATATTTGGTATCCTATGGTTTCAAGCAACAGCTGTAAGTAATATTATGGAAAGTTGTAATCAAATTGAGAGTCATGTTACTCACTTATAGTGGCTTTATATGTTAATTCTGTGTCACCAACTGGTGTTCATGTATGCTACAATCATATCATACATCATCGGGGCTGCACAGAGAGGTTCACTTATTCTAGACCTACTTGATTTTCTCCCTTGTTATATACTCTGTAGGTGGCTATCACCCTGTGGAAATAGGTGACATTTATAACAATCAGTATAGGATTATACGTAAGTTAGGTTGGGGCCACTTCTCCACTGTCTGGCTGAGCTGGGACACAAAGTAGGTCTTTTTAAATTTAATTTAATCGATTTTGCAGCTAATTTTTTTTCTATCTTTCTATTATAGACATTATCGTCATGTGGCACTCAAAATTGTCAAGTCAGCAAAACACTACACTGAAACTGCCATTGATGAGATTGAACTATTGAAAAAGGTCTTTGAGATATAATTATGAAAGAAAATGTCCAATGGGACAATCCATGCCATCCCTACTTAGAGAGTACACTATCGTACTCTCTGATAGTGCAGTGCAGTGTAAATATACCGACTTTGGTCCTTGGTGAATAATCTTGTGTCCCTAGGGGGAAGTGGCCTATTACTGATGTTGACTAATACTTTTTTTGTTATTTTGGGACCTTGAGGTAGTCTCAAATTGTGGACATTTTGGGAATATTGAAGCAAGGTGGTGGGACTTATCCATAGGAAACAAAAGGGTAGATAACTTTTAAAATATGCTGGCTTGATATTTTGTGGATATTCATAATACTTATATATTTTCACTTTAGGTGGCAGATTCAGACCCTCAGAATCCTGGCTGGAAACATGTGGTCCAAATGTACGATAGCTTCAAGTTGATTGGTCCTTATGGATCTCGTATCCACAACAATTAGCTTGCCCCAATTGGATCAGTAACGTTGTGTAACTTCTAGCCAGTGAAATGGGAAGATCCAATTTCTTAACTCAAAATCAATAGACATGTGCATGGTTTTTGAAGTGCTTGGCCACAACCTCCTCAAGCCGATCATCAAGACTAATTACAGGGGGCTGCCCATGACGGCAGTGAAGTCCATTACGCGGCAAGTTCTCCTAGGAGTGGACTACCTCCACAGGCAGTGCAAGATCATTCACACTGACATAAAACCTGAGAACATTCTTATCAGTATCAGTGAAGATCATATCAAACAGCTGGCCATAGCTGGTGCTAAGTCAAAATCATCAGGTATGTGTATTGTAAAGCAGTTAAAAAATAATATTACTTTTTTTTCCCCCTCTCTCCTCCCCCTACCTCCCCTGTCTTCCCTCCTCTCCCCCTCCCCCCTCTAAGTGAGTACTGCTCCTCCGATAGTGACTGCACCCTCCCAGAAGCAAGGCCTGACAAAGAACCAGAAGAAGAAGCTGAAGAAAAAGATGAAGAAGGCACTGCAGCAATCCTTAGAAGATCAAGAACAGGAAGGTGACAAGAAAAACACCAACACCAACAACCCAGCAGATATAGTTTTAGACCAGCAACACCACAAAGGTCTGGTCAAAGGTTCGCCGAGAACTTGACAAATTTTACATGCCCAAGATGGTGTGTTTTCTTACAAACATCAGAAAATGGTGATGTTATGGACATGGTTGTCACTACTGGACTGAGCACCTCAGATAAGCCCACTCTAGAGGAACGGAACCAAACAGAGGTTAGTCCTAGTCCCATGTCAGAGGGATCTCCAACGCAGGAAGGTGTGGTTAGTCAAGCTACGGTCAAGCAGGAGAAAGAGAACAGGGAGAATGAAGAGAAGGAGAAGGTAGATGATGCAAAGGAAAAGGAACCAGATAAAGAGGAGAAAGAGGATATCGCCAAATGGGGCCCATTCAAAGTCCCTGTAACTGTTAAAATAGCCGATCTTGGCAATGCGTGTTGGGTGGTAAGTCCACTTGTTTTTAATACAGTGATAGTAATGTCTCGTGTGGAACTTTGATAGGATCATCACTTCACAGACGATATTCAAACCAGACAGTATCGGTGTCTGGAGGTACTGATTGGAGCTGGCTATGGGACACCTTCAGATGTATGGAGTATAGCTTGTATGGTATGTAACAGTGGTATGTTACAGTATAGCTTGCATGGTATGTTATAGTGGTATGTTACAGTATAGCTTGCATGGTATGTTACAGTGGTATGTTACAGTATAGCTTGCATGGTATGTTACAGTGGTATGTTACAGTATAGCTTGCATGGTATGTTACAGTGGTATGTTACAGTATAGCTTGCATGGTATGTTACAGTGGTATGTTACAGTATGGTATGTTACAATAATACAGAGAAACTTGTCTCTGTCATAAGCTACTTAATTATGGAGACATACTTTTGTCTGGGATAGTTAAGCTGAGATTTTTTTTATTTTTATTTTTTCAGGCATTTGAGCTGGCTACTGGTGACTATCTATTTGAGCCACATTCAGGTCATTCATATAATAGAGATGAAGGTGAGGAGCTACGGTTTGGAAATCTGGTTGAATAATTAACTTTCTCTAGATCATTTGGCTCATATTATTGAGCTTCTGGGGAATATTCCCAGACATATTGCTCTCTCTGGTCGTTACTCCCATGAGTTCTTCAACAAGAGAGGAGAGCTGAGACACATTCATCACCTCAGACCTTGGTCAGTAAGAAAGATGGGGGAAGGAATAAACTTCCCTCGTAAATACCAAAGCTACCATTGGTTTAAAGGCAAGATTTGTGGTTGTAAAGCATAAACCATGCTTCCTCTCCCCATTAACAGGTGTATGCAAGATGTGCTGACAGAGAAGTATAGGTGGTCACAGGAAGAGGCAGAAAGCTTTTCCTCCTTCCTGCTCCCAATGTTGGATTACCATCCATCAGCAAGAGCAACCGCTCAGCAGTGCTTGGAACACCCTTGGCTATGGTGTCAGAGTTAGCACTAGTCCCCATGTGCTCATTTTAGCAACAAAAACGACAAAAAACATCAACCAAAAAATCACGTATGTGGTGTATGTAAATATATCCCTCAAATGACAGGCTATCAAGATTCATGATTATGATAATTATAATTATTACTGGTGAGAAAAAAAAATAGCATTGTCTTTTTTGCACAACTCAAAACAAGATAATTATGACTGAATATATAATGTAACTGGATAACTGGCTGGTATGGTATGTACAACTGCTAGAACGAATAAGACCAATCACAATAAATGATGCATTATACACAAATTCAAGATGATAATCATGTATTTTGTGTCAGAAGGAAAGGGGATGAAACTTGATTGTGCAAATCAGGATAAGTCATTTTTGCATTGAGTGAAGATTGAAAAATAAGAGTGTGTGATATGAGAATGTGGTATGAGAAGAAAATGGTTTTATCTTATACATTCCACCCATCTCTGTCTGTGCTTCGATAGCATCAGTTCATCTTCACCACATGGAGGAATTTTTGCCCACACCAAAATCTCATGTCCTGTACATGGGGGGAAGTTTATAATAATAGTTGATGCACCTATAAGGAAAAGCATCACAAGAGTCGTCAGCATACCTGTGGAATTGAGTCTTTCTTGAGAGTGAACATTGCTTGAGTGGTACATCCAAAAGTGTCCGTTGTTACAAGAAGCCAAGCATGAGTGACAGGGGAGGGTCACATGATATCCAACTGTGTTCCCACTGCAGAAAGTAAGATTATAGCCTAGATTATTCCCTATTAATGCACACCAAAACATAATTAGCTGTGTATGTGACAACTCCAATGGTACTTCAATGTCATGCCACACCAACCCATCCCAGCAAGCAGGGCTTCACATTATCTACAGATGTCCATAAGGGTTTAATTTTACCAAAGAGTAATTGATAACAGGTTGTGATTATAGGATGGAATATTAAGCCATTCCAACACCCACTCTTTCCCTCTATTTTTTCCGTCTTCCTTATAATACCAGGAAAAGGAAAGCAAGATCAAAAGTCATATCATGCTGCTAATTCTTGAAGATTGAAGAAAAATTCCATCCACCACATCCAAGTATAATTCTAGTCCCATTGCCATTAATGTCGACCACTGGATGCTATTTTTTGCATGTAGTACTGTGAGTACAGCAAACTCAGTTCATCCAAAATTGCATGGCCATACAGTGAGAAGAGAATTTATCTTTTTATCCCGGCACATTCAAGTCATATTTTAACTACTCCACTTCCTACGAAATTAGTGTCGACTTAACAGCATGACTTCATATCATACCTTGCTAACTCACTCCATTCACAAAAAGGTTTCAAACCACGAAGTAGTAGCAACAAAATCAATAGCATCAAGTGATAGATCATACTTGCAGCATACATGCATGCCCATACATGTACATACATGTATATCCATTCAATTTATAATGATAATATCAAAGGTCTACAAGATCGTACAAAACTATGCATTATCTCTCAGGAAATACTCTAAATCTACCTTTGCCGAATATTAATTAACATGCTGGATCCTCTTACACTGAAGGGAAAACATTACATGTTAGGGCAACGTAACCTTGACAACTTCGATGTCATGTGAATATACTTAACACAGTCCTGATATAGCATACACCAA
Source organism: Crambe crambe (assembly GCA_963924555.1). Taxonomy (NCBI): domain Eukaryota; kingdom Metazoa; phylum Porifera; class Demospongiae; order Poecilosclerida; family Crambeidae; genus Crambe; species Crambe crambe. The sequence continues at coordinate 558,169 of OZ004583.1, forward strand.
TTATCATCCAGTGAGTCCTCTTCCCTTAAGGAGTAATGTCATCAACAAGTGTTAGGATAAGGGCATGGTGAAGTCACATGATCCATATTATAACATGTGGATTAGAACAGTAATCCAATGGGACATGACGGCATGAAAAACTTTAGTCAGAAAGGGACTCTTTGATGACACCATTAGCATCTGCCTTTTTTTCTTCTTCTTTTTTTTTTTTTTTTTTTGCAAAGGGGATTTTTTTTGTGAGTTTTGAAAGATTCTTATGGAAAGTACAGGTTACGCTCTGGGTATAAAGCTGTGCACTGTCTTTATAAGCTTAGGTACACTATTACTACTATTCACGCAAAAATAAACGAAAAACTGAGAGAGCATAACTTTGTCCCAACAGTAAGAACAGCCAGTTAGATGGGTATCAGTCATTAATTATAATTATTGGGGGTGCACTCATTCAGAGTTACTCATGTCTGTAGCTTAGTCAACGCATTAGCATCACACCACAAAAGCAATCCACAACCCTTCCACAGAAAATTAGAAAGAAAAAAAGGCTTCAATCACACACACTATACATACAACTACCATAACCCTAACCATAGGCTGCCTTAAAGAGAAACCGTCATCCATTTACAAGTCTACCATGCACTCCATTCTTTATGCACACACAAGCCATTTCAGTGCCGAGTATGGAACACACTACATCTTGCCATCAAAAGCATGCATTTACAAACACTAAACAGCAGCTGCACTGATTGTGCATCATCAAAGGAGTTTTGAAATAGTAAAAGAGACCTGTCACCATTGGTGGGGTGATATGTCAGTGGCGATCAATACATGCTGATCATTATGTAAAACTTGTCACTTATTGAATCACGAGATGGTCAGCAATGATTAAAGTCACATCACTCTGAAGTAGGCTTAGGTAGATTATGCCAGCATAATTTTGGGAATAATTGGGACTTCTTGGAATCAAGCATAATGCCAGAATAATGGGGCATATTTTGAGCATAATGAGAATAATTGGAGCTTCTGCAAGCCTAGCTGAAAACAAAGACTTCTGTCACTCTCTACTGCTTGAGGTGGTTTCTTACTACACTGTGACAGTGTCAGCTATATCAATACCTAAGACCTGAATATTATGGACAACTACATGCAGCTGTTAGTTTATGGCAATGGCTAAGCTACTTCTAGCTCTGCTACTGCTACTGGTGGACTGGGGAAGCATAATCATTAGCTTATTTAAGAATAATAGTGGGAATAATTGGTGCATTTAAGGGAATAATTGGTGCATTTGAGGGAATAATAGGTAGCATTTTGGAGCATTGTGGAATAGAATAACTGGAGAAATCTTGAGCATAATCTACCTAAGCCTACTCTGAAGTCATGTAAGCTTGTCTATTATTATATTCTACACACAGACCCATTCCAACCACCACTAAGATCCATTGTTTGTGTCCCACTAATCTGTTAATTGTCAACATAATTTAGTAGACTTACCACACACTGCAAGCAACATCTTTGATCCTACAGCTGCAGTTGCTGGTTTCGTAGTCATTGCCAATCAATTGAACACACCTATAGATAAAATTGATGAAAATGTTATCTTCAGAGATATAAAAGGTGTTCCACAGACTTGTGAGGGCAGGTAAATTCAATTTAGTAATTGTGGGAAGATTTAGTGGGAATCATAGAACACATGCTTATCTAAACACCAGCCACAGCTGTTTATAGTCATTCAAATTTGAAAATTTAAATCCTAACCACCACAAATGCATACTTAATTAGCTTGCTAAGCTACTCAGTTGAGAGCAACTTTATTCAATCTCCTCAGCCTACTTACTAACTACACACATTATTTTATGAGTAAACAAAACGTGAACTCAAAGAGTGTTAAAAGCTGGCTCAGTTTAGCAGTAAAGCTCACCCTGGTGGTGGTAGATCTGTCGAGTAGAGTTGAATGTTTCTGTCTGCGAGCAGTATGGCTCGCATCCCCCTAGCACAAATGAGCGCATCACACACACTGCACTGGAGCTCGTAAACTGACTTGGACTGAAAAGAAGGGTGAAGGTTACAGTTGGGATGGGTCATGACGGCTTCTCCGCGAAACTCTCAGTCGATCGAACACTTTCTCCCCTTTGCGCGTGTGTAGGGTAAACACAGCTAAAAATGGTGGCCGTCTCGACTGCCCAAAAGAGTATCCGAGTGATTATTTATAGTGTAGACCTATATTCACTCGTGGAGACGGTTGCTAGCGTTAATGTGTCGAAAAGGAATTCATGGCACGGACTATGATTGGTCAATCAGCGATCACATGACAAACATTCGGTTATGGCGCGCGCGTTTTCAATCTTCTGGAGTTTTGATCCGTTGTGAGTTTTCTATGCAATTTCTTCCATCTTTGTGGAGGCCATAAGATGTGAGAGATCAATCCTAGCACAAGACCTTCTGATACCTATTCAAAAAAATTAATAGTTTTAAGTTGTAATAATAATAAAATAATTACAGGGCCAAAGAAATTGCTATCTTCACTGCTTCTCTGGTTATCTCCTTCTACCCAGTAGTGGCATGGAGGGACAGTCACTATGTCATTGTGATAACTTAGAGTCCTGCAGAGGTGATATTATTTAATATGGGTCCTATTTATCTGAAATAGTGTAGTACTTTATTTTTTCTCCAGGGGTAGCAACAATCCTCTTAATCATGAAATCTCCTCCTATTTCCACAGGGGACCTGCAAAAAAAGCTGAACAGGTAGATTTAAAGTTTTTCTTTCGAGTCCCCACTCACTCTAGTGCTACTACATCTCCAGGTTTTAAGTTGTGACGTCTTGTTCTTCTGTCCCAACAATCGATCCAAACAACATCGTAATCCCACCATGCTCTTTTCTTTCTCCTGCCACTGCTAATTGGGTTGAAGTTTGGCTGACATGTGTATTGGGAGTTGTATTAAAAAGACTATTTTTGCAAGAAGATATTTTCCATTACCCTCATGGATCTCCCAGTGACTACAGCTGGTTGTCCAATCTCATCTATGGCTGTGATGACCACTGGAAATGTAACTACTAAAGTCCAAATAAAGTATTTCACGGAAACAAGATTTTTCATTCTGTCTCAGTTGGAAATGGTCATCAACTCAACAAATAAGAAGGGCGGCGCCGGCTAGCGTATAGCTAGCTCTAGGGGCCGGGGCCGGGGGGGGCCGGGGGCAGGACCGCCGCGCCGCGCGCGCCGGCAGGTTGCCAGGTGTGCATCAATTAGAGAATATTTATCTGTTTATCCCGGAAAAATGGCCTCAGAAGGGCTAAGAAGAATCGTGAGACTCTGTGTGAGCAATAAAGGAATATGTATGAGATCCCCCATAGTAAGTATTCCCGGCGTAGCTTAGCAAACCACAATTATATCAAATATTTTTGCAGCGAACTCTTAAGACAAATGGGGCTCGTTGGTTGAGTGTAAGTGCAGTAAACTGGCAACAGGCAGAGTCCTCTGATAATGTAATGACTGTGAGAGATGCCTTGAATATGGCCATGGATGAAGAGATTGCTCGAGATGAGAAGGTATTTGTCATTGGTGAAGAAGTTGCAGAATACGATGGAGCTTACAAGGTCACCAGGGGCTTATGGAAGAAGTATGGAGACAAACGGCTGGTGGATACACCTATCACTGAAATGGGCTTAGCTGGACTAGCAGTAGGAGCAGCTATGGTTAGTTTATAGTTGAAAGTTGCATTTATAGCAAGTAGAGTGAGCTAATATTTCCTTGTATGAAGAAGTACTATACCGAAAACAGTGGTATTCACAACTATAATACCTTATTCTAATAACAGGCTGGCCTGCGTCCAATCTGTGAGTTTATGACCTTCAATTTCTCCATGCAAGCCATTGACCAGGTCATCAATTCTGCTGCAAAAACTTATTACATGTCTGCAGGAATGGTAAGCCAGAGCTCACCTCGTTTTGCTCAAGTAGAAATGAATTTCATTTCCTCCCCTTCCTTCTCCTTAGGTTCCAGTCCCCATCACATTTCGTGGACCGAATGGTCCCGCTGCTGGTGTAGCGGCTCAGCACTCCCAAGATTTCAGCTCCTGGTATGCCCATTGTCCTGGCCTCAAGGCAAGCAGTAGTTGCTAACTGTATGTTTGCCCTTTCAGGGTACAACTAGACCTAGTGTAGCAAAGTCCATCTAGAGGAAGTCCACACATATACTTCTTCCTTTCAAGTTTGCTTGGTTCCCTTGATACCTTGATCAAAATTACTTGCAAATTCCAGATAAAAATAGCTCATAGAGTGGGTGATCAGCTCTCTGCTGGTGTTTTAAAAGTGGAATTTGGTCAAGAATTGAGAAAGTTAGAGCAGATATACTGAACGATCAAGAATCAAGTGAATCCAACAATCATAATGCACTTTCTATCATGTATATATAGGTTGTGACTCCCTATTCTTGTGACGACGCCAAGGGTCTTTTGAAGTCTGCCATCCGTGACGATAACCCTGTTGTAGTGCTCGAAAACGAGATCATGTACAACGAGAAGTTCTCCCTCTCTCCAGAAGCCATGTCACCTGAATTCACTATTCCCATTGGTAAAGCTAAAATCGAACGAGAGGGAAGTCACGTGACCTTGGTTGGTCACTCAAGGACAGTGGGTGTGGCTCTTGCGGCAGCTAAGCAGCTTCAAGACGAGTGCGGAGTAAGTGCTGAAGTTGTTAACCTTCGAACCCTACGCCCCATGGACAGAGAAGCGATTGAGCAATCTGTGATGAAGACTCATTTTCTGGTAACTGTGGAAGGGAGCTGGCCTCAGTTTGGAGTGGGGGCTGAGATATCTGCCAGTATTACTGAGAGTAAGTCATTAAATTATTTTGAGATGCTCTCGTGAAGCCCAAATGTATTATAGCATGAGGCAGTAGAGTTCAGTTCCTAGTTAATCTGAAGCATTAGTCAAGCTCCCAGTTATGAGCTAGTCGAGCTTGCTTTGGTTCACTTATCGGATTCCATTCAGGCACACACCCCACATAATTTGCATATGTAGCAGCATCAGTTACTTACTGCAATGTGATGTATTACTGTAAAGGCCATGTCTTTGACTACTTGGATGGTCCAATCCTGCGAGTGACCAGTGCCGATGTTCCCACCCCTTACTGTCACAGTCTTGAGCAGCTCTCCATACCCCACTCCTTCAACGTGGTCAATACTGTCAAGAGGCTACTCAATGTTTAACAAGAAATTAGTTTAACATGTAGAGATAATTATTAAGATTGTTCGTTTCTACTTATTTATTCTGATAGCAAAATTACTAACTGTATTTTTTTTTATCCTGAAATAAGTTACCTGTAAAAAAATATTGAAGTTCCTAGAATAATGTCAAGTGTTAATATTGATCTATGAATCTTATTAAAATTCCTTCATGTCATGTGAGGTGTGGGGTTTACCACTTGGGATTTATCTGCACACATGCACAGCAAGTGACAGTAGTTTCAGTGAAAGTAATGATTTACAATAAGGTAGGTCATTATGCCTATAATGACATAGGGGACACAGACAGGGTGATACAAATTTAAGAAAAGTAACAAAAGAAGGATCCATTCAAAATCTACCCAGCTGGGGAATCCACGGGACAGAGAAACATGTGTGCCATCTAGTTCGATCCTCACTGTGCCAGTATTTCTTGTGTCTCCATTCCCATCAGTCTTCTCCACTGTTTTTGTTGGTAAGTTTGTTGGTAAGTTCTGGGTAGTGTGAGTCGGCCCGCAGGAGAAGGGTGTGACTGGTGTTGATGGGATAGGCTGAGGGGTGTGTTGTTCAGGGGGAGGAACAGACGATACTAAAATTATGGGAAGACTATGTGATCTAATTCTTTTAGCTTCACCGTCACAGACAGTCTCTGCTTCTTTAGGAACTGATTGTGATTGCTGCTCTAATTCTGTGATGGTGTTGGTATCTTCCTCCTCCTGATGTTCTACCTCTACCACCGTCACCACACCAGGCTGGGTTTCTGTCTCTGTTGTGCTTTCAAGGCAAGCTGATGAAGAAAGGGGGAGCTGATCTGGGCTGGGGGGTGGGGAGATTTTCTCTGGCATTGAGGGAATTGGGGAACTGCTTCTCTTTTGTGGTTGTTGTTGTTGTTGTTGTTGTTGTTGTTGTTGCTGCTGCTGCTGCTGCTGCTGCTGCTGTTGCTGCTGCGAACTCTTTTTTCTTCCCCTTGACAGAGCCTCGAAACAATTCAAGCAGTTACCCATTATAGCAACTAGCTAGAGCTTAACTACTAGTAAGTAGTAAGCACAGCTCTAATTTGACAGTCAGCTAAACTAGCTCCCAAGTATCATAATATGACATTGTCTTGTCGTGTATCCATTGAAGCTATACATACATGACACAACACATACATCACAATAGCATAACTTCCTTCACTAGACTTGTAACTACCTAATTATTACACAGACTCATCAAACTTGTGTATTCCTTGACCAGCTCTCATTCCACTCACCACAAGCACATGGGAGGGGCTATCGTGCTTTAATGTTGTACTGCAATTCTTAGTTGTAGTTTCTTGTATGTGTGTCATGAAGATTCTCTTGATTCAAAAGTTGTCTCAACATTATTACTTGTGGACAATGTACACACCTTTGGGTGCATTCTGCCATCGAAGAAATCGGCTGTTTAGCGGAAATCCTGTGAACACTTCACCGAAGAAGTGTTTATGAAGGGCCAAATTGACTGCAGGCATATTACAGTTCCAGTCGTGGGGAGTGGAGTCCAGGTACATTAAAATCATGGTCAGGACCGGCAGTATAGTGTGCCTGGACCCACCTAGAGTACCGGCATTGAAAACTGTTTCCATATCCATGATTCGACTCAATTCACCGTAATCAGTCGAGTAGTTCCCAAAACAACCTCTCAGCTTCCTCCGGATCCACGACATTGTTCTCATGTTGGGGAAAATGTCTATATCAGTTCCCACATACACCAAACTATCTCCCAATAGAGACATGAGTTCAAAAGGATCTCTTTGAAACACCACATCCGATATGTCAGTCATCAGCACTTTGGTAATCTCGGGGTGTTCATGCAGGTAACTGAAATACTCGTAGAATCTTGCATCATTTGTGCTTCTTCCATGAAGAGAGTGTACTTCCACAAAGGAGAGCTTAGGGTAGTGGAGAGTCACTCGGTGCTGGAAACCAGGGTCCAGACCATCATGGAATATCACTGCTATCATATTAAGTTTCTTAAGACTCCAATAGAACTCTGCCATGTATTGGAAACGATTGGATGACCTTTGTCGAACTCTTTGAGGGTCCTCAGTGCTGGTGAAATATGAAGTAAATATAACCCTATTTCCTGTAGCTTCTCTTTCTTTTGTGTAAGATGCGGCCCACTTTAATGCTTTTTGTAAGTTAGTATTTCGCTTTTCTTCACTGGAAGTCTTTATTTGTTCTTCAAAGTCTTTCACTACAGAAGAATCGCTGCCTGTAAGACAGTGTCCCAAATCTACTACTTTACAATCACCACCTGATGACATGGCATCAAATATAACATCAGTGACATCTCTTATATACCAGCAATAGCCTTCCAACACCTCATGTGAAGTTCCAGATTCCTCGATGAACCTATAGATGTCTAGCGTCATCCCTCCCCATGGTCCAAACACACCACTGAGTTTGATGATGAGCGTTGGAATATTATAGAGGTTGAAGTAAGTTGAGAGTACAGATTCAAATGTTTGCATCCATGCCGATGAAATGACTGAATCTTTGCTGCTTTTTGTTGAACTCAAATCAGAGTCCATGAGTTCTGATTCATCTTGGCTTAATTTCGAATGCGATACCAGAATAACTCTTGTGCACCTTCGATATGCACGCAGTTTTTCCAAGATGCTGACAAATTGAACAAGTGCCTTTGACATCACAGTGATGTCCAAATCATCTTTCTCGCTGACCTTCTCTTGTTGAATGCTCATTTCTGGAGGGACATAAATCACCATGGATGGAGGCTCTTTGTCCACTTGAGTTAAGATATCCTCCACTTGAGTGTCATTCGTGAGGTTAGCTATCTTGACCTTCACTCCATGGTGAAGCCACAACTGCTCTTGCCTGTACCAAACGAGCTCATCTCCATACAAAAGATCCTCAAAACTGGAAACTGCCAGAACATTGAAGTTCTCCGATGCAAAATGTGAGACAAGTTGTGCTCCGACGAAGTGGACAGCTCCTATTATAAGAATATTTCTTGAGTTTTGAGGTTGGAAATGACATTGAGGTTGTCTCTGTTCTGGTGGCAGTGTGGCAGCACATAAGTAATGTGTTTCTTCCAAAAATTCAGAACTCTGTAGTTGTTCTATATAAAAATATATTGCAGACATTAATTCTGAGGTGATACAGTTTAATGACACCATTCATCTAATTTTTAGCACCTCCATAATTGATTTGATTTCTCCTTCTGCCATGTTCTAGCTCTTCAGTTTGCTCAATTTCTGCATGAAAAAGGGGGTGCAGCAAACAGACATCACATGGCTAGATAATCTAGCTTGCTAGCTAAGAAAACATTGCAAACTGAATAACTTTATAGCCACAATAACTCAAGCTTACCTAGACCTATGAAGAGAGTCCCGCAGCAGAGCAGAAATATGAATGAAATTCCCAGCAGTAAGTAGCTCCCCCGCCTCATTTTCTTGCACGGATTCTCCTCGGATCCACCCTAATACTTCCATTACCCATGGGAGCAAAAAGGGAGGGGCTGGTCTTGAATCCTGACGACCCTTACCTACTAAAAGTGAAAAACAAAAACGTCCGATAGGACAAAAAAAAGAGCATGGCTGCAGTGAGACCATCTCTTGCTTTGCTGCGAAATAAAGCGTGGATAGGAGGAAAGTGGACTTCAGCTATTAATGAATCGACTTTCCCAGTTTACAACCCTTCAACGGGACAGAAGATAGCAGATATTCCTGACATGGGTGAAGAAGATATGGAGAAAGCTATCAGAGAAGCCCATGAATCTCAGAAGACCTGGTCAGCCACACTTGCTAAGGTAGTACCATGTATTGAATCAATCTCTCATTGAGATAATATTATGTACTGTAGGAAAGGGCACAACTGCTGAAAAAGTTCCACGAAGTTGTGATGGCAAACCAGCAAGACTTGGCTTCAATCGTGTCACTGGAGATGGTTAGAGTTCCTTTCTGTTACCACTATCTCATTATGGTATCAAATTACAGGGAAAACCCCTCGTTGAGTCTCTAGGGGAAGTTGCATATGGTGCTTCCTATCTGGAATGGTTCGCTGAAGAAGCTAAGAGAGTTTACGGGGACGTTATAGCCACACCCTTTAGGGGGAGACGGAATATCGTCATCAAGCAACCCATAGGTGTTTCAGCTCTGGTCACCCCCTGGAATTTTCCCGTTGCTATGGTTTTGAGGAAGGTGGGGGCTGCGCTTGCCGCTGGTTGTACATGTATCAGCAAGCCATCAGAAGAAACACCACTCTCAGCCTTTGCCTTGGCTGAGGTAAGTTAGCCCTATACACAATATGAATAAAATTAACTAGCTCACTGGTCATTCTCTGTGTATTAACTCACCTGACCAAATTTTCAGTGTCTTGAACAGTATAGGTTATTGAGACATGAGATGGCTGGCTTTATTATTAGCCTAAAGGGTGTCTTTGAATAGTAGGTTTGTGTTTTTTAAGACTTTTGTCTTACTGAACATGTACTGGTGGACAACATAATAGAGATTGTGACTGTGTGCACATAATGCACTTGTTCATTTGTGATAACATTGTGTTCTATCCTGAATGCACCTGACCATATTAGATTACCAACCTTCTTGCATGATTAATGATAATCAAGTACCATTTAGTTTGTGTCCCGTTTGGTACACATTTCCATTCATAATAGATGCCACTTAAGTCCATCATGTACATCGTGTATGTTACTCCACAATACTAGCAGCGTGTCACATGAACATGTTCATATGTACATGTGACGTGCACATGTTCGTATGTACATGTGACGTGCACATGTTCATATGCACAATGAGAAACTGTGGCAGCGATGATTAAGTCAATATTGTTGATTGTTTTGTTTTATTGTTTGTTGATTGTAGTTGAGTCATCAGGCTAAGTTGCCTCCTGGAGTCTTCAATGTGGTCTCCTCCAGTCGTGAAAACTCTCCCTTGCTCGGGGAAAAAATCTGTCACAGCGACCTCATCCGTAAGGTCTCCTTCACGGGATCCACGGCCGTGGGGAAGATCTTTATGTCCCAGTGTGCACAGACAGTGAAGAGATTGTCCATGGAGCTGGGAGGGAATGCCCCTTTAATTGTGTTCAATTCGGCAGATATTGATTTGGCAGTGAAGGGAACCATTGCAACTAAGTTTCGGAATACAGGACAGACTTGCATTAGTTCGAATAGGTATGGGTCTAGTAGCTTAACCCCTTGATGTGATCACCCTTTACCCAATTCTAATCACTTTACCCAATTCAATCCAGGATTTTGGCCCAGTCGGGTATCTATGATCAGTTCATTGTCGCTCTCTCTGAAGCAGTGAGTCGACTAAAGTTGGGGGATGCCTTCCAGGAGGGTGTTAACCAGGGACCCCTTATCAACATGACTGGAATGAAGAAGGTAGGCATCCATGGCGTGTGTGACTGGAGAGTCTGAGAAGGCTTTCCTTTTTCCCTTCGTCCCATCAGGTTGAAGGTCACGTGTCTGATGCAGTTTCCAAGGGTGCAGAGTTAACGATGGGTGGAGGTCCTGACGAGGCGTTGGGGGAGCTGTTTTACAAGCCATCAGTTCTCGCTGGAGTTACCACTAGCATGAGGATAGCACACGAGGAAACATTTGGACCAGTTGCGCCCGTCATTAAGTAAGGCAGATTTTCCCCACAAAACATACGAGAGTACTTCCCCTTATGTGAGACCACAAAACATACACTTCTTAGGAGAGGTCTCTCATTACTTTTCCTTATGTGAGACCACAAAACCTCTTAGGAGAGGTCTCTTATTACTCCCCCTTATGCGATACCACAAAGTATACACTTCTTAGGAGAGGTCTCTCATTACTTCCCCTTATGTGAGACCACAAAGCATACACTTCTTAGATGAGGAGGTCCCTTATTAGGGTGTCTTATGTTCTATTATGCAGATTCGAAGAAGAGGAAGAAGCAATTGCTATCTCTAATGATACTCCTTTTGGACTTTCAAGTATGTTTATGATTATGGTAAAACCTCCGAATAATGAACACACTTGGGACCCATCCTTTTTTCCCTCTTTCAGAGGTTATTTTGTTATAATAATATTATAAAGGTATATACTTAGGTTTTTCTTCTTTCTGAGTGTCCTTCCATTGAGTTGTTCTTTCTTTTCCTGGCTGTGTTTTCAGGCTATATATTTTCGTCAGACATGAGTCAAATCTGGAGAGTTGGAGAGGCACTGGAGACAGGGATGGTAGGGGTCAACGAGGGTGCAGTGTCCAGTGAAGTGATCCCCTTTGGTGGTATCAAACAGAGCGGGTTCGGAAGAGAGGGGTCTAAGTACGGAATCAACGAGTATTTATCGCTCAAGTACTTGTGCATTGGGGGTGTGGCAGAACGGGAAGTAAAGCAGTGAGAGGTGTGGATGGGAGACCATGGAGACCATGTAATTATAGGAACTATCATATGTCTAATAATCTTTGTTCATCATTACATTTTCATTTATTATTAATGATCTATTAAGTCATTTGAATGGGTTCCACAAGGTAGTATGTGGTTTTAAGTATGTGGTTTTACTAGTAATTTAATAGTACTTTCCAAGTAGAAATGTTAGTCAACGCCCTGAGGGGTTTGTAAAACTTTACCTGGCTGGGAATATGCTCCGTGGTATTCTGGTGGGCGCTGCCATGATAGGCGGTGAAGGAGTCTACACCAGAGAACAACTGGAAGAGGAGCTCTTCTCTCCTGAAATCACACGCACCCGCGAAGATTCCAACTCTGCCAGTGTTGACGACAGCGACACTAGTGATAGTTCTGATAACAGTATGGCCTTGGAGGGAAAGAACACTTCCTCGCTGTCTGAATACCATCCCACAAGACCGAGGAGGATGAAATTTCAGTCTTTCTCGAGTTCTGATATAGAGTTGTCGAATGCACAGCTCGACTTATCAACTGCTACCAGTAGAGAATCTCTCCTGGACGAGTTACTAGGGGACATTAGGCGTTCTTGTCCGACTAGCCTTGCCTCGACACCTACCATGGTCAGCTACTCTGAGGGCGAAGGGGAGAGTGTCTTTGACTACAAGCTGAAGAGATCAGAGACAGAACTTGCGGCAATGGGTCAGTCAGTGAGGAGTTTTGTATACTTTGTAGCAGACCAACAGTAGCTTCAGCTGTAAACAAACTTTATAGTTATCTGCCTTTTAAATACTAGTTCCAAACTGTCCTCCAGGTCAAACCACTGAATATTAATATGCCTCATACTTATGAGGCAGTTGGGATTTTATTTATATAGTTCAGTGCTCCCCCACTTTCCCCCACCCTCTTGTAGTATAGTGGAAATATACACTCCCTAGCATTTCACGTTTTTGGATGCCTAAACCCCCACTCATCCTGGCTAGAACCCTGCATATACAGGGTTCTACCCACACTGGTTGACAGTTTGGCCACCACTTGGATATTTCGGCCACCATTAATTTGGCCACCGATCAATATACTCTGTAGTCTTGTACTACATCAGTGATGATTTTGATCAACACCCCTAAATGAACATAGTCCTATACAGTGGGCATGGCAAAATGAATTTCAGCTTGCACTCAAGAATCCTGCATATACATACACATACATACATAACTGCAGATATATCAGAGTTGAAGGAGCTTGCAGGGACTTTATCGGCAGAGGTGGACTGTGTTTCATCACTATTGGTCAGACTCCTTCATGTGAAGGACAAGCGTGGGGCAAGAGCACAGAAACAAGCTGACCGTCTCTCTGCCATCCTCAGGGACTATGCCAGGAAGAATGGTAAGCTACTACTGCCTAATATTTGCACTTTAGCTCAGAGGCAAGAAGAATCAGATATGCCTTACAGCTTGCTAAACAGGAAGTTGATCCACTGAAGGTGTTAAAGATAACAGGGAAAGGACTAGGAAAATAGTGCACTTGCAAGAGAGCTAGCTACAGGCTGGATTTACAGTCTGTGTATCAAGATTATGAGACCAGCATGATGCCACCTTGACTGTTAAAAGCTACATAGTGGTGGACACAAGTATTGATATTGTTAGTGTCGCACTGACTATTAAACATCCATGACCAGTTTCTACGTATCCTCCTCCCCTCCCAAACATACCCACATATAGGACTGTGCAGTGAGCTCTCCTTCTCTCTCCATCCCCCTGCCTCTCCTGACGACCATCAAAATGTAAATCACCCCCTGAATTCTCTCTCATAATACATTACTGACTAACTGCATGTTATGTAGTGGCTGAATGCCTGGAGGGTTTTATCCCATCTTCCCAAGGGCATCCCAAAATCATGGAGGAAAATAGTAAGTTCAGATTGTAGCGGTAATCAGAGGTTTGTGTTGGAAGTCAATTGTGGAAGTGCACTTCACTTCCTGGAAGTTTATGGACACCTTTTGTGGTCCCGATGTGCTTAGCTAAATGTCCTACTTAGTTCTCCATGACAACCATACTGAAATGCTGTAATTCAATGTTGTTGTTTTTTGAGTTTTCCTCCCTCCACATTGCAGTTGAGTTAGTTAGAGGTTTCAGTTTTCAGTATGAAGTCTTCATTGCTAGGAAAGACCTTCACTTGCATATTGTTTAATAACATACTGGGATTCAATTAAATTAATAGGTTATGCATGTGGTATGGCATGTTACATGTTACAAGCATGCATGTAACATGTTATATGCATGTTCAAACATGTTACATACATATTTGGATGTGACAGTGCTTGAGACTTACCATTTCCCCTTAGCTGTGGAGTGGCCTTACCTCAATCTCAACCATCTCCTCTCTGGACTGGCCTTCCATTTTCCTCTCTGCCTTCTCTGAGTACGCCATGCCTGGGGATGAGACCCTGGGTATGCAGATCGTCAAAGACCTCCACCGCACAGGGGACACAGGTTTCACTTCAGAGGAGGAACATGCCCTCTTGAAACGAGTCCTCCTTGCATACGCTCGATTCAACAAGGCCACAGGGTATTGCCAGGGATTCAACATCCTCGCTGCCCTCATTCTCAAAGTGGTTGGCTTTGATGAGCAACTGACATTGAAAATTATGGTGTACCTGATCGATTACTTACTCCCGGAGAACTACTTCGCTCAGAACCTCTACACACTTTCAGTGGATATGGCAGTTTTCAGAGAACTACTCAAACACGTTTTACCGGAACTGAGTATGCATATAGAAAACTTACAGAAGGAAGCTTCAGGGACTATTAAGAAGTCGTATTCTTCAGAAAACCCTCCAGATATAACCAGTATGCATGCATACGAGCCTCCTCTGGCTGATGTCTTCACGATGCAGTGGTTCCTAACCATCTTTGCTTCTGCCCTTCCTCGCAAGGCCACTAGGCGAGTGTGGGACCTCATCTTCCTGGAGGGGTCTGAGGTCTTGCTGTACACTGGAGCTGCCATCATGGCAGTCATGGAGAAGTAAGTAATCTGCATGCTGTTAATTGGTGTGAGCACACATTAGATGGGCTCTAATTGGGAAAGTGGGCTCTAATTGGAGAAATCGATGTTAAAGTGTTAGGATTTCCATAGCACTTGTAAAACCTCTCTCTCTCTCTGTTTAGAGATTTGCTTCAGACCTCCACTGCTGCTGACTTCTACTCCACTATGGCTCGCCTTGGTGAGCGTCTCCGCAAGTCCCAACTCCTTCCCTCAGCTGAGTTCATCCAGGTGGTCTACACCATCCAGGAGTGCATCACCTCCCCTGACTCCTCCATCCCACCAATCAAACGCCTCCGTGAAAAGTACACATATAACGTGTGTCCATGTGCGCAGCCAGAGGACGAAGAAGAGGGGGAGGCTCAGCGGAGGAACATGCGTCCCTGTCCCAAGCCCAGTCGGGGAGGGGCGTTCTCCATAGCTGAGAGGGAGGAAGAAGGAGTGTCTTCCGATAAAAGCAAGAACAAGAAGAAGAAGAATAACGCCAGGCAGAAAGGTGTGGTTGGTAGTGTGTATAGGTAGTGTATAATACACAGGCAGTTTGCTGTTATGTAAATGCTGATAGTTTGCAACATTATTTATTCCCAAAAGCAGAAATTCTACTCATATTTTAGTCTCTCTTGATCTCGACTTATTGATACTTTAATTGCAGGGAGGATGAAAGAAAAGGAGTTTGTTGATGGACAGAGAAACCTATCTCTCCCCGAGGATAACTTTTCCACTTCCACTCCCATTAAGACCCAGATCAAGCTCTTGGAGGATCACTACCTCTCCACTGCCAGGCAGCCGGCCACTGTCTGGTGTGCTATCAATCTTGCCCCCCCTCATGCCCGAGCCGTCTGTCCCCAGATCAAATATGGGGGTGTGGTTGCGGGACCAGCGGATGATTCGGTGTATGGGGTGGATGTTCCAGACGAGGTTGTTGAGAAGAGCAAGGTAAGGTCAAAGAATGGCTATTTCTTCCAAGGAAACATGATGTTGCTTGAAGGCATCAGGAGCTATTTCTCTGTCTTTGTGCCTTAGGTTCTAGGAGGTCAGATCACAATGGAGCGGTTAGCTCAGCAAAGAAAGAACGTCTTCACGATCTCCTGCACTCAGCCATTCTCAAGGGATGAGGAGTGTCAGCTGGGAATGGAACTTGGTCTGGAGTCCAGATCAAACAAGAGAAAGAACAGCTTTCAGGGAAAATCTGGTGTTCTAGGCAACACTGAAGGCCTGAGAGGAAAGGTGTACATGTCAGAACGTGAACGCTTACGGTTGCCAGGGAAATATGTTTTATGATAATCATCCCCCTCCCCCCACAGCTATCATTGCTTTCCTTAATTGGATTGTTTTCCAGAACTAGATTTCATTTTTACACACTGCTTTCTTCATACAGACCACTCCATATTCATGACAACAATAATTCTCATAATTAAAAACCTGCTGCTGCATAAAAAAATGAACACAATTCGTCTTAAATAATGTATAAACAGAGTTGTATAAGATTGGTCAAATGATACTAAATGGACCAGATGAAGATTTGGCTGATTGGCTAGCCGAGTTATAATTGAAAGCAAACTGGAGAGCTGGTAGAACTCTCTCTCGCCATACGCTCTCAGAGTGAGTCACCCCCATCTCCATGCGACTAGAACACTCATCAAAGACATAACTGAAATCCTCTCCCTCCTTCCACCCACACTCAATTAGTGTGTCCTTCATACGCCTGGTTTCGTACGAGTTATCCCCACAACCATCCCCTGAGTCAATGTATACCCGACTCGGAGGCGACAGCTGCTTCAAAGCATGCATCCTCACCAGATCAAAGGCGGACGAGTTATTTTTATCCACATACCAAAAAGAGGGAGACATACAGATACATGAGGAGAAGGTATCAGGATGGTTAAAGGCGAGGGTGAAGGCACAAAGTCCTCCCATGGAAGCACCGAGAATTTTTGTGTTCTCACTAGAGGGAAGTGTTCTGTAGGTGTTGTCTACTTCTTTCTTCACTACCTCCACTAGGTACCGCTTGTAAGGGTCATTGGAGGTCGTGTGGAATTCAGCCGTGCAGTATTCCCGATTCCGGTTCCCAATGCAGATAAAGTCCGAGTTTGGTACTGCAACGAGTATGAACTCGGGTAGCCAGCCTTTCTCCCAGAAATAGTCCAGCTTTGGGTCCAGGTACCACCCACCTCCAAAGGGCCCTCCCATGTGAGCAGGAGTGGAGAATAAATTCTGCCCATCGTTGGCATAGAGCACCGGATACCTCCTCTCCAAGTCCATGTTGTATGAAGGAGGGAGGTAGACAAAAACCAGGCGCTGTAGGATACCGAATGCAGAGATATCATGGGGGATTTTGGGACAGTGGGTACGAAAATGCCCTCCATCGGAGTAGGGACGATGGTAGTCTCTATGTGGGGGGTGTTGTTCCCTCAGGCCATACACCTTGGGATCCATGTGTACAAACATAATTGAGTTTCCAAACTCCCCTCCGATGTGGGGGTTGTCTGGGTCCTGTATCCACTCATCTCCTGTGATGAATTTGTAGTGATAAAAACCTTCAGAGAGGAGTAGAGTTGTGGAGAGACCATCAGGACACGGCTTCATTTCATGAGCCCTCGTGTTCCACCGGTTGAAGTCCCCAGCCAAGTAGATCTTGGTTTCATTAACGCCAGTGCCTCTTCTCCAGCTGCTATTCTTCAAGAGGAAGGTAACTCTAAACCAAAACTCGTCTCTGAATTGCCATTTCTGTGGGTTGTTCGTTGACCTATTTTCACCGCTCTCTTTAATATCATCGGCTTCGTCCATTTCGTTGAATTATAACCATAGCTTTAATAGCATGGCTCTAGCATGCATGGCACTAGCATGCATGGCACTAGCATGCATGGCACTAGCATGCATGGCACTACCTAGCATGCAATAGCTAGCGCGCGTCACCTGATTGTTAATCATTAGCGCATGCGCGCAGGCCCCGGGCCCCGAGGGTCTGGTGACACTCGCGCCTTCGGCCGCTACTAGCTATACCGTTAGCTGGAATTTTTATTTTTCAGTACAAGTCTAGTCTCGCAGGCCAGACTGCATATAGCTTATACAGCCACTGTCCTGCATGATCTTATAGACCATCTTTTACTATGTAGCACTTGTAGTAGTTCTGTGTAAACTATGCTTGCACTGAGGGTTAGCACTTGGTGCATTTCATACACAGTGGATGGCATGCAACATGCCCTCAAAATGAAAATGTAGACTCAATATGATCAATGATCTTCTGCAGTAGAGCATTTGTGATGCATGCTAGAGTACCATACCACATGCACAGTGGCCATTTCAGTGCATAATTTGAATTATGATTGTGCACCAAAATGGCCACCATTGGCATGCATGGAAACATACAAATACTAAGTAACTACTGTGGGTTATATAGCACTTCTTTGTTCAGTGCTTTTCATTCCAAGCATCAGTAGAAAAGTTTTCCTAATTCAGTACTTATCAATTTAGTCTTGCCGTCCTCTCCTCCAGCCACCAATATTCCTCCACCAGTGATTCTTCCACAGGCGCAGTCAATTCGCGGAGATGATAAGTCTCCTACTTTCACCCACTTCCCAGTCTCAGGTCGGTAGTGGTGGATTGCAGTTGTAACTTTCCCATCCTTCCTACCCAGTCCTCCTAGTGCAAGCAGAGACCCACCAATGGAGAGTGGAGTGGAGTAGTAAAGTCCTAGTCCAGATATCATCTTCCATATCTGACTGTCTTTCTCTTTAGAATCAACCTGAGAAATGAGAGCTGGCAGGGACACACTGTACGCCACATCAGTATCGTCACCATTATCAAACCCTCCCATGAAGTAACACATGTCACCTACTGTAGCAGTCTTCATGCGAGTCAAAGCTGTTGGTGCTGGAGCTGCAGTGTACCATTGTTTGCTGTTTGTGTTCATGACCTCAACAGATGATAAACGTTTCCACTGATCACTGTATCCACCAACCACTACCAGCCATTCCTTATAAGTAGCAGCAGAAGGAGCATAACGAGTTATAGACATGGCTGGATAGGGATGTGTCCATTTCTTGCTGTCTGTTTTCCACATGCCCAGTGCCTTGCTGTGACTACCACCACGTAGCCTACCACCAACTAGGACCAGTTGGTTGTCGATTGCTGTCATTGCAAAACTACTAGTTGTGTATGGAGGGAACCTGCCCCATTTCCCTGACCTGGTGTTATACTCCATCACTATGTATTTATCGTTACTACGTCCTCCCCCAATGTACACTGTGTCCTGCAGCACTACAGACTGTATAGAGTCCCACATTGCACAGGGCATATCAGGACCACGCCTCCAATTTAACCGCAGAGGGAATTCAAGCTTTAGTAGTCCCTACGAAATTAAAACAGTCAGTGTTGAGATTGATGCCCACAGCCCCCATATTTCACATCACAGTTGATTTATGATGACTAATTTACTAGACTTTTTGAACGGACCTGTCCTGTTGGCAATTCCTGACACCTCCTCATTTCCTCCATCTCACTTAGCAGTTCCTCCCTCAGTCTGGCTTCCCTATCATCCATTTCCACACGCAAAGAATCCTTTACAGATAGTGTGCAGTCTGTATCTTGTTGTCATCCATTTAAAGTAATTATTTTACCATTTGTTGCTGTTTCTGTTGGAGCTGTCTTACATGGTCCTCTATATCCAATTGTAATTGCTCTTGTCTCTCTCGACTTATCTAGAATGTTACATCATAATTATAGGTCTACACTGTCACTTGTTAATCACGTGAGCTTGAAACTTACTTCCAGTTCTCCAGCCAGTTGATCTGCCCTTTCTTGTGCTGCTTCAAACCTTTCCTGCAGGGAAAGTCATTTAATCAAATAGTAATAAAAGAATAATTGAAATACCTCTAGTTCCTCTATTCTCCTGTCCTTCATCTTCATCTCCTTGGCCAATAACACTTTGTCAATGTCCAACTTTGTGAAGTTTCCACCATACACTCCTTCCACCTCCACTTTCAGTCTCTGCAGTTGATTTAGAACCTCGTCAGTGGCTGGTCTTTCTTCTGGAGCATTGTGCAGACACTGTTTGATCAGCTGGACTAGGGAAGGATAGTGATTGCCAATCTCCTTCTCCAAAAGTTCAATGTACTCTGCACGACGTTCCACTTCTGTGCGACCAACGACGTGTCCAGGGTTATCAGGATCAGGGAATGTGGATGCCAGCAGGTTCCCAGGAAACACCTGAATAAAATTAATAGGGGCATCCGGTGCCCTAGCCCTAGCCCTAGACCCTTTACCAACCCAAGGCACCACAAGTTAGTTTTAGTGACAACTAAGACTGAGAGGGCATCATTTACATGGGAGAATAGAGACAGGGTTTCCCCTTTTCTACAAATGTTTTTTTTCCTATACCTGTATGATAGTGTATAAGGAGAGATGCCCAAATGAGAAGATGTCGAGGGATGGTCCATAGCGGTGAGTCTCGTCCATAGCCTCTGGAGGCATGTAAACTTGTGTCCCTGGCAAGCGTGAGAGGGTCCTGGCCAGTTGACCAGGCCTCATGTCAATAATGCGCGAGTTGCCCATATCAGAGATCTTTGCAACCAGGGAAGAAGTCAGGAGGATGTTGTTGGTAGTCAGGTCTCTGTGGATGACTGGAGGTCGGTTCTCATGGAGATAGACCAGTCCACTTGCTACGTCTTCAAGGACTGAACGTTTGAGGGAGAGAGGGAGGCCTGGCATATGTTCCAGCAGATCATCAAGGCTGGTTTCCAGTCGTTCCATTACAAGCAGAGGTAGCCGGGTCCCAGGGAGAAAGCACAGACCAAGAAACAGGGTGATGTTGGGGTGACGAAGGTTGGACATCAACTGGCACTCCTGCTCATACTTGCGAACAATGTCAGGCACTCCAACATTGCCAGCCTCCAAGAGAATCTCATGGAGCTTCTTGCCAGCACACATAAGATGTCTGTATTTCACCTGTGGATTGATATTACAATAAAAGGCTGGAGGGAGCAGTCTGACAGGACCAAAGAAGAATTTATAGCTATTTATGGACTGACCTCCTCCACTGAACCATAAGAGCCTGTTCCCAGGACCTTTCCAGTTGGAGTGACGTCAGTCAGCATAAACTGCTGTAAGTGGTGGTTGTTCCCGAAGGCTCGAGATATATCACGTCGAGCCATGCCATGCATCAGTGTATACTGCAAATTTAACTTCCAATACAAAACATGCGCAGTACGCAGTAGCCACTCGATGTTACTGCAAATTTCACTTCCGTTTGAACATTGAGTTTTGCGTATGACCTTTGACCCTCATTACCACTGTATAAAATTGCAATACAAAACATGCGCAGTAGCCCACGCAATTTTCAAACGCAAGTGAAATCTGCAGTACAACGCGCATAGTCTCGCTCGCGGGCCGACCCTTACCAACAAAACGAGATACGCCTATGCATGTGCGCATGCCCAAAGCTATCACGTGATCATTAGAAACTAACGTTAACTTAATTAACTGCGCTGCGCTTTCTGACAACCTTTACCCGATCTTTTTGGCTATGTTATGGGGGGCAATCAATCCCAGGACACTGAAAGGACGGTGAACGTGGAGCAGCAAGAAGCTGAAGATGGATCACCTACCATCCATGTTAGTCCTAACATATGATGAAGCGTTGAGCAAGTAGTAGCAAATCTTTCTCCCAGGTCACTACTGATTTCCTCAACCTCTTAAAGGAGAAAATCATAGGAGGTGGCCGTGGGGAGAGCAGCGGCTCACATGATGCTCAGAAAGAGTCAGCTGATATGGAAGAACCTATCATGGACGATGATGTGTACTCAAATCCTGTGTATGCTGAGAATGTTGTGAGTTTGACACGTAGAAGTTTTTAATTACACGTTATAATTTTTCCCTGTAGATTGCACCCCTGAGGGGAGAGTTTCTGGGAAAGGGGGAGAATGAGAAGGACGAAAGTTACAAGTGGAGGAGAAAGTATGAGATAGAGAAGGAGAAAGTAAGAACGTATGAACTGACTGAGTGAAGTGTTACTGCTTAGCTGGTTGCTATTGCCACAGAATACAGACTTGAAGAATATGACAAGTGAAGAATTCAAGAAAACTGTGGAAGGAGTCAGAGAAAAACTATCAAAGTGGGTATTCTCCATGTATAAGAAATCTTAGAATGACCTCTTGATTGCATTAATATGGCTATTCCTCTTTCTACTATAGTCAAATTCCCCAACTGGTCCCAGTGTGTGAGGACTGTAGAGAAAAAGTATTGGACTGTTACCGTAGCAACCCTGGCCGACCTTTGACCTGCCATAGTGAAGTGCTGGACTACATTCAATGTGTGAAGAAGGTACAAGGGGGAGAGCACTGCACCAATCCAGACAAGAGAGAAGTCCTATCATTATGAACTGTATCAAAACTACATAGAACGAAATCTCATTAAATGACCATTCTGATATTGTAGCCATGACATTGTAAATGGTAAATGACAGTGATCTGGTGCTAGTCTTAGTCTGTTGAGAGTGTTTTGAATATTCTGTCCAAGTAAGCGTTGTAGGCAGAAAAAGCAGGAGAGTACCGCTGAGAGATAAAGTAAAAATTAGTAATGGATTGCTTAATTATACATAGTCTCTCTCTCTCTCTCTCTCTCTCTCTCTCTCTCTCTCTCTCTCTCTCTCTCTCTCTCTCTCTCTCTCTCTCTCCTCTCTCATCATCCATGCCTTACTCCTTTCTCCAGTATCAGTGAGTGATCATAACGTGGTTCTGCAGCTTTGGAAGTCTTGAGTTTGAAGTTGATATTTCTATGTACAGCTTGTTGGCCTACACGCGAGTTTAACTAAATAGAGGACTGTTACAACTATACACATAGCCTCGTTCCCAGGCCCAAAAAAAAAAAAAAAGGCCTGGGAACAAGGCTACTATACACACCGACCTGGTTTCCAGTCCTTGAGTAATGGTAGTTTATAGTTGAGAGGTTCAGGAGTCACTTTTGTATGCAGTCGAGTCTCCTTGATTTCCTCCAGATCCAGCTAGTAAGAAATAGAATCAGAAGGGGTATGTATACACAAAAGGTGGGATTATGCAGACTAATCTTTAGCCACCTTGACTCTTGCTAACCATGAAATTCTGTCTTTATTATATAAAGCATATTAATTCTCCCATACTGAATAGGTTCTGCAGAACCCCCCTGTGTATGCCCCTGCTAAAGTCAGTGTACAAAGTCAATGTGGCTAACACTTCTACTGGAACTTTGTAACTGATAACATCCACACATCAACAAGCCCTCCTAAACTACTTAGCTAGCTATGGCTACTTGCTTGACGATGGTCGAATGGCTGGGGGTTAGTGTAAGGATAGGACACATAGAACCTTCTCTCCAGAGCCCTCTCCACCTGATCATCCTTGGGTTTACTGATGAGGAATCTTGTTCTGAAGGTTGGATGCTTGCTTGATAACCTTCTCTGCCTATCTCTGCCACGAGTCTCTTTCCCAACACTAATAATGGCACATCTAAGTGCTTGGGAAAACCTCCCATCGTGATCCAAGACCCCAGAGGGTGTCATGATGAACTGCTTTTTTGACTGATTCTCCATGTCCTTTGAATTCCTGTTTTCCAAAGGTGTTGCCATTAATTGCTTCTTTGATCGATCTTCTACACTATCCAGTCCAGTTTCTGTGAAGTACACTCTCTTGTTTGATCCGTTCTTTGAACCAGTTTGACAGGTTTCTGGCTTGTCATCATCACAAAGAGTCGAGCTCGTCTTGTGGAAGGACATCTCAGGACTCTTCACTGAGTGAGCGTGATAGCGTGGGGCAAAGTGGACTCCCCTCCATGCCTTGTTACCATAACTACCACTACCACTTATACAAGTTCCAAGAAGAGAGAAGTCTAGATTTAGTCGACCTTTATTGTTCTTGTCTTCCAGCTGCTCTTCCATGTCATCTCCTTGTAGTTTTCTGGAGGGTTGATGAGGCTGGTGAGGGAGGTGATGGTGCTTGGGGTTGAGGTGGTAGCAACTGTGAGCTTCGAAGCAGAGACGATCCTTGAAAGTGACAGAGAGACCCGACATAATGAAAGATGGAGTCTGAAGATAGCTACTAGCTAGAAGGTAGTGATCATGATGGATGTGGAGAGGAAGTCTTAGCTAGAGCCTACACACACACCAGCAGATATTAACAGGTAGCTAGTTAGTCTGAATTTTCTATCACTTGAGGGATGGCTTTCACACCACCAACTAACTATAGTTAATATTCACCTCTTCTCCTGCTAATTATAAAATGAATTTTATTCATATTAAAGTAAAAATGAATCCATTTCATCATGATGACAATAATATTTCTATTAAAAACCTATAAATCTCACAAGTCATGACTTAAAATCAAGTGGACGTGGTATGGGTGTGGTCTTGGCTACCGGAAGAGGATCTGGATGCAGGAGGGGATTCAGACTCCATGGAATCGGATTGGCTAAGTTGGCTTGTGTCGTAGTTGGCGAGGGTTGGATGGGTAGTGGGGCGTGGTATGGGTGGGGCCATGAAGTTGGTGATTTCCTGATACGTCAAAGCTGTAAATTTGAAAAATCAGGACTAATATTCATAGCTAAGAGGTTATACTATAGCAAAATATGATACTGGAAACATTCTTTTACTGGTTGGAAGGTTTCAAGCTACTCTCACTTGATCATGACTGTACCTACCCTTCCACTCATTGATATCTTTGCTCAGTTCTTCAAACGAGGAGTCGTACTTTCTATCACAAAGTGGCTGCAAAATTCACATTAAAAAAAACCGGTTGACTATCACTTGACACCAAATTTAACAGAAAGTGGGACCCATCTTTTTATCCTTTGTAGAGAGGTTGTCCTCTTTTGGAGGTTATAAAGTGTATTATACAAAGGTATTTTTCTCCACAAACTGACCTCATCTTTGGGGAGATGATACTTGGAGAAGTAGGGATGTTCAAGAGCCTGTGTGGCTGTTGGTCGTCTGTCAGGGTCCATTTCCAACAGCTGAGTCAGCACATCTATGGCTACAGGGTTGGCTCCGACAAAAAACTGCTTAAAGTCTTTCTTTGGGAAGGGAGGGAGAGAATTCACATACTGACGTGCCTATTAGTGAAAGTCATGTGATATGGCATGTGACAGTCACATGATATTACTCTTACAGAATCGCTTTCTATCTTTCCCATGAATTCTTTATCAGGAGTGCCACATAGCCGAAGAATTCTGTCCAAATGGTCTCTATCTGAGGGGATAAAAATTTTAGTATTAGAAGAATAACAACAATCCTAGCCCTAGCCCTACAAGGTGTGTGTTAAGTGGCTTCTTGCAGCTACTATTGTACTGGACTCACAGTCATTGCCTGGAAACAGTATTTGTCCAGTCAGCAGTTCTGCCATCACACATCCGACAGACCAAACATCAGCTATTAATAACAAGGGCAAACTTAAAGGGCAGCTGAAGTATTTTCATGCCTAAAATTTCAGAACTCTATCAAGGCTATCCTAGATTCAAATTGGTCACAAAATCCCCCCCCCCCCCCCCCCCCCCCCGAGATCATTAATGTGAAGCATGACACCTAGATTCACTTCTGGCTCTGTAAGGATTCAGTTAAGCATACCTAAACCACACCCCTTCATACCACCACTAACCTTGCTGACTATAGTGCATCCAGTTGAGCATGATCTCAGGCGCTCTCCAGTACCTTGTCATGACATAGCCTGTCATCTGCTCCCCTATCTGACGTCCCAGGCCAAAGTCAAGGATCTTGATCTCACAGTCTTCACTCACTCCAATGTTGCTCGGCTTCAAATCCTGCAGTGGTTAGACTCAATAAGATGTTGCACAGCTCCCTTGTATGTACTAACTCACTCGGTGAATTATCCCAGCTGAGTGGATGTACTGTGTGTTAATTAAGACGGAGAGGGGAGGGGAAGAGGAGAAGAGAGGGAGGAAAGGGGAACAGAGAGGAAAGAAGTGATCATGGTGGGAGCATAATACAACGTAAGAGAGAAAAAGGGAAGGGGTTGAAGTTGTGCACCTTTAGTCCTCGGAGGATTTGATAGATGAAGAACTGGACATGTTCATCACTTAGTGACTGAGTCCGCACAATTTTGTGCAGATCTGAACCCATCAACTCTGTCACTAAATACCTGCACAAGATGGAGAAGAAACAATGAAAATGGGTGTGGAAGGCATGGGGAGAGGAGGTGTGGGAAGGGAGGGAAAGAGAGAGAAGATATGAAGAACAGAGGGAGTAAATAATGTGAAACAAACAAACAAACAAACAAACAAAAAACCTCAAGTGTCTTCTACAACTCACACATCTTTGAAATCTTCGGAGTTTTTTGTCGGAGTAAATACGTTCAAGAGTTGGATAACCTGTATAGGAAGTGAAGGAATCAAACGTCTGTATGCATGTTGCCACATACTTTAACCGCTACAAGTGTTAGCAGGTGTGATTTTAATCACTTTGTGAATACTTCATCACCAAAGGGGTGACAGTTCTTGTGATAGCCTTGGGTAGGGTTATAAAGTAAGGTGGGATAAAAACTCAAACTGCATTGACTCTACATTACACATACTAAGTCGATTAGGGATCAACAGCATTATGACATTATATTTGACTGCTCAGCTCAGCTCAGCTCAGCTATTAAAAGGTTCAAAAGCACAACAGCTTACATTTTCATGTTGCATATGCTTCAAGAGACGGAGTTCCCTATAAGCTCTTTTGGAGTGGACTGGACTCTGGAAAGGACGAGACAGCTTCTTTATGGCCACACGAATCCCAGTCTCAGTGTCCAATGCAGAGCTGAGCAGGAAGCATGGAGTTTGGTGAATCTCAAGCTTTGTGGCTTTCTGATATTAAAACTCACCACACGGAGCCGAAGGCGCCAATGCCAATGGCCCTGAGGTCCTGGTAGCGCTCAGGTACTTCCCAGATAGTGTTATGAAACTCTACATGATAAAAGTTAGCTTTCAGTGGAATACCTCCGGACGCCATGATATCCATCAACGACTGACCACACCCATAATGTTTGTTTGTTATTAAAACAGGAAGTTATCGTAGGAGGAGCTAGTATGCTTATGGAATGATGTCAAGTAAGAGAAAAGTTCAGGTAATTTTTGTCTGCTAGCTACACTCTATTGATTTGCTAGCTAGCAATAATTAAGGCCTATTTTTAGCTATCTACCTAAATAATACTGAACTTGAAGTGCAGTAAAAAAATTAGCTACATAGAACTAGTCTGTAGCCATTTTCCCCACATTTTTATTGCCATCTATTTTCTTTTCCCTCTCCCTGCAGACTCACATACGAAGCCTGAAGGAGGACTCTGTCTTCAAACTTTGTGACTACAGGCCTACCTGCAGGAAAGGTGACCGGTGCATCCGTGCCCACAGTGAAGCAGAACTTGATGCATGGAGAGAAGAGTTCTATAAAACTGTACGAGAATACAAACCAAAGTTCTTTTTCAAGTTATGTAATCACAGATGCCAGAACCCAAGGTCTTGTTCCTATGCACACAGCCAAGCCGAGCTGGAGTCATGGTTTTCAACCTGCAATGGTCCTTGTCGGGAGAGTCATGGGAAAATGCTGGATATTTGTCGGAATGGGCAAGACTGCGAATATGGAGAGGAATGCAGATATGCTCACAATCCAAGGGAACTCCAAATTTGGGAAAGAGGCAAATAATAGTTTTACTTATTATCAGAGAGTGCGCTAGCACTCTCTAAGTAGGGATGGCGGGTCAAAGGTCATAGGACTGTATAAACTAAAAACTCTTCTTTCTCTTCTACCCTTACTCTACAGGTTCTCAGAAGGCTACAGTGAATTATTATATCTACAAAGAAGAGAGGAGAATGTTCAAAAGCCAAAAATTCATTCGCTAACATAAGAAAAAAATGAGTTCTAAAATTGACTTTTGTTCTATTTCTTTATAATCATCAAAATTCTGCTTTGGCCATCTGTTAGAGCGGCACCTAGAGGCTGATCTTTTGCTATTAGTTTTGACTAAGGCTCTACTTCACTATTCGATAGCACTCGGAACTAGTCTGGCGCAGCCAGCCCCAAGCACTTCCGGAACTCCAGCGTAAGGGTCTGGTACAGTCAATTGCAGCTCCGTTCGAATTTCCGTCGGAAGCGTATGGTTTGTGCGTGCCATACAAATTTAGGCCTGTCAACACTTCTATTTATGGCACGCACAAACCATATGCTTCATACGGAATGTTCGAACGGAGCTGCAATTGACTGTAACACACAATACTTAACTTCGACTTGTTCCCGGCCTAAATTTTTTATTTACGTAATATGACGTTTTAGTGTCGTAAAATGACGTTGTCTTGTTTAATTGTCATAGCAACACCTCGCGCGAAGAAAAAAAAATGGCCTCCCGATCCCGTAATAATTATGGTTGTTATAGCTACCACGTCATTAAACGTCATAACGCGTCAGTTAATGATATTCATCGTTTTAGCAGGATTTCTGCTAAACGGGAACAAGTCGAAGTATTGTGTGTTACCCTTGCGCTGGAGTTCCGGAAGTGCCTGGGGCTGGCTACGCCAGACTAACTCGGAACACTGCTAATCTTTCTACGCCATTTTGAAGGGGGCGGGGCTTATGGGCGGAGCCACGTAAGCTTAAGTTTCACTCCTTGCTGAATTACAGTACAGATGCTCATCCTATAGTAGCATTATAGCCAGTACTTTGCTGTAGTGTAGTCAGCTCACTTCACCATGCCGTGTACATGTCATTTACATTGCTGTTGCTGTAAAGTTTTATATCAACAAAACTTAAATAGCTAAACAAATTCTTCAACCAGAGACACTGTATGTACCTACAAAAGAGGTTTATGTAGAGCTGGCTTTGTATAGTACTGTACTGTAGCCTCCCTCATTCAACTTCAAGCACTAAGAAAAAGGATAGAAACAAGTGAGCGTAAAAAATTTCTTCAAATAAAAAGGTTAAGTAGGGATAGCCTAAAATCTAGCTGGGCTATCTATAATGTGCTGCAGCCTCGTATGAAAAAAATCTTCACGATATTACCTCATAAAAGGGGTGGGGCAATTAATAGCAGTTCTCCTCATATAACACCTGCACAGGATGTGGCCATTTGATGGCATCCACTATTATGATCACTACACCAAATGCATAAACTCCCCATACTCCTCCCTCAAGCAAGACATACGTACCATCTCAATAATTATTTCAGTGATCACATAGCTATGTAACAATTAGCTAATGCTATTCACTTTTTAAAATGTTCACTCCTTTCAGTACTCCATTACACTGCAGATGATCATCCTTCAAACTCTCCTCCCTGAACAGAATGAAATACTATAAAATTTGATCATTAAATTAATTTAGTTCAATTAAGGAAGCATTAGCTATACCTTTAGTGTCTATCAATTTTCATAATCACAAAGAAAAAGAATGC
This sequence comes from Crambe crambe, assembly GCA_963924555.1. NCBI lineage: Eukaryota > Metazoa > Porifera > Demospongiae > Poecilosclerida > Crambeidae > Crambe > Crambe crambe. The sequence goes on from OZ004583.1 coordinate 587,202, forward strand.
AAATAAGTGAATGCAAAAAATTTCTTCGAAATAAAAATGTGAAGTAGGGATGACCACAAATTTAGCACATAATAATTATTATAGCTATTATAACTGCAGCTTCATTATGAAAACCAAGTACTGCAGCATCGAAGCAGTATGGCCCAAAAATCTAGCTGGAATATGTATTATAACTGCATGCAAGAGAGTGAACTTAGTGAAGTGACCCTTACCCATCATCAAGTACAAGATACTATTCCTACTTCACTCCCATGCCAAGGGAGTGAAGTAGGAATAGTATCTCGTACTTGATGATGGGTAAGGGTCACTTCACTAAGTTCACTCTCTTGCATGCAGTTATAATACATATTCCAGCTAGATTTTTGGGCCATACTGCTTCGATGCTGCAGTACTTGGTTTTCATAATGAAGCTGCAGTTATAATAGCTATAATAATTATTATGTGCTAAATTTGTGGTCATCCCTACTTCACATTTTTATTTCGAAGAAATTTTTGCATTCATAGCCATAGCAACATAGCAGTATATAGTGCACATTTACTCCACTATCACATAACAGCTAGGCTAGACTCTCATCCTGCTCTCATGTAGCAATGTGTGGGAGAGTTCATAATAAACCTGTAATTCAACTGATAATGTAATGTGTGCCTTTTAAGTAGCTATATAATAATAAGGTAATGAACTTCTGCATCATAGTACATATTTATACTATGAGAAGTAATAAAGTCACAGACTGATGCTACCAGGTACTAGCTAAATGTGCAAATAGTTAACTAACGAGGAGGCAGTTGTATAATTAATTAGATGGCTGTATTGTGTTTCCTATCGTTATTAGAACATCATGAGATGTACATTGAGTCGGAGGACAGCATACCAGAGAGGTGTACTTACACTGTCAAGCCTCCAACCTGCCAACTGGGTGTCACTTGTCCTTACGCTCACACAGAGAAGGAGAGACATGAGCTTATCAAGAAACTGAGCTATGACCAAGTAGCAATTGAGCGTCCGGTACCAAGAGCTGATAAGTTGCTTCCTTATAATTTATGTGAGAATCACAAAAATGAAAGGAAGAGTTCGAAAGATGGTGAGTGCATATATGGAGTCCGATGCAGACAGGCACACACTGAAGAAGAGTTGAGATCATGGGAGATAATGAGGAAGAAGAAGAAAGGTGAGTTAAAGATACGACCATTTTATGGAGGAGAATCAAGATTAGTGATGTGTCCTCGACGTGGAAGTTGTAGTGATGATGTTGACTGTGTTTATGCTCACAGCATGGCTGAGCTCCAGGTGTGGAAGATGACAGGTGAGTGATGTACGTAAATGCTAGGGTTTTAGCTACTAGATTATTCATTCCTTTGCAGCCACATCTACAATGTTTGGTGCCATGGAAGATGGAAACCGTGCTGATCCATTCTTGGTCTCCCTTGTTGACTACCAACGGAGATTCAGTGATGAATTAGCTAAGGTATTGAATAAGGTGGTCATCACAATCCACTCCACTCTCAAAGACGAAGAAACTCTAGGATCCTTCATTGACTACACCAGAACTAAAATAGACTTGAGCACCCAGCAAGGCCAGCAGTCTGTCAGCCTCTATGATGTTCAGTATCTATTAGGCTACATTCAGAGAAATGTTGCAGTTTTTGCCAAGTTCCTCGAAATGGACGAGTCTGATTTGGTGGGCATTGTTTCTGATCTGTTGGAAGTGCGTAACATGCTTGCTCATGGGATGTGTCTGACCCTGGATGCTCCAGAGAAGCTGGACATAGCAATCAAGTTCATCCAGAGGGGGATAAATCTGGTGGAGTGCAGTGCAAGAAAACTGCAGGACAAGGTGAAGTGTATTGAGATATTATAGTGTGTTATATAATGTTTCTGCTTTTACATACAGTGAGTGGTTGTGCTTAATTTGGATATAAATTTCTTTTTCTCAATACACAGGAAATTCAAGAGGGCCTTTCGGAACTCAGGAAGATTCAGAAGACCTTCAGAGACTATGTGGCCTATCAGCACGAGAGTGAGAAGAGAATGAAGTCCTATGATGCCTTGAATTCTCGTGACAAGAAAGCAAGTGCCAGTAAGGTCCTGAAGCTGATTCAAGAGCTCTTTGAAGAAGAGGAGGAGCCAGGACAAGTGACCACATTTCTTGCCATCTATTTGGGTGCACGCTTTAGGAAGACACAGGTCAAGTAGCTAGCTAGTAGATTTAATCGTAACTTTATATTCATGCAACATCATGAGCTATTACCAGCATATTCATTAGAGCTAGTTTGCATTTTTAAACAGTTTATTTTATTCATTAGGTAGTATGATTATAACTAGCATTATAGCATTCATTGGTGCTTGTTATTGTAATAATAAAATCATAGTTCCTGGAAAGTAGCATCATTTAATGTGAATGCAGTTAAACCGGCTCCATCCCACACAAAAACCATCTTGATAGCTAAACAAAAACAAGGAAGTCCCTCTTCATTAAGAGTGTGTCAATCATCATTAATTATGCATACTCTCCGATCTCATGCACTATGGCTGTTCTGCTTGAATACAAAAATTTAGAAGAAAAATTGGATGTGCACCACTTTATAGGCTAAAACAATATTTCTATTAATGCACACTCACCTGTCTAATAATCGTTTAGGTTTGAGTATGGCAGTTTGGGAGGTGTGGTTCATAATGAGGGCAGGGGGACTCCTATTCAGGGAGTTCATGTAGTCCTGCATGTAGCGGTCCTTGGCTTGAGCAGTGTTGCGGGAAACATGACCCCTTCTTGACTTGGTCCAGCACCAGCTACAGTGAAAAGCAAATACTAAATTTCCCCAAGGATAAGCAGAATTATAGCTACATACAGTGTAAAGGACATTCTGAAAGAGTACAAACCTCAACTGAAGGCTGTGTCTCCAAGATCGTTTGGAGGTTACTAGAGATACATAATTATGTGATTTTTAAAAAAATGGAAGTGGATTTTCTCAGAACTGAGTGAGTTGTTGACAGACTGTGCTATGCAATGAGGAGAGTCATAGACGGAATGAGCCAGTATCAAAGGAGGAAGAAACAGGGGAGTCCAGATACAATGCACACAAAGTAACCGGCCCCACCTGTAAGATTAGGTTATTTGTGGTCGCAAAAATGCCAGAAATGAAGGTTTTATTGCCATAAATTGGGTAGATAAATTTCCCAGGTTGTGGTGACTTGGGAAAGTTCCCAAGTGTTTGGTACTTTATTATTACAGGGTATCTCTGGAAATCTTCTTAATAACATGGCCTAGTGTCCAGAGTTACCATGTTAAACTGGGAATAAGATTTATGGACAATTTTAGTTCATATAAATTTTTCCCAGTCTACTAGCTATATACTGGTCCATTCCGTTTTGCTCTTTTTCAATATGACGTACTCCTTTCGAATGCATGCACAGTATCAAGCAAGCAGGCATTGAGGAAGAAAGCTTGCAGCATCCAGATCTCCTCCTGTAGAACAGAATAAGACTCAAGTAGCTAGCTAGCTTGATCTTGACTTGTATTCCAACTCCGGCCCTGCATAATAAAAAATCGATTCTTTTGCTTGTGGCTTGATAATTGCTATGAATACTGCTCAAACTAAATATCAAACTAAACTACGAGTCAAATATTTGTTAAAAAGACCCCACCATCACCCTCTAGGCTAAGAGCATGATCTTTCGAAGATAGCTACCTATAGCCTGGCCCTTCTTTTAAAAAAAGAGATGGGCACACCAGTGGCGTATCTAGAGTTTGAGCTAGAAGGCCAGGGTGCTTGCTAGCTAGATAATGCGCGCGTAAGCGCGCGCGAAATTTTTGCGAACCACGCCCACTTTTGATTAACCATACCCTCTTTATTATACCCAGATGATGGCCTAAGTATTAGCTACCCTACTTTACCAGCGTACAGGATCAGAAGTGAGAAGACACTGGTGCAGACTGAATAAAGAAGCACAGAAATTTTAGATCGAGATGTGCATTATTTAGAGTAAAAACGTGCCGGGCGCATGCGCCTCGCCGATGTGATTATTGAACTCTGACCCAATGCTGCTCTTTCTGTAAGTGTAATAATTATTAAACTCTTGCTAGATGATCAGCTTTAAATAATTGGATAGATAACTATAGAAGCGAGCCTACTGAAAAAGCTAGCTAGCAGCTGAGGGGGGTGCTCGAGCACCCTGAGCACCTCGCTAGATACGCCACTGCACACCATCATAGAAAGTTGGCCTAAAAATATGAACACTAGCTATTTGCTTCTGGCTTGATGTCCAGCCCTGCATAATAAAAATAATTATTTATTCGATACTTACTTCTGGCTTGATGTATTCCTGCATAATGAATGATAGTAAATTATTTATTCTATTAATGGTACTTGCTTTTGGCTTGATGTACTCCAACTCTGGCCCTGTATTGAAAAAAATAGTAAATTGCTTACTCCAACTCCAGCCCTGCATAATAATATTTATTCTATTAATGATACTTGTTTGATGTACTCCAACTCCGGGCCTGCATAATAAAAAAATATTCTATTTTATGATGTTTGTTTCTGGCTTGATGCTCCTATATAAAATAAAATGTCAATTAATCAAAGTCAGCATCATAATATATTATTAGCTAGAATAATAATAGCTACCAAACTAAAAGCCATAATTATGAATAATGCTCAAAATAATACTCAAACTAAAAGCTACGAATAATGCTCACTCAACTAAGCCATGAATTAATAATTACACTCGGATCACTGACTTAAAATGCTTATAGCTACTTCTTCATACAAGACTTACAAAATGTATACACACTAGCTAAACCGATGCACAGACTGCAGCATGCAACTAAGCATGCATGCACAACTAGCTATGACTCGATTATAGTTGCGAATATTGTTAATTATTCAACCAATGCAAGTTCCACCATATCACATGCCTATCAAACCACCAACTCCCTCAGTCATTGTGTGGCTGACTTCATGCAGTCACCCACTCTCACTTACACAGGTCTCTCACACAACCTACAATCTATAACCAATGCTCTCTACACAAACTATAACCGATGCTGTGCTGTGCAACTCTGTGGTGCAACTCACACAACCAGTGCCAGTTGCCAACAAGCTATAACCGATGCTGTGCTGTGCAACTCTGTGGTGCAACTCACACAGTCAGTGCCAGTTGCCAACGAACTATAACCGATGCTGTGCTGTGCAACTCTGTGGTGCAACTCACACAGTCAGTGCCAGTTGCCAACGAACTATAACCGATGCTGTGCTGTGCAACTCTGTGGTGCAACTCACACAGTCAGTGCCAGTTGCCAACGAACTATAACCGATGCTCTCTACACAATAATTTTTGTGAGTTGCACAAAATTTTTTGTACAATTCACCAATGGAAGTTTCACCACCAACCAATCAATCACACATGCATGCAATCAAACGATTCGAACCGGTTCAATTATTGCACAACCGACCAACACCCTTCTCCAACACACTCATTGCACAGTGTACTCATTGCACAGTTCTTCCTCATTGCACAGTACTTCCTCATTGCACAGTACTTAATTTACTCTCACACTCATCACACAGCAGCTACTCACAACCGATGCTCTTCACACAATTATTTTGCAGTGCAACTGGCACAATCAGTGCCAGTTGCCAACCTAACTAACCACTCAAAACTATAACCGATGCTGTGCTATGCAACTCTGTCGTGCAACTCACACAATCAGTGCCAGTTGCCAACAATCTGTAAAACTGTTGTTCTATGCTCACACACTCATTGCACAGTTCTTCACTACTCTCTCTCTCTCTCTCACACACACACACACACACACAATTGATGCGCAGTTCCTTACTCACATACACACTTTCGTGAAGTTTTTTACTCACACTTCTCACACACACACTTGACGTGAAGTTCTTACACACATTTCTTTACTCACACACACTTGTCATGAAGTTCTTTACTCTTTTCGCGAAGTTCTTTACTCACACACACACTTGTCGTGAAGTTCCTTACTCATACACTTTTCGCGAAGTTTTTTATTCACACACTTGTCGCAAAGTTCTTTACTCACACACACACTTGTCATGAAGTTCTTTACTCACACACTTTGCGAAGTTCATACACACTTGTCACGAAGTTCATCACACACACTTGTCATGCAGTTCTTATACACACACGCGCACACACACACAACTTGTGGTGCAGTTCTTTACAGTTCTTTACTCACACAATTGTCACAAAGTTCTTTACTCATATACACACTTATGGCGCAGCACACACACACACTTGTGGTACAGTTCTTTGCTCACACACTCATCGAATATTGCACACTTCCACTTGCATAATCGTCTGAAGATTCTCTCAGTTCACTGTGCAGATCCCACTCATATTCTAGTCTGGAGTCACGGTGACCCTGTACCCAAGGTTGCTATGACGCCAGACTAGTCCCACTCAAACACTCATCATCCACCATTCAGTTCCACTACATCCATACAAACCAATGCTCATTAATAGTACAACTCACATAACAACCAGTGCCAGTTCTCAACCTTATTATGCCATGCAACTATAACCGATGCTCTCTAATATGACCAAGCAATTGGAACTAGTGCCAGTTCCCAACCTACCTACTCCATGACCGATGCTTTTGCACTGATAATACATATTTCATGAGTCTTGTATGAAGAAGTATATATAGCTAGCCACCTAATGCTCAATGCTAGGCTCACTAGCTAGTGATATCATATAGGCTCATACACTAGCTATATCATGATATAGGCTCGTACTATAGTAGCCATTATATAACATTATAGCTAGTATATCTAACATACGCTCATACTAGCTATATCATAATAGGCTCATACTATAAACTACATCATATAGGCTCATACTAGCTAGCTCATATATCATAATTAAGGCTCATGCCATAATAGCTATCATGATAATTATCAGCATATAAAATGGGCTATATCATATAGGCTCATATAGCTATAACATGTAGGCTCATACTAGCTATAACATGTAGGCTCATACTAGCTATAACATGTAGGCTCATGTAGCTATAACATGTAGGCTCATACTAGCTATAACATGTAGGCTCATGTAGCTATAACATGTAGGCTCATACTAGCTATAACATGTAGGCTGCTCATAGCTAGCCAACATATGCTCAATCAATGGCTCAATTCACCATAAAATGCTAACTATCTAACCGTACACCTAGCTACTCAGTAGAACTCACCAATTCTCCCGGTTGAGAGCCTGAAACTGTAAATGAATACATAATGGCTATATGTAGGTTAGCTACACCAATAATTACAACTAACCTTTCAGAAGCACGTGTAACATCGCATAGCATGTATAGTATACCCCACCCCAAACAACAGTTAAGTAGCTAAGTAAGTTAATAAGTAAGTAAGTAAGTAAATAAGTAAGTAAGTAAGTAACTAAAATAGCTACAAGCTAGATAGCCACTAACTTTAGCTAGGTACTTCAGGAGAAGAAGGACAGAAGGGGAGAAGCTTGTAGGTAGACGTATTAAGTTTCAGCACGAAGTTTGTCGTTCGGGTTAGATTATGTAGTTCTGAATGTCCAGGCTGGTCTACTTAGTTTGAATTTCCCGCTCTTTCTTAGGCCACGTGCATATTATGATAATTATGTGAATGGTTATGCGCATGCGCATAGCATCAAGCATCCTCCCAAGTATTAATTTTTCTAACAATAGTTATTAAAGTCTAAGAATTCTGACTGTGTGAACACTGCCTTGCTATTAAATAAAATATGTCTTGCTAATAAATAAGTGTTTGAAAATTATCCCTTCTTGGCCACTGTAATTCCCCACAGCCATCTGTTTTCTTTTCTCCCATATGAAGGACCTACCTGTAAGAAAGGTGACCGGTGCATCCATGCTAACAGCGAAGCAGAACTTGCAGCACATGGAAAGAAGAGTTCTTTTGCAGCATGAAGTGGATGACAGCATTCAAATTGGGAAATAACTTACAGTAAATTGGTAGTGCATTAGTATTTCCTTCATGATGTGAAGAGCTAGGGTAGCTAGTAGCTAAAAGAAATACTCACCAGATTTATTCTTTGATCTCACCAAGACTTACTAACTGGTTTGAATAATACTGAATATCATACTACATTTAATTTATATTTAAACATAGTCATAGAAAGGAAAAAAAAGCTGTACAACAAGAATACGAATACAGTAACAAAGATTACACTATGCATAGTAATAATACGGTCGTCTTATGTGATATAAAAATCATTACAAGTTTGTTGTAATTATTGTTCTGATAGTAAAATTTAGCTATAAGTTTAAAATTTTTAACGGATTTTTTTTTTTGTAGATTAATATGGGATGAACAATAAAAAGAATAATTTTTCTACTATGTCAAAACAAAACAAATAATGCATGGATATAGGATGGCAGGTGTGGTTCATAACTTGGTAATGGTCATCAATGAAATAAACTCGTGAATACTGACCTATATGTTGTAATAAGTGTTCTCATTGAGCAGGGGGACTCCTATTCAAGGAGTTCATGTAGTCCTGTGCGTAGCGGTCATTGGCTTGAGCAGCACTGGGGGAAAATATGACCCCTTCTTGCCTTGGTCCAGCACCAGCTACAGTGAAAAGCAAATATTATTAGAAATTTCCCCCCAAGCTTAATACATCCAGTGGAACCTCTCATTCTGAAAGAGGACAAACCTCTCAACAAAGGACAATCTAAAAGTACCTCTCTCTATGTAATACCCCAAAAGAAGGACAAAAGGCTGGGTCCCGTTCCACTGTAACACAGAGATGGGAGGACTTACAGCCCAGAAACTGTTCCATTAGTCTGCGTACGATCAGTTTGACTACGTCTCCCCCGTGCTTGATGATAGTGATGGCGTCAGAGTGAAGCATACCGTCTGTGCTGTTACCATTAATCTCAAGCAATTCATCACCAACCTAAGAGAGGGAAGGGACAGAGGAAAGGGTGGGACAGGAAAGGGAGGAGGAGAGGAAGGGGTGGGGACAGGAAAGGGGAGGAGAATGAGCAAGATAATAATTAGGAAACGAGACAATTCCGATTCATTCAACAACATCACTATATACTTTCTATCTACGTTCTAATGCTGTCTCACCATCAATCGTCCATCCTTTTCGGCTGCTCCACCATCAGCTATGCGGAGGACACACAGAGGAGAGTTGTACTCTGCACCTCCACGTATACTGAATCCAAATCCTCCACCACTCCGCCGAATATCAATATTGTGAATCTCCTCATCATCACTAAAAAGAAGAAAGAGGAAAGGCTGAATTCTGCTGTTAAGTAAACCCGGTGATATATTAAGTATTGATTACAGTTAGTGAAATCTCCGAATAAAAGACATTCCAAATAAGGATAACCTCTAAATAAAGGACACTCCAAATAAAGGATAACCTCTAAATAAAGGACACTCCAAATAAAGGATAACCTCTAAATAAAGGACACTCCAAATAAAGGATAACCTTTAAATAAAGGATAACCTCTAAATAAAGGACACTCCAAATAAAGGATAACCTTTAAATAAAGGATAACCTCTAAATAAAGGACACTCCAAATAAAGGATGACCTCTAAATAAAAGATAATCCAAATAAAGGATAACCTCTAGTAAAGGACATTCCAAATAAGAATAACCTCTAAATAAAGGAACCTCCAAATAAGGATAATAAAGGACACTCATAACCTCTAAATAAAGGATATTCCAAATAAGGATAACCTCTAAATAAAGGACACTTGTTGATGACCAATGATAATGCCTCTGTATAAAGGACACCTCTTTATAATGGACAAAATTCTTGGTCCCAACTTGTCCGTTATTGAGAGCATCAGCTGTTCCCACTCACTATTTGCATGCATAACTTCCCAATGGAGTGAAGACAATTCTTGCATGTGTGGTAAGTGATTAGCTACTAGCTTCCTTTGCAATATAGAGCCCGATGGCCCAAACCCTTTTATGTATTTCTAGTGCAAAGGTGATGGAATTGATTGAGAGGCATCCCATATGCTACACACTAATACAATGAAATCTTACCTGGCAATATCACTGAGGTTTGCGGAGATCTGAGGTGGCTGTTCTTCCTCTCCCCCGGGGTAATCCTGGAATCCTTGTCTCCGTGCGTTGTCCTGATACCCCCCTGGCCCGTCAGGGTACTCCTGGTACCTGCCCCCTTGATGGCCAGGGGACTGGAACTGGTTTTGGGGGTTGTGTGGTGACATAATGTTCCCAGATCCCATCTGAGGGGGAGGCTGGAACTGCTGCTGCTGTTGCTGTTCGGAAATCTGGAGGAAAAAGAGTGCAAGAAAGTAAAAACCATGACTTCAATTTAGAGCTAAGGGAGGAAAATTGTCCGAGGTTGATATGCACATCACTATTAATTCAGAGAAGACAGCAGAACTTTTGAATAGCGGACATAATTAGAGAGGTTGTCCTCTTTTGGAGATAATTAATTTTAGTATAGAGTTGTATATACAAAGGTATTTTTATGTTGAGAGGTTTGTCCTCTTTCAGAGTGTCCTTTTATCAGAGTGTCCTGCTGTATTCTATGTATCTACAAATCTGTACTATATACACTATTTTCTAGTCTATGGAGAAGGACTCACAGCTTGCTGCCTCATGACAGCATCCAGGTCCTCAGGCTGCTGAACAGTGAGGTTGATCTGGGTGAAGGAGGCTTTGATGAGAGTCACGATCTCTCCATGATCCATCTGAGATACGTCTTTGCCATTCACGGCCAGCAGCTCGTCATACATGTAGAGCTGTCCGCTGCGGTCTGCTGGACTGTCAGGAATCAGACGACCTAATGGGGAGACAAAAAGGTAAAGAAAAGTTGGAAGAGCACTATAGAAATGATTTAGACATATGAAAAGTAATTTAGGCTTGAGAGAGAGAGAGAGAGAGAGAGAGAGAGAGAGAGAGAGAGAGAGAGAGAGAGAGAGAGAGAGAGAGAGAGAGAGAGAGAGAGAGAGAGAGAGAGAGAGAGAGAGAGAGAGAGAGAGAGAGAGAGAGAGAGAGAGAGAGAGAGAGAGAGAGAGAGAGAGAGAGAGAGAGAGAGAGAGAGAGAGAGAGAGAGAGAGAGAGAGAGAGAGAGAGAGAGAGAGAGAGAGAGAGAGAGAGAGAGAGAGAGAGAGAGAGAGAGAGAGAGAGAGAGAGAGAGAGAGAGAGAGAGAGAGAGAGAGAGAGAGAGAGAGAGAGAGACTTACAAATCATGCAGCCAGGTCGGAGAGTGTTTGATTGGAGCACGAATCCAAAGCTAGTCTGAGTGTTGGGTCTCTCGATTACCACCTCCCTCATCCCCTGAGGTACCTGCAGCAACAGCTCCTCCTGTGGGGGAGATCCCCCTGCACCACCCAAGTCCCGTTTGACTTCGAATCCCACTCTATCTCCACCTGGAAAAGTAGCCCCTGTCACACCAGATGTTGGGGAGAGCGTTTCAGGCATGGGCATCTTTCGTTGGATGCCGAGGAACACTTCACCATGGGCAGCTGCTTGTCCCATCAAACCAATGACATCGCGGTGAGAGGCATCGATGACAGACTGGTGATTGATGTGAGTGATCTCGTCCCCGATCAGAAGACGTCCATCCAAATCGGCAGCACCACCTGCTACAATTGCTCCAATTGTTGCCTAAAGAGAGAACATACTGAAGTCTATATGCATTCACTTAAGTATTCTCTCAAAACCAGCTCACAGAGTGGGTGATCAGCACTGGTGTTTTAAAAAATGAGCAGATATAACAAAGACTTTATTACAATCCCTGACCTGTGAGCCTTCTTCTCTGCCTCCAATGATCCTGAACCCAAATCCTGAGACCTGTCGCATGAGACGGATCTCCAGAGTGGTAAAGGGCTCTGCTCCAGCATCCTCGTGATTCTGATGGGGATGACCATCCATGGGATAGTTAGGGAGGTTCTCCTAAAAAGGAATATGCACAGTAAGCTACATGTATGTTCTTCCCACTGTAGACCACTTTACATTCAAGCAATTCATTCCCTTGATGTGGCAGATCGAATGCATGTCACCATAACTTGTGCCATTAACTGCACACATATTTGCACTCCCCTGGGGGATGCATCAAGGACAGAGTCAGGTTTCAAAACAATATGCAAACCAGTATCAATAGCATTCCAGACCTGCTACAAAATAATCTCTAGGGTTAGTGGGAAATATTTAGTGGTTTTTAAAGTTTGAATCATGAAATTTTCAAATTTTCCTTGTGAGTTACCTCGTCCTGTTGATGATGTCGGAGGACAAGGAAAGCGGCCTGGTTCCCCTTTGGACACCTCTTGAGGACATTGACTAGGTCAGTGTGGGGATAGTCCTGGACGTTCTCACCGTTGACCTCCAGGATCACGTCCCCCTCTTGCAATTGGGCACAGCGAGGGTGGTCCATAATGAGTTTCACCACTGGACCAAGCGTGGACTCACCTACAGAGGTCAAGTCAAAGTGGAGGTTAAAGTATAAAGTTCACTCTCTGTAAGTACAGATTAGTGATAATGTATTATCATTGTCATGTGATCCGTCCATGATGTCTAGATAGGGGACTGGAGTTTTGCTTAAGAATACCCTTTCAAATCAATCCAAAGTAATTATATTCAAGGCCAGGGATGGTCTCCAGCCACTATAGGCTAGGTGGCTGATTACCTCATGATAAAAATCTCTTTCACAGCAACAACTCGTGAATAATGGACCAGCAAGTGCACACAATTAACTTTTAAAACCCCTGAGGCAGATACCGTGAATCTACTACAAGCCAGTAAACTATCCCACAGATTTTG